>OZ017738.1:360758190-361385690 GCA_963969285.1 Odontomyia ornata
TGTTTGCCGTACATGGAGTTGGAGTAGTCCTTGGGTCAGTCCCATCGATATGGTGGCCAAAAAATCCAGGGACTGGAGAGTTTGTGGTGACTATCGCAAACTTAATGCTCAGACAGTACCGGATCGATATCCAATTGCACATATCCACGACGTGGCCGACCGGTTTCACGGTAAAGCTATATTTTCAACGTTGGACTTAGAACGGGCTTACCATCAGATCCCGATGTCCAAAGCCAACATAAAAAAGACAGCCATTACGACACCATTCGGGTTGTTTGAATATTTGATCATGCCTTTCGGTCTTAGAACTGCCACACAAACTTTTCAACGGCACATGGACAACAACCTGAGAGCATCGTCGGGTTGCGTCAATTTCTTGGGGCCTTCAACACTCAACCTACCATCAGGCATCGTTGAACGCTTTCTAAACAACAGCAAGAAAAAACGGTAATCGCAAAGTTCCTTGGAGACCACAAACGGAATCATATTTTCAAATGTGCAAACGCGACCTGGCAACTTCAACCTTACTCGTCCATCCGAATCACAAGGCACAACTTCAACTTGTCACTGACGCATCTGCCATTGCTATCGGAACAGCCTTGGAACAGCACGAAGGCGAACACTGGCATCCACTCGGCTTCTTCTCTCGTAAGTTGAGCCCAACAAAAGCTAGATATAGTGCGTATGATCGTTAACTACTAGCGATTTATACCGCAATCAAGTCTTTTAGGTATATTCTGGAGGTCCGGCATTTTATTATCAAAGCCGACCACAAACCTTTAATCTACGCATTCGGTCAAAGTCTTGACAAAGGCAATCCGAGACAGTTGGACTTCATCTCTCAGTTTACGATGGAGATAGTCCACGTCTCCGGCTCAACTCAACTAGCCGAGGCTCAACAAAAAGATGACGAGCTTCGTGTGCTTCTAGACAACAGCAACAACACGGGATTACAGCTACAAAAGCTGTCAATCGGTACTGCAACAGTTTACTGCGATACTTCAACGGGACATATTCATCCTTACGTCTCACCGGAACTTCATCAACAGGCTTTTGCTTCAGTTCACAAACTCGCTCATCCAAGCGGCAAGGCTACCCTTCACTAGCTGCGCCAAAACTACATTTGGCCCGGCATTCAGAAGGACACGATACGATAGACCCGCAACTGCATCTCCTGTCAACGCTCGAAAATCCAACGACACTACAGGAACCAGCCCATCTCAATAAACGTACCGAACGAAAGATTCGATCATGTACTCATCGACATCGTCATTCTGACATTGGTGAGCGGGTATCTATACTGTCTTACCATGGTAGACAGGTTTTCACGGTGACCAGAAGCAGTCCCCATGCAAGACATGACTGCGGACACAGTGGCCAACGCTTTTTACAACACCTGGGTTGCGCGTTTTGGAACTCCCAAAACGTCGACAGCCGACCAAAGCGCTCAATTTGAGAGCGCACTTTTTCGAGCCCTTACCAATCTGACCGGAACGAAACGAATTTGAACAACACCCTATCATCCTGCGTCTAATAGTGCAAAATCAGCTCTTATGTCCAGTCAACCAACATCCTGGATAGAACTACTTCCAACTGTTCTACTAGGATTGCGAACGTCACTCAAGGAGCACTTGGGAGCTTCACCCGCCGAATTACTTTACGGTGAACAGCTACGTGTTCCGGCGAATTTTTTACAAACGAGAACTTGCCAGCCGATCTCACCTTTTTTGTCGAGAAATTTCGTGAGCACATGCGACTCCTTCGACCGACACCAACAGCTCACCACATAAAAAGAAGCCTTTTTCAATACAAGGATCTCTAAACTTGCACTCATGTCTTCCGGCGAGTCGGTGCAGTCAGACAGCCGTTGTAGCGACCCTACAGAGGCCACACGAGGTGGTTAAACGAATCAACGATCACGTCTTCATTATCAAGATAAAAGGACAAGATGCGACAGTCTCAACCAAACCACTCAAACCAGCGTATACTACAAAAGATGACAACGAACAACATCATGACATTCCCTTCAGAATGTTCAGTCAGACGTCAAAGCCAACATCAAGTTAACGTCAATTCTGGAAAGGGGGTACCGTGGCGATCATTAAAACCATTTTCACCACTGAGTGGCGCTGACATCATCTCAAGGAAGTTTGGCTTTACACATCTGGCAACCAACCAGCTAGCAACAAGTAGGCTTTTCGTCAGCTGTTCTCTCTGGCTTTTGGTTGCGAAGCATACAAGTTTAGTTTCATTTACAGAACTGTTATATACCTGTATGTATTTAGATTTTTGCAATAAATTGTTATTTACCACATTAATTGAGTTTAATGATTGCATTGTGCACATCTTAATCCACGGGATTCAAGGCGGCTACAATGTTATGACAAAAGTCTCGTTTATTTTAAAATGCAGCTTGTAGGTATAGTACCCTATATCAAGCTTACTTTTCTCAAATTAAATCGTTAGGACACCCTTAAATTCAATAAAATTTAATATGCAAATGTCAACTTACAACCTTAATCCTTACTAGAAATCTTAGAAACATCAAATAGTAATTAAAGAAGTTATGGTGGTTTGAATTTTCCTGTATTACAACAGCAACTATCCATGGCTATGGGACGGTATGTACTTCCAATCAAATCAACTGTGGTTTGGTTGGGATTTGCTTGAAAGTTTCAGTAATTATATGTAAAATAAATATCTTTGAGGATTTGTTCAAAAGGTTACAACAGTAATCGTAAAACAAAACAGCGCACACTAGGGACAAATACTCCAAAGCTTGGCAAAAATTCATCTGCACCTTGCTGACGAATGAAAATGTTGCGGAATGATATATTTTAATTTCCTTAGAAAGTAAAATTACTTTGTATGATATAATTAATTGAAATTATTAAAATAAAACTATATTGTATGAATACAATATTTTCTTAAGATTATACATATTGTCATTTACAGAGTTCTACTTTTTTAGAGTGACTTTTTTTGAATTTATTTTCTTCAATTATATTTAACTAGAGTTAAGTAAGTGATCAACACATTATCATATAATGCTATTCATCTTCAGATGATTTTGTGGTCTGATTACTTCCCATGGACTCATATAAACTCTTTTTAATGTTTTGTAAAATCATTTTAAAAAAACCTAACTAAATCAGCTTAAGTAGTTTGCGAGAAAAATTGCTGTGACGCACCGACGGATAGACGAACAGACAGGACGTGATTTTAGTAGGGTTTTGTAAAATGATTTTACAAAACCCTAAAAACGAGGTCGTCCATCGAGCATTCCTGGAACACCGGCATCGAGCCGAGGCGGCTCTCCCATCAGTTTCTCTGACTCTCCAGTCCCTGCAAAAAAAGTCTCAAAAGACACCTGCCAGAGTTTGAGCGTTTCCTTTGGATTCAGTATGCTCTGACAGGGTTATTTCTTTATTTAAAAGAAAAATACCGGATGCCAGTATTGCTCAAAATATCGTTTTTTTCACTCAGTGCGAAAAATGTAACGTGTATATCTGTTATAATGATAAACGCAATTGTTTCAAGGAGTTTCACGAAATATAAGTTAGTTTTGCTTCAACACATAAGAAGCTAGACTTAATACGAAGCCATACATGGCATCGTGTGAAAATTTCTAATATATAAGTTCATATTTTTTATTTCAATTGGATCTCACCATGTTAGCATAAATAAAGACTATTTTGTAAAAATAACTTATTTTTTGTTTCATCTCTTTAATAATTCATGCAGTAAAAGGTTAAGAAAATAGCTAATAATGGTATTAATTAATAAATACTAGTCATTTGTAATAACGTCAATTTAATCGGTTAAGTTCATATATTTTTTCACTCATACCAGCTTTTACGCTAGCAAATGTACAGCAACAATACAAAGGAAAGCAGAACACTTTAGTTTAAAGATACGAGCATAAAATATAAATTTTCAGCAAGTTATTATCCTTATGGCTATAGTTCTTCCCTCAGCGCAACTTTTCCGGAAATTGAACCCTCCTGAAGATTATGACCCTGCTCCTTCTAGCAATGGTCTGCATAATGTCTCCTTTGGTGCTATCATAAATCACTTGATTGAAATAAATTAAGTAAAGTGTTTTTGGTTTCCTTGTATTAATGGCCTACCACGAGATGAATTCTTCCAAAGTATCAGAATAAAGGTTGTTTAATGTATTTGTGATTTTTTACATGCTTTAATAAATCTCAAAGATGGTGACTCATATGATTTTTGCTATAGAATGAGAAAATGCGTACAGTTTTTACAATTTAGAAACTTGACGACTAGCTTTTTAGACTCAATCAATCATGAGATCTGAGTTAATGAAATGTTCAAATATTTTAAAACTCATTTTTTTGGAACAAAATTTAATGCATAATTACAGTACCTAATGAATTGCAGCCCAGCGTTTAACAAGCAATAATTTATATCTCTGACGTTTCTTTGAAGTCATTATTTAAGCCAATATGTGGTCCATGAATAAACTTTGATCTTATAGCCATCATAAATTACAATTTTGAGTCTGGTCAACACGTTTTTCATATTATGTTCAAAGGATGTAATTAAGGATCGCGAAATGAAGTTCATCAGACCACCATGCAAATTGCATGTTCATGTTGATTGCTTCATGCTGAGCTCCACAAACCTTTTTTGCAGCCAAATGCAGTTAACAATATTTGGGTGCAATGTATCATCGGAACCATTCAAGGAGTAACCAGTGATTAAACCGCAGCGAATTGGATGTGTTACACACGAAGATTAACTGAAGAATTTTAAGTTAAACGATTTGTTGGTTTATTAATTAGCAGTCACTTAAAGTTTTCGTGTGTAGCCCACCTGGTTAAGATGAATGCGATTTCTCATTCTGAAGCTTTACCGCATGTAATATTCAGAAGTCATATCAACTAAAGACAGATATTAATAAAGGCCTCCTCTGAGATATAAGCTTCAAGGAAAGAACAGCGCTTGGAATTTCAAATGCTTTATTTTTCCCATAGTATGTCTTGCATTATAAGCTGTTATTTTTGCGATACCCCTGCAATATATTTTAATTACATTGCAATCACATCCATGGTAATTGTCATTGAATGTTAAAAACCACGGCACCAATTTTAATTACTTGAGATTATTTCATTGTATCTATAAATTCCATTGGCGCCGATTGTATGAACAAATTCTTCGTATTGGATTTTCAACATGCAAATGTATACGTTTTCTGTCTTTGGCACGCATGTATGAAATGTCTTAATTTCATTACTTTGTATTACTTACCATCATTTTTCAATTGTTATTCGTTACGTATAACATGATATTATGTAACGCTCCTTGCTACGAAGGTAAAGATTTTATAACACGTTTTATACATCGATTCTGATTTGTGAGCTATACAATACTTGATTTTTAGTACTTTTTTATAAAAAAAATTTGTATATATTTGAGAAACACATAACCAGGGATCTTAATCCCTGCTACCGATAATCTGCATTTCTATTAATAAAGGGAGATTCGGGAATACATACATTGTAAAACTTATGACTTATGGTAAAAGATAGCTAATACATCAAATTATATTTATCTGGAACTATACACTCTAAACTCGAAATTTTATTGATCGCTCCAAACTTCACAGAGTTTATGTCACTAACGATTGAACTTTCACTTTCAGGCCTCCATGCAAAAAAAAATGGAGAACAACTTTCGTTTGGGATTTTTTGGGGGAGTACTGTCTACCGCTTGTCATTGCATTACATGTAATATGATAAAAGGCAACGCTAGGGATATTAAATTAGTGGAAATGTGTTGGTTATGTGACATCCCTTCACGAACAATAGGAATTCAAATCCCCCCTTTTTGGATGCAGAGCGGAAAAGAAACCATGCAGAAATAACGATTCACATTTCAGAATACAAAACTTCTCGTAAAATATGAAAATGGGTGGTACTGCTTTTGTGAGATCAGAAAATATGTTATTGCGTGTTTATTGGCATCTAAATCATCTGGGATGAAGAGATGGGAAGAAGGGTGAGTTTTGGTAGGTTGGAGTTCCAACATTACTTAGCGATTGAAAAAATGGTTGCTGGGATCAAAGACTTTTCAAACCCGAAGAATAGTACATACATAAAACAAACTTTTTGTGCACTGGAATTGAAAAAAAATTATAGTTTATTAACTAGTCTCAAAATTGTGTTGAAATAAATATCTTCAGCTAGAAACTGAATCACATGTTATGTAATCTACCTGATTTAATAACCATGGCAGAAGCCATTGGGTGTCAGCTAATCAAATTTTATTTTCTGTAAAATGCAGTACATTAACCTTTGTATTGCAGCACATTTTCCAGAATTTCATTTGCAAACGTATTTTTAAACCATGTGAACTGAATATATTTGGACAGTCGTTTCTGAATATACATGAAAAGAGGATATTTAAATGACTTACCATGTCAAGGAGTCATTTTAGTTAAATGTTGTTTTTCATTTACTCAAATTAAATAATTTGATCTCAAGTCCAATTGATCTTTTCCAAGATTTAGGTTAAAGATAACATAAGGTGGACTGATGGCAAATTTGCTGCATAAAGTGCTGATTAAGCGCAGCCCCCACTGAAACTGCAAATTTGGGTAAACTTTACAGTCGTTCACAAAATTTGCAAAAATTTTTTAGCTTAAAGTCAGAATGAACCTTCGGCTATTGAATCAACTTATTACATTTTGCAAAAAGTTTATGGCAAAAGTTATTAAATTCAAACAAAAAAGCATGTTTTTGTTAAAAAATGTGGTAAATCTCGGAAACTACTTAACGTACCGAGTTGATTTAAGCTATGTCTGTTAGATCTAAATTATTTACATTAAATTAACTCATCAAAAATTTAAAAAAGATATTTGCCGAAAAAGAACAAAATGTGTAATTTGCACACATTGAACAAATATCATTCATGCACATTGATTTGTACCATATTTCCACATTTTGTTCTAGGAAATTTTTTGCAAAAATCTTTTTAGGGTTTTGTACTTAAATACAAAACCCTATTGCAATCACAACCTGCGCCCGTCTGTCCGTCCCTCAGTCTGTATGTCACAGCACTTTATCTCCGAAACTATAGAGGCTACAGCCATGAAAATTTGTGGAACGGTCAGAAGTGGTAACTTCTTGAAAGTTCAAGGGTGGAAAAATTTTTCAAAGGGGTTTGAGGGGGGACTCCACACATAGGGAGGTAACCCCGCAAACAATTTTTTTCACCGTTGGTAGTCGAGTAGGGTGTCGTTGGGTAGGTCTCAATGAGATCTTTTCAAAACAAGTCTTAAAATTGCCTTATGAGTACCGAGGGGGCAGGGGAAGGGGAAATGTACGAACTTTTCGCGTCCCCCCCCTCGCGATTGGACACCTTCCATCCGAAAAATCTGAACAAAATCATGAATGTAGGCCTTGATGAGTATAACAACAACAAATACATGAGAAGTCGAAATTCACTCAACTTTGTTAGTAATAGTAGTATCATTTATCGATTTTATGTTTTCTTGAATAAAATCCCTTACCCTTAAATTCAATGAAATTTAACAAACAGATGACTATTTATAAGATTGATCTTTTCTGAAAGTTTCATAAAGTTCGAATAGTATTTAACGAAGTTATAGCGATTTGAATTTTCTGTATTACTATGGAACAATATGCCCTGTATTACTATGGAACATATGCTATGGAGCCATATGCGCTTTTTACCGACTTAGACACTACAGCTTTGCTAGGATTTGCATGAACATTTCAGAAATGATAGGTTTCATGAAGATGAGTACATACAACTGAAAAAAGTCGAAGAGGCAGGAGAGAGCTCCTAGCAAAAGGGCTTTGCAACCATTCTAAGATTCGAAAAAAACAGGCCAGGAATCGATGATTATAGTACAGAGGAGTGGCCCCTGCAAAAAAAATTTCATGAAGGGTAGCCGATATGAGTATCAACTGAAAGTTCTCTATAAAAGCTTTTCAAAACAGTTCTTAAACTGACAGTTTTTGCTTCAGTGGGGGCACAGGGGGGGGGGGGGAATACATGAAAATGTGTTTCCTGCCTCGCGAATGGACACCCGTGATCTAAAATATCTGAAGAAAATTATCAAGGGAGATTTTTATGGGTATAACTATAACAAATACCTCAGAAGTCAAAATTCTTTCAACTTTGCTAATAATAGTATGATACTCAAACATGACATGTTTCTTGATTTTATTCGTTGCTGGTTACTGCATTTTGTAAGTTGAGTACAAAACCCTTCTGACAGAGCATAGGTCTGTCTACACAACTTGTTTAAATTTTTAATGAGTTAATTCAATGTAAATAATTTGATCTAACAAACGTAGCTTAAATCGACTCGATTACGTTAGTTAGTTATTGACTACATTTTTTAACGGAAACATGCTGTTTTGTTTGAATTTAATAACTTTTGCCATAAACTTTTCGCAAAATGTAAAAAGTTGATTCAATAGTCGAAGGTTCATTCTGACTTCTAGCAAAAAAATTTTCGCAAATATTTGTAACGTTTCTGAGGTGAACGGCTGTAAAGTTTACCCAAATTTGCAGTTATAGGGGGGGGGGGGGGGGGGGGGGGGTGCGCCTTAAGGTTTTGTAAAAAATGCATTTTACAATATCCTATTAAAATTGGTACCTGCCCGACCGGCCGTCCACCCGGCAGTGAGTCACAGCAAGTTTTACCAGGCACTATAGAAGCTACAGTCAGCCAATTTCATGAGCTGCTCAGAGGTTTCTGGTTAAAGAATGCTTCATAGATGAAAAAAAATTTCAAAAGCTTTTAAGGGGTCTCCCCATATAAGGATATGATACCTTCAATACTTTTTTCACCAAAGATAATCAAGTAGGGTAGTAATGATCTATGAAGGGGTAGTCAGGGAAAAGTATAACAGGAACAAATTGTGTCGAAATGGGATACATGTGGACCAAAAACTCTGAAGTAAATGGTAGAGTTAGATTTTTATAAGTTCACCAACGGCAAATGTCTCAGAAATTGAAATTCGCTAAACTTTGTTTGCAAGAGTATAATTTAGCAACTTTACATTTTCTTGAATAAAATCGTAAGGGTATCTTTAAATCCAATGAAATTTGATATCTCAATGGCTTTATATAAGATTAATCAACTATAAAAATTTCAAAAGGATTGGATAGTACTTAACGAAGTTAGGTATTGAGCAATATGTGCTTCCAATTGGATCAGACACTAGGGGCTTATTAGGATTTGCATGAAAAGCTTAGGGAGGGTGTATATCATGTAGGTCTTTCAGAATCCATCCAACAAATAAAATCAATAATTACAAAACAAAATGGTGACTCGTTTAAATGAAAATATTCTGTAAATCTATGCTATTTTTCCCCAACTACAGCATAAAAAGTATAGCCTACCTCACTCTTGATGAAAACGTACATTTTAATGGTGATACAATCATGGTGGTAGATTTTTATGAGTATAACAATTACAAATACCTCAGAGTTGAAATTCACTTAGCTTTATTAATAATAGTAGAATAGGCGAACGTTAAAATTTTTCTCAGTAAATTCATATGGGCATCCTTAAATTTCAAGTTGATATCGTAATATTTGTACGGATAAATCGCATTCACAGAAGTAATAGCCATTTAAAAGTGCGCCAAATACAAAAAAAAATCTACGGCTTTTCTGCCATTCGGGCTTCGCATCGAACCACTTTTAATTGATACTACTAAAGATAAAATGAATAATCAAAATACCTTTAGGATTTTACTTATCAAATGGTTATTAGTAATATTTTAACAAAATGGCAGCAGGTTAAAATGTAGTAACAATGGTTTTTATTTTAAAGCGAGTATGCACTTGTTACTGATTTTGTTAAAGTTTTCCTGGAGTTTATTTATTATTGGTGTCTGCATATTGTAGGTTGAGTACTGAACCCCTTTGACATGAGCGTAGTTCTGTCTACCAAACTTGTTTTGTAGTAAAGTCAATCGCTAGGAATTTTTTGTTGGTATGGTTGGACTATGCCCTCCTGTGTTTGAAGTCTTCAAGTAGAATTTTCCTCTTATTAGAGGGCAGGTTGACGAATGTTTATTCTCAAAGTGCAAAAAAAATATCCATAACGAACGCATTATTCCATCCAGGTAATGTAGTTACAATGTATTGAAAATTTTTAGCAAGAGTTAATCGCCTGTGCTCTCAATGCTAAAGTTGGGGAAAAATAACTTAAATTTTCTTAATGTTCTCATTGTAAACGACCGCCATTTTGTTTCAAGATTAAAAATATCACTCTCTGAACATATTGCATGATATACATCCTTCCTGAAATTTTCATACAATTCCTAACAAACCCATACTATCTGAATCGATTGAAAGCGTATATTGCTCAAGAGCCACGCATTGTTGTTCCTGTAACACCGAAAATTTAACCCACCATAATCTCGTTAAATACTATCGTTTCGTGATTAGTCTTACAAGTCACCATTTGGGTGTGAAATTTCATTGGATTGAAGGGTACTCTTACGATTTTATACAAGAAAACGTCAAAATTGATAAATCACACTATTACTAACAAATCCTAGGCAATTCAGGTATTTATCGTTATTGTTCTGATAAGGAAATACATCGATGATTTTCCCAGATTTTTCATTGTACAGGTGTCCAGCCGGGACGAGGGGGAGGACACACACACACAATTCTTTCATGTTCTTCCGCTTTTGCTGCCTATCCTGTCATCTGTATTACAATTTCAATAACGGATATTGAAGGACCTCATTAAGACCTTTCATTTGATACTCTATTCGACTATCTTTGGTGAAAATTCTCTTAAGAGCTTACATCATTCTATGGGGTGACCCCCTTAAAAATCTTTGGAATTTTTTTTACTACGTAACTTTCATGAACCAGAAACTTCTGAGCTTATCCCGAAATTTGATGACTGTACGAAGGTAATTTGAAAAGCTTCCAGCCTTTTAAAGAAAAACACATAATTCAAGCCAAACAAAAATATATTTCTCAGCATAGTCTTCACGCAAGTCAATACATTTGGTCAAAGGGTTTACCAACCCTTCTGGGCATGAGAAAAAAATTCTTGCCGTAAACCTGATAAATACAGGTTTACTGCCTTTTCAACCTCGGTATTTGACCCATATTTTTTCCCACCCGGAAATTTTTTCAAGTTGGGGACAAAAAAAGTCACTCGAAATTAGGTATGGTGAGTAGGGTGGGTGTTGAAGGAATTCGAACTTCAATTTGTCCGATTCTGACATTTTATTTTCGCTCAGCCGATGTGGTTGTACTTACAAACTTATCCGGCGTATTTACCCAATATACCTTTCCCGAAGATTTAATGTGAATTGAAGCAAAATTGTTATTCCAGCATGTTGGCGAATTTCGTTGTATCCTTATATATTTAAATGTATATGCATATATATATATATATATATATATATATATATATATATATATATATATATATATATATATATATATATATATATATATATATATAGGGTGCGTCTGAACAATCCGGAGAAACTTTATTGTAACTGAGTGATGAAAGTGACTAGTTGGTATGATGAGACAAAAATAATACACACGTTAATTGACACATATTTGTATTGAACACAATAGAAATGTTACATCGAGAAAGGCCGATACGAGACTGACTGTCAAAGGAACGGCATATAGAAAATACAATAATAATACACACGTTAATTGATACATATTTGTATTGAACACAATAGACATGTTACATCGGGAGAGGCCGATACGAGACTGACTGTCAAAGGAACGGCACATAGAAAATAACGATTCACAATAAACTTCACATTAATTTATTGTATAGTGTATCTCAACGACAGCAGTCATTTGTTGGCATTTCAACTCAGTAGACGTGTTTGTATTCGAGCGTAAATTGTAACTGGCAGAGTTTGTGCAATTAAATGGGGAATACAATCGAAGAGCAACGCTTATTGAAAGTCTTTACGCTGGATGGTCACCGAGGTATCTAAAGTCCACAGTTCACGATATTGAGCAGAAGTATGCGGCTGCGGAAAATTGTGAGGAAGGTTCTCATAGTCCAGCAATGTAAACTCATGCGAAGGAGAAGACGGGAAGGGCCTTGGAAGTTATCTGAAGGGCCCAATAACCCATTTTGTAGGATCTTTGGAGCTCGCTCAGAAAAATGACAACCATCTTGGGTGTGAATGAAGTTTTCATCCATCATAAGATACGAGTACACGTCCTACATACAAAAAATTTGCGACAGATGCTGCCCAAGGCTGCTAAAACAAGAAGAATTGGCCGCTGTCACCTGCTTCTGTGTTTGTTGAAGAATGTAGCAGCGGGTCGCATATGGTTTGTCCCTCCTAGCTCCTAGATTTAAAACCGCTGGGCTTTTACAAGTGGAGCGTTATTGAGCGGGTTACTAATAAGTCCAGCCATCCTAATGTGCCATCCCTATAGGCCGCTGTTGAAGCAGGATTCATAAATTTACAACAAAAGTAGTTAAAGAAGACGTGCTTGCGATTCAGCTGGAGGATTGAAGTGGTGATTGGAGCAAGTGGGGGTTACATTAAGTTATAAATTTAAGGAGAACACCTAGAATTAAGGTATGATAAGTTTTGTGTTAAATGCTAGTTTATAAGCAATAAATAATAATAAACTGCGTGTTCTTTCCGGGGTTTGTTGACGCAGTATATGTCTATATATATATATATATATATATATATATATATATATATATATATATATATATATATATATATATATATGTATATATATAAATATATATATATATATATATATGTATATACATATATAAATATATATATATATATATATATATATATATATATATACATACATATATATATATATATATATATATATATATATATATATACACACATATATATATATATATATATATATATATATATATATACATATATATATATATATATATATATATATATATATATATATACATATATATATATATATATATATATATATATATATATAAATATACATATATATATGTATATATATATATATATATATAAATATACAAATATATATATATATATATATATATATATATATATATATATATATATATATATATATGTATATATATATATATATATATATATATATATGTATATATATGTATATGTATATACATATATATATATATATATATATATATATATATGTATATATATATATGTATATACACATATATATATATATATATATATATATATATATATATATATATAATATGTTTTCTAACAGATCGCTTAACTTGATTTTTATTCTAGTGGTTCACCTTTCCAAATATGTATTGGAAAACTACTGTCATAAAGTTTCAGAATCAGTATGTATCATTTACTCTGAAAATGTCGAATTTTGTGCCGAATAAAGTGTTTTTGCGGGGAGTACTTCTTCATTACTTCAAAATGAAGAAAAAGGCTGCCGAAAGTCATCGTATTTTGTTGTATGTGCCAAAAGTGGTTTGCATGGTTTAAAAGTGGCAATTTTGACTTGGAGGACGATGAACGGCCCGGACAGCCAAAAAAGTTTGAAGACCACAAATTGGAGACATTGCTCGACCAAAATCCATTCCAAAATTGCAAGATCACTTGGCGTTGCTCAACAAACCATTTCCGATCGTCTAAAAGCAATTTTTCACAATAAAGCTTCAATTATCGAAAAAAAAACGCATGAATTAACCGGTACTCCTATGAACCTTGGCGTTAGGATTTATTGTTTGGGTATTTCATTCCACGATTGAGATGATTTGGTCAATATCATGCTCAATCATGTGATTATTACGTATTTTTTCAATTATTATCCATCACAGCTAGGTGGGCTGATAGCCCGACAGCATATACATTGTGACAAAAAGCACCTGGAAATTTTAATTTAAATTCCCCGGGTAAATGATATTTCAAAGAAATGTATATTGTTAAGTTGCTAGGACTGTCCTTAATTACGATGCCAAATATGAACGCGATCTCTCAACCAGTTTGTTTACAGCAGCTGCTTAAGTCAGTACTCCTCAGTAGTGCGTTGCGATTTTTACAATGGATATAAATATCGGACAAAGAATCCGTCTCGAATTTTGTGTTTCTAACCAAATTTCGTGTGCGGAATCGTTCCGAATGTTGGAAAAGGTGATTTGGTTTTATCAAAAATACAAGCCTACGAGTGGTGCAAAGCCTTCAAAGACAGTCGAGAGATCGTTAAAGACATGCCTTGTTCTGGACGACCTTCAACCTCTTCAACTAATGAAAACATTACACAAGTTGAGTAAGCAGGAGAGTTCTCCTACCAGATGGTCTTTGTAAACATCGTAGGGTTAGAAACAAGTTTTCTAATAGCGTGAATCGATAATTTGAATTATTCATCCAATCAATCAATCAAATCAAAAGCGCTTTATTTAATACTAATCGTTATAAATTTTAAAAGAATATAATGCAAATTCCAAACAATAACAATAAAAAAACTTAATGGCCCAAATGGCTCTCTAAATTTATACGTTATCATTACCACATTTCAACAAAAAAAAACTATAGCAAATTCAATTAATTAAGATTATTACATATTTTTAAAATTTAATTGGAAAAAGGAGAAAAAACCAACCAACACTATCCTAAAATTATTTATAATTTAAACACAACAGTGAAACTTTGATCCTACACCTAATATGTTGTAACTTATTTCCAATAAAATGCAATCAAAAACTTTATCTTGCACTAAAAAAATTATATAACAATGTTCCTAGCCTAAGCGTTTAATCTTATCTCTAACGGAATATAGTAAACATAACATAAACCGAACCTATGCCTAATTAACGAAAAACACCAGAACTAAAAAATAAAGACGAATAATTTAGACATTGTCATTCAGCCACCAATACCTGAATTGCGCCGTCTCAACTCGATCAGCTTCAACGAATCTAGCAAATGAGTATCTCCATTGAAATCGTTGGTCTCATGAACTCAAATTAGGAGAAAATTTTATCTTCTTATCGGTGGCCCGTCGATATATGTAATATATGACTGGGACGCCGTCAGAATCAAAAACATATCGATTCATGTCCAAATACACGAATGCCTCTGGAGAAATGAAGCCAGTAGCGAGGCAAGTCACTATATACCCGTCTGTAGGGTGTGAAATCCAAGGGTTTCCACTCACAGTCACAGATCTTGCGATATGATTCCGAAGAAGTTTCAATATAAAGATATCGACCCTCGTCACTTCAGCAGGTTGATAAATTCTTTTATTCGATATATAATGTTTCCAATCCGTCTCAGGCTTTCTGTACAAACCAGTACATGCACGAAGACATTTCCTTTCGAGAACTCTTAATTTTTCCATAGTACCAGCGCTCTGGTTGTACCAGATCTGACATCCATATGTAAAAACTGGTCTAACCAGTGTCTTGTAACAGATAATTTTGACCTTTTGATCAATGTATCTGGAATGAAAGAGCTTTCGAAGGGCCTAGACTACTTTAGGTACCTTACTGAGCATGATTTTCACATGTTCAGTATAGTACAGATACTGATCGAGATAAACACCGAGGTATCGAGCACAGGATTTATGTGGAACCCGTTCTAGACTACCCTCAGCAGCAATGATGTGGAAATCTTTCCAATTACGTTTCAGGTCTTGAGTGACCCCCTGCAGCGTTGTCCGAAACAAGATTGTATCACACTTTTGCGCATTGGTTTTCATTCGCCAATTGTCAGTTTACAGCTGTAAATCATTGAACATTTTTTGGAGATTGCTCTGAACTGTTGTAGCTTTTCGGTCTGCCGTATAGATGATCAGATCATCAGCAAACGCTACCAATGATCGTGTTGGCGAGACGTTAAAATCAAAGCCGTTCAATAGCTTGCGAATGAAGATTGAGAAGACTAGAGGCGCAGTAACTGTTCCCTGCTGTAGACCATTCAAGACCTTGAATTCGCGCCTTGTTGTCAGTTTTCCATCAGCTACAACAAACGATTTCCCGTATGACATATTGCACATTATGGCGACAAGGTGCCTGGGGAACTTGTCCTGAAGGAGTTTAAAAATTACTCCATCTAACCACACCGTATCGAAGGCTTTCTCCATATCAATGAGACATGCTCCAACGCATTGTCTATCATTTAGTTTCCAACAGATGTCTGAGGTTACTTTCGTTATTGCATGTGTGGTTGAATGCCTGGCACGAAAACCAAATTGGCAATTCGGCATCAACTCATATTCCTCAATGTGGCGTTTCATGCTCTGTTGAGTATCACTTCAAACACCTTGCTGATGTTAGGCAGCAAGCTGATTGGGCGATAGTTTTTAGGGCATGAAGATTCTTTTCCTTTCTTCAAGATCGGAAATACCTTAGCCTTTTTCCACTCATTTGGGAAATATGAATTGCTCAACATGTTATTGAACAATATGCAATAATTCCTAAAAGCAACCTCAGGCAAACGTCGGAGAACTACATTTGGAATACCACCAGTACCACATGATTTCTTGTTGTTTATCCTGCGAAATATGAAACACAAGTCTTCATAGCTGACAAAATAATCAATAAGATTCAAGCTCGGTATGAGGTCAGATGTTAATGTTTCATTGAAATGAAGAATTGATTGGCCGTTCAGGCTTGATTTGAAGTCGGAAACTTTTGCTGCAACGACCTCTGAAAATATTTCATTCCCTCTCTCAGGGTTTGGTCGATGAACCAATTCAAAATGTGTTCCAATCAGGGCAAGTTTTTTCCAATCCTTCACAAATAATCCTGTTTCCATTTCTATCTGGAGTCGTACTATCAAATTCGATACCAGCTCTATCGAGAAGATTTATCTCATCACTAGTGACTTCAGGATTCGATACCTTCACTCGAGACTTCTTGCGGAATATGCTATTCACTTTCGTGAACACGCCGTCTGGGTCCTGTGGGCTAACACCCCTCAATTTTTCCGCCCATTGATTGTTGACCTCACTCCTGAAGTATGACCGGACTAAGTTCCGGACATTCTTCAGGTGTTATTTCAACAAAGACAACGAGGGATGGTTGTAGTCCAAAAATCGTCAATAAATATTGTTGACGCGTGTGAGAAGAAGGCTTTTCAATCTTTTCAACCTTGCGATGGTTGGTGTTTCATATCCTTCCATATTGTTTCGATGTTTTATCTGGGGAACTACTTTCTCAATTGTTTCCAACGTCAGCTTCTCTAACTTCGACAAATAGGCATTTATTTCATCGTTAGCTAGATTCCTGTCATTAGGAACCATTGAACATGAGTAGGGGTAGTTTGCGGGTTCTAGGCCACTTTTTTCATACAAATTTCAAATGTTGTCGAGGGTGTGTGTCTTGGGTGTATGGGTGCTTGTATTAGGGTGGTATAGGTAGGTGCCTGGGATAAGAAGGTATGAGTCCGGGATAGGTATGGGAATCTTGGGTAATTGCCAGGGGAGGGTGTGGATCTTAGGTATATGGGTGTATGTATTGAATTAGCATAGGTGGGTGCCAGGGATGAGAAGGTATGGGTCTTAGGTAAATAAACATCTGTGACTTGGTTAAGCAGGTAAGTGTTCCGGGTCTTAGTACCCTCTAGCGGTTAGTAGAAGTAGTTATATGTCTTTAGATTACTGGCGCATATCCATAGCCTTTACAGCCTGTGATGGTAAATGGTGAAACTAGAAAGTTGATTTCTGTCTAGATTAGTCCCGTGTTTTCAGTTAATAGATTAGAGCTCTAGATTTCTCAGCGGGCATTTATATTGGGTTAATATAAATGTTTAAGCCTTTGACGCTTTTAGCGATAGATAATTATACCATCCATGTTTTTTTATTCATCTGGAAGGATTTCTCATACATTCGTTTCTTATAGTCTTTGCATGGTTTCGTTATTCATCTTTGGTGGAAGTGTTTCTCGGGTCTTTAACGCTTCTAGCAGTAGATAGTTTTTTACCCATGACTACTTTAATGTATATGTTAGGAAATCCACGTCTAGAGTTGATAGCTTGAAGTATTAGGGCTGTTAATCCATTAGGGAAGTTCTATTGAAAGGTGGCGCTCTACGCGATAGGTTTACTGCTTATAGGGCTTGAGAATTTCTAGCATATCTCACTACTGAGAGGCTTCCGGGTCGAACGATTTACTTTTTCACAATATGCGTACTGAACGTTTTTTATGATGCGAGTTATTGTGTGGTATGGAGGGCGCTGCATTATGGATGGGCGCAGGGCTTGCCTTTCGATGGGTGCTCTAAGGCATGAGAATTTACGTAGTGGGCGCTTGCTTAAGGTACGTTTCTGCTCCTCGTTTGATGTCTATGGACGGTATTGTAGATGTGATGCGCGTCGCTTGTTTCCACCAAGGCGGATGTTATGAGCCGTAGAAATTTGCCTCGTGAGCGTTTGGTTAAGTTTTCGCGTTGCTCATCAAAGGGTGCCTGTCTTTAAGTATGGACGACCTTGTAGGAAATTCGGAATGATTTGCGTCGCTTTTCAGAGGATCTTGATTGTGGTGTAGATTTGCCCGGCGGCGAGTTCTGTTAAGCATGGAAATTGACCTCGGGGGATGCGTGGCATGTGCAAGTGATTTTGCTTGTTAAGATTAGTTTTTCGTACGCATAGACTTCCCTGTCGGCGCGAGTTTTGAGGCATCGGAATCTACAGCGTGGAAGAGAAGTGGCGTGGCATACACTGCATTGTAATTTGGTTTTGCTTGATGGAGGCGGTTTTTCTTGTTGTGTTGGCCGTGGGCAGCGGGTAACGTGATGCGCGACATTGAGACGTGTTTTCATAAATGTCCATTCACAGATGCGCCTGTTCTAGTTTGCTGATTATTATTTACATTGATTGTTTTCAGTTTCATTTTGCTTGGATACGTCGTTTCTTTGGTTTGTGACTCATTGCTATTGTATATTATTGCTTTTATCGGTTTCATGTCAATAGTACTTTAAAAATCGTCTACAATGTATTTTGTTCGGTTAGACTACTATGTTGATTGCTCAAATCTATGGATGCAGTAATACGTTCTTGATATTTAGTATAGTATTAAATTTTAGTTTGCTTGTAGCAGCATTTTGTTTGTCTTCATCATCATCACTTATTTCTTAAAGCAGTTTCTATACTTCATTCTCTGATTTTACTATTATGTAGAAGTATGGTACTATATTCATTCATGTTTTCTTTACTATAGGATGCTCATTGGTTTTATTCAAAAATTCTAATAATTTCTTCCAAGACGAGTTATTATCTTGGAGTGCCTGAGATGGTGATAATTTTGTTCGTACAATTTATGATTTGTCCCTTTTGATAAGTGCGTGGGTCTATTTTTTAGATCACTATGTTGACATGTATATTTTGGGTATCTATTTTAAATTTGAGATTATTTATGGATGTTGTATAGGAAAGATATTACGGTTTATGGCTTCTGGAATGCTCCTTTTTTATGATGGATGTAGAAATCATCGTGGTGGTCCTAATGAGTAGGAATATAGACGCATTTTCATTGATTGATTTTGGGTACGTACTGAAAGGAAGAACCTAATATAGAAAAAAGTGAATGCGCTAGGTCATTGACATTAGGGGTTTGTTGGTATTATGGTATTATTCTTTGTTTATGCTCATAATGCATGGGAAAATAATTTGGTCCTATATGGTAACATTATAGGCTTGCACTAGATTAAATGAATTTTTATATTTACTCTGAACTAGGTGCTGTTATTGTGGGTCTGTATCATTTAGTTTAGGTAGTTTCATGAGTGTCAGTATAATATCGAGTAAAACTGTTATCTTATGCTTGTCTCATATTCTACACAGTATGTATGATTTTTCGACATTTCCGAATTTCTCTAGGCATATTTTCATTTAGAACTTGTTGATGTTTTGAGTATGATAATTTTTAATTTGTTATCTCCTTAGGAATGCTTGCATGCTTGGATGATGCCGTTAAGTTGATACTTTTCAGATGCATATTATCGCTTTTAATGCCTATATGATTGCATGAGAATTTAAAAACCTCATACTTTGTGTGCTTGTATTAAGCGTAAAGCCACTTCTGCTATATTCATATACATTTTCAATATTTGTGCATTAAGTAAAATACGTATTTACTACATTTTAAATATACTGGATTTATCATCTTAGAGATTTTCGGGTATATTCAAGTCTTATTTTCACATAAGTAAAATTTTTTTATAGGTTTGAAGAAGATCTAATTAGTTTTCAACATAAAGAGTATGTTTTGGGTTGGCGCACTGCTACTATAGATCACTTAGGCTAATGTTTATGTAAGATAGTTCGGTATAGATAACGATGTGTGGTAGCATATGAGTTTATGGTAGGCTATTTTTAGATCGATCCAATCGTATCTTGTATAGACAAGTAGCATATGTTATGAAGTGTTCTTGATAAGGATGGTCGCGAGTCATTGTAGGATGTTAAGAAATTATCATTACTTTCAGGAGGTGTTTATCTGCTGGTAATTTGATGAACAGATGTACACTTGAGTTGAATGAACTCATGCGGGTTTTTTTGTCCATCGCTAGATATTTTTGAATGGTAGAGTTGATGTTTCAATTCCAATATTGTTTTGGTTGTATTTTATGAGAAAAGTATGTTCCTTGATGAATTACTCGTGAGGATTTCCCAATACAAAGTGAATATCAATTATAAACTTTTTCATTCTAATAGCGCTGGCCACCAGTTGGCTCTAATTTTGTTTGGACTGTTTATACTACCCCGATGCTATGAATTATTACTTTGTCTTATGTACGCGAGACTGCAGGAGTATATACTGTTTTATTAGTGTGAAAATATTTCTTGTCTCTTGATCATATGAATGACAAATGCATGTATCAGAGCCTGATGTCGTATTAGAGTTGGACCATTCACATCATCATCATCATCATGCCTGCGTGGCAATAAGGTAGGCTAGGTAGAAGGTTATTCTGCATCTCTGCGAGGATCATCATCCATGCGTGCCACGGGGCAGGCTGGGTACAAGCCCTGTAAGGCCCTTCACCACCTTCTGCTCACCAATCAACTCGAGTTGTAGGTGTGAAAGAGAAGGCTACCTTGAGTTCGTCAGGCAATTGGGTTAGCAGGTGCGAAAGAGAAAACATATTGGTGTGAAGTTGACCAAAGTTCCACTGCTGAACAGGCAACTCATGATCGTATCAGACGGCTCAACTGATCGGTGATTGTGGATAACCCACTTTGCATGATAAAGGGACCAGTCGATCATATGATACTAATACATAGACATTTGATAGCTATTATAATGTACATATGTAGACACATTTGTCCATGATATTTAATCATCTCACAGGTTGTGAGTAATGATGCAGCCTCAAGTCTTCCAAACCATTCAAACATCTTCTGAAAATGGATCAATGTCAGATTTTTAGTCAGTTGGAGGTATCAAAATTTTACTCAATTGTTCAATGATAGGGAAAAAAATCGTTCCAGTCATAGCATATCCTTGATAATCCAAAAGGGTTGATCATACATGAGAACGCCAAGATGATTCAATATACTTAATAAGTTCCACTATAAACCCTTAATAGATCGACTAAGCAACAGGCTGAACTAATTCATGTTAAGGCCCTAGCAATGGTTTGCATGAAGTAGAGATTTATTCAACAAGTTTGTGCTTTACAAAATGATTCAAATGGCTGATCCATGAGATCATATGATTTTTGGGCATATTGGATGAGTTCATAAGTGTAGCAACATAATTTCAATGCAATGGAACATTATAGTGGGCAATAAGGGGCCCATAGGCCGCAAATCCTATGAAGACATGAAAACCTAGAGAACTGAAATCGAATTGCTGTAGAAAGAGGATCCTATAGATTAGATAGACAGGGGTCAAGAGAAAAACTGATGCACATGAAAAAAAAAGAGTGTGTATTGACTCAATCTTATGAAGAATGCATCAGTGTGAAATAAGATCAATGAACTCTCGAGCAAATAACAATGGCTTGCTCCTAATCAAGATTTGTTCACCAGAAGAGCAACATAGACGTGAAGATTCTTGTCTGACCCATGTATGCCTACGAATAACTAGGAAGATGATCAACATGCAGTCTTGGTAACCAATAGGCCTAACGTAAATCGCGATGAGCATATGACATTTAAAGTAAATGTAAAAAAAGCTGACTGCAACTGTATGGAAAGTAAGAATTTTTTTATGGGTAGATAATTCCAACAATCAAATGAATTTACCAAATGGCAGATAGCACGTAAGGCCAAACGCTCAACTTATTAACTTAAGATAGCTATACAGACAGCTAAAGAGATAGCATATCAACTAAGCAGACAGGGCATCAGCTAAAAAGAAAGCTACATAGACCACTTACCAGCTAAACAGACGGGTTTATCAGCTAAACGGTTAGCTCAGAAGACAGCATAACAACTAAACAGACAGGGCATCAGCTAAATAGACAGCTGCATAGACAGCATTATACATATAATAGACAGCTCATCAGCAAAAGTGACAGCTAAATAGACAGCTTAAGAGGATAGCATATCAGCTAAACAGACAGGGAATCGGCTTAAAAGACAGCATTACACATAAGATAGACAGCTCATCAGCAAAAGTGACAGCTAAATAGATAGTTTAATAGATGAAAAGACAGCCAATTAGCCTAGAAGCAATCTATTGTAGCCCAGCAGTACTCCTAAAAATTCTAAGGGAAATACGGAGCAAAGTGTCATTTCCTGTTACTGACTCCTACTCCTGTTAGCTTGGTGGTTCAAATCTTAACTCCATAGCACTTTCTTATCTTTGAATTCAAATCATGAGAGTAAGCAACATTACAGCATTCAAGGGCTAAACATGTTTACTTATGCAATAGAATTATCAACACATATTGAACTTGCCCCCACTCTATCCGTAAATGCAGAGAAGTGAATATATATGCTGGTGTAACAAATATACATCTTTAGTTTAACTACTAGAAGCAGTCATTTAAAATGAACGGAGCAGATCCAGTAACTTCGTCAGTCAGTCAGAAGCATGAAAAGGCCAGCCAGACTGATAAGGCTACTTCAGCCAGAAAAGTGAACAAGAAAGAGAAGAAACTAAAAAAGAATCGAGAGAAACAGCGAATCTATGAGAAAAACCTCTTGCTGAACTATACATACTATCTTGATGAAGGCTTCCACAAAAGCAAAGTGATACTTGGATTTGACCCGCTGACGTTTCAAGCGAAAATAATCTTCCGATGCAGTGGACAAAATCAGTTGGAGTTAGATAACAGTCAATGGACTTCACTTCGCCAATACCTCATTGATCTCAAGGATAGAGTAGATGAGTTCCCTGCAAATCAGCTTGGACTTCTTGAACTCTTCTACATACCTATTGGAGGAGAGAGACTAATACTTAAACATCCCGAGCTTTTCACGCTTTTCATCTTGATGGATTTTTTCAACATTGTCATGCAATACAACAATTTGCTTACCGATTGTGTGAAGGAATACTATGACCAATATTGTGCAAGATGCAGAGAAAAAAGCGTACTTAAACTGGATATCAACGACTTCTTCACTCCAACTCAAACATCATTTGTAAATATAAACTACTCTAGGCTTTTTTATGAAATACCAGTACTATGTAACGATCTAATTTTCCATGTGATGAAATAAAATACTAAAAACCCTATAAACAATGTTTTACTTCACTTAAAGGAATTATTCATAAGGGAATTGGAAATTAAGACTTGGTAAAAAACAACTTACTATTGTGAAAGGCATGGTAGCCAAGTATAATCTCTTTAGTCTATGAAATACTGAAGTTTAATATTGAGAAACAGACCCTCATCTTGGCTCTACTGTATAAACTAGAACATGAATGTATGTTAACTTGAAGGCAGCACGTCGTTTTGTCTATCACTAGACTATATATTACTCTATGGATTATTATGAGGTCTTCAAAATTCATCAAACCGTTTGTCCTAAGTACATCCATTCAAAAACACCAAGAAAACTAATTAGACAGAGGTCAATACACTTTCAATGTAATAAAATCTGTTACGGTCATTCTATGCTTCATGGAAGAGTACCCTGATATTTGAATACGCATCGAGAATTATATGCTTATATATGGTAATGTGGGTGAAAAAATATCTAACAAACATGGAATACACTATCAAATATGTGAATGGTCCAACTCTAATACGACATCAGGCTCTGATACATGCATTTGTCATTCATATGATCAAGAGACAAGAAATATTTTCACACTAATAAAACAGTATATACTCCTGCAGTCTCGCGTACATAAGACAAAGTAATAATTCATAGCATCGGGGTAGTATAAACAGTCCAAACAAAATTAGAGCCAACTGGTGGCCAGCGCTATTAGAATGAAAAAGTTTATAATTGATATTCACTTTGTATTGGGAAATCCTCACGAGTAATTCATCAAGGAACATACTTTTCTCATAAAATACAACCAAAACAATATTGGAATTGAAACATCAACAGGTTGCACTAAAATGAATGAGACATAAGCTACAATGATATGCTGAGGATATTGAATTGCTCTATGAATTGTACAATAAACATTAAAAAAGACGTGAGAGGACTTATTATACATTTGTATGGTCCTAATGCAGAAATAGTGCAGCTGAATAAACTTAGTTTAAGTTAACTTGTAAATTGTTCAAAATGCTATAGAATCCATAAATATATCAACCCATATATTAGATGTCCTGTGAATTGTATGAAAATTTATTTATAAATAACAAAAAATAGCATTACTCAATAAATTATTTCTATTAGAAAGAAACACAATCTTTTTATTTTAACAACTAATCTAACACTGCTCAAGTAAACAAATACCTCAAACAACAAACCATAAAAAACCCTAAACATTTCTAGCATATCTGATACTTCCAAATATCAAACACTCAACTCTACCATTCAAAAATATCTAGCGATGGACAAAAAAACCCGCATGAGTTCATTCAACTCAAGTGTACATCTGTTCATCAAATTACCAGCAGATAAACACCTCCTGAAAGTAATGATAATTTCTTAACATCCTACAATGACTTGCGACCATCCTTATCAAGAACACTTCATAACATATGCTACTTGTCTATACAAGATACGATTGGATCGATCTAAAAATAGCCTACCATAAACTCATATGCTACCACACATCGTTATCTATACCGAACTATCTTACATAAACATTAGCCTAAGTGATCTATAGTAGCAGTGCGCCAACCCAAAACATACTCTTTATGTTGAAAACTAATTAGATCTTCTTCAAACCTATAAAAAAATTTTACTTATGTGAAAATAAGACTTGAATATACCCGAAAATCTCTAAGATGATAAATCCAGTATATTTAAAATGTAGTAAATACGTATTTTACTTAATGCACAAATATTGAAAATGTATATGAATATAGCAGAAGTGGCTTTACGCTTAATACAAGCACACAAAGTATGAGGTTTTTAAATTCTCATGCAATCATATAGGCATTAAAAGCGATAATATGCATCTGAAAAGTATCAACTTAACGGCATCATCCAAGCATGCAAGCATTCCTAAGGAGATAACAAATTAAAAATTATCATACTCAAAACATCAACAAGTTCTAAATGAAAATATGCCTAGAGAAATTCGGAAATGTCGAAAAATCATACATACTGTGTAGAATATGAGACAAGCATAAGATAACAGTTTTACTCGATATTATACTGACACTCATGAAACTACCTAAACTAAATGATACAGACCCACAATAACAGCACCTAGTTCAGAGTAAATATAAAAATTCATTTAATCTAGTGCAAGCCTATAATGTTACCATATATGACTAAAAAATGTTTTCCCATGCATTATGGACATAACCAAAGAATAATAACATAATACTAACAAACCTCTAATGTCTATGACATACCGCATTCACTTTTTTCTATATTAGCTTCTTCCTTTCAGTACGTACCCAAAATTTATCAATGAAAATGCGTCCATATTCCTACTCATTAGGACCACCACGATGATTTCTACATCCATCATAAAAAAGGAGCATTCCAGAAGCCATAAACCGTAATATCTTTCCTATACAACATCCATAAATAATCTCAAATTTAAAATAGATACCCAAAATATACATGTCAACATAGTGATCTAAAAAATAGACCCACGCACTTATCAAAAGGGACAAATCATAAATTGTACGAACAAAATTATCACCATCTCAGGCACTCCAAGATAATAACTCGTCTTGGAAGAAATTATTAGAATTTTTGAATAAAACCAATGAGCATCCTATAGTAAAGAAAACATGAATGAATATAGTACCATACTTCTACATAATAGTAAAATCAGAGAATGAAGTATAGAAACTGCTTTAAGAAATAAGTGATGATGATGAAGACAAACAAAATGCTGCTACAAGCAAACTAAAATTTAATACTATACTAAATATCAAGAACGTATTACTGCATCCATAGATTTGAGCAATCAACATAGTAGTCTAACCGAACAAAATACATTGTAGACGATTTTAAAGTACTATTGACATGAAACCGATAAAAGCAATAATATACAATAGCAATGAGTCACAAACCAAAGAAACGACGTATCCAAGCAAAATGAAACTGAAAACAATCAATGTAAATAATAATCAGCAAACTAGAACAGGCGCATCTGTGAATGGACATTTATGAAAACACGTCTCAATGTCGCGCATCACGTTACCCGCTGCCCACGGCCAACACAACAAGAAAAACCGCCTCCATCAAGCAAAACCAAATTACAATGCAGTGTATGCCACGCCACTTCTCTTCCACGCTGTAGATTCCGATGCCTCAAAACTCGCGCCGACAGGGAAGTCTATGCGTACGAAAAACTAATCTTAACAAGCAAAATCACTTGCACATGCCACGCATCCCCCGAGGTCAATTTCCATGCTTAACAGAACTCGCCGCCGGGCAAATCTACACCGCAATCACGATCCTCTGAAAAGCGACGCAAATCATTCCGAATTTCCTACAAGGTCGTCCATACTTAAAGACAGGCACCCTTTGATGAGCAACGCGGAAACTTAACCAAACGCTCACGAGGCAAATTTCTACGGCTCATAACATCCGCCTTGGCTGAAACGTACACCTCAAATTACTTCCTCCAACAAGCGACGCGCATCACATCTACAATACCGTCCATATTTAACCACAGACATCAAACGAGGAGCAAAAACGTACCTTAAGCAAGCGCCCACTAAGTGAATTCTCATGCCTTAGAGCACCCATCGAAAGGCAAGCCCTGCGCCCATCCATAATGCAGCGCCCTCCATACCACACAATAACTCGCATCATAAAAACTTCCGGCACGGCTAGCATGATCAAGCGAATCGACCATTTCCACACGCGGCCGTCTATCTTTAGCCAAAGACATCAATCGCTGCAACGCATTCCTTATCCAAGGGCCCATGAAGTAAATTCCCACGGCTTAGAATACGCGCTGACGGGCACGTCAATCATCCATCAGTATCGCAGTCATCCGTCTATACAAACGCCCGCCGTCACCACGCAGCCAATCGCACCATAAAAAAAACGTTCAGCACGTAAATCGCTCGACCCAAACGCCTTCAATAAGTGACACGCGCTAAAGGATCTCAGGCCCTACAACCAGTAAACCTATCGCCCAGAGCGCCACCTTTCCACAGAACTTCCCTAATGGATTAATAGCCCTAATACTTCAAGCTAACAACTCTAGACATGGATCTCCTAACATATACATTAAAGTAGGCATGAGTAAAAAACTATCTACTGCTAGAAGCGTTAAAGACTCGAGAAGCACTTCCACTAAAGATGAATAACGAAACCATGCAAAGACTATAAGAAACGAATGTATGAGAAATCCTTCCAGATGAATAAAAAAACATGGATGGTATAATTATCTATCGCTAAAAGCGTCAAAGGCTTAAACATTTATATTAACCCAATATAAATGCCCGCTGAGAAATCTAGAGCTCTAATCTATTAACTGAAAACACGGGACTAATCTAGACAGAAATCAACTTTCTAGTTTCACCATTTACCATCACAGGCTGTAAAGGCTATGGATATGCGCCAGTAATCTAAAGACATATAACTACTTCTACTAACCGCTAGAGGGTACTAAGACCCGGAACACTTACCTGCTTAACCAAGTCACAGATGTTTATTTACCTAAGACCCATACCTTCTCATCCCTGGCACCCACCTATGCTAATTCAATACATACACCCATATACCTAAGATCCACACCCTCCCCTGGCAATTGCCCAAGATTCCCATACCTATCCCGGACTCATACCTTCTTATCCCAGGCACCTACCTATACCACCCTAATACAAGCACCCATACACCCAAGACACACACCCTCGACAACATTTGAAATTTGTATGAAAAAAGTGGCCTAGAACCCGCAAACTACCCCTACTAACATGAGTTGCCACCATCAGATACTGGTACTCCCGATAAAACTTCTTTTGAAGCTTTTCCTAGTCTGTTTTTTTGAAATTCAATCGATGATTTTCATGTCGAACTGGAATGAGGAAGAAATCATCCCTGTGATGATTGATTTCCATTACGATTGCGTTATGGTCGCTATCATAAGGAAGTACCTGCAGTTTCCGTTGAGGATTATTAAAGCTGAATTCGAGTCTTGCGTCAGCAATGCAAAGGTCCAAATATGAATTTGTCCAAGGGTAGGTTGGGAACTCCGACCCATATAGATTGAACCTGTATTCAATTTGGTTTTCTGTTATCCACGGTTTCAGGAAAACACCTCTTGGATTATTGGTGGTGTTCAGCCATGATGTATGCTTGGCGTTCAGGTCACCAGCAAGAATATGATAGTTATGCAGCCTGTTCAATTCGAGTATTTCGAACAAGGAATTGAGCTCCTCCCTGAGCTTGAGAACAGTTCCACCAGTTGCATAGGCAGAGATAACGAAGAGGCTATCCCCACCTGGCAGTGAGATTTTGATAACGGACACTTCTAGAGATTCAAAGCTTTTGAATTCGACTTTTTCAATATTTTGGGAAGGATAGCGTCTTCGAACCAATATCCCGGTGCCACCTCTCCCATCACCTGTTACCCTATCGTTTCTTACGAACTCAAAATCCTTGAATCTCATGGAGTGCCATGAACTGAGGTGGGTTTCGGTGGGAAGCACGATGTCAGGCGTTTGTCTGGCAATGAATTCAGGGAGATAATCACGCCGATGTAAAGTAACAATGGAGTTGACGTTGATCGAGATGAGACGAATCCTATCCGTGGCAATTTGGCTGGATGACAACTTATTTTGAGGCATTTGAAAGCCCTGAACGCTAAAAAACAATGTTAATTTTCGAATCTTGTGTATCGATTCGCTCCGATAAGGAATTTAATTGCTGATAAATTTTAAGGAACAGCTCATTATTGCCACTTACATTATTTTTTTTAATTACATTGTCTGCTGCTCCTCTCACATCAAGTGCAAATGACACTCCGGGCTTCAGGAAGTTGGTAGGTATCACACTGCGGTATGCTTGACTTTGTTTTGGAGTGATTTTAACCTTTGCATCTTGATACCGGGAGTATCCTCAATATGATGCTGGATGACCAAAGGCACCGCAGTTCACACAATATAGTTTTTCTTTTGGCTCCGCCTGAGCCAATTTCCACTCGCCAGGAGCATGAATGTCTTTGCATTTAACACACCTATATTTAATGATGCAATTGGCAGCCGAATGCCCAAATCTTTGACACCTGTAGCAGTGGTTGACCTCACTTTTCTGGACGCGTTCCCACCTCACCACGCGGAAGTTCAAGTACCGTATTTTCTGCAGGGCACTCAAACCACTTTTGCTGGAAATCTGGACTAAGTAGTGAGGCAATTTTTTGCGCTCCACAATCGATCTCTCGTTGCAAAGTTTTTAACTGAAATAAATTGTATTTCTGGTGCAACTTCTTGGAGCACCTGAAGGAGATCGACTGTGTCCTCACCACAGTCCAGACCCTTCAATAAAAAGGTTTGGTTCTTTTCGCTTTTCGGGGTGTACGTGAAATGCGGAACATCTCCAGAATTTAAGACACTTTTTGTTGCCTAGAAATCAACCAAAGACTTAGTCCTAATTGTCAATTTATCGGCATTGGCTCTTTTGATCTCAAAATCTTTAAGCTTATTCTCGGCTGCCAAAAGCTGAACCATATCTTTGCCCGTTTGCACAAATACATTGGTTGGTGGGACTTTTCTTTCACTAATCTTAATGGGCGGACCAGCAGACAAACTTTTTGGTTTTTGCTCCCGATTTTTAATTTTAAGGTATTCAATGAACTCATTATCTAACTTAGAAGTTTTACCTGGATCCTCTTCAATGTTCATCGGCTCTTCAAGACCAGCTAGCGCTGCATAGTAATTTCTGCTGTCGTTTGCGCCTCCTGCGCTGAGGACATCCTCTTGATTAGCTTCTTCCTTTGGCTTTTTAGTTTTCTTGTCTTCGGTTTTTGAATTTGCTTGTCGGCCTTTCTTGGTTTCTTTATCTTTGTTGAACTTTAACGTTCTAACAAGTGCTTCAAACGATTTAACTCGAAGCTTGAGCTCTTCATTTTCTTTTTCAATTTTTTCAGCTTTTTCTTTGTCTTTGATCAGCTGCTTGATTTCGATTACCGATAGGATTGTCGGTTTTTCTTCTTTATCGTCGTATCTTCTTTTTAGTTTTTTTTCGCCCGTCATCGTTGGCGATGGGCACGGACCTTCTGGTTGATGGCTGAAGCCATCGGGCTCCTCCATCTCGTTGCTTTTGCAGCGAGACTAGAGGGAATGTTTTCGGACCGGGACTTCCTTTGAACGTATTTCCACTTTTGATTTTTCTTCTGGAAATGAATTTCAGGTATTTGATAAATGCTCGAATAATTCGACGGTGATGGTTTTCAATTAAAAAAAATTATTTACAACTGACTTTTGTCAAAAATTAACTAAATTTTAAAATTAATGACAGGAGCGATTAAAAACACGTCTACACGCAACGAGTGCTAGACGCAGAATAATTATTCATCCAATACTTGGATATGAAACCGTTCATATTTATGCAAAAGATGCACAGTCTCTTTCATAAGCACAGTGAAGCCGCCATTTTGATCTAGCTTAAATGATTATTCTGAATGCTCAGCCGGTTGAACATATTCACGTTAAACACTATTCCCTAAATTTTCATGAAGATTGAAAGAAAATAAAAGTGCCTAGGTCAATTTGAGATATATATCAAGCATAATTCCATACAATTGAAATGGCTATAGCTCACTTGATAATGATTCGATCGCAATTAAATTTTGCAAGCATATATATTTTATATTAATCTATAAAATTTGTTTAAAGGTATTGTCTTGATTTTATGGTCGAAAATATAAAATCTACAAATCATATTATTAGTAACAAAGTTGAGTGAATTTCGATTTCTGGAAAATGTGGCCAATGCACTCATCCCGGCGCACATTTGTGATAATTTTCAAAATTTTCGGCTCAAAGGTGTTCAATCGCGAGGTGGTGGGGGACACGAATTGTTGGTACGTTTTGCCTGCCCCTGGACCTCCTAATTCATTTTATTGCAATATCCAAAATTTCTAATCAAGCCCTATCATTTGATACCCGGCTCGACTACCTTTGATTAAAAAATATTTTTAGGGGCTAATTCGTTCTAAGGGGGGACCCCCTTAAAAAATTTTAAATTTTTGGTTTTGAAAGATCATCACTTCTGACCTTTTCACAAAGTTTGAGCATTCTAGCTTCTATAGTTTCTGAGGAAACTAGCTGTGACGCACGTACAGACGGACAGATGGACAGACAGGTCGCGAAACTAGTAGGTCTTACAAAAAAATTTTACAAAGACCTATAAAGTGAAGGATGTGGTGCTTGAAAATCATCATGCAAATGTTAGTGAAATGGCACGAGAGCGCGACATTTATTAGATATTTTGGGTATAAAACGCTTTCTTGCTCAACTCGTCCCGATGAGTGGATAATGCACCAACGCATCGAGCCACGATCGTGAGCGAACTTAAAGCCAAAAACGCAATGAATACCATCGATCAACTACCATATACACCAGATTTGACTCCGTGTGATTTTTTTTTGTTGCATCTGATGGGGATTACTTTGAAGGCGATAAAATAAATATTGATGAATATATTAAGTATAATGGGGCCAGTCTCTTAAGTGAAAGAACCACTTATTCTTCACCCGGGCAATCATTGGCTATCAACATGATAGCACATCTTCCCGGCCCGACGGAGACCAGCGTTTCCAGCATAAGGCACAGGGATTGATGAAAAAAAAAATATTTTGCAGTCCATTTGCAATTTCCGGGTGCTTTTTGTCACATATAAATGTATATATATATATATATATATATATATATATATATATATATATATATATATATATATATATATATATATATATATATATACATATATATATATATAAATATATATATATATAAATATATATATATATATATATATATATATATATATATATATATAAATATATATGTATGTATATGTATATTTATACATATGCATTTCTTGGCATTTATTGTCGCATCGTTGAGGAACCAGTAAACTCGAGGTGTGATCCCGAGACCATTTAGTACGATTTGGTCGTGGCATGTAGGGTGAGGAATCATGAAAGCTGAGGTAAGGGGGAAACATGAGGATCCCTCCTTCCCTCTCAACCAGGCTTGGGATCGTCTGCGGTAGAGTTGTGTAACTGATCAGTCAATTTATTAACAAATATAACAATGTCAATAACACTCGGCGCTCCATGCTGGTTGAAAATTCGTTGAATATCGTATTAGAGGAAATCCAAACCCACTTTTTGCAAGTATTTAGGCTGCAAGTAATTTTCCTTACTATTAAATTATGTCGGATGCTTCAACGAACTAGCTAACCAAAAATATTAAAAAATTATTATTTCCCTTTTTTATTCGTTGTAACTATTTATTTGCCCATACGCCGACGTTTCGAAGCACACACTTGCTTCTTCATCAGTGGTACAATAACTAAACTTACATTTTGCTTAAAGCTACTTATATACCTACTACTTTTACAATTTTACCCCTTACCCTAATTACTTCCTTAATTGGTTATTACGGCTAATTACTCTCATAAGGGGTGAGAAATTATTACCTAGATCAGTGTTTAATAGTATCTCCTGTGGTTGTCTTGCTATCACCAGGCTTTCGTAGGCGTCCAATTTGTATGCCGATTTGAGTTCTTTGATTAACTCAAGATTCACGTCGCTCATGCTGTGCTTCTGCTCTACAATATGTCTTGCTACCGATGATTTAATTGTACTGCTGCTTTTCTTGTGCCTGACTGCCGCTTCCGCCTCCTTAATATGCTCTTTAAATCTTGTTTTGATTAATCGCTTTGTCTGGCCGATATAAACGTGTGAGCACTGAGTACAGCTTACCCGGTAAATTCCGCTGACTTCCTCTTTGGTTTTCTTGTCCTTAGCTGATCCTAACATCGTCTTCAGTTGATGGTTTCTGCTGTGTGTGACGACCTGAATATCATGCGCTTTAAATAATTTCTTAACTTTCTCCGTTAAGCTAGAGTATGGTACCGAGATTCTACGGATTTGTTCAAGAGCATATTAAGGAGGCGGAAGCGGCAGTCAGGCACAAGAAAAGCAGCAGTACAATTAAATCATCGGTAGCAAGACATATTGTAGAGCAGAAGCACAGCATGAGCGACGAGAATCTTGAGTTAATCAAAGAACTCAAATCGGCATACAAATTGGACGCCTACGAAAGCCTGGTAATAGCAAGACAACCACAGGAGATACTATTAAACACCGATCTAGGTAATAATTTCTCACCCCTTATGAGAGTAATTAGCCGTAATAACCAATTAAGGAAGTAATTAGGGTAAGGGGTAAAATTGTAAAAGTAGTAGGTATATAAGTAGCTTTAAGCAAAATGTAAGTTTAGTTATTGTACCACTGATGAAGAAGCAAGTGTGTGCTTCGAAACGTCGGCGTATGGGCAAATAAATAGTTACAACGAATAAAAAAGGGAAATAGTAATTTTTTTATAATTTTCCTTACCTGTGGGCATTTGTAGCTTTCCGACAAATATGTTTGCAGAAATAGTTTTATTGACAATGAACATCAAGAGAATGATTTGCCACACGCTTCGCATTTGAAGCTGCTTGATGCAAAAAATTAAGAGAAATGAATGAATCTAAATTGACTGGAGCTCATTAGCATAAGGCAACTACTAACCTCACTTTCGCAGGTGACATAGATGACCAGCTAGTTCGAAAAGACGCCCACGTTCCAAGCAAATGCAAACATTGCAATCTCGAAAATTTCCAGCCAAATGGTTGCGATTTATTCAAGGGGGAACCGAAAATTAGGCGGCAGAGCAGTCCCTCAGCAACAAAACCGAATTTGAAACCTTAACTTATATTCAAGTTGAGGAAATTCACCGTCAAACGTACTGCTGTCAAGACAAATACGACGGCTGCTACTAAAGCCACGATAAAGCCTGGGGTGCGAATTAAACTGAACTAGCATTTTAGCAATCTTCCTTCATTTTATTAGTTTTCCGCGAAAACGACTTCACACTAATAACAAATACTGTACTTGCCGATGACAAACAATTAGCTAGGCTAGCCGACGATAGCCCTGAAAAACGAAGTTGCCAAATCTAATGGCGGTTCCTGGACCGAGATATGCCGTCTGACAGATGTTGAGTGCCATATCCCTCTCCGGGACCAACCGGCAAATTATAACACCTTGAATTATAGATAATTGCATAATCTCTAACTTTTGCCTAAGCCATTATCAATATCATTCACGATTTTCAAGAAAAATGCAATAGACCGATATTTATGACAACATTCCAAACCCTTTTACAGAGGTAGGATCGGTAGGACCTTTAATATTTGACTAATAGTATATTTAAGACCTGCACCAATTTTCAGCTCTATGCAAGTTATTGTCAATTTTCATTTTTTCCATTTATTTTGACTAAACTTTAAATGTTTTTAAATATGGTTAGACTTTTATATTGACAGCATTATATTTATCAATTTAATACCAAAATGTAGGTACAGGAGCAATAAATGGGGAAAGTTTGAGTCAAGATCTCAGTAAGTAATATTTTTACTGAGGCTGAAATATTGAAACTGATAGTTCTTCCTTCCATCTAAAAGTTTAATTCCATTTCCTTGTCCTACGTCTGCAGATTCCATTGTATTTTAATGGACCCAGAACTCGCCGTATGACCTTTGGTGTGCATGAATACAGTGAAAAAGTTACCAAACTACCATCACTGTCGAGTGGCTCATGACATAACACCACAACCACATATTTTTCAACTTCCAAGGCAACAACATGAAAGTCACCTTCATCAATTTTATTTATTCTGAAAGAAATTGGTAATGACTCTAATTTAATTTTTTTTTTTTTTTTTGAATCCAGAATGCTAGAAAAAGTATTACTGTTAATGATACGAGTCCCTCAATTCTTCCAAATATAGACATAAATTTGCATTCATCTTGCGAGCAGTTGAGGCATTAAAAGAAATAGCTCTGTATTGGTAATCCATTGCATTGGCTTGAAAGAAAGCGCTTTATGTAAGTTATTGCAAAATAATGTATATACTCCTGCGTATACAAACTAAAATGATTAGAATTACATAGGACTTAATCTGAAACTTAATTTTGTATTAATTCTAAATATAATCCATGGAAATAACTTGATGGTATTTTCATGAGAACACGATAGAAGCTTTTCTTTCAGATAAAGTTTAGGAAGGAGTTATATTGCGCTTAGAAATACTAAAGAGGTAAATTAAAACAAAAGTTTAAGTGCAAGAAAAGTATTATGTAGCTATTGTACATTTTTAATAGCAATATTGATATTTTCATCCTCATAACAAGACATTTGCTTAACGTAATAAAACACTATCAAGCATTTTAAATTAATTCATCTGGTTCCCGAATCTTATTGACACTTCTACATTTTATCTAAAAAATAAACTTATTGATTTATGTACGAAAAGTACGACCCAAAGCGGATAAGAATAATTAAACGTCACAGGAAGGACTTAATGAAACATCTCGTCTAGAAATGTCTTTTATTTTCATTCGTGTTTATTTTCAGTTTTGGTGTTCTTCGTTATTTAGTTTTTGAGTTTCAGCTCATTATTGCTACATTTAGTGTTGTTGTTTATTTTTGTTAAAAATTAGGTATAGGTTAGGTATATGTAATGTTTACTATATTCCGTTAGAGATAAGATTAAACACTTAGGTTAGGAACATGGTTATTGATTTTTTTAGTATAAGTTAAAGTTTTTGATTGTATTTTATTAGAAATAAGTTACAACATATTAGGTGTAGGATCAAAGTTTCACTGTTGTGTATTAATTATAAATAATTTTAGGATAGTGTTGGTTGGTTTTTTTTCCTTTTTCCAGTTGAATTGTAAAAATATGTAATAATCGTAATTAATTGCATTTGCTATAGTTTTTTTTTGATGAAATGAGTTAATGATAACGTACAAATTTAGAGAGCCATTTGGGCCATTAAGTTTTTTGATTGTTATTGTTTGGAATTTGCTTTATATTCTTTTAAAATTTATAACGATGAGTATTAAATAAAGCGCTTTTGACTTTGACTTTGTCTTTTATTTTCACCTGTTATGCCCTCCTTCTTTATTCGACAAAAAAAAACCTTTATTAAATTGTTGGGAAAAAGGTGTCTTTATCATTAGCATGACGAAAGCTTGTAATTAAGATCTTGTAATATGCTTTAGTAATTTGTTGGAAAATTGGGTTTCATTTCATGGGAATTTATTTGAAAATGAGGCATTAAAATTATAAAGAAAGTGAAAAGATGTTGGACGGTTTTGAAGAATTACCTTTAAGCAACGCCAAAAATATTACGAGGGAAATCAATTGAATGTGTTGAAGTAACTTAGCTACTTTAAAGAACGATAGCAATTAGATGCTTTATCAAAATGCAGGAATAAGATTTAATTTTTCTATTTTGCATATGCATGTTTCGAAAAAAATATTTGCTTGCCATTTCCTGATGTAAGACTAGAAAAATGTATGTATATTAATAATAAATTGATTGCATTTTTGGTGAAATATCAAAAACAGCTCAGACTAGAGCTATACTATATACGTATAGTAGCTACATCTTCTTCTTAGCACTACAGCCCCTCTCGGGCCGTCGCTTCTTGGTCATGGTTATTCGTAAATTAATCTTGTTTAGGAGTCAGGTAAAAAATATTGTAATTATTTTCCTTATAAATTTATTGGTGACGTCAATTTACTTATCATTAGTTTTCTCGACAATTTTGCTGTTTGCAATCAGCTCAAATTTTTCCCTTTAAATAATTTAAGCTAGTGCCTAGAACTATGCAAAAATTAGATACTCACAAATTCTTGATAAACGTTATGATAGATACATTTTATACATCAATTTTGAAAATTTTGGATGTTATTTAAGGTACGTTAGATTGGACGCAAATCTGATCCAAAAAAGTGATCTCATTCATACGATAATTATGGTACATCCACGAAAGTTTCATGCCTAAGTAGATGTACGATAAGACATTGCTGTTCTACGCAGATAGTACGATGATTTCCGGTATGCTTGTCAGTTTTCTTTACACATTGAATTTTATTTCACTATAGTTTCTGATGATCTTCAAGCCTACAAAAGGTTTTTGTTCTTTTTCTTGGGTTTCCATTGTGATTTCTTTTTGAATATATAATGTTAATATTTTGGAACATGGTCTCTGATCTTTTTTTCGATATTAGAGCTAATATATCCTTGACCTACCGCATCCATAGTCTGGGCATGAACCCTTTTTGATTGATGAGGTTTTCTTTATAGGATACCAACACTTCACTCATTAGCAGTGATAGTGGATTGCCCACACCTGCGACAGATTTGGTCATAAAATACTTACCTCTAAATGTGAGGTAATTTGTTGCACGCATCACTGGGCCAACTTCACGTAGCACTCGACCTTTTCTATCTATTTACTATCACCTGGCAAGCTTGATAATTACTTTTCGAATAAATATAAATACTCTCCAATCGAGACGATCAGGAATAAGGACCTAACATCAAAGGGCACTACGATCTTGTCTTGATCCATGCTAGAGTTCATTACCGTATAATCACTTGGAGCTTTTATTTGATTTTCAAGTTCTTTAATTGGCCATTCGGCTAAGTTGTGCATAGGTGAACTACAATCCGTTATTATTTCTCACACTTCATTATTCTTTTTCTGTATTTTGAGTTGGATACAGATACGTGGAAGGGCTGAATTTGGTATCTTTAAATTTCACATGTTTATAGGTTGGCTGCATTCTCTTAGAGTCCGTTGAACGCTTTTTATGATTTCTCATAGCGAGTTGTTTCTAATTTCTGTTGATACCCTTATCTGCTTTAAGGTAAAATATTGGTTTATCTTTTCATTGTTCATCAGGTTTACATACCTTATTTTCCCCAACACTTTTTCCAAGTTATTTCAAATATCATATTTGACTTCATTTTTGAATCTTTCATGCCATTCCAGTTTCACCATCTACAATAATACCTGTCAGTGATTGATTTTAGTTATTACTTGATTTAATCTTCTCGTTGATTGAACTCCGTTAAAGATTTATCAGTTACAAATCTGCTCTCATTAATGGTTTTTTGGGATGTTATTTTGCTTTATTTTTTTTCATAGTTCAAGATGTTTAGCCTTTTATTGAAGATACTTCAAAATATTTTTCACAAAAAAAGCTGTTGGGTTTTACTAATCGCTGTTACGAATCCAAATTCTAATATATTTTATTGATTCAGGTGTTATAAATTTTATACAACCATAAAGTAAATTTTAAAACATTTAAATATTCAAAAACTTAATGGCCTGACGTACTTATCCAAACAGAAAAATATCATAATATTCCTAACCGAGATGATATACTTTTCAAATTACTATTATACAATATATAAATAAATAAATGCATATATATATATATATATATATATATATATATATATATATATATACACATATATATATATATATATATATATATATATATATATATATATATATATATATATATATATATATATATATATATATATATATACACACACATATATATATATATATATATATATATATATATATATATATATATATATATATATATATATATATATATATACATATATGTATATATATATATATATATATATATATATATATATATATATATATATATATATATATATATGTATATATATATATATATATATATATATATATATATATATATATATATATATATATATATATGTGTTTATATATCTATCCATCCTCGTATAAGTGTGATATACAATATAATCTAGTGATTTTCGCTCACAATGACAGGCTTCACGACGAAACTTTTGGAGTCGTTAGATAGTCTTTCTAATCTGCCCCGTCTCAGACTTCTTGTAGAGATTAGTATACAATGTGTTTTCAAAACTCGTAGCATTTTCATTGTACTTGTATCTAAATATTTAATTTCAGTGAACTTAAATGTGTCGTGCAGTGGTTATGACACTCGCTGCCTAAGCCGAAGGTCTCTCGTTCAAGCTCCGTTGGCCACAACGAGATTTGTTTCGCTTGATTCTTTGGACGGACCATAAACTCACTTAGGCGGGATTCTTTTTTTTGTGGTAGGGAGGTGAAGGCATTTACGCCCGCCGAGTCTGGCAGTGTGGGACTCCCATGGAGGATACCCTTGGACTACCCACTAAACACCTCCCTGTCAATCTGAGAACCTAGCCTGGAACCGTTTGACACATTACTTCGGGCCAGGTCTCGTTTTGTTACGCCGTGGAGCATCTTCAAGCTGGGGAGTCCCTTTCCTAGCGGGAGGGGAGAGGGGAAGAAAAACTGCCAGAAGAGTGATCCCCCAGCCCAGCGCCTCCGGCTGCTGTGAGTCCCTTTTATATTTTAGGACTGCCCGAGCATAATGTGCCACCTGGTTCCATTTGTCAACCGATTCGAGCATCACCGCAACTATATTATCCGGGGTGAGCTCTCCCGTCTCCCTGTAGAGCTCCCTTCGCAGCCTGACCCATTTTGTACACGCAAAAAATGTGTGACAGGCATTGTCCTCCTCTCCTGGCCAAAACCGACAGTCGGGAGACCGTGACATACCGATCTTGTGCAGGTAAGACTGAAAACACCCATGCTCGCTCAAAAGCTGGGTCAGATAGAAGTCAGTCTCACCATGCCTTCGATTTAGCCACGGTCTCACATCCGGGATGAGGCGCGCAGCCCACCTTCCCTTCGTGCGATTCACCCAAGACTGCTGCCAATTGTTGAGCGAGCGTTGTCTCTCCTCGTTGACAACCATCTCCCTCACATCCTCGTTTCGGCGCAGGTAAATAGCGCGGCACTCTCTAGCAAGGAGGACGACAGGTATCACGCCTGCAATCACTCTCACCGCCGAGTCGGAGACTGTTGGATACAAAGATGCAATTCTCAGTGCTCCTCTTCTCAGTACCTGTGCCAATCGTTTTCGGTATACCTCCTCGCTGAGAGCGTCGCCCCATACCTCTGCTCCGTACAGTAGCACTGACCCTTCAGCACTCATCAAGAGGCGTCTTTTTGATGGGCTGGGTGCCCCTACGTTGGCCATAAGTCGACTCAGGGCCGATATTCCCGAAGCAGCCTTCTCACCCGTTGCCCTGATTTGCTCAGAGAAACTCATCTTTGAGTCGATCAGTAGCCCCAGGTACTTCACCGCTGGCATCGATTCGATTTGTATATCTCCAATACTGATCATCCATACTCTAGGGATTCTCTTTTTTGTCAAGATGACCACTTCGGTTTTCTCCAGTGCTAAACTGAGCCCACGAGCAGTCATCCAGTCCCTCACTCGGCGCATTAGCATACCTAGCCTAAGTTGCGCTTGTTCAACGGTGCGTCCGGCGACCAGAGCCGCAACATCATCCGCATAGCCGACCAAGCGCGACTCATCTGGCATCTCAAGTCTCAGTAGCCCGTCGTAAGACACGTTCCACAGGTCCGGACCAAGGATAGATCCCTGGGCAACACCCGATGTAATTTCCATCCTTCGTTGGCCCCGTGTCGTGTCGTAGAGCAGGTATCGGTCCTTTAGGTAGTTCCTCAAAAGCCGCATTAGATATTCTGGAACTTGAAAAGAGTTTTCCAGCGTGTCCAGAATATCCACAAATCTAGCGGAGTTGAAGGCATTCCTGACGTCGAGTGTCGCCAACAGGACGATCCGTCGCTTGGTGCAACTATATGCCTCTGCCTTTTGGACCGCGTTCACCACCTCTGCAATCGCATCAATGGTAGAACGTCCTGCTCTAAAGCCGTACTGCCGAGGAGATAGGTCCCCAGCAGCACGAATCGTGTCAGTGAGTCTTCCCTTGATGAGGGCGGTATGCAGACGGCGATCCGGGATTTTCCTTCCCCTTGCTGATCAGCACGAGCCTCGCCACCTTCCATCGTACCGGGAAAACCCCGTCCCGTAGGCAAGCGTTGAATGTGCTGAGCAGCAAGTCAGGACAATGGTGATAGACGAGCCGCAACACCTCAGCTGGAACACCATCTGGACCTGGAGCCTTCCTCGCTTTCAAGGAGAGGACTGCCTCCTCCAGTTCAAGCTGTGTAAAGAGTGAGTACTCTACTACTGTTTCACCATGGACAGCGTCAACACGGACGGGATGGGCGAGGAAGAGTCCCCGCACTATCACGTCCATCTTTTCCGCTTCATGTATACAAGGCTTCCGTAGGGCACCAAGTTTCTCCATGACCAGCTTGTAGCCAAGGCCCCATGGATCCTTGTTCACATTGTCCACTACGTCTTGCCAGCAGTGAGCCTTGCTACTGTTGATCAGTTTGCGAAGGCATTTCCTGGCCAACTTATATGCTGCCACCTGGTTGCATGCCTCGTCACGGTTCCGCGCCCGTTGAGCCTCACGCCGAAGCTTGTGACACTCCCTTCGCTTTTCAGCGATTTCAGTAGACCACCAGTACACTGGGGGCTTGCCGTGCCAGGGTCTTCGACGGGGCATAGAAGCGCAGCAAGCAGTCGTGATTATGCTCATAGTAGATTTCACCACGTCTTGAGCTGCCAGTTCTTCCGTCCCCTCCGGAGCTCCTTGCAGCGGCTCACCTGCCGTGAGAACCTTAACGAACCTCTCGACGTCCATTTTTCCAATGTTCCATCCAGTTGTAGAAGGCCGAGAGCACGGACGTCGGGAGACAGCATCACTTATCTCAAGCAGAATGCACTGATGGTCACTGGCTGAGTAGTCCTCTAATACTTTCTAGTTGTGCATCCTCCGTACTAAGGACTCCGAGGCAAATGTCACGACCGGTATGGTTCCCTCATAGCCAATACGACGGAAAGCTGGCGTATTTCCGGAGTTTAGTACGACGAGGCCCGTCCTGGCCACCATTTCCAGGATTCGTTTTCCCCGCGGATCCATCTGAGGCATGCCCCATTCGATTGCTTTAGCATTGAAGTCGCCCCCAACGAGCACTTTGCCCTCTGCGTTCGAGACAGTGGCCTCCAAAGCATTAAGCTTGGCTTAGAAAGATGATATCGACTCAATAGGCGTTAGGTACACATTGAAGAAGGTGATCCCTGAGCACCGAACCCACACGAAATCATCCCCCCGTCCACAACTCTCCGCTTGAAAGTCACTGTTCCGAACCCAGATAGCGGCAGTACCAGTTTCATCAGAGTACCATAATGCAGGACTTTTATGATGGTGTTGCTCACTCAGCAGCAAGAAGTCGGCTTTCCTGTCCCTCGCAAACTGCTCAAGCAGATTTTGGGCGGTTAAGCTGCGGTGTAGGTTTAGCTGCAGGATCCGGGTCATCGAAGCTCTGGTTTTACCTTGGCTAGGGCGTCCTGGAACACCCGGCATTTTCCTGATCCCAAGACGTGTCCAAAATCAAGTTTTGGATCAGCATCCTTGCAAAGGATACAGTGTGCCTCCTTCGTACACTCTTTTCTTTTATAACCCGTTTCACCGCATTTGTAACATAGGGAACTCCTATCGGGTCCTTTGCATACTTGTGTGGTGTGACCATAACGAAGGCATTTGAAACATTGAAGAGGCGTTGCTCTTCGCCGTATCCTACAGACAACCCACCCAATTCGTACTTTGCCCTTGTTCAGGAATTGTTCAGCATCCTTTTCGGTCAAGTCAACTATGGCCATGCGTTGTCCCCTGTTGTTTTCTGGTGTCAGTCTCGCTGTGATCCTTCCCACGCTAGGGAACTCCCTTTTGATGGCCTCTTCTACCTCGGCCAGGTCCGTCACGCAGACTATGTCTCGTATTTCGATCGTTGCCATCGGCTCGAGCGGGGCTATAGTTGCGCTTTTGCCGAGGACTTTCCTTACTGCGTCCCAGAATGCATCTTCATTGCCGGCCTCTGCTCCGAATTCGACCAGTATGTGCCCCGACCGCGTTGGTCGTACTACTTTAATGGTAGTATTGGTGTCTTCGGGCCTACGTTTCCCCTGATGTCACGCAGTACTTCCGCGTAGGATCGGCCATCTTCGGGCTTTACAAGCAGTGCCTGCTGCCGGGGTCTTCGTCGGGGCTTCTGCCTCTCCTGCTTTGCATCAGGTCCTTTTTGCAATTGGGCGTCCGTACGAACTTTACTTTCTGGCTTTTTTTGAAGGAGTTTCTTTGCAGCTTTCTTCGCTCTTTTGTAAGCACTGTCTGGAACCCCTGATCTAGTGCTCCACGCCCTTCAAGTGCCTCTTCCTTCCTTCTTTTATCCGGATCTCCTTCAATTGGGCTAGACGCCATTCTTTTATTGACGTTTAATGGTGGATCTATCTGCGTGTTGCCTTTAGATTTCGCCCCAAGTGCCTCTTTAGCCTTCTCTTCGTCTTCGGCCCTTAACCAGCTTCTCCGATAGTGCCCTATGCGATCTAGGAGCTCCTCTAGTTCAAGGAGCCCTTCCTTTGCTGCTTTGCTGATTTTTGGGGAGTCGCATGCAGCTTGTATTCTTTTCAGAACATCTCCCGCTTTTTGAAGTAGTCTTTCTTCTTCATATTGCTGGGCCGCAATTGTACCTTGCAACCATCCTTGGGAGAGGTTATCGCGTTCAGTTTCCGAGTGCAGTACTTCCGCCACACTTTCAACTTTGGCGGTGCATTCACGCGGTGTCTGGTCACTCTTTGCTTTTAGTGCCGTGATCTCCTCGTTGGCTTCTGGATTTTTCGTTGCAATGTCGGGATTTGCGACCCTTGCATCGGTCGCTACGGTAACGATCGCAGCAGTGACAGTCGGATTTTCGGTGTTCTTTATGTTATCTCCCACCGCTCGAACACCTGAAGTGTCCTGCAGAGTCTCCCGTTTCTCCTTAATAGGACGCTCGGGCGTTCGCATCATTTTTTTGCTGCACCCGAACGCCGCAGGAATCTCAGTCTGTATTCTCCGTTTTTCGTCCGTCTTCACTGTCGTTGTGTTAGTCTTCGTTTTTGTCGTTGTTAGTATCGCTCGCGATGTACTGTTGACATCGTGGCTGCAACCGCTGGTTGCGTCGTCGTTATTATTCTTTGTTTCTTTTTCTGGGTATTTGTGGTCTTTTGATTTGTGTGCTCCAGTTTGTTAGGTCCCCCCTCGGAGCCGCTATCTCCGTTCGTGTGTGGTCGCCTTTTTTGGTCCCATGGTTATCTTTGCAGAGCAGGGAGGCCATGCGAGGGTTGGCACAAGCCCTTATGGGGACAAGTGCTCAGAGCCAGACCAGCGCTAATTGGGAGTCCGTCTCAACCGAACCTACACCACCAACCCAATGGTGCAAACTTCGAACGTACTCCGAGGCCTGCCAAGGGTTTACCGGGACGGAGACGGTATGATAGTTGAATTGGAACCGTTCACACACGAGGCGTGATACTTACTGGTTTAAAATCAGAACGTATCACAGCTGAGTGAACGGATATACAGCCAAGCGTAGTACTAACCATATCACCTTTTCGAGTGCCGGTACGCTCGATGAAGATAAAAAGATACTCTAACTATCTCTTAGCGAAGGGCCAAAAGAGGTTGTAGTGCCATAGCAAAAAACATTCTGATTATAACAAATTGAACATTTGTATGTCAAAACTGATCTAACCAGAGCCTTGTTATAGATAACTTGACCTTTTGATCAATGTATCTAGAATGAAAGAGTCGTCGAAGGGACATGGGAGCTTAACGCATTTTACTAAGCTTGATTTTGACATGTCAATTATAGTACAGATACTGATCGAAATAAAATCCAGGGTATCGAAGAGAAGATTTATATGGATCACACTCATCAACAACAATGTGAAAATCTGTCCAATTACGTGTCAGGCCTTAACTGGCCACATCATGTGGACAGGGTGTCTTGGAAAGCTGCTCTGAAGGAGCTTAAAAATGAGCCTGTCGAGCCAATCAGTGTCGAAGGCTTTCTCTATATGGATAAGACATACTCCAACACATTCTCCATTTTTGAGTTTCGAACAGATGTCTGAAGTTACCTTCGATATCGCATGTATGGACAAATGCCTTACATAGAAACGAAACTGGCAACTCAGCATCAACTAATTTTCTCAATGTGGAATTTAATGCTTGTTTCAGTATCACTTCAAACACCTAGCTGATGTTAGGCGGCGAGCTTATTGGGTAACATGTTTAATGGCACAACGATTTCTTTCCTTTCTTCGAGTTCTGAAGTTCCTTAGCTTTGATCCCATGATTAGAGAAGTATGAGCTGTTCAACATATTGTCGAACAATTTTCAATATTTTCCAAGAGCAACTCCAGGTAAATTTCTTAGTCTGTATTTGGAGAACTATCAATACTGCATGATTTCTCTTTGTTTATCCTGCCAGATATGAGATACATGTCTTCATAGCTGACAAAATAAGCAAGAAGCATGTAGAATTGAAATAAAGAGGGGATTCGCTACTCAGGTTTGATTTGAAATCGAAACCTTTTGCATCAATGACCTCTAAAAATATAAAGTGGGTCAAATACGAGTACAAGTTTCTTTTTATAAATGCAATAAAATGAGCACAAATCACGTTTTTTTCTTATATTTTGGCTTTATTCGAAAGAACAAAACTTTCCATTAATTGTGAAAAGAATTTCATTCATATCGCTGCCACGGCTGGCGTAACAGTAGGCCATCCTCTCAGTCTAATGTTCCGAGACATTACTGATAGTTTTGGGCACTGTCTGAGCAATGGTTTGTTAAATATTCGTTTCAGCGCTTGAATCATTTGTGGATTTTTCGCATAACATCAATTTTTTACAGAACCACATAAAAAGAAGTCCAACAGTGTGAAATCGCAGCTTAGAGGTGACAAATTGACATCACCAAGGTAGCTGATTAAACGATTTCCAAGTTTTGTGCGCCATTGTTTGATGAGCTGTATGCCATGGCGCACCATCTTGCTGAAACCAAAGGTCAGTCAAGTCTAAATTCTCAATCTTCGGCCACAAAAAAGTCGGTTATTATGCCTCTGTAGTGCTCTCCCTTGGCCGAAACAGCATTTTCAGCCTCATTTTCAAAGAAAACGGTCGAATAATGCCACCGCTCTAGAATCCACTCCACACTGTCACTCACTGAGGACGCATTGGCTTCTTGACAATCACATGTTGATTTTCCGAGCCCCAGATGTGGCAGTTTTGTTTGTTCACATGGCCGCCGAGATGAAAATGTGCCTCATCAGAAAAGATAATTTTTTGACAATAAATCGGCATCCAGTTCAAGCTGCTCTAACGACCAAACTGTGAAGCGATAACGAAACGGGTGGTCATTTGGCTTCAACTCCTGAGTTATTTGAATCTTGTGAGAAAATAATCCAAGGTCTTTGTGCAAAATTCTTCTCATGCTCGGGCAGCTAATGTTGAGTTGCTGCGATCAATGGCAAGTTGATGCGCACTGTACGAGTGTGAGAACTATGAGTATTGTCCACTAACAAATCTAGCTCATGAGCTTACTTCACAAATTTGCGTAAAATACTCACAGTGGGTGCCTCATTTCGGCCAAAACTTCTTTTCAAAAACGCACTGTTTGGGCGACACAGCACTCACTTTCGAAATAAAACTTCAATATTGTATAGTTCGATTCTTTCTCCAAATGGCTCTCTAAACTTATACGTTATCAATGAAATACATTTAATGAAAGAAAACAATAGTAGGTTCAAATTATTTAAAATGATTACATATTTTCTGATACAATTCGAAAAAGGAGAAAAAACCAACCAACATTATTCAAAAATTAGTTATAATACTAACACAACAGAGAACCTTTATCCTGTACCTAATATGTAACACCCTAATTTTAAACAAAATCAATCAACAAAACGTTATCTTACAATGAAATCTATCCCTAATTTTTAGTATAAATAAACAACGACACTAAATGTAGCAATTATGAGATGAAACTAAAAACTAAGTAACGAAAAGCACAAAAACTGAAACTAAACACGAATAATTTAGATGTTGGCACTCAGCCACCAATACCTTGATTGCTCCATCTCAGCTCGACCAGCCTAAACGAATCTATCTTCTTATCGGTGGCCCGTCTATATATGTGATATATGACTGGAACGCCATCAGAATCAAAAACATATTGATTAATGTCGAAATACACGAATGCTTCTATAGGAATGAAGTTAGTAGTGAGGCAAGTCGCAATAGACCCATCTGTAGAGTCGAACAGCTGTGAAATCCAAGGGTTTTCACTTACAGTTACTGATCTTACGATATGATTCCAAAGAAGTTTCAATATGAAAATATCGACTCTCGTCACTTTAGCAGTTTGATAAATTTTTCCACTCGATTTGTAAGGCTTCAAATCCATCTCAGGCTTTCTGTACAAACCATTAGATGTAATAAGACATTTCCTTTCAAAAACTCTCAATTTTTATATTGTACTAGTACTCTAGTTGTACCAGATCTGACATTCAAATGTCAAAACTGGTCTAATGAGAGACTTGTAATAGATAATTTTGACCTTTTGATCAATGTATCTGGAATGAAACAGTCTTTTTGGAGATTGTTCTGAGCTATTGTAGCTTTTCGGTCTGCCATATAGATGATCATATCATCAGCAAACGCTATCAATGATAGCATTGGATAGACGTTAAAATCAAAGCCGTTCAATAGCTTGCGAATGAAGATTGACAAAAACAGAGGTGCAGTAACTGTTTCCTGCTGTAGATCATTCAAGACCTTGAAATTGCGCATCGTCGTCAGATTTCCATCAGTTACAACAAAGGATTTCCCGTATAACATATTGCACATCATGGCAACAAGGTGTATGGGGAACCGGTCCTGAAGGAGTTTAAAAATTATTCCATCTAACCACACTATATCGAAAACTTTCTCTATATCAATGAAATAGGCTTCAGCACATTATTTGTCGTTAAGTTTCCAACTGATGTCTGAAGTTACTCTCGTTTTTGCGTCTGTGGTGGAATGCCTGGCACGAAACCAAAATTGGCAATTCGGCATCAACTCATATTTCTCAATGTGGGTGTTTAATGCTTTATTTCGTATCACTTCAAACACGTTGTTGACCTTAGGCAGCAAACTGATCAGGCAATAACTATTAGGGCTCGAAGATTCTTTTCCTACCTTCAAAATCGATAATACTTTGGGTTTTTCCACTCATTTAGGAAATATGATTTGCTCAACATGTTGTTGAACGATATGCAATAATTCCTAATAGCCACCACAGGCAAATGTCGGAGAACTTTGTTCGGAATACCGTCAGTACCACATGATTTCTTGTTGTTTATCCTACCAAATATGAACTACAAGTCTCCATAGCTGACAAAATAATCAATCAGATTCAAGCTCGGTATAAGGGAAGACGTTAATGTTTCGTTGAAATGATGAATTGATTCGCTTCTCAGGCTTGATTTGAATCTGGAAACTTTTGCTTCAACGACCTCCGAAAGTATTTGATTACCTTTCTCAGGGTTTTGTTGATAAACGAATTTAAAATTGGTTCCTATCAGGGCAAGTTACTGCATTTCATGACATATAATCCTATTTCCATTTCTATCCAGAGTCGTACTATCAATTTCGATACCAGCCCTATCGAAAAGATTTATCTCATCACTAGCGACTCCAAGATTCGATACCTTCACCCGAGACTTCTTACGGAATAAGCTATACACTTTCATGAAAACGCCAGCTGGGTCCTGTGAGCTCATACCCCTCAGTTTCTCCACCCATTGTTTGCTGACCTCACTCCTGATGTGTGAGTGGGTTCCGTTCCGGATATTTCTCAGGTTTAATTTCAACAAAGCCAACGAGGGATGGTTGTTGTCCGAAAATTGCCCGTAAATATTTTTAGAAGAAGGCTTTTCAATCATTTTAACCTTGTAATGGTTGGTGTCTCATATCCTTCCACATTTTTTTGATGTTCAATCTGTCGTTAGGAACCATTGAGCAAGCATCGCAATCATCAGAAAGAACACATTGCTTCTAGTACTCTCGATTGAACAATATTTGAAACTTTCTTGAACTGGAATAGGGAAGATATCATACCTTTGGCGATTAATTTCCATTACAATAGCGTTCTGGTCGCCATCGTAAGGAAGCAGCTGTAGTCTCCGTTGAGGACTATTAAAGCTGAATTCAAGTCTTACGTCAGCAATGCAGAGGTCCAAATATGAAATCGTCCTAGGGTATGTTGGGAACTCCGGCCCATATAGATTGCACCCGTAATCAATTTGGTTCTCTGTTATCCACGATTTCAAGAATACAACCCTTGGATTATTGTTGGCGTTCGTCATGATGTATGTTTGGCATTGCTTTTCTTCTTCTTCTTCTTAGCACTACAGTCCCTTTCGGGCCTTCGCTTCCTGCAAACAGCGCCTCCAACTGTCTCGGACCGTTGACTGCGTCATCCAATTCCAAAATTCGAGCAGCGGCGAACTGTCTTCGTCGATCGAGTCAGACCAGCGTTTCCTCGGCTTCCCCACTGGCCGCCGGCCTTCAGTTCTCCCTACGAATACCTTCTTGGGTATCCGTTGTTCATCCATACGATTCATGTGTCCAGCCCATTGCAGCTTCAGCAGTCTTACAATCCTTGAGACCTCCAGTTCGTCAAAGATTTCATACAGCTCATGGTTGTATCGAATTCGCCATTGGTCCCCGTCTAGCTTCGCTCCGATTATTCGCCGCAGGACCTGTCACTCAAAGGCGTTCAATATATTTGCGGATGATTGGGCTAGGGTCCATGTTTCACACACAAAGCCTAACACAGGTCTTATCACAGGTTTGTGATAAGACCTGTGTTAGGAGGATCTTGAAGACCAGCTGCTCCCCTGTGTATGCAGCTGGTCTTCAAGATCCTCAATGCTGAATAAAATATTTTATTTGCGAGCTGTATTTTTCGGCGTATTTCGTCTCTTTCATTGCCCCCTAAATACACAAATTTGCTAACATTTTCGATACTGTATTTGCCAAGTGTGATATTTTGTGTATTTGGGGTATTTTTCCTCAACTGCGTCATGAGCTTTGTTTTATTTTCGTTGATTTGTAGCCTTACTAGTTTTGTTTCGCTGTCAAGTCTCAGGAAGAGTTCTTTGGCAGTTGTTAGTGACCGTGACAGAATGTTGATGTCATCTGCATAGACTACCACCTGGCTCGACTTATATGGTAATGTACCTTGCGTATCGACAGGTAGCTTCCGTATGACGTACTCCAAAGCCAAATGGAATTACAATGGGGCCAGCCCATCTCCCTGCTTTAGTCCGATATTTGTGTCAAAGGCATCGGTGAGTTGGTTATTGATGCGGACTTGGGAGGTCGTCGACGTCATTGTCATTTTGGTAAGAAGGACTAATTTGGCTGGGATGCCAAAACCAAGCATTATTTGGCATTGAGGTCACCGGTAAAGATATAATAATTATGCAGCCTCTCCAATTCGAGTTTCTCCTTGAACTTAAGAACATTTCAGCCAGTTGCATAGGCAGAGAAAACGAAGAGATTATCCCCTCCTAGCAGTGAAATTTCGATAACGGACACTTCAAGATATTCAAAGCTTTTGAGTTGGACTTTTCGATATTTTGGAAACAATAGAGTCTTCAAACCAATATCCCGTTGCCACCTCCCCCATCATCGTTTACCCTATCGTTTTTTACGAATGCAAATTTTTGAATGCCATGGATTGCCATGAATCGAGGTGGGTTTCAGTGAGAAGCATGATGTCAGGCTGTTGCTCAGCAATAAATTCAAGGTGATAGAGACGTGGATGATTAATAACAATAGAGTTGACGTTGATCAAGATGAGGCGAAGCCTATCAATGGGAATGTGACTGGATGGATGGTTAAAAACAAAGTTAATTTTATTATCGATTTTCTCTGATAAAGAATTGAGTCGCTGGTAAATTTTGAGAAGCAGCTCATTATTGCCATTCACATTATTTGCAGCATTTTCTGCTGGTCCTCTAGCGGTGAATGCAAATGATACTGCGGACTTGACGAAGTTAGAAAATATGACACTACGGTGTACATCTGTTCACTTTGGAGCAAATTTTATTGTTGCATTTTGATATCGGGACTATTCTCGATATGATGCTGGATGATCAAAAGCACCGCAGTTAACGCTGTATAATTTTTAGGCTCCATCTTAGCCGATTTGCACTCACCGAAAGCATGAACGTCCTTGCACTAAATGCACCAATAGTCGATGGGGTAGTTGGCAGCCGTACGACCAAATCTTTGACGGTACTGATTGACTTCTCTTTTCTGGAGGCGTTCCCATCTCACCACTCTAAAATTCAAGTACCTTATTTGTTGAAGGGGACTTGTACTGCTCTTGTTTGTAATTTGTACCAGGGAAAGTGGTAAATTCTTCCTTTGTATGGTCGACCTTCTTGTCGCAAAGGTTTTGACTGAAATAAATTTAATTTTAAGGTGCAGCTTCTTTGAGCACTTGAAGAAGATCGTCGTATAAAAATATTTATTTACAAATTTCTGTATTGTAGGTCACATGGTAAATTACTTAGTCCTCTTGCCCTCTAAGCCGTAGCTTCCTAGCTTAATGTCGTTGTCTTATAAGCTGTGGGTCCCTGGCTTAATGCCATTGGTGACAGCGAGATTTGTTTCAAGGGAATCTTTGGACGGACTGTTTGTCCGCTTAGTTATGATACGTACTGGTTTAAAATCGGAACGTATCTCAGCTGGGTAGATGGGCACACGGCATGGTACTGAGTATATAACCTTTTTGAGCGCTGACACATGCAATTAAGATAATGCGATACTCTAACTATCTCTCAGCGAAGGCTTAAAAAGGCCTTTAGTGCTAAAGCAAACAAAAATTACTGTCTTACCTTCTCAGAAGTGGCAAAGGTACAATTCTAATAACGAGGAAGACATCAAATTTTATCAGTCCTACACTAAACAATGGACTTAGGACTCATTATGACTCTTATGCGAGGATGCTTGTTCAGCCTATGGCTTTCTTATTCAGATTTTCTTTGGAATACTACTACTCTTGATTGTAACAAATTTAAGGGATTTTTAAAATAATCTATGTATGAGACAAGTTTTAATATTCAAAAGACATTTTTTCAGTTACTAATTATTGTAGTTTACTAAAACCTTTGGGCAGAAGCAGTTTTCTGCTACTGTGATTTGTTGTTGACTAATTTTCACTTGAAGCAAGCAATCATGAGATTCTTTTTCGAAACTTCAAGGACATTTATTTATGTATAACTATGAATATTAAATCAGTTTGAAAACTTTCATCTGACTTTACTATCTCGATGATCATTGACAAAGTTTCCGAATTTAATCTATTTATAATAGTCAGTATCATAAGAAACTTTACTTATCTATTATAAAATATGCATACTGCACTGAAAAAATCCTTGGCATTTCAATCCAATATTTAACCTTATATTAAATCAATTTCAAGATACCAATTTGTATTTCTTCCTGAAATATCGGATGACTTGAGTTGAGTTGTTGCAATATTGTATTATCGGTAAAGAAATGAATCATACACAAAAAAGTTCAAATATAAGGTTTACATTTTTTCCGGTACGCTTGGTGGAAAGCGAACGAATCCCAGACATATTTCAAATTTCCATTTGGTATAATCTTTTAATACTTTCCTCTTGAAAAGGATCAATATCTGATGACTTCAATATTGCTTCCTTTCATATTGCCGGATACGCTATGATATGGCTTTATCGGTTCTTCAATATTCTATAGACCTATATCGCATATTATCCAGATTTATTACATGTTACGAAAATTGATTTTCAAGAGGCTGAAACAAATTTTGCTCCTTTTTGGCTATGGTGAATGCTCATCGTTGAATATTGGCAAATGGAATGCAATTGTAAGGATTTGTAAATGAAGTTAGTATTATGTTCAAAGCCTTTTTGATACGTTAAACTGATTTTATAGAGTTGTTAACAGAAATATGCTAGCGGAATAATTACTCTCGATAAGTTCATAAGAATACTATTAGAATACAAGATATTAAATTTAAAATTTTATTCTTATGTGGAATTGCTTCCTAAGATATTGTCAAGCCATTTACTATATGTTAGAGTTGGCTTCAATGTTTGTACTTAACTAATTAACACTTGATCCAATACCTAAAATAAAGACATATTTAATACATTTCCCTTTCTGCAATAAATTTTTCAGAAAAATTTCAGACAATCAGGAATAAAATTTTATTCACATCAGCAGAATAAAAAAATATTAACGAATAAGTGAAAAATGAATTCATCCGAATGAAAACTATGATAAAATATTTTTCTAGATGAAAGGTCAATTTTCCTTTCAATGTTAAAGTAGAATCAGTTTTAACCGGATATCCTGTTCGCTATGCTCTCGTATATCACCACCCATCATTCGGTAAAGTATCTTCCATGTATCTGGGAACAGCATTAAATTTTCATCGGCTCCTGTCACATCCATTATGGAAAAAATTTTATGTGAGGGTGTTAAGCTGGAAAACGAGTATTTAACAACCTGTCAGCAAAATTTTTGCACCGGCATGGATTTAATAGACGTTCCATCATACGTCCGTGTACCTTTATGTGTAGGTATCTATTGTACATCCTTGCATCACACTTTTGGTAGAAGGGAAAAAGGTTGAACGGATTTTCCATCAAAACGTCACAGGAGATTCAAAGCTTTGATGGATTGCGCAATGATAATCAGGTCATGCTATTATAAACTGTAATAAAGTTAAAGCTTTGGTTGCAGAAGAAAATTGATAAAATTTTCCTCTGTAGCATGCGACTGAGCTCTTGAGAAGTGCAGAAAAAGTATTGTCGCATGCTTTGATATTTCCGGTAGCAAATCATGGTAAAAACTGAATAATGATTCACTAACTAAGTGAATGAAATAATTTGAAAGACGATTTTGACCAGCATTAATAATAAAGGGGTATCTTACCAAAGTTATTAAATGGATAATTTTGACTTTTAATACACGATACACAAAGAGAAAGGTGATGCTGAAACCATAGCGACATTGCGCTTTTGTGAGTGCAATCATTAAACACCAACTCCAATCCTTCCACAATAATCTCAAGGGGAGTATGTTACCAATTCTGACTTATGACAGTATTAACATAAATGCTCTAAACGGGGCCAAGTCCGAAATAATTTATCGAACGGCTCCAGGCTAGGTTCTCAGCATAGATATAGAGAGTACTGGATCCGCAACCAGTAGTGACAGCCGAAGCAATTGGCAACCTTCGCTAAAGTTGTGTGAAGTTGAGGTGTGAAGTGATATGCTTTTGTTTCAGCACTCTATTCACAGCGAAACACGTTCACATTTAAGCAGTTTTTAATTTTAAAGATTGCGCGAACGTAATCGGAACTTTAATTCACTATTTTAATTAAAAATTTACGAAATTTCCATCCGCTTTGACACATGAGTTTTCCCGCGTGTTTCGCATTCTTATCGATTCTCTTTTGCTTTGACGTTCGAGTTTTCCGTGAGAGTCGTTTGAATGATAACGAAGGCGCGATCGTGTGCACGTGAAATGAAATTTCGTTGGTGTGCGCGGGCGTCAGTGGGGGAAGCGATTCTTCTGAAGAGAGAAAAGAAAAACCTGTATGGAAAAAAGGGGAAGGAAAAGCAGAGGGAATCATATAGTTTCGAGAGCGTAAGTTATTTATTACTTATTTATGTGGCAGATTTGCTTCTCTCATGGACGAGTACACAGATTCTCGTTGCTCGTCCATTTGTTTATATGTATGTCTTTGGTTCTCAGTTTGATAGAAGAGGTGTTTAGTGAGTAGTGCAGAGGCAGTCTGCAAGCCTCGCAATGAGATCGTAAATGGCTTTTAGCTCCCAACCATAAAAAAGTAGAAACACCCTGTACGAAATATGTATGCTTGACTTCAGGGCTCCAACCAAATTTATCCAAATGATCAAGGTTACAATTGCAAACACTGTGTGTGTTTAATGGATGTCTTCAAAGTGAAAACAGGTCTAAGACAGGGAGATGGGATTATCCCATGTTTTTCAACATTGCTCTGAAATACATCATCAGGCAAATACATAAGCATGCTTTTATTCAAATTCTTACAAAAAACAAAGCATTCTTAACACTTAAGTCCAATGCGAAGAAAATCTGCCTAAGAGTAAATGAAACCAAAACTAAATTCATAGTCCAAACACGATAAAACACGGCAACTCAACGAAATTTGCATGTAGGAGACTACAATCTCTACTTCAAATATCAAGGTCCATCTTGCACAAAAAGGTACTGAGTAGGACGAGAGTATACAACGTACAACATAAAGGCAATAAACAAATCCTAGTTTCCTGAGCGTTTCACCTAAGGGTCTGGAAATTTCCACAGGAGAATCAGTTCATTATAAATAACTCACTTATGATGCCTATGTTGTTAAACGAAAGTGAAGCCTGGACCTAGATAAATGTTTCCAAACGGCACTGGGCGTGCTTGGATGCAAAATTCTTAATCGTAGTCATTGGAGTGAAATTTAAATAGAATTTATTGCTTACATAATGGAATTCAACGCCAGTTAAATTTTGATCACTTTGTTATTTTATATGCTGGATGTTGAATTATACATGAACGCGACGCGCTTTGCCCTATCAGTGCATCATCATGCTACCGCTTAATTTACTGAATAGTTAATGAAACTCATGTGCTATCATTAACAAGATATTACAAATCAAATTTAATAATTCAACACTAATTATTTTAACAAAAATTATGTGCTTTCAATAATGGATTATTGCAAACAAAATCTGGTTGATCGTTCATTACAATATATTTAAACCTATGTATGTAGCTTTATTAATTTCGAAAATTTATGTTTTCCATAAAGTTATGCCTCCACCTATATTATGCGATAACTAAAAGCTATCAAGACCAATTTTATGGTTTTCCTCTTTTAAATGTTTGGATAAGGCGGATTGTGGCGTCATGTTTCGAGCTTCTGTAATGTGTTTCGCTGGTCAAGTCTTTATGCCAGGCCCACACACTTGCCAAACCTCAACAAGCCACCACAAATTCAAACGTGTGGATTGAATATTTGACTTGGCTTGTATAGGTTTGCAAGCGCTTGTGGCCAACCCGATCGAGTGTTGGTTTTTTGACAAATATCAAAGGGAATTTACCGCAAGCGTTTGCGGCGCATTCACACGTTTGCTTGCATTCAGTCTCAGTTCTGCATTGGTGGTGCATAGGTGGTAACAAAATGAGTGAATGGCCAAATAATGATATATTAAACTTCCTGGATTATTACCAGGGAGAACCGTGTACTTGGGACCCGAGCAATAGTGACCACAAAAATAAAAAAAAATTGCTGATGCATGGAGCCGCCTTAGTAAAGCGCTTGGTAAATCAGTGCAGGATTTAAAAACTAAAAAGAACTTTTGAAAAACATTTAAGAAAGAAAAAAATCCATTCGTTCTGGGGCAGGTAGGTTTACATTTATACTAACAACTAAAACTATAGTAATGATAATCATTTTTCCTCAGGTATCGGTGATGTTTATCAACTAATCTAGTTCGCATATCAATTAATGAAATCATTTCTTTTGCCGATATATACTGTGAAGTTGGGATTAAATTCAGAAATGGTAAGTAAAAATAATTCAAAACTTAGGAGTTACTGTCATATATTCTAATATTATTGACATTAGTATTTGTATCGTTCCTATCAAGAATTTAAAATACATACACTCTTTAAAATGCTAGTCAAGTATACAATAAAAAATTAGTTAACAGTTAGATTGACATATTTTTAACTCGATATCAATATTTGATTACTTGTACTCCTACAAAAATATGACGTGAATTCATCCCTTATCTTGACGGCATTAGGTGGTGGTCTCCGAGGCAAATATTGCGCATTGAATTATATTCATTTATATTCTGCCATGCACCAGGAGTTATAAGATTAGCATTACTATCGTATTCATCTAACATTCCTGGGGGGAGTATACAATTCTGAAGAAGTTTTACTTTTTGCATGCATGTCATAGTAATTTTTTTCACAGTTTCAAGTTTTAAGTTAATGTGCATTCGAAAAATTCTAAACACTGAAAATAACATACCAAATGTATTCTCCACTACAACGCGAGCTCTTGACAAATGTTGATTAAATATCCTTTTCGGCGATCCAATTTCATAATTTCCTGGGTAGGGCTTCATAATATGCATACTTAGAGCAAAAGCACCATCTGATGAAAGCACATATGGTACGTTCTTGTTAATCGTTCCAGGAAGTGGACATGGCGCGGGAAAGTTCATTTCGTTTCTGGAGATTTTTCATCATAGCAATGACTTATTGAAAACACTTCCATCGCTTATTTTCCCTTGACATCTTATGTCAACAAATGTAAATTTATAATTGCTGTCGACTACTGCCAACAGAACTATACTGAAAGTTTTCTTATAGTTAAAATATTCACTTCCGCTCTTAGGCCGGCTTTCTATAACTATATGTTTACCATCCATCGAACCTATACAGTGTGAAAATTTGCTTCTATATCCTCTTTCTGTATTGATCCAATCTTCCGGTGATGAGGGATTTGAAATGATTGAATATTATATCAAAATAATAATGAAAAATTTAAGATTTTATTTGTATGGCTGAGTTTTTAATATAATAAAATTCTTGCAGCAATCAAGATCATCAGAACTAGCTGTTGAAGAAAAAGCCGGTGAAGCATAAGACAAGGAAAATGATGGCAGCTTGGCGGGTCGATCAATTCCTGCAACTGCGGTCTTTGTACCATTTAAAAAAATCACGGATAAATCTCATGGTCGACCTACTTTAGACTCAGCTGAAGAACAAATGACCACAGCATTTAGCTAATTAACTAATATACTGAGTCAACGTGAATCAAAACCTTCGGACCCAGATAAAGAGGATGTATTGGATTTGTATGCTAAGTGTTTAGCCAATAACATCAAAGAATTTCCGAAGGACGAGAGGAAGTTAATCATGTATGAAATATATAGTTTATTTATTGAAAAAATTAAACGAAGGTCATTTCTGAGAGATAAACCATCCCCTGTGCATTCACCTTATTCTAGACCGTCATCAGCGTCGAGTGGATACATATTATCAAAGCAGCCTCTACGTGCTCAATAGCCATTTCCTGAACATTATTTAACATGACACTATGGGCCTTTGACGAGGAAGGACACTTCAAATTTGGAAAGAACCTCCACTCCATTACAACCACCAAACCCTCAAAATATCGATGACAATCTAATTATTTACTCCAATGAGCCTAACCCCTCAGACTCAAGACCTACTGTTAATATAATATCCGATGAAATCATTGTGCCCTCCAGGCAAAATATAATTAATACAGCATTTTTGAAGGCATACGAAGATTTTGAGCAGTCTAATACAAGTGAATAAATAATAACATTGGACGGAACACTAACTCATATTTTTGTATTCCTAGTGTTTAACGAATAAAGCATTTTTTATAAGTTTCAGAAATTTTCTACTTTACCTTTACATCATCTTTCATAACTTCATTGATGGCTTTGCAAACATCAGGTACAATTTTAGATATAGCCTGGGTAGACACTTTAAACAAATAGTGAAGACTTTTATAGCTGTCACCAGTCGCTAAAATCTCAATGTTATCGCCAGACGATATCAAGCTAGTATGGCTTCTCTGAGGTCTGTATTTTTTTTGAAATTATGGTTGAAACAGCACTCAGCAAAAATTCAAAGTCTTCATAGGTCATCGGGCAGAAGTTAGCATATTGTCCGGATAGTTCATAAAGAAGAATTGTGGTCACTAGGTACCTGTCATACTCGTACTTCTAGCTTCTATATTTTCCACGAAACCTTGCTTTGACAGACGAGTGGAGAGACAGTCCAGATTTGAGTAAAATTATTTTACAAAACTCTATTTATATAGACACAGCATAAGTAATTGAAAGACTTTTCGCTACTAACCATTATATTTATTTTTTTCACTAATACGTACTTCGTCTTTCTAGTAGGGCTAGCAAGTATACACTGAAGAAGTTCTAGTAGAAACGATGAAATACATATTTGTGAGAAAAATAAATCATGATCATCATCAATTTCAAGTAATATAAGAGATTATAATAAAATAATTTCAAAACTACCTGGTACAAGTTTTAAGGGTTTTTAACATCCACCATATTCCTTGTCGTACTTGTCGTTTCTTTTCACTTGTTTTTTAAGGTCTATATAAAAATTTTTTTTTTCAAAGACCTACTAGTTTCGTAACCTGTCTGTCCGTGCGTCACAGCTGATTTTCTCAGAAACTATAAAAGCTGGAATGCTTAATCCTTGTGAAAAGGTCAGAAATGATGATCTCTCAAAAGTTAAGCTCTTATCCAAAAATTTAAAAATTTTTTAGGGGGCTCCCCCTTATAACGAATTATCCTTTAAAAATTTTTGAAATCAAAGATAGTCGAGTGGGGTATCAAATGTAAAGTCTTGATTAGAACTTTTAGAATCTGAAATAAAAAATCATTTTATGCATTAGGGGGTCCAGGGGAATGCAAAATGTACCAAAAATATGTGAACCCCCCGATTGGACACCTTTGAGCCGAAAAATCTGAAAATTATTATGAATGTGGGCCTTTATAAGTACAAGGGCAACAAATACCTCAGAAATCGAAATTCGCTAAAGTTAGTTAAAAATAATAGTTTCGCCCATAAAATCAAAACGATACCTTTAAACTTCTTAAATTTTTGCAACTATATAGACCAGTATAAGATATTTATGTTCGCAAAATTTAATTGAGATCGAATCATAATCAAGTGATTTATAGCCATTTCAATTGTATGGTATTACAACAATAATAACACGTGTTTATGGTTGATACATATTTATTTTCTTTCAATTTTCATGAAGTTTTAAGGAATAGTGTTTAACTTGAATTTGTTCAATCGGCTGAGTATTCAGAAAAATCATTTAAGCTAGATCAAAATGGCGGCTGCACTGTGCTTATGAAATAAACTGTGCATTTTTTACATAAATTTGAACGATTTCATATCCAAGTATTTGATAAATAATTCAGGTTATCAATTTACGCTATTAGAAAACTTGTTTCTAACCGTACGATGTTTACAAATACCTTCTGGTATGAGCACTCTCCTGCTTACTCAACTTGTTTTCTAATAAAAATAGCCATACCCAAATGTTATTTCCGATACAAGCTCGACGTCTATCATATTTGCCTCTTCAGAATACACTAACGCACTTGCAAGCGTGTGGATGATGATGTTTGATTCCGAAAATCAAGCCAAACGTTTGGAGAGGTTTGAAGTTTGTGACAAATGCCAAACGTGTGGATCCAGCATCAAGTTGGGTGTTATTTTATATCAAGTGCCGAACAATTTTTGCATTGGATTTTACATACATGCCATTCATCGCTTGCTTTGAGTTTCAGTTAAATTTCATTTTTTAAAACTAATTTATTTAAAGATTAAAACGCGTCAGAAAAAGTAGCTTTTCTGTAAATATCATAACATAATTTATTATTGTATTGTTTTTTTATTACTTCCAAACTCAACGGTGAATTTAACATTATTTGCAAAATAACAAGAAGTACTTAGCCTACCGCGTAAAGACGCTGCTATCACAAAAGAGTTTTACCATCGTGCAGTAAATTCTTTTAGTAGCCTACTGTCAAAGTTTCAGTCAATTCCCTTCATTAGTTTTGGTGAATGTACTGCACGATGGTAAAACTCTTTTGTAAAAGCAGCGCTATCGGGTGGTGAGGCTAAGTACTTGTTGAATGACCCACATATATATGTTTGTATATATATATATATATATATATATATATATATATATATATATATATATATATATATATATATATATATATATATATATATATATATATATATATATATACGAGGTGTGACAATTAAGTAGTGAGACTGCTTCCATGAAAACCGTATATTTAAAAGTTATTCTACAACTCTGCCGTCCCCGTCAAAGTAGTCCCCTTGGGCAGTTGTACAACGATTCCAGCGCGTTTTCCGTGCTTTGTGACATTTCTCAAACGCTTCGATTGAGATGTCCGCGAGTACCCTCGTTATGGCCGCCTGAAAGTCCGCAATCGACTCAAACTGAGTTCCTTTGACCACCGATTTCATTCTAGGGAACAAAAAAAAAGTCACAGGGCAAATAATGTGGCTGTTGCAACGCGGCGATGCCTTTAGAGGCCAAATATTGGGACTCACTGAGGGCGGTGTGGCACGGCGTGTTGTCATGATGAAGGTTCGACGACGAGTGATGTCTTGGCACACCCTGTTAACTCAATTTCGCAATCTTTATCACAAACGCGGTAATAAAATCATATATATATATATATATATATATATATATATATATATATATATATATATATATATATATATATATATATATATATATATATACATATATATCCAACCATAATGCACGTTGTTAATTGTGAGTCACACCTTAACGTCAAGTTTAATTTGACATTTCTTTGTTTGCACAATTGAGCAGCACGTTAAGGTTGTTGAAGCCTTTTACGAAAATGAGCGTTCAAATCAAAATGCATTTCGTGCACTTCGTGATTTTTTGGTTAAAATAATTGACTAAATGTGTCCACAACGGGAGAATTGTGCGCAAATTTCTGCAAACCGGGTCTGTAGGAAATGCGAAATCACCTGTGCATGCTCGCCTAGTTCGTTCAGTGGAAAATATTGCTGTTGGCCACGATAGTGTGGTAGAAGAGCCGTCAACGTCGACTCGTCATCGTGCCCAACAATTGAACATCCCGCAAACATCACTGATCCGAATTTTTAATAAAGATTTGAATTTACCCGCTCACAAGGTTAAATTGACTCAAGAGCTGAAGCCGACTGACCATTTCAAGCGTCGGCAATACGCCGAATGGTTGGTTGAACAGACAGAAGGGAATTTTGGCTTTACAAAGAAAATATCTTCAGCAACAAGGCTCACTTTCAACTCAGTGGATTCGTTAACAAGCAGAATTACCACATTTGGACAAATGAGAATCTGTGGCCGATTGTTGAAAAGCCGAGACATCCACAATGAGTGACTGGCGGCGTCACCGGGCCGTACTTCTTCGAAAATGAGGACGGCCAAGCAGTTACCGTGAATAGTGTTTGCTATTGCGAGATGATAACGGACTTCTTGTGGTTATGGACCTGGACGATATATGGTTCCAACTGGATGGTGCCACTTGTCACACATCCAACGCGGGAAATTCAATGGCCATGTTATCTCACATTGAGGCGATGTTAATTGGCCGCCACGATCATGTGACTTGACACCGTTGGACTTCTTTCTCTGGGAATATTTAAAAGAAAAAGTATACATCAATAAAAAAAATAAGAAAATTTTGTTTGAGGATTGCTGGTTGTCCTAAGTGAAAGAACTACATTGTTCTTTCACCCGAGCATTTTAGCTATCAATATAATAGCATTATTCGCTCGATGGACTTCAGCTGAAGTCCATCGAGCGAATAATGCTATTATGTTGATAGCTAAAATGCTCGGGTGAAAGAACAATGTAGTTCTTTCACTTAGGACAACCAGCAATCCTCAAACAAAATTTTCTTATAAGTTCGCCACCACTGCGTAAATGTGGAAATTACTGCTCGATAGAGCTTGCAGCACTGCCATGCTGCAACATATATATATATATGGGTTCGTGGTCATCTGGAACCCCGCACTCGAGCTGCCCCGAGGTGACTGATGTGGCAGCTCCTGAGGAGTATATCGGTCACCTCGTACGAAACTGCGAGAATAAAAAAAATGTTTCAAGAGCTAAAGGAAAAGATAATTCAGCACATTAATGACATTGAACCTCTCTCAGAGTTATTGAAGATATGGACCATCGGATAGAAGTAAGCTACCATAACTCGTGACAAGCATTTGGGTAATATTTTGTTTCACGCATAATTGTCATAGATCCTTCTATTAAAATAACAATTTTAGCACAATTCTCTGAAAACTTTTCTTTTATTTACAATTAACATCGTTCGTTTTGGTTGGACCACCCTTCACATACATAAACATATATATATTGGCAAGTCTAAAAAGTATTTTTTTGTCATTTTCGATTGAATATTTCTTTTTTTTTAAATGGATTTTATTTAAGTACATGTTACCAATTATTATCTATGACCTTTTGATATTTTTCGCGAAGAGCCATTATTCCATCTGTGTACAACTTCTGTGGTTTATCGGCGAAAAACTTGGCCAAGTGATTTTCACAGTCCCTTTTTGAAGTGAATTTTTTTACAATAAGGAAGTTTTGCAGAGACCGAAGAAAATGGTGGTCTGATGGTGTAAGGTCAGAACTATACGGTGGATGCATCAAAACTTCCCAGCAAGCTCTGTCAATTTTTGCAGCGTCATCAAAGATGTGTGTGGTCTGGCATTGTTATGGTCGAAGATAACGCCCTTTCTACAAGTACTGATCAATTCTGGCCGGTTTTTTGAATTGATTGTTGCAATTTGATTAATTGTTGTCAGTGCAGAGCCAAATTGAGTGTTTGGCCTGGTTCTAGCACCTCATGATAAACCATTTCCTTCCAACCCCACCATACACCCAGCATAACCTTATTTGGTGTCAATCCTGGCTGTTCAGTCGTTTGTGATGATTCGCCTTTTTCTGACCAGGATGCTTTTCGAACGGCATTCTTGTACATTTCCCATTTTTTACCGCCCGTAATCATTTGCTCCAAAAATGGCTCGATTTCGTTGCGTTTTTTAGCATTTTGCAAATGGAAATTCGGTCGATCAAAATTTTTTGTGTTAATTCACGCGGCACCCAAACGGCCCTAAGCAAATGGTTCAAAACTGTTTGGTGATGGATATTCACTTCCTAAGCAACGTCGTGGCTGCTTATGTGTTAACTTCCTTCAATTTTTTTGTAAGATTTCATCAACTTTTCCAGTGATTGGTCGACATGAGCGACGTGCATCTTTGACATCAAAATTTCCAGAACGAAAGCGAGTGAGCCATCTCTTGGCTGTGGCTTTTGGTAAAGTATCTTGACCGTAGATACCACAAATTTTTTCATGAGCCTGGATTCTTACCTTGATCGTAGTGATATTATAAAATATAACGAATTTTTTCAGAAATTTCACTCATTTTTAAATAAATGCAACTTTTGAATGACGAAATACAAAATTGTCCATATGAAAATTGTAGACTGGAGTGCCAACTTTCAAACGCATGTCAGTTTGACTCAATCTGAATATTGTATATTGTCCGATATCTGACCACGAACACCATCTAGTGACTATTCAATATATATATAATATATATATATATATATATATATATATATATAGCTATCTATATATATATATATATATATATATATATATATATGTATATATATACACATATATATTTATATATACATACATAACTATATATATGTATATATATGTATGTATATATATGTATATATATAAATATATATATATATATATATATATATATATATATATATATATATAAATATATATATATGAATATATATATATATATATATATATATATATATATATATATATATGTGTATATATATATATATATATATATATATATATGTATAAATGTTTGTATATATTTACAATAGATTGAGATTACTAAGAATGTAAGGAACTCAACGAAAAGAGCTATATGCAGTACGCTTTTTGATGTTCCGGGTTTTTGTAGTGCAAAAGTTTAATTATTTTTATTATTATTACAAAATATCCTTTATTTCACTAAATTTATTTTATTTTATTACAAAAACTACGTATTTCGGGAACTACTTCTACTCCCTTCTTTATTGTTTAACTAGCCTTCTATTGTGCGTTTGTAAAATATATGCATCGAAAATTTTTATTGTTATGACATTTAAAAGGATGATTTTGGGTAATAGAACTAATCAATTTGAAACGTGTATTTCCTAAATCAGTATTCATTCTATATTGTTCAGGTGGTTTAGAAATATTGAAACCTCCATACGCGTCTAATTTCAATAGGGTTCTTAATATTTTTATTACTTCTACATCTTGAATTGATAGTGGGTGATGCCGTGACCCTGTGACCTGATACCTGTTTCTGCCCTTTTGTTCCTTCTCTGCCATATTTTCGCTTCTTTTTGGTGTTCTTTTAAACGTGTTGTCACCAATCTTTTGGTTTGGCCAATGTAAACTTTTGGACATTAGGGGCATGCGACTTTGAACACTCCATTGTATCTTGGCGTCGTCATTTTGTCGTTTACTGATTTCAGTGTATTCTTGAGCTGGATGTGCCTGCTGGATGTTATTACGTCAAAACTCGCTTTTTTCATTGCTGTACTTATTTAAGTCGCTGTATATGCATATCTTATGCACGTTTTTTTCCTTTCATTCAACATTTTTTCCGCCTAAAAAGGGACGCTGATAATCTCATCCACCACTGTTTCACTATGCTTAATTCTTGTTCACCATCTCGTAAATTTACTTTAGTTCCTCGTTGAATCTCAGCTTATTCATCGTGTGCTATGCTGTGGTGGCTAATTTTGTCGGTGGCAATGATTCGATGTTACTGAAATAGTCCTCTGCGTCGTCGAAAGTTGCCTGTTTATACTAAATTCAAGCTAGTTATCCAATCAATGTATCATTAAGTCCATCGTGAACTGAATTTTATTGTGGACCCTATTGAGTTTATTGAATGTTGTTTTTTAACTCGTCCTGCACAGCACTGCTCCTGCACCTGCATTACGAACACATTGTCTATGTATCTTAGCCAAATACGTGGACTTATTTTTGAATCCTCTAATTTATTTTCAAATGCTTCCATGAAAATTTCGCTCAATAACGGTGACAGTAGATTCCCCATTGCTATCCCAGAAGTCATTTTATAAGCGTGTATACCGCCGCACTATCATCTATACGCCCATGATCCCCAAATACTCACCAACGACCATTCGTCGTCACCACCACAATACATTGCACATTGGAGGCATCGGTACTAGGACCAAGGACGACTACCAGCAAACTATCATGTATTCATCCGTGATCTCTAGCAATCCACAAACTTTCATCTGTCGTCACCATTTCAATACATTGCGGATCAGTAGCATCGATGCTACGAGCAAGAATGGCAACCGCCAAACCATCATGCATTCGCCCATGATTACCCATCAACTATCATCCGTCGTCTCCACTTCAATGCATTGAACATCGGTTGGATTGGTCCTAAGAGCCACTATGCATTCACCCATGGTCCCCGAATACCCACCAACAACCATCCGTCGTCACGATTTCTATATATTGCACATCAGCAACATCGGAGGTAGGGCCAAGAACGGCTACCACCGAAACATGAGTCATATGGGCCTAAAAAGGTATTTGTTGGGAGAACTGAAGGGCGAGGACCGGTGGAGAAACCGAGGAAACGCTTGTCTGATACGGTCGATGAAGACAGCTCATCGCTACTCATCATTTTAGTCATTTAGAGGCGCTGTTTGCATTAAACGAAGGGCTGAGAGGGGCTTTAGTGCTACGAAGAAGAAGATAAATGGATTTGAATAATTATTAACACACTTTTATATTTGTATATCTACGAGTATATCACGAGATATTTGTCTTTGTGTTTAAAATACAATTCATTTTGTGGATTAAATTAAGCAAAATTATCAAACCAGTAATGATTTATACATGGATTTAATTTTGATTATAACTGGTTAAGGATTTGGTAGGAAAGAAGGAAAATAATGTTTCTAAGATGGTTATTAGGTAAAGTCTATTGATGGAAAACTTTGATTCTGATTATTTGGAGAGAAGATGTTGAATTTTACTTAGAGATAATTGTAATTGAACTATTGTTTGCACGACTCCGCTGAAAACAGAAGGATGAATCGTACCAACGGTAGGGTAGGCAGGAACTAATAGACCCTCCTTTGGTTTTAGTCAGGCCATATGAAATCTGTAATTCGTACGCACGATTTAATTTTTTGTTGTGTACTTTGCACTTGCGAAAAGAGCCTGCTCCCCGATACCGCAGAAGCTAGCTACTAGCGTGCGTATGCATCGTCAGGAAAGGTCATTCCAGCGAGGCCCAAAATTTAGGTTGCTGAAGCATTCGACATAATTTACAGACTTTGATTAGTGTATATAAACACTACAAATGTAATCAAAATTTGCAAATGATAGCGAATGGCAGATGACGGCTAGCATCCTGTATTTTTCAATTCTTTGGGCGGTTTTTATTGACATCCTCTTTAGTATTTTTTTTTGTTATTTAGTAGCAATGAAGCATTTGTTTTGCGATTAATTAATTAAAATTTTGCAAACGTTTTTTCTTTGTTGGATAAAGTATTTCACAACTAGTATTTAATTCGCTCAATTGATACGATAATATGAACAACATTTCATTATTGATTTTCAAGTTTTAATTTTAAAAGCATTGAATCCTAGAAGTTGATAATGTAAAAAAAGTTTTTTTAGTAAAAATACAACATTTTTAGTAATATTCAATACGAACAAGGAATGTCCCAATTCGTCTCCATATGTTCTATTAAATATTTTTATGGATCCTTTTGTGATACTCAAATATAATCGAAAACAGATCAAACTAAGCCTTTTTACTAGGGAATAAATTTCTGCATTTGTGTATGCTTTATTCAAAACGAAATACGTATATACCAGAAACTTGAACTTAAAGAAAAAGGAAGAAGCCGAACATTTTTCAATTACTTTATTGCGCTTTTCTTAAGTCCTTACGCAAACTATGGGGAACGTTTAGACAATTTTTCATAAAAGCACTTCTTACAAATGTAACTCGATATAAAGCGTCTCAATGGGAACGTCTTATTGCGGTTGAATTCTTTAAGTCATATTTAAGAGGAGGAAAATGAAAACCCTGAAGTGCAGTTTCCTTCGAAAGTAATTTCATTTGCATGGGTTTCTTCGTTTGAATCTTCATAAAGATTTCCATTTTTGCAATATCATTCAATACTATAAGGTAGTGCATTTTTTCGAAACATCCTTCATACATGAATATATGTAAGTCTTTGAAACAAACTAAGAAAGATATTCTTGTGGAAAATTCCTCTCATTACAACACTTTTCAAAGAATGACCAACTGAATTATTTGGATGGCTTATTCACAAAACTAAACATAACATTGCAATCTGGACCATCCAGATTCCGAATTCGTTTTAAATGTTAATTTCTAATAGCTAATAAGATACACGTATCAGCTAAACATCTCATTTCCTCTAACTCTATAATTCCTTTTCGTGGAACACGATGGCATTGCGCATCAATGAATCCTTCACTTTCGGCTCCATTTTGAATTAACCAGTATCCTATCAGTGGCCTCTTTAAAGGTCGCCTAAGGCAAAGGCAACTTGTCGTGAAAAGTCTGAATACGACTTAAGCGAACACGGGAAATGAAATTTTCGTCTTGTGACAATAGAAGAATTGTGTAGGTATCCGGTATTCAATTTCCTTTACAAGATTTAAGTTCTTTACTGGTATTAAACGAGTCCAAAGGAAAGGTACGTGCAGTGTGGGAAAAGGTGAAAGGTAAAATTTATGTCAACTTTGTAAAGCCATGCAAATGTTTGTTGCTTTGAATAACTTTTTATGATAAGATTTCCTACATGTGTATAAGTCTGACGTATTTCGGAAGACGTCGAGATAAAAGTTTGAATGTATGGATGAAAGTTTAATTTTGATCCAAGAGTGGGTGCTTCCAGGAAAAGTTTTGTTTGATAATTTAATCTAAAGATTGGAAGGACATATTATGATTGATGATCATATAAAACAGGAAAATAGAAAATAACATCAAAGTCGTAACATAATTGTGTTTTGATTTTTAATTTAATCTTTTTCTATGAGTATGTTGGCCTGTTTAAGGCCACATTAAATCTTATTAAATTTTTATGCTTCTTGATTTCAGCTTTTCATTTGTTGGATTCAAGTCACTTTTGATGTTTTACTCGAATATTATAGTCTGTGACATACAAAGAGGAGTGTACTTCGCTTATAGAAGTAAAACCATATAATAACAAGTTGGGTAAACAGACCTACGCTCATGTCAGAAGGGTTTTGTATTCAATTTACAAAATGCAGTCACCAGATCGAATCACATCAAGAAACATGTCAAAGACGATTTTATTGGAGAAAATATGAAATACGAAGATCAAACTATTATTAACAAAGTTGAACGAATTTCGACTTCTGAGGCTTTTGGTATTGGTATACTCATAAATATCTCCCTTGATAATTATTTCACATGTCCAGCCGTGACGGAGGAAACACATTTTTCATGTATTTACACCCTGTGCCCCACTGAAGCAAAAACTGGCAGTTTAACAACTGTTTTGAAAAGCTCCCATGTAAACTTTTATTTCATACCCATATCAGCTACGTTTGATGAATTTTTTTTTCAGGGGCCACTCTCCTGTACTGTTATCATCGATTAATGGCCAATTTTTCGAATCCTAGAATGGTTACAAAACCCTTTTGCTAGGAGCTCTCTCCCACCTCCTTGACTTGTTTTATTTATAAGCATTAATTGTAGGTACTGATCTACAGTCATTCATTAAATTGAATCAAGTGTTCAAAGCATGCACCTTAAACGTTGAAGTTGAGAAAAAATAACTCAAAATTATCTTCGCATTAAAAACAGCCACTTTCTTGTTTTACGATTACTGATACCACCAGCTCAACCGATTCTCAAAGATATACATGACACCTATCATTCCTGAAATTTTCATGCAAATCCTAGCAAAACTGTAGTGTCTGAATCGGTAAAAAGCGCATGTTGTTCCATAGCCATATGTTGCAATAGTAATAAATGCAGCGCATATTGTTCCATAGTAATACGGGAAAATTCAAACCGCTATAACTTCGCTAAATATGATTCAATCTTTATGAAACTTTCAGAATAGATCAATCTTATAAATAGTCATCTGTGCACTGAATTTCATTGAATTTGAGGGCACCGTTAAGATTTTATTCAAGAAAACATAAAATCGATAAATCATACTATTACTAACAAAGTTGAGTGAACTGCGACTTCTAAGGTATTTGTTGTTGTTGTACTCATCAAGACCTATATTCTTGATTTTTTTCAGATTTTTCGGATCACAGGTGTCCAATCGCGATGGGGGGGGACACAAATTTTTCGTGTATTTCCCCTCCCTGTGCGCCCCTCGAAGCAAACTTTGCCAAACGAAGACCTGTTTTGAAAAGTCTCATCGAGGCCTTTCATTTGATACCCATATCGGCCACCTTCAATGAAATTTTTTTTTCGGGGGGTCACTCCCCTATATGGGGAGACCCCCCTTAAATGCCTTATAAAATTTTTTTATATTTGAACTTTGAAGAGATCACCACTTAACACCTACATACAAAATTTGATGTTTCTAGCTTAAGTAGTTTCCGAGAAAAACTGCTGTGACACACGGACGGACGGACGGACGGACAGACAGACGGACAGACGGACAGACAGGACGCGATTTTAGTAGGGTTTTGTAAAATTATTTTACAAAACCCTGAAAAGTAACAGTTTATTTCTATTTAAATCATAAGATTATGGGCCCAGTAGGCCAGAATTGTTCTGTGATTGTTTTCTAATAAATCGTCCATGGAAAGACTATGCAAGCGAACTTGACTCTTCTTCAACTTCCACAACGTAACTTTTATTCAAACTTGTAGAAAAGTGTTTTCGCATTTCAAACGTCTAATTCTACATGAATATATGGCATCGCTAATAATTAAAAAATTAACTAGCCATACACACTAGTGACCTTGCACATTGCAGTAAAAACATACTTGCAGCATGAAGGGCTTTAGGCTGGTTTCGAAAAATTTAACACATCAGCAAAAATAAACACGAAGTGTGTACATAATAGTGAAAACAAGGATAATTCTTCTAGTTTATCCAATAAATTAGAAACATATTCAAGATTTAGGCTCAGCCAAACGAGTTTGGAATAAATTGACTGCGATATTTGACAATTCTGGACTGACACGCCCAGTTGGAATAGATCTGCTGCGTGATTTATGCAATACCTAGCTTAATAAATGTCAAAATATATAAGAAAATATGAGTGAAATTGTGTCGATAGCTCAGAAAGTCCCCAATATTGGCATGAAAGTGGATAACGAGTGGCTGCCCGAATCATCCCAAATAGCAATTCACTATCTAATAAATCCTATAACATGGTACTCCAGGGTTTTTGGCCCCCCATCGGACGCGCTCTTAAGTGACGGCTAAAAGAACGCCCCAATCGGCTAGCCACCAGGTATATGGGAAAATAAAATAATATCCCCGAACCGAAATCCGAATGAGTAATAGTGCTGAAAACTCCAATTAGTACTCTTTTGTCAAAAAACTAGTAAAACAGCCTCGGATTAGATCGGATAAATGGCAACAACACTTGCATAAAAAAACAGACTACCTTTTGCAACATAGATTGTACGTTATTTATATACTCGTAGGTCAGGTGCACTGCAACCACTACTGAACGAGATGAAAAAATCTAAGCTCAATATACTTGCAGTGCATGAAACTAATCTTCTTGCTAACGATGTTAATGACATGCAAACACACACTATCTTCACAAGTGGCAAGTCTTCAGGCATCCATAAATATGAAGTGGCATTTATCGTGGAAAATGAGTTCAAATAAATTGTTACATATTTCAAAGCAGTTAACATCGGTTTTGTGCTACGCGTATCTAGACAAGATTTTTCAACTTTTTGTCAGCCAACTGCTATGCCACCACCAAAAATAGCAAAGAAGTGATCAAGAATAATTTTTACAGCACCTTAGCACATACCATGGTCAGTTTACCCTCAAACCATATCAATCAGAAATTTTTAAATTTAGATAATAAATGTAATCAAAATTTGATGAGAAGTATTGTACAATAGAATATCTTCAACTTCCAATAATGTTGGCTCGCCACAAAGGACTTACTCTTCTGATAAGACTCAGTCTAATTCTCAGACAATGACTTTCTCTTCAAATAATAGACCCCCGAAAAGACTTATTTTCAGTGAAGCTCAAACCTTTTAGAATAATAAGACACAAAATTCTCTTCTGGCTCAACCGATTATTGCATACGTTAGTAGCCTCTCCCAAAAAAAATCTGCACAATCACCTAAACTTACACTTTACTCAAATTTTGTCCGTAGTGATACGTTGGCTCGATCTTCTGAGGGTATTATCTATGTTCCGGTAGTTTCGGACACTATGATCTCTGCTCCCAAGGCAAGTTACCGTGACCCACTAAATCCACCTCCTGTAAAGCTTGCTACTGATATGAATAATAATCTTGTTAGTATATATCTATTTTCTATACTTATGGACCGCAAATAGTTTGATTGCATTCGACTTTATATTGCTTACATGCACAAAAAAGCTGGAATCAACCTGTTTTGATGGCATAACTAAAACGAATCTCAAATTACTAATTCAACAGGAGGGCCTACCTATTGAGATTGAGCCGTTACGCCGTCTATTTCCTAAATTTCACGAGCTACTTGGAGATTTTGCTGACCAGGTAAAGAATGATCTGGAAACATTCGGTTTGCATGTGACATCTAAGCATGTCTCTATGCTGCAAAAGCGAGAGAAGAGTTAAAAAAAATATCATTTTTAACAGTAATGTGCCATTGAATGGTTTTAAACTCTTTTACCATAATTGAAGCGATATGAAAGGAAAAATTAATAAATTATACTTTGATGCTAAGTATATCCATTTCAGTATTTTAACGTTTACCGAAGCTTGACCACATGATGGTTACATTAACGAAGAAATTCTAGACAGTAGCTGGACCGTTTATAGAGCTGATCGTGACTATTCACTCACAGGTCTGACCAGAGGTGGCGGAGTGTTGATTGCGATTAAAAGTTCTATGGCCTCTAAAAGTATTGTTATGGTCATAAGGTGGTTTGAATACGTTTAAGCAAGTATTTTTTATACATGGAGCTAGTCTACTTTCCTCCAAAATCTGACAAAAACCTCCTACGAAAAGATATATGAAATTATAAATATTTTTGCTGCATCTCTAGAAGAAGGTGATCAAATCATAGTTTTTGGAGACTTTAACCACTCTAATTTACCTTTTACTTATGATGAAACTGATAACCATCTTCTAGCACTAAATCTCTAAAACACTATCAATCTTAACGTAATCAATGGATTCTATGGTAATGACTTACAACAAGTAGCACTGACTACCAACCAAAACGTGAATTGGTTGGATCTTATTTTAACCGATCCTTAAGACGATGTTGTGGTTAGCCCAACTAATAACAAGGACAACTTTTTCTCCAACACACGAAACCATCTTGCTTATTTGGTTGAACTACCCATATGTGATGTAACGTTTCTCCAACGTACAATAACTGTATTGTATCTCACTTCTTAAAGGGCGATTACAAACGCATTAAATTTCATCTTGCCACTATTGATCGGAACTATCTTTCAAGTTTAGATTTAGAAGAAGCAGCCTCTTCGTTCTATAAAACACTCTTCAAATACATTGAAACTCATGCTCCGAAAAATAAGAAAAAAATTCAAAGTTTTAGAGCCCTGGGTCGTTCGCGATCTTCGACATCTTTGCAATGAGAGGAATAAGCTCCTTAAATTAATAAGAGATAACAACTTTGATATAAACCTCAAGAGTATGTATGATGAGCCTGCTACTGAGCTCTCTATAAGATCTCGTGAAGCGTATGATCATTACATCAATTTAACCGGGGATATTTGCATTCGTATTTCCAAAGAATTTTTCAATTTGATAAAAATCATACAGAAATTTGCAACATCAATGTATTACGGTGAAAGTTCTTCATCTCGCTCTGTAATTGAATTGTCATTCAACGACAACAACATTTATAGATGAAATATGTTTACCCAGCGAAGATATTACAAACGCTATTAAACAACTTGATATTAACAAGGAACTTGGACCTGGACCTCTTCCATCTTTCTGGAGGCCCTCTAATTTGACTCCAATTTTCAAAGGTGACGATAAGAGATCTATCACAAACTATAGAAGTATTGCCATACTTTAAGCTATTCCGAAGTCTTTCAGAAAAATTATTTGTGACAAGCTTACCACAAGCCACGATTAAATGAGGAGCAACATGGGTTTCGCAAAGGTCGATCAACTACTTCCAATTTCATGCTTCTTACCTCAACTATCCTCTACAAGATGGAAAAAGGTAACCAGATTGACGCTATTTATACGGACTTCACCAAAGCTTTTGATGGAGTTGATCATAGAATTTTGATCTCCAAACGTCTGATTTTCGACATCCCTGGATCTTAACTGAGTTGGATTGCATCATACTGCATTCTCAAGAGATATTATTGCCTCTTTCAAAGAGCCGCAAGGTAGCCACTTAAATCCCATTTTATTCAACATTTTAATCTCCGACTTGTTCGAAATTTTAAATGACATACCTCATCTTCTATATGCTGACGACTTCAAACTATACCACACCGTCAATTCAAATTTCGAGGCCACTTTTCTGCAAACAAAAATAAATTGGTTAGTGAAATAGTATAATGATAACAGACTTCACCTACATGCTGGGAAGTGTTACGTTATAAGCTTCTTAAGAAAGAGCACTTACAACCTGAATAATTTCCCATTTCAAAAAGTTGACCAGATCTCAGATCTTGGCGTTCTTTTGCATAGAGAGTTGAATTTCAAATCTCAATACGACACATTGCTTGCTTGGGCATGCAAGCTGCTTGGTGTCATAAAACGTCGTCCCAAAGAATTCAAAAACCTATGAGTCACCAAGACTCTCCCCACTTCATTTGTATGCCCTCTCCTTGAATATGGTTGCATTATTTGGCATCCATGCCTGGAGACTTACAGCATCCGCAAAAAAATCGATCCAGGAACAATTTATTCTATTTGCCTTGCGTGAAGTTTATGACCCAAGAAACTTCTCTAACCTACCGTCTTACCAGCAAAGACATAATATTTTGAATCTTTCTTCGCTCTCATCCCGAATAACTATCTTAAGCTCCTGCTTTGTTTTTGATGTAATGAAAAATATAGTAAATGTCGCATCACTATCAAGCAGATTCATGTCCAAGGAAACTATTAAACGTACTGAACACGCGCGTTTGCTTTATTAAGAGCAACATAAAACCACCTACGCAGACAATGAGCCAACTAATAGGTGCTGCAAGGTTTTTAATTCTATGAGTAAACGTCACTCTCCTTCTATCTCAAAACTAAGCTTAAAACAGTTAAGTAAGCAGGAGAGTGCTCTGACCAGGAGATCTTTGTAAACATCGTAGGGTTAGAAACAAATTTTCTAATAGCGTGAATCGATAACTTTAATTATTCATACAATGCTTGAATAGGAAATCGTTCAAAATTTATGCAAAAGATGTACAGCTTCTTTCATAAGCACAGTGCAGCCGCCATTTTGATCTAGCTTAAATGATTTTTCTGAATACTCGGCCGATTGAACATATTCAAGTTGAACACTATTCTTTGAATTTTCATGAAAATTGAAAGAAAATAAAAGTGCCTAGGTCAATTTGAAATCTGTTTCAACCATAAATACGCGTTATCGTTGTTGTAATTCCATATAATTGAATTGGCTTTAATTACCTTGATTATGATTCGATCTCAATTAAATTTTGTGGACAGAAATATCGTATATCAGTCTATATAATTGTTCAAAGGTACCCTTTTGATTTAATGGGCGAAAATATAAAATCTACAAATCATACTATTTTTAACAAAGTTTAGTGAAATTCGATTTTTGAGGTATTTGTTGCGCTTGTTACTCATAAAGGCCCACATTCGTGATAATTTTCAGATTTTTTGGCTCAAAGGTGTCCCATCGCGAGAGGGGAGACACAAATTTTTGGCACATTTTGCCTTCCCTGGACCCCCTAATTCATCACATGATTTTTTTATTTCAGATTCTAAAAGTTCTAATCAAGATCTTTCATTTGATACCCCACTCGACTACCTGTGATTAAAAAAAATTTTTAAGAGCTAATTCGGTATAAGGGGGGACCACATTTAAAAAATTTTGAAAATTTTGGGGAGACCTCAACTTTTGAGAGACCATCACTTCTGGCCTTTTCACAAAGTTTGAGCATTCTAGCTTGTACAGTTTCTGAGGAAACTAGCTGTGATGCACGGACAGGTGTACAGACATACAGAGAGGTCGCGTAACTAGTAGGTCTTTGCAAAAAAATTTTTTACAAAGACATAAAAAAGATAACTGGTACATAAAAATAAGTTATTTGTAAATATATAAATAAAACAAATAAATATATAAATAAAAACAAATAAATAAAATTGTTCTAAGCGACTTTAATGCCCAACTTGACTCGCAGTTGGCTTACAGAGGAACAACAGGAGAGCACTGTCTACACACAAAACCAAATAGGCCACGTTCTTATAAAAATCAAGCTAACAGCATCATTTTTGACGCACGCTCATTCCATGGCGTCCACTGTTGATCAAACCACTTCTTATCCAAAGTTAAATTTTGGTGTTGCATCTGCAAACATCAAAAACAATTAATGCCACTGATAATGAAATACAATCTACCCAAGATAAATGATCATTTGATGAAGTCCATATACTCGTATACATATATCATCGCAAGAAGGCACACTGAAAAACGTCCCGCAGGTAAAGAAAATAACGTTCACAAACACAGCAGAGAAGGTCTTAGGATACAAATCAAAAACTGATCGAAATGATTGCTTCAAGGTAGCATATCAAGATACAGTTAACAAAAGAAATCAGGCATATAATCTGTATATCCGAGCAAGGGCGAAAAAGTAGCAATACATAATCCTTTGTCAACAATCGAAAATGCAGTGTTGACAAAGAAACGATTGGCTATCAGGCGAAAGGTAGAGCAAATTAACGATAGTATTACGCTAAATAAAGCCAGATCAGTGAACGCTTCAATAAAACAGCTTTGTGGGTGAAACACACCACGCATGAGTCTCTTTAAAAGAGTATAAGGTGCTGTATTAGGTGGGAGCAATATTTCCGCCACCTTATCACAGCATCCACAGTGTGCCAGGAGCTGAAGAACAACAAAAGAGGAACAGGCAACTATTTATGGGCCAAAAATGAACAAAGCGCCTAGAATTGATGAAATACTGATAGAACTGCTCCAAGGCGGACGAAAATACCTACACAAACTCGTTCATCGGTCAATATTTAGGATATGGATAGAGAGGCACGCTACCCGATGAAATTTAAAGAGGGATTGCTCTATTGAGTACATCATATCAAGCACTGTCGAAAATCACTGAACACAAAATGAAGGTCTATTATAAAAAAATCATTGAAGAGAACAAAATTGTTTTTTAAAGTAGATAATCTACGGTTGACCAGATATTTGAGTAAAGCTGGCTCAAAAAGTGTTGGAAATATAATACCGATGCACACCAGCTCTCTGACCTGCTCAGGTCAGGTCAGGTCTATGTAAGAAGAGATTAGACTGGAAGCTTCCCAATGAACTCAAGCCTAAAACAGAGTATACAATGAATGTTGTAATATGTTGTTCGATACTGCTCTGGAGCATGTGGTCAGAAAAACACCAGCAGGCACCACGGGCACCCTACTCATTAATTCCATCCAACTAATAGCATATGCTACAAATGACAATGGCCAGCGTTTGATATAATTTGCATGTAGCAGAAATCTAGTCATACGATCGACTTGCTTCCCACATTAACGCATACATAAAATGAACTCGATATCGCCGGATGGCATCCCACAAAATTTGGCCGACCTTGTTCTAGTCCAATAAAATTGGGCCTCGAGCATACTTGACATCCGTACAAACCGGGGAGCAAATTTTAACTCAGATCATCACTTAATTAAATCAACCTATCCATGTTGTATGTCGAAGACATATTTGGTTCAACATTGAAAGGCTCCGAACGGCATCTGTGACAAAAAATTTCACAGAAATGGCTCCCATTCCGTTTCACCGAAAAAACGGGCAATGGGTGGAAGTGGAAGCGACTATTAAGACTAAGTTATAAATATTTTCAGAGAGCTTTCATTAGCCCCAGCAACTCTGGATGAAGTTTTTTCCATCATCATGGCCTAAGAGAATAATAAAGTATAGATGAGATTCAAGTGGAACTAATTTCATAGGATGACAGTAGTGTTCAGAAAGCCATCCACAATGTCATCCAGCACATTTGGCAACAAGAACATTTGCCGAACGAGTGGGATCAATTATGTTTCCTATCCACAAAAAAGGTGACAAATTACAATGCGAAAGCTATAGTGGTATCTTAGGTCTTAGAAAATAAAATCGGATCATACGCCAACAGTTCTATTAGAGAGAATCAAGGTGGTTTTAGAGTAGGTAGATCGACGATAGACCAATTGTTGATTGTCAGGCAAGTACTTGAGAAATGCTGGGAGTTAAACATAGACGCACACAAAACCTTCGTTGAGTTAAAGCAAGCATGCAATAGTATTGACCGTAACGTGCTGTACTAAATGATACTTTACCCTGGTATTCCAGCCAAATTGGCTCATCTTACCAAAATGATAATAACGTCAACAACCTTCCAAGTTCCCATCAAAAACAAACTCACCGACACCTTTGACAAAAATATCGGTCTAAAGCCGGGAAATGGGCTGGCCCCTTTGTTATTTTATTTGGCTCTGGAATATATCATCAGAAAACTACAAGAGTTATATTACTATAAAAGTCAAGCCAAGTCCTATGTGGACGGCATAAATATTTTATCATGGTCATTAACAACTGCCAAATAATTTTACCTGAAACTCTATAGTGAAGCAGGGCTAAAAATCAATAAGAATAGGACAAAGCTCGTGAAAAAGTCGAGGGAAAATACCCCAAATACCCAAAATGTCACACTTCGTGAATACAGTATCGAGAATATGGACAAATTTGTGTATTTAGGTGCCAAACTAACGAAAGCCGAATGAAAGAGACTTAATACGCCAAAGAATACAGCTCGCAAATAAAATTTTTCATTCAGTTTTGACAATCTTGAAGACCAGTTGCATACATATAAGTATACAAACCTGTGATAAGACCTGTGCTATGCTATGAGTGGAAAGCATGGACTCTGACCCAAGTATCTGCGTGACGTGTCTTGCGGCGGATATAGAAGCAAAACTGGATGGAGACCAATGGCAAATTCGATTCAACCTTGAGCTGTATGAAATTGTTGACGAGCCGGAGGCTCAACGATTGTAAGGCTGCGAAAGCTGCTATAGGCAGGCCATGTGAATTGTATGGATGAACAACGGATACCCAAAAGGGTAATCGTTGGGAAAGCTGAAGGGCGAAGACTAGTGAGGGAACCGAGGAAATGCTGGTTTGACTCGGTCGATGAAGACAGCTCATCACTACTCTGATTTCAAAACTAGAGGAAACGGTCCATGAACCGAAACAGTTAAAGGCACTTGTTATAGGGAGCAAAGAGCCGAGACGGACTGTACTGCTACAAAGAAGAAGAAGAATACAATATCGAAATTCGATGCAACCATGAGCTGTTTGAAATTTTTGACGAGCCTGAGGTCTCAAAGATTGTCAGACCATGGAAGCTGCAATGACCTGTTGTAGGAAACGAAGGCCCGAGAAGGGCTGAAGCACTACGAAGAAGAAGAATGGTGTATGCTTATAATGTTAACATTATGTCCAGGTCAATTCCAGATGCAAAGAATGTATTGATACGGCTGGATTTAGAAAGGAAAAAGTCTACCTACTAGTTAATGATATTTAAACTAGGCTCATGATCCAAAGAAGGAAATACATGTCTGTATGACAAAACCTGACAATAGGACACTACAGTTTGAAAAGTGTGGATAGTTTCCTATACATAAGAGTTCAGATAGAAAAGGCACAGAAAACAATTATATATGAAAAAAAAATAAACCCAGCAAAAGAAATTAACTGCTAAGGTCCAAAGATGTTTACGGGGGGGAAATAAGATTTGCATCTAAAAAAAACTAATAAATCCTTTGCTGCTTAATGGGTGTGAAACCTGGACTCTTGCAAATTTTTCTGAAAAGGCCCTAGACATATTTGAGTACATTTTCCTCAGGTGAATTCATGGCCCAGTAAAGGATAGAGCAAAGCGGAGACTTTTTTATATTAGAATTATTCTCTTTTCATGACAATCCATCTAAACCCGCATACGTAAGGCTCTGCAAACTACAATTGGTAGACAAACACCACAAATTATGCCGGGTGGTACTGACCATATCACCTTCTTGAGTGCCAATACATACAATCAAGATAACGAGATACTCAAACTATCTCGATGCAAAGGCCCAAAAAGGGGTGTAGTACTCAAAAAATAAGCAAACAATAAATCTTTTAAAGGTTCTCTTGAAGTATTCTATAAAATTTTCAAAAAGCTTGAATTCAGTTGAAAACAAGGACGTTCTCCTTGTTCACCGAAACTTCTAAAAATCTTTAAAGTTTCGGGAAATTTTTTCAAGAGATGTATTGAAAATTTCATTAACTTCTCTTAAACACTTAACCAAATACTTTAAAAGCCAGCATTACACTGATTTCTATTGCCTTCTGTAGTGGGTCGACAAATGATTTCATTAGATCTTTCGGAAGTTTTGCTGAACTTCATAAAATACTAAGAGAACCTTGAAAGAAGTTTATGGAGACTTATTTTAAAGAGTTTCGTGGTTCTATGTAAGACTTGTAAAGGCCTTAACAAGCTTTTAACAAATGTTTTATGAAAGCAAAATAAGTTACAAAATATTTCATCTGCATATCGATCCAGCATTGTATATTCGATTTTTATCTTTTTATGTACAGTTTGTATTTAAGGATGAAACTGCAGAAAGATGCAGTCTTCTTTTGCAGGAACTCAAACTCAAGTCTCTTTGTTCCACAGTGTACTGTTCTATCTCTAATCTACACTTATAACATCGATGCTAGTGAAATTGTGAGGTAAGTGCGAATCGATAGCAAAATATTTCTGTTGAATTTTTTCGAGTCCTACTCCAAAGCTCTATTCAGGATGATTTCTTGTTCTATCATAGCTTTTCGGTTAGCATACTCCTACCTTTTTAGTTATTTTTCTCCATGACATCATCATTTTCTCATTTTAAATAATACACTTCATAAAACGAAGCGCAAGGTTTGGCAATCGAAGCATTGTACGCTTTGAGATTTAAATTTCTTTTACTAAGCCTTATTACCACAGTATCCACACTCTATATAGCATCCGAAAAAATCCGAACAAAAGTCGAAGCTTCGGTAGCAGATCAGTAGGTATATGCCGACGCAAGGATTGGCGCAGATATAAACATGTGCTTCGATGAGAGATTTCTGGATTACCAGATCTCAAAAAATCAATAACTTTGCAGAAAAACAATTTTGTTCTGTTAAATCTTTTAGTTTTTTATTAGAATCTGGCTGCACTCCCATGCTCTGAAATGCGTAAAAGAACACGTGCGGCGGAGATTTTATTTGCTTTTTATTTTGTTTTCCCAATACGACAGGCCGCAGCTCAGCTGACGTGCCCCGGCTCAGCTGACTGGGAAAATTAAAAAAGTGTGCAACACAGGGTAAATGAAATGTGTGGATACTATGTGAATGTACTATGTTTATCACTTGACGTAAGTGTCAGCGTTGGATTGCTCAATTTAGTTCTGGAAATTTTACTGTGCAGGAGGCACCATATACTGGCCGTCCAACCAATACTGATGGTGACTAACTAAAGATGTTAATCGAAACTAACGCCGTATGGCGACTTAAGAGATAGCAAAGAAGCTCGACATATTAAATTCAATCGTTTACTTGCACTTACAAGAGTTTGGTTACGTAAACAAACAGGATGCTTGGGTTCCTCACGAACTCAAGCAAATCCACCTCACTAAACGCATTAACATATGTGACTCTTTGTTGAATCGTAGCCGAAGCGACCTGTTTCTAAAAAATATCGTAACAGGTGATGAAAAATAGATTAATTGCGATAACATACTAGTAGTCCAAAAATGATCATGGACCAAGCAAGATGAGCCCCCACAATCGACATTTAAAGCCAATATTCACCAAAAAAAGATCATGCTTTCTTTCTTTCTTTCTGGTGGGGCTACAATGGTAGGGTCTACTTTGAGTTGCTACCAAGAAACCAAACTATTGATTCAAATGTTTAGTGAACGAAGAAATCAAGAAAAATGCCCTGAGCTAGCCAATCGCAGAGGCATGATGTTCCAGCATGATAGCGCCAGACCCCACACCTCTTTGATAACCCCTCAAAAATTCATGGAACTCAATTGTGAACTGATTCATGCTATAGCTCTGACTTAGCACTATCAGCATATCGCTGGGTCTCGCTCCCTTCAAAGCCATTTGAATGGTAAAACTTTCGATTCTTATCAGGCTGTTAAAAATGAGCTGAACCATCTCTTCACCTCTAAAATCTAAGGCTTCTTTGAAAGTGGAATTTTTAACTTGCCGAAAGATGGCGCGGCCAAGAATTCTAATGTTCCGGGAAAGTGTAAACGCACTGTCTTTTAAAATTAAGTTTAGAGAGTTTATATACTAAAAATGCACAATCATAAATTTAACTATCTCACAAAAGTTAATCAAAATCTAACTTCCACTTGTAAATTAATTTCTATTACACCTGTCCACTTAACAAACAATCACTATCGCCTTTACTTCGCGCTCCACTATATCGCAGTTTACTATCGCGGTTTCGCTATCACTTTTGACTCGCACTCGCCTTTATCGCAGTTTTTATTATCGTGGTTGTAATGAATCCTCCCATTCATTCAGCTCACCTTTATATAGGGCCGCTAGTCATTTAATCCATTTCTCGCACGTTAGCGAATTGCCTGGAATATTCGAGCAGCTTAATAAATGGGCAGTGACGTCACTTTCAGATGTTGATCATGACGGGTTTTCGAGTACATTCATTTGTTGATGTTCTTAATGGTTGTGAAAACGATTGCGACAGTAGCTCGCAGAATTATTTGTACATGTAACAATGCCACCACGTCAGTTCTTTTCGCCCCGAAAAGATGTGTCGCCAGTTCTAGTCAATTCTCCCTGGGCGTAATATGGGGTAAGACGAACAAGGTGCACGATTTTCAGTTTGGCTCTTGGCTTGCGGTATTCCTGTATACGACACATGACGTCATTAATTCGCTTTGTAACTCGGTATGGTCTCTCCCAATTATGCTGCAACTTTGAAGACCCACCCTTTCGCCGTTGTGGGTTATATAGCCACACCAAGTCCTCTTGCTGGAAGCCAGTAGGATTTGCCTTTAGATCATACCTGGTCTTCATGCGGTCAGTAGCTGGTTCGAGGTGTTTTCGCATTGTCCGATGTATCTGGTTCAACCGTTGTCTTAGCTCACTTGCGTACTCCGAGATCGTTTGGGGTTTCTCAGAGGGTGTTCCGAACTTTATATCAGCCGGCAGACGTATAGTCTTTCCAAAAATGACTTTGGCTGCGGCTTGGCCCGTCGATACATGTTCGGCAGTTATGTACACCATCAAAAATAGTGGGATATGTCGGTCCCAGTCCCTTCGGTTCTCGTCAAGCAGGCCAGGTGTTTATTGAGCCTGCCGTTGAAACGTTCGACCATTCCAACGGATTGGGGATGCAGCGGTGTTGTCCTCGTTTTCCGTATTCCCAGTAATTCGCACATTTCGTCAAAAACTAGTAACTCAAAGTTTCGGCCTTGATCCGAATGTAGTTCGCCGTACTTGCTGACCCAATTAAATACTAGCTGTTCGGCTACAGTAGTTGCTTCCTGGTTGGGGATGGGGTAGACCTCGGGCCACTTGCTGAAATAATCGGCCACAACCAGCATGTATCGATTTACCCATTCGGATTCAGGAAAGGGTCCTGCGATGTCAACAGCAATCCGTTAAAATGGCACGCCCACGTTATAGGTTTGCATTTTTCCTCTCAGTCGTCACTTTGGATTTTTGACGGAAGCGCAAATCGTGCATCGACGGCACCAGTCCTCTACGTCTTTTTGAGCGTGGAGCCAGTTAACACCGAGGTGGCCTCCCGAGGATCCTTCGTGCATCTCCTTAACCACCTCGTTAATTCGGCTTTTGGGAAGTATAGTTTGAATCCTATAGGAGCTGCCATCCGCCGTTTCCCATTTCCGCTTGAGTACAAAACCCTCCACCTGAAGGGAATTCCATTGTGCCCAATAGCTTTTCAGGGTTGCGCCATGCATTGAAATGTCTTTCCACTCAGATCGCCCAGTTGTCTCCTTCTTTACCAGCAATGGTCCGATGTCTTCATCGGATAACTGGGCATTTTGAATCTCCTCCGATGACCAACCTTCATCGAATTTGGCGGTTACCAATCGCAGATCCTCAATCCGTCGGCAATGCTTGCAGTTAGCTGGACATGGACGACGAGATAGGGCGTTAGCATTTCCATGAACTCCGCCCTTCCGATGATCAATTTCAAAGTCGTATGACTGCAATCTTTCTATCCATCTCGCAACTTGTCCCTCGGGGTTTTTGAAGTTAAGTAGCCATCTCAGCGATGCATGGTCCGTTCGAAGAACAAATTTCTGGCCATATAGGTACTTGTGGAACTGCTTGGTGGCCTCTATTATAGCCAATAGCTCTTTCCTGATTACGCAGTAGTTCCTCTCACTTTTTGAAAGCATTCGACTGTAATACGAGAGGACTCTTTCTTCGCCATCGATCTGCTGGGAAAGTACAGCTCCAATATCACCATTGCTCGCATCGGTGTCAACTACAAACATTTTTCCGGGTTTCGGTTATGCCAACACAGGTGATTCACACAGTTTCTCCTTCAGGGTCTCAAAGGCTACCTGGCACTGTTCATTCCAGACATACGAATAATTTTTCTCGGTTAGCTGATGGAGACACTTGGTTATTTTGGCAAAGTCTTCGACGAATCTTCGATAGTAGGTCACCAGATCAAGAAAACTTCGTAGTTGCCGCTTGTTGTTTGGTGTTGGCTAGCTTTTCATGGCTTCAATTTTCTTAGGGTCTGTTTTTACCCCTTCTGCTAATACAATGTGTCCCAGGTATTTTACTTTAGCTGCAAAAAGGGTACACTAGTCGGGACACAGTTTCAGATTCGCCAGTCACAATTGGGAGAAAACCCCTTCTAAGTTCCGCACATACTCTTCAAACGTTCTCCCAACGACAATGATGTCATCTAGGTACACCAAGCAGGTCTTCCAGGTCAAGCCTCGTAGCACGTATTCCATCAAGCGTTCGAAGGTGGCTGGAGCATTGCAAAGCCCAAATGGCATCACCACAAATTGCCACAATACGGTCCCAACTGAAAATGCGGTCTTCTCTCGATCTTTCTTGTCGATTTCTACCTGCCAGTAGCCACTCTTGAGATTGAGTGTAGAAAACCATTTTGCGTCGGCTAAAGTGTCCATGATGTCATCGATGCGTGGGAGCAGGTAACTATCTTTCTTAGTGACGTCGTTGAGCTGCCTATAGTCGATACAAAAACGAGTGTTACCATCCATTTTCTTCACTAGAACTAGTGGCGCGGCCGATGGACTGACAAAAGGTTCGATAACGCCTTGTTTTTCCATGTCCGAGATCAGTGGGCTCACTTCTCCTTGTTTGGCTATAGGTAGGCGTCTCGTTGCTTGTCGGATTGGCTTGGCTCCCTGTGTATCTATGACGTGAGTTACCATACTCGTTCGGCCTTGATCATCCGGGCTTGTTAAGAAGATGTCGCTATGCTTGGTGACCAGATCAGAGGCTCGCTTGAATAGCAGACGTGGATTCCCGGGCTTTGTCTGCGTCTTGCCTCTTTTCCAATGATGGTCGTGAGTAGCTTCCAAGGAGGTGATGGTGGGAACAGGCTTTCGCTTTGATGCTCGTGGTTGAGTCTGCGGTGTTAAGGACTCTAACTGGCACGTATCCGTTCCTTATAGATCTTACAAGGCTTCGTCCAACAATCAAACTGCGCAATGCGGACTTCTTCGTTGGCTCTATCAGATAAGATCGGTGGTCTCCAGGATCACCATCAAGCTTGGCCCATACAATGCTTTCGGAAGAATTCGGTACATCAGTGTCGGAACATACTACTACCTTCATCTTGGGAATTTAGACTCACAGATCCTCCATCAATACTTCGACATTTTGCCATTTCAATACCCGTTTGCCCAAATCCAACGTGATTCCATGTGGTCGCAGAAAATCCATTCCAAGAATGCAGTCATCCATAATATTCGCGACCAGAAAATTATGTAGGAACGCAAGGTCACCCAACTGTATCTGGAGGTTGACCTCTCCATGGATAGGTGCAATTTCTCCCGTAGCTGTCCGTAGTGAGAAAATTTTGCTCTTGTGAAGTAGTTGTTTTCTCACTAGGTCTGGTCGGATAATCGATCGGGTTGCACCAGTGTCGATTGTTATGGTGCACTTTTCTCCAACAGCTTGTCCCGAAAGGCATAAGTCTGGTTCTCCACGATATATTCTTGGCACGGTGATGGTAGTGCTGGGGACGTCGCACATCCTAGCCAACCCTTGCCCCACGAAGTTGACCCCGTCAGTTTGAAGGACTTCCATTCTGGGCTCCTGACTCGGTCTAAATCTCCTCCACCCTGGGCAATAGCTCGGTTTTCTTCGCTTCTTGCAGTCTCTTTGCAGGTGCCCCTTCTCTCCGCAATTCCAGCATCTAGGCGTACCATTTACAGGCGGGTCTCGCTCAATTCCAACGCTTGCACACCTGCACTCATCTGCCACTTCCTCGTGAACCCAGGCAATGGTATGAGTCGCATTTTTTGCCGCCTTAAAGTTCAGACTAAAAGCGAATGCATCCTTAACCGTTTGCTTTTGAGCTCAACGCACGGCTTGTTGCAGTTGCTTTTTCTTCAAAGCGCTGATGAATGCTTCTGTCGCTGCGTCATCTCAATGTTCTGGGTCGTACGCTGGGTAAGCCAAAAGTGCCAGTCGCTCAATATCTTTGGCTAGCTGCTGTAAAGTTTCGCTAGACTTCTGCATCCGATGCCGTAGCTGTGACCGATAAATCTGCTTTGAATGATCGTTTCCATAACGCATGTCGAGCGCATTCATCATAGCAGCTGGGTTTGAGTGCAACCCAACGGGGATCGTCTGCAAAAGCTCAGCAGCTGGGCCTCTTAGAGTAAGAATTAATGCAATTGCTCGTTCCTGTTCCTTCCAGTGATTTGCCCTAGCGGCGGTTTCAAACTGGGTTTTGTAAGTGCTCCAGACCGTTTGCCTGTCGAATATTGGTGCTTTCACATTTCTAGATGAGCTTTCCACTGTGGTTGTAAGCGGGGCTGGTGAGGTGGTTACTACTGCCTTCGCTGCTTCCCATTCCTTTTTCATGTTTTCCATCTCATGGTTGATTCTCTCCTCGACCTGGCTGACCTTCTTCTCGACCTCGTAAACGTTTTCCTTGATCTGGTCAACCTTTTCCTCGACGCCTTTAATTTGTTTGTTCAGACTACCGAGCTCCGCTTTTATTTCGGTTGACTGCGTCTCCAGCTTCTGTGTGATGTCTGCCATGATTTCGATCGCTTGTTGGGCCAGCTTCGCTGATTGTTCTTTTAGCATCGCAGTTAAACTAGAAGACTGTTGTCGCTGCTCTTGCTGCATCAGCATTAACATTTGCATTAGCGCATCTTCTGGCTCCTTTGATTATAATGTTTCTACTTCTCCACCTTCTGCGCCATTTTCCGCACGGGATTGCTCATCCGAATCCAGATTCACGCCTTCCGACTCGATCGCGTCACGCAAGCGTGCAATCAGTATGGCCTTTGTACCTTGCGTAGCCAGATTTCGCTGTTCCAACTCCTCCTTGAGCTCTGATACGGTCAACTGGCTAAGAATTTTCATGTTCCGGGAAAGTGAAAACGCACTGTCTAAAAATTAAGTTTAAAGAGTTTATTTACTAAAAACGCAAAATAAATTTAACTTTATCACTAAAGTTAATTAAAATGTAACTTCCACTTGCAAATTAATTTCTTTTACAACTGTCCACTTAACAATCAATCAATCAATCACTATCGCCTTTACTTCGCGCTCCACTATATCGCGGTTTACTTTCGCGGTTTCGCTATCACTTGTTATTCGTACTCGCCTTTATCGCAGTTTTTATAATGAATCCCCCCATTCATTCAGCTCACCTTTATATAGGGTCTCTAGTCACTCAATCCATTTATCGCACATTAGCGAATTGCCTGGAATATTCGAGCAGCTTAATGAATGGCCAGTGACGTCACTTTCAGATGTTGATCATGCTTGGCGAGTTTTCGGGTACATTCGTTTGTTGATGTTCTTAAGGTGCAGCCCCCAGTGAAACTGCAAATTTGGGTAAACTTTACAGCCGTACACCTCAGAAACGTTACGAATATTTACAAACATTTTTTAGCAAGAAGTCAGAATGATCCTTTGAATATCGAATCAACTCATTACATTTTGCAAAAAGTTTACTGCAAAAGTTATTAAATTCAAACAAAATAGCATGTTTTCGTTAAAAAATGTAGTAGATCTCGGAAACTACTTAACGTACCGAGTTGATTTAAGCTACGGTTGTTAGATCTAAATTATTTGCAGTGAATTAACTCATCTAAAATTTAAAAAAGGTTTTTTGCAAAAAATTTCTTGGAACAAAATGTGGAAATTTGATACAAATCAATGTGCATGCATGATATTTGTTCAGTGTGTGCAAATAACACATTTTGTTCGAGAAAATTTTTTGCAAAAAACTTTTTTAAATTTTTGATGAGTTAATTCACTGCAAATAATTTAGATCTAACAACTGAAGCTTAAATCAACTCGGTACGTTAAGTAGTTTACGAAATCTACTACATTTTTTAACGAAAACATGCTATTTTGTTTGAATTTAATAAGTTTTGCAGCAAACGTTTTGCAAAATGTGATGAGTTGATTCGATAGCCAAAGGTTCATTCCAACTTCTTGCTAAAAAATTTTTGCAAATATTTGTAACGTTTCCGAGGTGAACGGCTGTAAAGTTTACACAAATTTTCAGTTTCACTGGGGGCTGCGCCTGAATGGTTATGAAAACAATTGCGACAGTAGCTCGCAGAATTATTTGTACATGTAACAATATATATATATATATGTATATATATATATATATATATGTATATATATATATATATGTATATATATATATATGTATATATATATATATATATATATATATACATTTATATATATATATATATATATATATATATATATATATATATATATATATATACATGAAGCTCACTCGCAAGGACCCTCACTGATTTTGAAGGCTCCTCGTCTATGATCGCTTGCACTTGCTCTAAAAATTCTGCAGATAGGACAGTGTCATAACGCTGTTTGTGCATTTTACGTTTTGCAACCGATTCTGTATTGCCTCCTGATGCTTCAAATTCACGGCGAACCTTTTGCATGAATGAACGGGTGCGATTAAGAAAATTTGAGATCTCTAAATCTGTATAGTTCGCACATATAGCATGTCTCATCATTTCTTGAGTGATGTTGTAGTTCGCCATTTCTTATCTTGAAAGGAAAAAAAAATACAAAAAAAAATTCGCGAAGTTATAGTCACATTTATGCATGTCCTCAAATACCGTACGCAACCTGTATAAATATATACATATATATAGGTTGCGTACGATATTTGAGGACACGCATAAATGTGACTTTAACTTCATGAATGTTTTTTTTTATTTTTCTTCCTTTTCAGATAAGAAATGGCGAACTACAACATCACTCAAGAAATGAAGAGACATGCTGTCATCGTCGCTATATGTGCAAACCATACAGATTTAGATATCACTAATTTTCTTAATTGCACCCGTTCATTCGTGCATAAGGTTCGCCGTGAATTGGAAGCATCAGGAGTCGATTCAGAATCAGTCTCAAAGTGCAAAAAGCACGAACAACGTTCTTATACTGTCCGATTTGTAGAATTCTCAGAGCAAGTGCAAGCGATCAAAAACGAGGACCCCTCAAGATCAATCAGGGTCCTTGCGAGTGAGCTTCATGTTTCTGAGCACCTTATTCGTAGAGTAGTCCACGAAGACCTTCGGTATGAGTCTTACGTGATGCGTGATGCGAAGACAGATCATATAGGAACAAACAAGGGAACAGAGAGTTCTGCGACCAAAACTTCTTTTAAACCAAATCAAACACCCTGAGGCGTCCAAAATGTTATGGTTTTTTTCGACGAAAAAAATTTTGACCAAGATCAAAAGACCAATCGCAAAAATGACATGTTCAACTCCTACGGAGGTTCCTGTTGTTATGCACACATAATTTCCAGCCACTGTTATGGTTTAAGGTGTTGTCAGCAACGAAGGACATGTTATGCCACCACACTTTTTTATTCAAGGACTCCGAAATAACTCTGCTGCATATATCGAGGTTTTGGAGACGGTGGTGAAACCCTGGATAGACAATGTAAGCGGAGGCAGACCATACATTTTTCAACAAGACTCTGCTCCTTCACATAAAGCGATGGCGATACAAGATTGGATGGCCGAAAATTTTCATGACCACATAACACCGAACCTATGGCCATCTAGCTCCCCAGACCTGAATCCTTTGGATTATTACGTATGGGGCGTAGTTGAGCATGAGACCAATAAGCGTCCTCATAATACCACTTCTTCGCTGAAGATTGCTTTTAATGCCGTTACGGTCAATATGAACACAGAGCATTTGATTCGGGCATGTAATCGTTTCCGGACCCAGATTGAAGAGGTTATTGCTACTAATGGCGATTTTATTGAATAACTTTATAGCCATATATTAATTTAACGCTGCATAAAAAATTCCTGAAATTTCATGAAATTTTGCAAAAAACACAAGCTAATTAATTTTACTCTCAAGTTGTCCTCAAATACCGTATGCACCCTGTATATATATATATATATATATATATATATATATATATATATATATATACATATATAAATATATTGTCGCGTGTAATGGTTCACGGCCAATTATTTTAATGTTTCGGGAAAGTAACAACGCACTGTTTTTTAAATTAAGTTAAATGAGCTTATTTACAATAAATGCACAATTTATAATTTCACTACTTTATAACTCGTTTATGAATTTTTACTTCAACTGTCTATCACTTCAATATCACTTTTAATTCGCACTCCTCACCATCGCAGTTTTACTATAACGCGGTTTTAAAGAAATCCCACATTCATTCAGCTCCGCTTTATATAGGGTCTCTAGTCATTCAATCCATTTCTCGTACAGTGGCAAACTACCTGGAGTATTCGAGCAGCTTAATGAATGGAGCAGTGACGTCACTTCCAGATGTTGATCATGCTTGGTGGGTTCGAGTATATTTATTTTGTTGACCACGAGCTTCTTAATGGTTGTGAAAACAATTGCAACAGTAGCTCGCACAATTATTTGTATATATTTACATATATATATATATATATATATATATATATATATATATATATATATATATATACATATATATATATATATATATATATATATATATATATATATATATATATATATATATATATATGTGTATATATATATGTGTATATATATATATATATAAATATATATATATATATATATATATATATATATATATATATACATATATATATATATATATATATATGCAGGTATTTATATAATAGGGGCACTGGTTAATTCGTGCGGTTTGCTAACAGATGGCGTAACTTGATTTTTGTTCCAGTGATTCACTTTTCCAAATATGTGTTGGAAAGCTACTGTCATTTAGTTTCAGAATCAGTATGTGTCATTTAGCTGAAGCGTAAACAACAATACTTTTTTTACTCTGAAAATGTCGAATTTCGTGCCGAATAAATTGCTTTTACGGGGAATACTTCTTCATTGAAAAAAAGGCTGCCGAAAGTCATCGTGTTTTGGTGGAAGTATACGGTGTACATGCTCTAAATGTGCGTATGTACCAGAAGTGGTTTGCAAGGTTTAAAAGTGGCAATTTTGACTTGGAGGACGATGAACGGCCCGGACAGCCAAAAAAGTCTGAAGATCACGAATCGGAGACATTGAATTAGATGTTCAAAAATGACCGTGAAGGACTGCAGCGATGGTCTGCTGCCTCGGCAGAAGAAGGTGTCGGTATCTACCGAGAATGCCCTCGTCTGGAGACGCGTGAATGCGCTGGCAGGCTAGCATTGCGGTGTCGTGGGGCGGGCTCATTTCCCCAGCACGAGGACCCACTACAAAAAGTTTCGCACTCACGAATTTGATTGCAGATCAAGAGGCGACCGAAGTCGCAAAAATTGTAGATAACTACACCGAGGGAGATATAACTTGTTACGAGAACAAGTGGAACCTAAAAAGAAAGGCGGACTTGGGGTAACCTCGTCATTACCCGACGAAGCTCATGGCCCACAAATGAAAGAGGGGCAACCGGGTGATGGTGGAGCCCCTTTGCACCCACCCAACCGGAATAAATCCATATATATATTTTGTTGCAGTGGCCAGGTATTCCTCTTCTGATTGGAAAACTCGTAAAACTTGAATTGCATGAACTTTCCCATCAGAAGAGGAGTACCCCGGTGACCATTTTATGCCATAGAATTATACAATTTGATTGCATTACTCTATGCCATAAAGAGGCACTCTCTTGGGCCACTCAACCCGCGATATCACCTGAAACGAGAAGTATTGTTTAGGTACCCGGCGGCTGGCTCATGTCTTGAGGTGGAAGCCTGCCACCGTACCGGGTCCTATACCCGGTTAGAATCGGTAGAAAGGAAAGACCGATTTTGTGGGAAAATTAGCACTTCATTAGATTATTCATTTTATTCTTTCGCAAAATATATTTAAACATAAACATCATAATAATGAAGCATACAGATCTATTTATTCACAAGTTAAGCACTCTGTATGCAAGAACTAACGATGTAAACGTGCAATAAATACGTAACAATTTATTTAGTTTTTTTTTTCGATATAATTTATCATCGCCTTTGCAATTTTCTTGATTGCATTAAATTTATTAGAATTATAAATAAATTTTGTTTTTTCTTTGTTTTCCTATTTTAAAGCAAGAGCCTGATGTGTATTTTTTTTTTTTTTTTGAAATAATACGAATAATGACAATGTTTCCACTTGTTGCTTAGAAAAATAACACCAGACGTACATTAACTGGTGTTTAATCAAAAAAACAAAAACCTCAAACCAAAAATTGCAAAATCAGCAAAAAGATCAATCATTCATAAAAGATAATTTGAAACAGAAAATATGAGTTGTAATGGATTTTTTTTTATTTAGTTCGTTTTAAAGCGGACTGATACTATCAGTATGTAAACAATTATTAGGGGATATCGTTTTCTAGTTTCGTGAGGACGTAGCATATTGTTTGATTAGCGATTTAGCTAGTTAATTTTGGCGTGATAATAATATGAAAATTTCTTTCGCTTTAATAGTATATTTGTCCGTAATGTACATTTTTATCAAACTCTTCGTGTATAATAAAAATATCTAGAAAATCAGTTCTCTCTTATGCCTATGTGCACTCATCTCTATGTCTGTTAACCGCGACGTATTGTGCATTGTGTCCGAATTTCTTTAAATAGGAAAAAGGTGAATGAGCAGCATAAGTAAATGGATATGCTTGCATATAAACTAAAGCACATAAATATCTTTACGTAAAGTACATACAATCCAACGAGGTTTGTAATTTTCTAGCATATGCTAATCTATGAAAATATTTTATCTGTGGTCTTTTATAGTATTCAACATTACCCGACGAGCTTTGGCGGACTGACCGAACTAGCTACATTCACAACATATGGAATTCAAACTGAAAATGCTTTGAACAGTATCAAACAACATAATGACTAATGTATAAAAGCCGGCAAATTCAAATGCACAGTAATCTAGAAATGTTGGAAAATTTAAGTGGTATGAATCACTATTTGGACATGAGCTGGTCGTTTTTCACAATTTCTACTTTTACATTCGCTATTTTCTTTATTTTTGGCTTGCATCCACAAAAAAAAGCCAAGATGACAAACAATAATGCACTCGTATCCAAAAAATATCCAATTAATCATTATTTTTATGCTTTATCTTATCATCGTGATCGTAGCAATTGAACATGCAAAAATATATAAATAACACTATAAAAGGGTACTCACCCGCATGGTCCTCCAAGCGCTCGACGACGATGCAGATGGTCCTGTGATTCCGATTCTGTAACATCTATTTTAGAAGCTATTACTTCCATCAAATTGTAATTCTTATACTTGTAGTAGTCTGGTAAAACACTGAGGCAACAAATTCCTTTTATCACTTCTACTAGAATACACAAATCCGGATTTCTCAAATCTAACTTATAGGCAGAATTTTTAGCAGTAACTAACTCAGCTATTTTTCCTATTAACAAGTCTCGATCAACTTTATTGTTGAATCGCTTGTTGATAACAATTGAAAAGCTTCCAGCACTAGAAACACAATATTTATCGATTAAAGAACTGCAAGCAAAAACTATGTCCACAACGTTAGCGCGGCAAACGATTGGTACTGTATAAACCTGAGTACGTATCTAGTGGCAGGAGAATTTTCTTGATAAGTCCTTTTTAATAAGCTCAACTCCAATCTCAATCGGATCTTCAAATGCGGTTTTGATAACTATACAATTTTTCACTCCTGTATCCGCAGCCTAAAAGTTTGTAATGCTATGCTTTTTCAATAGCTCTAGGTCTATCTCTCGTCTCAAGCAGTCGGTAATGTCCATTTCAGATATCATAGGTTCTGTAGCGGGTTGACATGCTTCCGCCAATTGTCCATTTAGAATGTTGTAAGATTCACGGATGCACTTTTTTTCTTTGAAATTACATGTCACTAAAAACCCTTTCTGTCCAAACGCTAACTGGTGCCGTTTCCTATTATTATATGAGACGCAACACGACGACGAGGCGGATTGTTTTGACGACGAGAAATTTTGGTGATGCAGTGTGTTTGTGGGACTGTTGCTGTTGGGGCGTTGCCGCGGAGACGCAGTCGAGCCAATCGGGGCACTCAATTGGCGATTAAACTCCGTTTTACGGTGATGAATGTTGGTCAAACAAAATATTTAATCCCGTTCAAAGAACCGCTTCCACTCGTGTCGTCTGATTGATTCGCCTGACTCTGCCGTGAGTCTATCGGAAAATCCCATGGATTTGGGTCCAAACTGCTCTGATTATGGGCAACTATGTTCCTGAAATATCACCAGCACCGCACTAATTCCCACACGTGGGTTTCTTCTCAAGTCTCCTTCACTCAATGACAACTGCCCTGTCAAAGGTATTTCATCGTACCAGATCAATCTCAAATCGTACCAGTTCGATCGCAAATTGTTCTAGTTCAATCGGAATTTGTTCCAATTCAATCTGCAATCGTACCGGTTCGATCGTTTCAATTGATCTGGGACATTTTATGTTTGAGTTTTTCTTTAACCCTTTAACTGCTCGATTACTACAAACTTGCAAAATCACTTGGTGTTGCTCAACAAACCATTTCCGATCGTCTGAAAGCAATTTTTTACAATAAAGCTTCAATTTTCCGCAGGAATTAACTGGTACCCCTATATATATATATATATATATATATATATATATATATATATATATATATATATATATATATATATATATATATATATCTATATATATATATAAATATATATATATATATATATATATATATATATATATATATATATATATATATATATATATATATATATATATATATATATATATGTATATACGACTATACATTTTCATGCTCATCTTTAAAGTTATGATCAGTTATAGAAGGAAAAGTATCTCTTTTTAAGTGGCGATTCTCGTTTCGTATGGAAATCACTAATTTTAGATTTCTGGGCATATAATGTATAATGTTAACTGGAAAGTAACGAATCAACTCAATAATTTGCAATCATTTAATCCTTATTATTTCTTCGGGGAATTTTATGAATCTTATGTGAAACTTTTACGTCTAAGTATATAAGAAGGATCCTTTACTAAGCAAGCAAAAATTAATGCGGAAGAGAAATCCTGAAATTTTCCCTCTAAATATTGTTGAATTGTATTTATGCTACATTTAGAATTAGTTTATTGGTTATTTCTGGCAGAAATAATTGACTAAAATGTAAATTAAGGATACCGATCATCTAAATCATCCATCACTAAAGAATTAGGTATCTCCAGCAAATTCTTGAAGAGTGCCAACTAATTGGCACTTTTCGTACGAAATAAGATTTAAATTCAATTTATCGACATCAATGTATCATATTGAACTGTAAATATTTACAGAGTCCTTGGAAGGATTACAATTCTGTACAGATACATTTTACTTCAATTTGTTGTCTTTAATTTGAAACTTCTACAATCCAAATCCTTACACGCGTCGATCAGTTATGCTGGCAAATTGGGGTGAAAGTCGGAAATTTTGTCGTTTTGACGGTAAAAGTCCTTTACCGTTACTTGAATTTCTTCTCCTTTAAACGGGACCTAACAAGAAGGAAGACGTATCATCTGCCAAAAACAGGACTCTTCTATCTATCTCCGTTTAAAAGTTATGCGTGAACATACCTTAAAACAAGTTGGGTAGACAGACCTATGCTCATGTCAGAAGGGTTTTGTACTCAATTTACAAAATGCAGTAACCAGCAACGAATACCTGTAAAATCAAGAAACACGTCATGTTTGAGGATCATAATATTATTAACAAAGTTGAAAAAATTTTGACTGCTGAGGTATTTGTTAAAGTTATACCCATAAATATCTCGCTGGATAATTTTTTTCAGATTTTTTAGATCACGGGTGTCCATTCGCGAGGGAGGAAACACATTTTTCATGTATTTCCTCCCCTGTGCCCCCACTGCAGCAAAAACTGATAGTTTAAGAACTGTTTTAAAAAGCTCTCATAGAGAATTTTCATTTGATACTCATATCGGCTACCTTTTATGAAATTTTTTTCAGGGGCCACTCCTCTGTACTGTAATCATCGATTCATGGCCAATTTTTTCGAATCCTAGAATGGTTACAAAGCCCTTTTGCTAGGAGCTCTCTCCTGCCTTCTCGACTTGTTTCAATTGTTTGTACTCATCTTCATGATACCTATCATTCCTGAAATTTTCATGGAAATCCTAGCAAAGCTGTAGTGTCTAAGTCGGTAAAAAGCGCATATGGCTCCATAGGTTTCCATAGTAATACAGGGCACATTGTTCCATAGTAATACAGGAAAATTCAAATCGCTTTAACCTCGTTAAATACTATTCGATCTTTATAAAACTTTCAGAAAAGATCAACCTTATAAATATTTATCTGTTTGCTAAAACGTATAGAATTTAAGGCTACCGTTTAGATTTTATTCAAGAAAACATAAAATCGATATATGATACTATTACTAACAAAGTTGAGTGAATTTCGACTTCTCATGTATTTTTTGTTATTGTACTCATGAAGGCCTATATTCATGATTTTTTCAGATTTTTCGGATGGAAGGTGTCCAATCGCGCGGGGGGGGGGGTACACGAATAGTTCGTACATTTCCCCTTCTCCTGCCCCCCTCGGTACTCATAAGGCAATTCTAAGACTTGTTTTGCAAAGATCTCATTGAGACCTTTCTAATGACACCCTACTCGACTTCCAATGGTGAACATTTTTTTGAGGGGTCGCCTCCCTATATGGGGAGACCCCCCTTAAACCCCTTTAAAAACTTTTCCACCCTTAAACTTTCAAGAAGTCACCACTTCTGACCTTTCCACAAAGTTTCATGACTGTAGCCTCTATAGTTTCGGAGAAATAGGGCTGTGAAATACAGACGGACGGACACAGATCGTGATTGCAATAGGGTTTTATATTTTAATACGAAACCCTAAAAAACCAAAAAAAAAAAATACGTGATGAATTGATAACCTTCTTTCCTTTGGAAGTCGGTTGAAAAATTGAAGGCTTTGACCAAAATATAATTTGTTATTTTATACTTTTATATTGTTCTGGCACCATTCAGGGGAAGAGCAAACGTTCTAACAATAATTTTTATAGATTAATGTCTCAAGAAATCTTCTGGAATATCATGTCTGACACTATGATCAAAGTAGGAATTAATTTTTAGCCCCTTTGCAACCTAACGGTAAAACAATCCAGCCAGATGCGCCTGACAGAATTAGATTTTATGGATCAGCAGCTGAATAAGATTATCTGTGTAAATTTTCTTGACTTTCCAAACAACCAAAATGAAAACATCGCTAGCTTTCCGTCTATATGTCTTATGAACTCTGTGAGTTATATTATAGAGAAAAAGGGTAACAATGAATGAAATCCCTTTTGTGACCGCTATTCAAATTGTGCTCTCGAAGCTTGACTTGATTGTTTGATATTGGAAATTTTATAAAATTTTCTCAATTTCGTGCGCTGGTTCATTTAGAAAAATATCCATGTAAAACATGACGGGAAAATAAAATCAGTTAAAATTAAATACATCACCCCATATAAACGATATTGTTTGCCCTAATAACAAAAGCTACAATAAACGTTGGATTTTCATTCATAGACATGCATCAAATCTGATGGATAATTACGTGTATGTGTTAGACTTCGACTGAACTATTGCCAACCATCATTTCCTTCTTATCAATCAATAAACCAATCTTGATACCAGAACCGCAGTCTGTAATGACCTCTGAAAGTCGGAAGGAATGAAATTCTTTTCAGTGCTTAGCTCAAGTTCGACTTGGTTGGCTTTTCATTTGTAGCGGACATGAAGCAGAGGATGTGCGTATCACTATCTCCAGTTGCCTTTATTAACTTAACTATGTAGTTAACTAGGCAAGATTATATCAGATTTCCTCTAATCCGCAATTAGTGTCTCTTTTGTCATTCGAAGCATAAACGCTTCTTAAGTTGCAATTAGATGTTATCAGTCGAAAGCCGCTCGTCTCTTTAATGATGCTACCTTCTGATTGTACTTGAGAATGATTGTACCTAATGTAATTGTTGGTTACAAGTAATGGTTTTATCAGTACAGTCTTCGAAGTGTAATACGTGGTGTGAATGCTTTCAGTAGAATTTATGTGCGGGAAATTCTACTGATTTTTCAAATATTTCAGTATTTCATTTTTTATTATTTTCTAGTAAAATAAGATTGAATTATACAAATAAGAGAGGTAATCAAAAAAAAGTGAAAATGAAATTCGATTTAATCTTTCCATAAATAACACTAAAATACTTAGGTTATTTCATTGAGAGATATCAATTCGTTCATTACCCTTATATCGGAACGGAAAATATTAGAGAACGAAACCCTAAGACTTATCTAGATTATTTTAAACACTACATATGGGATAAAGAAAAATTATGCATCAAATTTTCAGGAGTTTAAATAATAAGCCGCAACAAGAATGCTTTGAACTTGACAAGGTGTTGCGAATAGCTTTTCAATGTAAATTCGGAAAGATTTCTAAAGTAATCGGCATGAATTGTGAAGTAAATTATTTGACTATTGAAAACGATCTAGGCTCTAATTTGTTACACTAATTTATGTTTTTCTAAAAATTCTGGTAACAGATTGATAATTAACGCATGGAGAATTTCCGAACTGGTCCTGAATTCAAACTGAGATCAAATTGTTCTATATGAACATTATAATTGCATTTGAAATCTTCAAGTATACATAAGAATAACACATCATTCAATAAGTCCCGAGGCTAACCCAGAGATGGTGACAGTAGTACTAAACTGGTCACGTTTCCATAGAGTACGAACTTTTACATGAAACCTGTAAAAATTTCACGTCGATCGGATCACAGACAACAGAGTTGTCGAGGTTGGAGTAAAGTCACTTTGTAATTTGTTTGAAAAATGGAAAAAAGTGAGTTTCGCGTGTTGATAAAACAAGGTCCGTGAGATTGCAGAAATTACACAGGTATCATTTGGAAGGGAATTTACAGTCCTTCATGAAAAATTGAGCATGAAAAAGGTTTTTTCCAAGTGGGTGCCGCGATTGCTTTCAGCGGGAGTCCATGAAAACAATGGCAAAATTGAACGAATTAGGCTTTGATTTGCTTCCCCATGCCCCGTTTTCGCCAGATTTAGCCCACAGCAACTACTGGCTCTTTGCTTATCTCAAAAAAATGCTCCAGGGAAAAAAATTTAGCTCAAATTAGGTCATTGCCGAAACTGAAGCCTATTTTGAACCAGAGGATAAATCCTTCTATAAACATGGTATAGAAATGTTGGAAAGATTGTATCACAGTAAAAGGAGATTATACTGGTGAATAAAAATGATTTTTGAAAAAATATGTTGTTTTCGTTGTTAGTCTCGGGACTTATTGAACGATGTGTTAGGAAAACATGGATCATTATGTGCTTATCCCCCTCTTCGTTTCGCTTTCAAATGAACACGTGCACGTGGAAAAAATCAGAGATAAATCTTCATGCCCCGAGGGCCAACAATACTCGAATTCACTTAACTTCGTAAATAATTTAATACATAATTTGGTAAGTTTTTGCTTTACTTGCTCCTATCTTTTGTGGTTGCAGAAGGTCTATCTATACGTAAAAGTTAAGGTATAGTACTCAATCTTAGCCAACTATGTAACCCATTAACTTTTACTTATTTAGAAAAAAAATTAAATTCAAGAAATTTATTCCAATGTTGTTGCTCGAATTCAGTAAATTCTTTTGAGTTAAATTTGCAGGATATCAATAATCAAACTAAATTATTCACTATATAGTGGAAAATTGTTTGTAGTAAAGCTCTCTCATATTCAAATTTTAATTTTACAATATAAATTATCATTTCATTTGCAATTGAAATGCTGTAAACCTTTTTTATGCATTTCTGTTCAATAAAAGCTACATGAAAACTCTCGTTGTTAAGCTGAAATTTTGACCTTACATTTCTGTTGGAAAAATGCCACTTATTACGAGGGACTCAATATATTGAATGCCGTTGAGCGACGGGTTCTGAGGCGAATAATTGGAGCGAAGCTAGAAGGAGACCAATGGCGGATTCGATACAACCATGAGCTGTACGAACCGGAGATCTCAACGATTGGTAGACTGTAGAAGTTGCAATGAGCTGGACACGTGAATCACATGGATGAAAAAAGAATACCTAAACAGGTATTCGTTGAGAGAATCAATGGGGACCCCAAGGAAATGCTGGTCTGACTCGGTTGACGAAGACAGTTCATAGCTGCTCGAAATTCGAAATGGGAGGAAGCGGTCATTGGACCGAGACAGTTGAAGGCACTATTTGCACAAAGCGAAGGCCCAAGAGGGGCTGCAGTGCTACAAAAAAGACTAAAGACTCAAATAAAAGTGTAAGTTCTTTGTAATGAATCATGCGACGCTGCTGGCGACCTATACTAACACACTTTGCTGCTAGGTGGCTTGTCATTTCACGTTGGTTGTGACGAGCGCACACCCCACGTCAATTTTGTCGTGAGATGTCAAGAGGATTTGACAGCCACATGGGAGCTAAGTGTGCACGTAGTGGTCGCCACCCATGAAGAAGTCCCGGAGTGTGCCGACAGTTCCACAAAGGTCAAATCGGTCAAATTCAACTCAACCAAATGATGTTGAATATTGGCAATTCAAATGAGTATACCGACGTCATACATTATAATACACTTTCCATTTATTGCCCGAACCCAGTGTACAACTTGAATGTGGGTGAGAATATTCGTGGGCAGGCTAATCCAGACAGAATACCGAGCGCCGCTTCTAATACGGTATATGCAGCCAGCACGGTGCTAACAAGCATCAAAAGGTTTAAAAATAACAGGAAGAAGAACTTTCCTACAAAATGTTCATCACAGATATCCATCGACTATTCAAAAGTAGTAGTAAATTTATCAGAAATTGGAATTGGTAGGTCGGCGAATGCAAGGTTTGTTTTTCCGCTTCGAATTAAAATAACGTTTTTGTAATAGTTAAACTAACCGCGGATATCATCAACCAATCTATGCAGTATATAAATCCATGCAGAGAACGTGAACTAGATCTACGAGGATACAAAACACCGCAAATAGAAAATTTGGGAGCTACACTGGACCAATTCGATACTATAGACTTCTCTGATAATAATCTACGCAAACGTGATGGATGTCCGTATTTGCCTAGATTAAAGTGCCTGCTATTAAACAACAACGGGATAATACGAATGGGCGATTACTTGCATGAATCTATCCCCAATTTGGAGTCAGAAGTTCTTACTGGGAACAATATTCAAGAGTTGGGTGATTTGGAACCACTCACGCACCTCAAAAAAGCTGGAAACATTGTGCTTGCTTGTAAACACCGTATCTAAAAAGCCATATTACAGTGAGTATGTTGCATATAAGTTAAATCCGATCCAATCTGAAGGACGTATGAAGTAAACTTGCCACTAATGTAAAGAACGATAACATGTTGGAAGTCCCGCGGAAGAGTTTCTTTAGTTGATATTGGGAAAAACATGAATTTATTGTTGTGTTTTCAACGAAATTCGAGCGTTTCCATAATCCGAGGTATATACATGTCACGTATGAAAATATGATCAACATAGGCGGTGCAAGTGAAACTTCTTGATCGAAAGAAAAATGTTTACGATGATATCCATAGTGTGTGTAGAAGTGATATATTCCGCGGAACGTACAAACGGGGTAAAGTAACAATGAGAACAGTTTCAATTTATAATCAAGGACACCCGGTTTATATTATTAGTAACGCAATTTTTAAATAAAACTTTTGAAACCGTCAAATTAAATTTAATATCATGCAATTACTATTCAATAAAACATAAGCAAATTACAATAATGAGAAAAATGGTGGTGCGAGTGATGACCAAAGAAAAAAAAACAAGGTATCATATATTAAAAGGAGTAGTGATTTACTTAAATTCCTGGTCTAACGATATTCAGTAAGGACTATTCCATTTTTTTTTTCATTTTAAACGTATGAAATATTGGATGATCGTGCCTACTTACTTATAAGATCTGAATTAGCACGATAATTTTACCCAAATGCAATATTATTTATACTTACGATGAAAGAAAGAAAATATCTTTGTATTTGTAAATTTTTCCAATTAGGAGGCGAAATTGAATTTAATTAAATTCTAAGATATTGCTAGGGAAATCAATTAAATTTGAATCAATTTGGAAGCTTTTCGAGGTTAAAAATGATGCGCATAAATTAATATTACCTTTTTTATTAATATATCAAAGGAAAAATAAAGGAATGAAGAGAAAGACAAAACACATCAATAACATAATTATATAGAGCTGTATTAGATTTACACAATGGAAATACTGGCACCAATATATAATCATCCATTGATATGTGAATTAATAATTGGTGAATTTTTAGAAATTTTAATGAAATTAAGAAGTTATGACTGTCATATTTGTAATGTTGAAGCTTAATAATAAATAACTCATAATACAAATATTAATACAAAATAATTTGAACACTGTAATATCTAACAAATAATACTGAGAAAAAATACGAACAATCATAATAAATAACCAATAATAATAAGACCTAATACTAAGCATGTTAATGAATACCAAATAATACAAACAATAATAAGGCATAATAGATATCATAATAATAAATAGCAACCAATAATACAAATAACAATACTTGAGATATTCATGAAAGTCAAATTTAGTATTTTTGCGAGTTTTTTTTCTCTTCATACTACAAAATAAAGTACAATAGTGTGTAAACAAACTACCGAGGAAAATTTGTAACCCTTAAAATTGAGAAATTGAACAAAACTATTGAAAATAATTTTTGGGCCGCCACTTAGGTGCCAGAAGTTAACACTTGTTAACTTTGATTCTTCCAGCTTTTTGTAATTGAAACCTTCCAGTCAATGGCCCATTAAAATTTCCAAATTCGGTCACCTTTGTATAAATTTCAAAAGGAAAGTGTCCTTACGCGAAAATTACCTTCAAAGTAATTTTTAAAAGAGAAATTGAAGGTTTATATCGGAGGTATCTGAACTTACATGAAATGATTTCCTACATTACTTGCAGTGAACGAGGCGGTTCAATGAACGTAGTTGCTAAATATTACAATCCTTTTAAGAATTAACAAAAAGTTTTATATTATATCCCTAAAACATTGATAATTATACCCTATTATTGTTTACATAAGGTTGTAAATAATTTTTTTATTAGAAACCAGTAAGGAATTCGTTCGATTAACTATAAATTGAACAGGTCACAAATTTAGTATTGAGATGCAAGAAATAAAAAGAACAATATGAAGTGCTAATTAAAAACACGACTTTCCTTTGCAGTGGTTCTTCCTTTCAGCGGGAGATAGAGTGCAGGGTAGGTATGCCGTCGCGAGGGTAGGGTTTGAGAAAATCCGCTGAGGTCGGTGTCGCGTCCGCGCGGTATGCGATACCTTTGTTGTTTTGCCTTTTTATTAGAGTAGCTTTCGTCGGGTTGAGTTAACGTAGTATACTTTTTGGTACCGCGTCGGAAATTCGGGAACGCGAAGTAAAAATTAGATTTTGTTCTTTCCTCTCCGTATGGTTTTGTTTTGGTGACGCGTTTGAAAACGGGCATGTATTGGTGGCTGAATATTGTAAATGAGCGTAATCCATTCGGAGACCCGCGACCGAAATACTCCGATCTAGCTGGCCGACAAGCAGCCACCGCGTGAATGGGTTACGGTGCACGGATTGGTTGGCCGGTTGGTACCATCCGTTGGCACTACTCAGACTTAACGTCTAGAACCGATGAGAGGTCGGTTCCTCGTTCGGACGTAGACTTAAAATCATTACATCTTGTGCTTAAAACTTTGGAAATGAAATCGTCTTATCAATTGTCTTAGCTGCCTTCCTTATCAAATGAGAGATAGTCTTCGATACTTAATCCTTTATAGGATTTTTCGCAATGGATTTTTCTCGAAGGATTTCAATAAATGAAATGTAATACTAAAAGTAGTAAGAATAGTTATAAAGGAAGACTATCGTGACGCACACAAGACAGAGAGGTGGACAGACATGTCATGATTGCAATTGAGTATTGAAAGCCAATACAAAATCCTAAACAGCACTGAGTATTTTTTGGATAGTGATTTCCGATTTGATAAACTTGTCATTGTTATCTAATAATTTTTGAAGTTTTATAAATATGATTACAATATTTCATTCGAATTGGAACATGTTTTTTGATCCGATAGTGTAATACAGTAAGTGTTCGTAAAAAGATCAGGAGTAGGAGTAGTCGAGGGTAAATTTTAGGAATGTGCCATTAAATAAGGTACGAGTATAAAATGAAAGTCCTCGGTGAAATCCTTAAACATATAACCTGAAACTTTCAACTTTCGAGGATAGAACAAGTTGGCTAGACAGACCTATGCTCATGTTCGAAGGGTTTCGTTCTCAACTTATGAAATGCAGCCACTAGCAACGAATTAAGTTAAAAAAACTTGTCAAAGAGATGTACACATTTAAAAGAAAATCAATGGTCACCATTTTCTTGCAGACTAACAACAAGTTGGGTAGACAGACCTATGCTCATGTCAGAAGGGTTTTGTACTTAACTTACAAAATGCAGAAACATGTCAAAGACGATTTTATTGGAGAAAATGTTAAATTCGAGGATCATACTATTATTAACAAAGTTGAACGAATTTTGACTTCTGAGGTATTTGTTATAGTTATACCCATAAACATCAGATTTTTTAGATCACGGGTGTCCATTCGCGAGGGAGGAAACACATTTTTCATGTATTTCCCCCCCCTGTGCCCCCACTGAAGCAAAAACTGTCAGTTTAAGAACTATTTTGAAAAGCTCTCGTAGAGAACTTTCAGTTGATACTCATATCGGCTACGTTTCATGAAATTTTTTTTCAGGCCCCACTCTTCTATACTGTAATCATCGATTCATGGCCTATTTTTTCGGATCCTAGAATGGTTACAAAGCCCTTTAGCTAGGAGCTCTCTCCTGCCTCTTCGACTTGCTTCAATTGTTTGTACTCATCTTCATGATACCTATCACTAGCAAAGCTGTAGTGTCTAAGTTGGTAAAAAGCGCATATGGCTGCATAGCCATATGTTTCCATAGTAATACAGGGCATATTGCTCCATTGTAATAGAGGAAAATTCAAATCGCTATAACTTCGGTAAATACTATTCGATCTTTATGAAACTTTCAGAAAAGATCAATCTTATACATAGTCAATTTAAGGTTACCATTTAGATTTTATTCGAGAAAACATAAAATCGATAAATCATACTATTACTAACAAAGTTGAGTGAATTTCGGCTTCTCATGTATTTGTTGTTGTTGTACTCATTAAGGCCTACATTCATGATTTTTTCAGATTTTTCGGATGGAAGGTGTCCAATCGCGAGGGGGGGTACGCGAAAAGTTCGTACATTTCCCCTTCCCCTGTCCCCCTCGGTAACAATAAGGCAATTTTAAGACTTGTTTTGAAAAGATCTCATTGAGACCTTTTCAACGATACCCTACTCGACTACCAATGGTGAAATTTTTTTTTGAGGGGTCACCTCCCTATATGGTGAGACCCCCCTTAAACGCCTTTGAAAAAAATTTTCACCCTTGAACTTTCAAGAGGTCACCACTTTAGACCTTTCTACAAAGTTTCATTGCTGTAGCCTCTATAGTTTCGGAGAAAAAGTGCTGTGACAGACAGACGGACGGACGGACGGACGGACGGACAGACGGACACAGGTCGTGATTGCAATAGGGTTTTGTATTTTAGTACAAAACCCTAAAAACGACTCAAATAATGAATTTCTAAAAAAACTTTATGTTATCGAATTACCTGAAAATTTTAAAAAGATCAAATGAAAGCTGCAGTGTTTGATTCGATGGAAAGTCCATAAAATACCAATATCGTGTGTTATTGTTGTTGTACGTGGAGAAATTTCAAATGGCTATAACTTCTGTGAATACTGTTCGATTTTTATCAATTTTACAGTGTACTAGGATATTTTGTAAGACTACTTAAGTATTGAATTTCGTTGAGTTGAAGAGAATTCATACGATTTTATTGGGGAAATGTTAGATTCGAGGATTATACTAATATTAAAAAAGTTGAGTGAAATTTGGCTTCGGAAGATTTTTCATAAATATCTGCCTCCATAATTTTTTTTCAACTTTTTCAGATGACTAGTGTCCAACCACGAGGGGGTACGAAAACTTTTCGTGTATTTTCCCTTCCTGTGCACCCCTCGAAGCAAGAAATGTCAGTTTAAGACCTGTTTTCAAAATCTCTCATCAAGATCTTTCATTTAATATCCATATCGGCTAGCTTTGATGAGATTTTTTTTGAGGCCACTCCCCTATATGGGGAGAGCTCCCTTATATAACGTATACAAATTTTTTGTAGTTGAAACTTGAAGAGGATACCACTTTGCCTATACATAAAATTTGATGTTTCTAGCTCCTATCGCTTGCGAGGAAAAATGCTGCGACACACGGAAGGACGGGCGGACGGACAGATACGTTACGATTTTAGTACGGTTTTGAAAATTATTTTACAAAACCCTATAGAACAGCATAATTTCCTCTTTCCGGCTTGGTACATAGAAAACCTTAGGAAAAATACAGAAAAAGTGCAACAATTGTCATGACAATGGTCCCTAGATATTTTGAGTATCGGAAATTTTAACTAAATCGTTTTTATTAATTCACTTCAACTGTATCCGCATGGATTTGTGTTAACGTGGTTAATTTCAAAATATTAGATTTCATACTCAAAATTTATTCCTTTGTAGTCTTCTACATTTTTTTATCAATTTTTGAAACGAAAAGTACTTTTATCTTTCTCGATAATGCTTTAAAATTTCAGTCTTCCACCTTCTTTAATAACATTTAAACTATCTTCTTCCCAGCACTATAGCCACTTTTTGGCCTCCACTTCCTGCAACAAGCGCCTCAAACTGTCTTAGACCATTGACCACCTCCTCCTATTTTGAAATATGCAGCGATGAACTGTCTTCATCAACCGGGTTAGACTAGAGTTTCCTCGACTTCCACACTGGTTTTCGCCTTTCAGTTCTTCCCACGAATCCTTTTTGGGTATCCGTTGTTCATCCATGCGATTCAAGTGGTGCCCTTTGCAGATTCCGCAGTCTTACTATCGTTGAGACCTCCGGCTCATCAAAAATTTCATACTGTTCATGGTTGTATCGAATTCACTATTGTTACCATTGTTACCCATATAGCTTCACTGCAATTATTCACCTCAGGGCCTATCTTTCGAAGGCGTTTAATATGTTCGCGGAGTCTTGGGTTAGGGTCCATGTTTCACACCCATAGTACAACATAGGTCGTATCACAGATTTGTATACTTGGAGCTTTGTTTTCCTGTATATGCAGCTGGTTTTCAAGATCGTCAAAACTGAATAAAATATTTTATTGGCGAGTTGTATGCATTGAAATGTTTCATCTCTGTCATTATCGGTTCTTGTTATTTCAGCATCGAAATATACAAATTTGCCCACATGTTTGACACTTCACGCTCACAATATGATGTTAAATGTGTTTGAGGTATTTTTAATCGACTGTGTCATGAACTTTGTTTTAATTTCATTGATTTGGAGGCCTATTAGTTTTTCTTTACTGTCGATTTTTCGGAAAACTTCGTTGGCAGTTGTTAATGACCGTGACAAAACATTGATGTTGTCCGCATAGGCTACTTCTATGTATAGTAACCTGTTACTTGTATTGATGGGTAGCTTCCGTATGACATTTACTAGAGCCAAATTGAATAGCAATAAGGCCAGCCCATCTCCCTGTTTTAGTCCGATATTTGTGTCAAAGGCATCAATGGGTCGGTTTTTGATAGGGACGTGGAAGCTTGTCGACTTCATTGTTATTTTGGTCAGATGGACCAATTTGCAACGGATACCAAAGCAAAGCATTATTTGCTCCTGTACGCTACGATTAATACTGTGGTATGCTTGTTTAAACTCAGCAAAATTTAAGCGTTCGTCTGTGTTGAGCTCCCAGCATTTCTCAAGTAACTACTTAATTGGGAACAATTGATCTATTGTCAATCTACCTGCTCTAAAACTACCTTGATAATGTTGACATTTGATCTTACTTTAGTTTCCAAGATCTTTGAAAATATTTTCTACATGGTAAAAATTATTGATATGTCTCTAAAGTTTTCGCCCTGTGGTCTGTCACCATTTTTGTGAATAGGGAATATGATTAATTGGCGTCATTTGTTTGGCTTATGTCCTTGTTGCCAAATGTGCAAGATGACTTTATGGGCAGCTTTTCTGAGTACCAATGCTACAATATTAAATGAGTAGCATTAGAATCTCATTAACACCGCGCACTTCATTATTCCTTGGGCCTTGATGGTGGAAGAAATTGCATCCAGAGCTCGTGGGGCTAGTGAAAACTCTCCGGGCTACGATGTTAGGGAGCTGTACGGAGGGCTTAGGATGTTCTTGAAGTATCATACCCATCTTTATTCAATCCTGATTTTAACACCATCTCATACAAAACCTTATAGGTGCTTTGAACTGAGTCTTTGGTATGCATAATGCGAATAAATATTTGCCATGGGAATAATGGAATACTTATCAGCTAGACTACTCATTTAGCAGCCATCTCAAACCCTAATAAGCCCTTGTCTATTATTTGGACGAACTTTTTTTTCGGCTAGATCTCTTGTATCAACACCGCAAAGCTACCTTCAGGTAAGCAGAAAACTCTTCTCAGTCATACAAAACAAGAACGTTCACTATCTTGACCTCAAGACGACGAAGATTGCCTTTCTCTGTTCAAAGAGCCAATTAGCTATAATATACCACATTATGTCATTTGTAAGCATAATATTGCGTTTCTCCCACTAAATTGTCCATAGAAAGCTGACCCATAGCAGAAAATAAGGCCATACTTTTAGTTTTGTGACCTGTATGTCCTTCAGTCCACATCTCCGTCCGTCTATCTTTCTGTTTGTACGTTTGTCTGCTCGTCCATTTATTCGTCCCTCTAGCCGTGTGTCACAGCAAGTTTTTTTTAGAAATCACAAAAGCTACGATTATGAAATTTTCTGAACAAGTCAAAAGTGATAAGTTCTTAAAAGCTTAGATATTTACAATTTTTATGAGGTGCTTAAGGGAGGTCTCGTCATTAAACAAATCTTTCCACCAAAGGTAGTCAATATTGATATTATATGAAAGGTTTTGATGAGAGCTTTTCAATACCGTTCCTAAATAGATTCTTTTTGTTCGAGGCTTGCAAAGGGAGGGAAATATAGAAAGAATTTGCTTATCCACCCAAGCGATTAGACACCTTTGATCCATCGAATTTGAGCAAAGTCATGGTAGTAGGTCTTAATAAATAAAAAGCTAAAAAAAAATATCTTAGAAGTCCAAAATTGGATCAACTATGTTAATAATAGTACACATTATGAATTTTACTTTTTTCATATAAAATCAAAAGTGGGCCCTTAAGTTTGCCTAAAACTCAAGCAAAGGCCTTTGATAGTAGTTGTAAATGTCCTTAAAGTTTCACAACAATCAAGTCATCAACAGCTAACTTATAGGCGATTGAATATTTCAAGTTTCCATTAGGGACATAACAGTTACATATATTTATATTAACACACACTTGAACTTTTTTGATAAACTTTCATGTCAAAACGTTAACCAAGGTCAACATTTTTATCGTGAAAAAGTTTGCGAACCAGCAACGTTTGAAAGTTATTAAAAATTACTGCCGAAATTCTGAGTAGGTGGTCCCAACTTTAAGAGCGCTTACTCTAATTTTCACATGTAATAATCGTCCCACCCGACGGGATGTGCGTGCTATAGTGAATAAGTTCGAGTCCAAATTTTCACTATTGGATGTTTCGGTGTCAAAAAGACGTGGCACCGCTTGAAGTGAAGGAAATATCGCAGCCGTAAGTGTATCATTCAAAACGGGCATCGCTCAAACAACACTGTGGCGTATTTTGTGAAAAGATCTTGGCCTTCATGGTTTCAAGATAAAACTGGCACAAGAATTAAAGCCACAATTGGGTTCTGGCAAAACTTGAAGAAAATGCAGAACCTTATCAAAAAATCAACTTCAGCGATGAAGCTCATTTTTGGCTCAATGGCTTTGTTAATAAGCAAAATATGCCTTATTGGTCAGCAACAAACCCATATGGGCTTTTTGTGTCACCGTTGCATCCGCAAAAAATTACTGTTTGGTTCGGTTTTCATGCCGTATTTTTTCATAGATGAAAATGGCCGTCATGTTATCGTCAATGGAGAGCGCTATTGTGTTACGCTTGAAGATTATTAGTGGCCGAAATTGGATGAACTTGACATCAATGATATATGGTTTCAACAAGACGGTGCCACTAGCCACACAGCACGCCTCACAATCGATTTATTGAAAAGCAAATTTGGTGAACGTATTATCTCGAGAAATGGCCCGGTTGAATGGCCACTTTGATATGCGATCTAGTGCAATTCGATTTCTTTTTATGAGGCTGTATCAAGTTACTGGTCTATGTCAACAAGCCAGCAACTTTATACAAGCGTAAAGATAATATCCAATGCAAAATTGCCAACGTTCCGGTCGAAATGTGAGCCAGAGTGGTGGAAAATCGGATCCAAAGAATGGACCGCTGTAAACGGGTTCGTAGTAGGCATAGGTAATGCTTGCCCTATATCTACAATAAATTTGAACACAATATCTCAAATATTACTGCGTTTTATTAATAGATCAAATTGATATGTCCTTTATGCAAAACCCTTGATAACAAATCATGAACTATGGTGATACACGTTCACAAAGGACCTAGATACTACACTTATGTAGGAGCTTTTATGTAAATATTAGACATGGTTTGTAACATCATGGTCAATATACAATATACATATGGAAACAACGAGGTCAATATACTGGAAACTTCCTGGCAATGAATTTAAAGATAAAATAATCATGTTTTAGTTTTTCGAAGATAAATTATGGAATTTGTATATGAATCCAGTTTTTATATTCTCCAGACGTTACTTGAATTCTTGAATGGTTTTCAAAACTTTTCTGGCAGGAAGACTCTCCTGCAACTTCAACGTGTTCATATTTGCCATCTATAAACACGTTGTGGCCGGTATCACATGGCAAAAAAATACAGTTTGGCGGCTGTATCTGCCCAGTCTTGTGCAGGTAAGATTGGAAGCACCTATGATTGCCTAACAGCTAAGTCAAGTAGGAATTAATCGCGTCATGCTTTCAATTTAGTTACGGCCCAATATTACGGATGAGATAAGAAGTCCACCCTCCATTCATTTCTCTTTTTTGTTCTCGGTGCCTCTCCTAGCAAGTGGAATTTTGCCGCTGGCCCCACGTCAGTGAAGGTGTATGTTCCTTTGCTTCCTAGTGAGCAGAGCAATACAGATATCACAAGTACCTCTGATTCGTAAACTGTTTGATTCACTGATACATTGCGCATAGCTCCTAAACTTTGCACCCGTCTAAGCTGTTTGTTATACAGCTCCTTGTTAAGTGGTTCTGCCCCTAACTCGGCCCAATGTAGCTATACGAACTTTTGTAGAAATGGGCTACCAATATAAGTCAACGTAGTACAGCGCTCCCAGCGTAATTGTATCGATCGTTGCCCTAGTTTATTTACATATGCTTCTCTTCAAGCCAAACCAAGATCTTGCACACTACCAATGGATATTAATATGGAGAGCATTATCTTGATTCAAATAACTACCTTAGTTTGCTTTAGCACTAGACTAAACACACGAGAGACACATGAGCAATGCTAACCTACGCTTCATGCGTTAGATGATTCATTCAAAGTTTAAAGTTGCTACACCATCATACTGTTGACAAACGTGTCTATCTATATTGCTCCTGCTTCAATAGCTCATTCTATAAATCATGAATAAAATCATGCGCAAAGCTTGATGTAAACTCCATGTTCTTACATTTGCATAAAGTAGACGGCGAATTGTATCAGCGTAATGCCAGGAATTGTATCAACGTCTGGGTATTTTGCAGATGCTCTCCCGGGATCTCTCTTTCCTTTACTTATTACCATGAAAGCCCAAGTTGAATACATTAAGCTAGGAAGACACTGAGAGATAATAAGACTATTTTGGGCTGGGAAGATTATCTGTACAATTATATCAATACTCTCTGTTTCATGAGCACCGACCTTCTGCGAGATTACGGTTCATATTCTCCAAAAGATTAAGCCAGCACCTATCTTTGCTTGTATTGAACAAACTGCACTCTTGTCGTGCACTTCAAATTACTTCAACTCGAAGTCAACGGTGCTCACAGCACATAGCTGCCTTACTGAGGAACAGTCAGTGTTGGGACACAGAAGACTTTAATGCGGACGAGAGCTGATTCATAATAATCTCCGACGTAGGCTGCAGACAAGGGTCTTTCTCATGAGGATGTCAACGAATCTCTCTACTTAATTGGTGTTGATATTTCATCCAGTAATAGACAAACGCATGGTTCACCAAAATGGATTTTCAACAATGTAAAACGCAATGTACTAGTTTACACTTGCTGAGTGGTCTCCCAGCGCTTTCCACCGATGAGTTGACGTTGTTGATGACCCCAAAGCAAGTGTGACATCTAAAATACTTTGTAATGAATTTCTACTTTCTGATCGAACGCGGAACCGACCTCTCATCGGTTCTAGACGTTAAGTCTGAGTAGTGCCAACGGATGGTACCAACAGGTCAACCAATCCGTGCACCGTAACCCATTCATGCGGTGACTGCTTGTCGGCCAGCTAGTTCGGAGAGGATTTCGGTCGCGGGTCTCCGAATGGATTACGCTCAATTACAATATTTCAGTCACCTGAACTTGCCCGTTTTCCAAACGCGTCAACAATTACTCATCCAGAACGAGAAACCTACATTACGTTAGTTCTGGATGTGATCTATCCACAGATCTCAAATCAAAAACGCTACAAAATCCCATAGGCGCGTTACCGATTCACCGACGCGGTACCGAAAAATATACTACTCGAACTTAAACCGAAGAAAACTACTCTAAGGAAATGACGAAACAATCAAAGGTACCGCGTACCGCGCGCGACGCGAAACCGACCTCAGCGGATTTGTCGAAACCCTACCCTCGCGACGGCATACTTACCCTACACTCTCTGTTCCCACTGAAAAAGAAGAGTCACTGAAAAGGAAAGTCGTGGGTTAACTTAGCAATTCATGTTGTTATATATATTTTTCAAAAGAACAAAAATCGTTTTCCTTATAAAAATGTTTTAAAGATCATACAATTAATGTTCGGCAATTTTTCGCATTTATAGCTGGGTATGCTTCGATACTTGTATTATCGAAAGTATGAAGTTAGTCGTTTCTAATAATTAATGTTCATTCGTTTCGAAATAAACATTTTTTTTTTTCCGATTTCAAATTATACTATTAATGTTTTGGTCATATAGCATTCCGCAATTTGGATAATCAAAATTTTAACCCAACAATATATGTATATAAGCGCGATCACGAAGAATTTCTCTATTAAGACTATTCATTTCAATTATCTACTAATGCACATTAAATATTGGTTTGCTTCTTTCGTAGACTGATTTTGTCGCGTGTTTTTGTAACGCATAACTAACGCTAAACAAGTCTCTAATTTTCCTACATACTAACTAACGATTCCTTCGATACAATATAAATTTCTAACCAAGGTATTCTACTTAAAGTAATAGTATCTCTTGTTTTCTACAGTTTGATAATCCGTTTGTATTAAATGGAAATTTTCCCTCTTTTTTTTTTTTTTTTTTGTTTTTTAGCACTCATCTACATCAACTATAAAAACAAATTAATAAAATCGTGTGCCAGTCTACATGCGTTTCGTCTACATGCGTTTCGTCTAAAAGCAACCAAAATAAGGAGAATTCAAACACAAAAAGTGTTTCTGATAAATGTCATCTCTCGTATGAATTGGACGTAAATGTTCTACCTTTTAATGTCTTTAATTTATAGTTATGCCTAAAATCAACGAAAGTACGATTTTCCGTCGTTTTTTTTTTTTTTTTTGATTATCTAGATAGCATTCTGTCATATAAAATTAATTAACCTCTATAATCTAAGGTTTCAAATGAATTTGGTATGCATTTATTCATATGATTAATAACTGACCGGTGAAAAATTTTCTTACGACCATTTTATATTTGGAATAACTTCATGCTTTCTTTCGAGTAGATAAAAATGGTTTCTTACTTTATGTATAGTTATGTTTAAACAATAAATTAATATTTTGCTTGTAATAAGAGTTTAAATGCGTCGATGTGCGACATCAACAGGCGATAGCGTAAATACACGCCTAAACTTACGATGTTAAAACTATTCCTGTCAGCAAATATAATCTACTTTATTTCGTTCTTTTTCTAAGGGCATTCAGTCGGAATTTTCGCGCATTTGTTTTTTTTTTGTTTCACAGGACATTCATCTGCATTCGTTTCACACTTTTTTACGAGAGCGCATTTAGGAAGCCATTTAGCCAGTTGCTCTTCGAAAAATTGTTCTAGACAACGGGCATGCGCATATGTTTTGGAATCCTCCGGATAATATAAGCATACAGTTTTGGACAACAATCGAACGTCAGCTACAAATGTGGCAATGTCTTTGTAGTGATTCGGACTTGATGGATCCAAACGAGTTCGAATAACATCTAGCGACATAGGTTGACAAACTACTTCATGATATGCAGGGTTTGTTGCAGGTTCTGGCTCTCTAAATGGTAAACTTTGTTCGTATTGGCAATATAATTTTAAACATATCCTCTGTCTAATCTTTAATTCATTTGCGCCAAGTTCTCCTGCACTATGTCTTTCACATTCAGCTGAACTTGCCAGTTCCGTTAAATTAACACCTGACAAATCTTGCCACGTTTCACTTTCATCTGGTAAGGAACCTATAGCTGGTATGTGACAATTGTGGTGAAATACTTTTGGATATTCATCGCAACACATCAATTCACCACCATCCAAACCAACTGAACACCAATCTTCATTTGGATCGTCTTTCTGGTCAGCTTTCTCTTCAGCCACATTCGCAATAGCTGCTGAACTTTGGACTTGTGGCGATGTCGTCTTATTCCTACCTTCCGGAAGAACTTGTACTCCGTTCGAATCTAATTTCGCTATTGTTGCCATCAAAACATTTATTGAATCGTCTCGGACTTTTAATAGTTATTATCTTAACACTAACCTGATCCGATGTTTGATCCACGACCGTACTGACAACGAAAGATGATCCATTCATCTAGGTCGATATTGTCCTGACCTTGACCGTATGCTTCTATATTTGTTGAAAAGCCTTTTTGGCAGCAACACTTTCGCCGTCTCGATTCTTTTCCTTCGGTGTTCTTTCGGCGGATCCACTTCATGGGATTTTCTATCAAGAATGAGGTTAGAGACGGAACTCGGGAGATATCCGTTAGCAGTCTTACCTTTCTATAGATATTTTCGGCACAAACGAGAGCGAATACCGGGATCTGCCGCAACCAACAATTAGCAGTTGCTATTTTTGATTGCTTTCGATATTTCGCATCTAAGCCATAATACAATCACTAACCTAATTTACATATGTAAAATTAATTAAAGAAACAACAGTGTAATTTAATTTTATCTTTTTCACTTATAAATACTAAAAATCAAAAATGCATTAGCTGATTCCACGACAATGGACACGATTAGCAGACGACAGCCACGAAAAATGAAGCCGACATGTGGCTGTCAAAAATTCCGGTTGTCACCTCGGACAAAACATCTGTGTGTGGAATGGCACGCCATATGGCGGCAATGTACCTCTCCCGATGTCGCCAGTGGCATAGTTTTATCGATGGCCACGGTGGAGGGGCATTTCCAGATGGCTATGTCTCGAAATGTGCCGGGGTTGGATTAATTCTATATTTCGAATATTTATATCCACGGATCTAAATATTTGGACAGAAAAAAAAATATTTTCTGCACAACGATATCGGCACGACAGATGAAGTCCGCTGGCACTTCGAGGACATATCCATCTGGCCGGTTACAAGGGTTCGGGATCGGAATCACTTCGATTCCTGGGCGTAGGCGTCACATTACACATCCCCCCCCAAAATCGAAGTAATTACGATCCCGTCTCCTATATAAAAGGTCTTGGTTAGGGCCGTGGCGGGTCGAAGGTCGGTTTCGAAGGATAGGCTACAACCATGTTCGTGAAGACTCGACAGTGACTATATAGTAGGGAGTCGGGTGTTATTCGGAGGTCTTCGTCTAAGCAGAGATTTGGGGTAAGCCAAGGTTTCTCGTGGGAATTAGTTGCACTTCATCGTCTAAGGTCTTTTGCGTGGTAAATTCCCAGGGTTTTACCAGTCATGTCCGCGATGAGGTATCGGGTGGGGCTTATGACTTGTATGACTCGACACTTCACGAATTTCTTGTCTAGTTTGGCATTGTAATGTCGGGTGGCATCGCTCTGTCGGAAGTTTCGACGATATATTCCGTCGCCGGCCTTAAAGCCAGAAGGATGAGATCGCAAGTTGTACCGCTCCTCTCCCATCCGTCTACTTTCTTCAATCTTCTCCCGCAGTTGATCTCGCAGAAGTTGGAGCTTTTCGTGCGGTTCTAGAACCACGATTGGGTCCTCTAGCGATTTCAGTTGCCGCAATAGCCGGTAAGCGCTCCCATGACAGATCATGTACTGGCCGAACACTGCGAAATACGGCGAAATGCCGGTAGTGGCGTGGTACGACGAGCGCAGCGCACTAGTGATGGCGGACAATTTGCGATCCCAGTCCTTCTGATTCGGGTGGACATAGGCGCGGATGGCCGCTATGAGCGTACGATTCAGTCGTTCGGATGCGTTGGCTTGTGGTGAATAGACGGCAGTTCGTTGGTGGATGATGCCGTATTTGGACATTAGGTCTCGGAACTTGGTGGATGTGAACTGGACCCCATTGTCGGAGACAAGTTTCTCCGGAACTCCAAACATGTGAAAGACTCGGTTCTCCAAAAAGCTGATTATAGGTCCAGTGTGCATGTTACGTAGTGGTTCTATGATAGGGAATTTAGAGAGCTGGTCCAGGACCACGACAGCTCCCGTGTGACCAGAAGCAGATCGAGGGTAAGGACCGATAAGATCAATGTACAAGCGCTGGAACACGCGTTCGGGGACCTCAACCTTACCCATGGGTGGCCGAAGAATGGTGTTGGGCGCTTTAGTGCACTTGCATAGCTCACAGGAGGCTACGTACGCTTTTATCTGTTGTGCCATCTTAGGCCAGAAGAAACAGGTTTTCAACCGCCTAAGTGTACGACCGTATCCGCCGTGCGCACTTGTTGGGTGGTCATGAGCCCGTCTGATAAGATCAGTGGTTAATTCTTCGGGCACCCACAACTTCCACTGTTCTTCTTCTTGTATGGGGTCTCCGGATGCGTGTCCCATCCGCTTATAAATAAATCCATCCGTCAACCGCAGTTCAGGAAGCTGGGGCTGTTGATTCTGGATAGTGTGAATCAGTTGTGTGTAGGTTGCTGACTTGAAGGCAGGATGGTCCAAATCGATCAATTGGGGGCTGTCGTCCTCTTGGACCAACTCGGCTCCTTCAGGGGCGAACATTCTGGATAGGGTGTCGGGGACTACATGCTGGCTTCCTTTTCGGTGGCGAATTGTGAAGTCAAATGCCTGTAGTTTCAGTGCCCACCTGGCCAATCTGCCGTTGAGATCAGTCTGGCTCATTAGCCATTTCAGAGAAGCGTGATCCGTAACGATTTCAAAGGTGTGTCCCTCCACATAGGCTCGGAAGCGTTTCACTGCCAACACCGCGGCTAAACATTCTTGCTCGGAGACCGTGTAATTTCGCTGGGCTGGGTTCAGCTTGTGAGACATGAAGGCTATAGGTCTCTCCTCGCCGTCTTGTGCAACCTGGACTAAGACTGCTCCCACCCCATGTTGACTCGCGTCACAATGGATTGAGAACGGTTTGTCAAAGTCCGGGCTGTGCAGTACGGGGGCTGTAGTCAGACTCTGCTTTAGCTCTTCAAAGGCTCGCAAGCTGGGCTCTTCCCAGACGAATTTACGTCCCTTACGCAGCATGTCGGTCAAAGGAGTGGTTATGGTGGCATAGTCACGTACAAAACGCTGGTACCATCCGCATAAACCTAAGAATTGGCGTAACTGTTTGGTGGTCTTGGGTAGTGGAAAAACGTCAATCGCTTGAGTCTTTTCCGGATCGGTCTTTATATGGCCATGCCCAATGATGTGACCTAAATACTTCACCTCCGTCATCACGAACTGGCTCTTCCTTATGTTGATGGTTAATCTTGCCCTCCGGATGTGTAGAGCCACCTCCTGAAGCAGGTCGATGTGTTCATCGAAGGTCTCGGTTATAAGCAACAGATCGTCCAAGTAAACGAAAACTTGGTGCCGCAAATGAGGTGGTATCACCTTATCCATAAGGCGCGTCATTGTTTGGGGGGCATTACACAATCCGAATGGCATGGTCACGAATTGATATAGGGGCCGACCTGGGACTGTGAAGGCTGTTTTCTCCTTTGAACCGGGGTCCAAAGGAATTTGCCAGAAGGCGTCCTTGAGGTCTAAGCTCGTGATGAAATGGGCTTTAGGCAATCGACTCAAAATGCCTTCGATCAACGGTAGAGGATATGCGTCCTTGACTGTGACGGCGTTCAAGCGTCTGGCATCTAAGCATAACCGGACCTTGTTCGGCTTGACAACTAAGGTGACTGGGGAAGCCCACGCGCTCTGTGATTCTTCGATTACGCCTAATGCTAACATTCGATCCACTTCGGCATATAACGATTTTTCCTTCGCCGGAGATATGGCGAAATGTCTTTGTTTTATGGGTTTCGCATCCCCCACATCTATAGTGTGGAACACCAGGGCAGTCCGCCCGAGACCTTCCTTCTCGTGCGATGGAAAAGCCGATATAGCCGAGTCAAGACGCAGTTGCTGAGTTACATCCAGTGTATGCCGTAATAAGTTAGTGGGTTGAGATTGGTCAGGAACGGTGGTGACGGACTCCAGGGTCGAACCGGAAAATAGTGCCGGGGCCAAGTTAAATTTTCGAACGAAATCCACTCCTAGGTAAAGATTCTGGGTTAACTGAGGTATAATGAAAAATTCCATAGGTTTAGTTACCCCTTTAAAGGTGACATCCGTCATAATTTTTCCCACTACAGAGTGACGAGTTCCGTCCGCCGTGCTTAACCAGGAGGTGAAATGACGGATTTGGTCCGCGTGCTTTGCCAGTACCTCCCCTGCAAACTCGGCAGATATGCAATTCACACTGGCTCCCGTATCGACTAAGCCTGATACTCGTTTTTGCAGGAGATGTACTGACGCATATGGCCGAACATCATCCCTCAATAATTCGTCTAAGTATATGTCCTTCAACACTTTCCTCGACTGCCTGACTTTTCTCCAGAAGCTCCGCATCCGACGCGTGGCTCGCTTGCTTCGCGGTGGGACATTTGTGGCCAACTCCTCATGGAAGATGCGCTGTCGAGTAGCCAAGTAATTCCGCAGCCTGACATGAAAAGGTTTTACATGCCAAGGAACTTTCGCCTCGCTATCATTCCCTTGCGCGTTGGCATCGGCGAAGGACGGCGTCGGTTGTGGAACTTCGGGAGAATTGTGGTTAGCGGTGCGAGTCAGCAGCATTGGAGTCATGTTGGAAGCTGGGTCCTGACTAGTGATGGGGTCTGGATTGGTTCGTCCGGGGTTTAGGAGTGCCGACGGGTGGTCGCGGCACTCGGTGGCAAGTTTTTTCGCCCTTTGCAATTTGCACAATCAGGTGCGTATGTGTCGGCCTTCCCGCAGCGGTAGCAGAAAAGCGTCGGCTCCGCTGGACATGCATAGAACCGATGTCCCGGTTGTCGGCAGTTCCAACAGACTGTCGGGCTTGTAATTGCTTCAAGGGAGGGTCGATCAATCAAGGCTGGGTCCTCAAGCTCCGGTGGTGCTCCGCTCCTCGGTACTGGTACTGGATCAGCAAGCAGGTGGTCTGCTGCCATCAACTCCGCGGTGTGATGATTTCGGGGATTTGGTCCCGTTATGCGAGGTTGTGGACGGAAGGTACCTCGTCGCTCATCCAAGTGTTCTTGTCTACGCGCATGGAGGCGCAATCCCTGTATGGTGTTGATGGGAAAATGCAGAAGGCTGTTCTGGAGATCCCAGCGCATATTCTCTCTGATAATTTCTACCAGTTCGTCCTCGGGCATGGTTGTTCGCAAGCGAGTGCTCAATCTCACTATACTGGTGTAGTACTGGTCGAACGGTTCGTGAGCGCCTTGTTTCCGTTTCTTTATTTGCTCCCTTAGCTCTCTCTCAGTGAAGCCATCCTCAAATCGATTGCGGAAGGCTGCACTGAAAGAGTGCCAAGTGGGACGTGGCGTTGACTCTTTAAAGCTCCAGTACCAGTCGGCAGCGTCGCCGCTGAACAAAAGATGTGCATGCCGGAGGAAGGCCGAGGAATCACCTCCCAGGGTGCTGGATACCAACGCCTGAATCCGGAAAAGGAACCGGTCCGCCGATATCATATCGTTGAACCCTGTAAAGTTCAGGCGCCAACTCTCCATGATACGAGGCGTCGGGTCTCGAAAAGGTGCCAATGCGTTCCCGGGGGGAATCACATCCTCGATTGACCTGTGGTACTGAACTGCCTCGGGGGCTGGAGGTACCAACGGAGGTCCGGTACTGTGTCGCGGTCTGTATTCGGGAGCTCTGGGATCCATTCCCGAGTTCCTTGGAGGTGGGACCCATTGCTCGGATTGTCGGGAGTGGGGCATCGCCACACTGGGATTTGGCTCCCAGCCAAGCGGAGTTCTCACGCGGCTGGGTGGTTGGCTCAACGGGAGATTCTGGATCTTTCCCTCCAGGTTGCCAATCCTCTCCGACATATCCCTCATCAACGCCACGAGGGTGTCAATGGAGTGGGCGGAAGGCATGGTTGTCACCTCGGACACGACCCTTGCAGCCGGAACTTCACCGCCTACTGCTCCTTGCAGGTCTAAGAGTGGTTGTGACGGTTCGGCTTCTGGAGCTCCTTTCGCCACTGCTCCACGCGTTGGTAGGGGCGTTCCGAGGGGGACGTCTAGGGCAGACCGATCTATGGGTCGCCGGCATAAGGGACACAGCTCTGACGTGAGGAGGAGCTGTTGTACACAGGCACGATGGAATAAATGTCCACAATCCAATCGCACGCTGTGTACGCCCTCCACTACGTCTTCGAAGCAGATCCCGCAGTTAGCTGGTTGGACCGTTTTGGATCTGGTCCAACGCTTGTCTGGGGTCCGCTTCGTTGCCATCTTTGATTTTTGCTGATTTTGGGGTGGGTGCTATGTCTTAGTGACGAAAAAAAAAAGAAAAATGTAATTATATACTACGACTAAGGACTTAAGTATAATATGACTAAAGGCTTAAAAATACTTTAGTGGCCGATAGTGGCGAGCTATTTATGTAAAATTGAAAAAAAAATTTAATTAGTATATACTTTCCTTTCCAGTGGTCGACTCCTTCAACGGGAAAAGAGAGTGCGTGGTAATCTGCCGAAGAAAGGGTGCTTTTGGTCGATTTACGAAATTTATCCCCATAACCCACATACAATACAAACCGTTTCTAATCTACGTTAAATGACTCGACGAGACAAGTGGTAGAGCTACCGTAACGACTTTGTACGCGGTCAAAATTCCCGACGCGTGGAAGCATTCCGGGCTTCGCAACTCCAGCATACGCCACCGAACGTTGAACCGATACCACTCGTCTAACACGCATAAGAAATAGTTAGAATCCTTCCGCGACATAAAGGCAAGGTAGCCTTCTATTTTCTTGAGAGTCCATGCTGATAGGTAAACCCATCAGACTGGCAGTTCCATCAAGAAAATAGAAGGTCCTTACAGGGGTTAACCTGGGACAACACATCGGAAGGATTCTGTCGCGAAAGCAAAATCAAACAAAGGAGAGCGGAAGCTACAACTCACGTGAAGCGACCTCTAATGTGTATCACACAATTCCACTGCTCCTGATAGTGGGACTCGAGTACCAAAGTACCTTACATCCTCCGTAAAGGACCAACTCGTCAGAAGACGCGAAGTTCTTTCCCCCTTAGGATGTTTTTGGCCCCACGTTGGGCGCCATTTGTAATGAATTTCTACTTTCTGATCGAACGCGGAACCGACCTCTCATCGGTTCTAGACGTTAAGTCTGAGTAGTGCCAACGGATGGTACCAACAGGTCAACCAATCCGTGCACCGTAACCCATTCATGCGGTGACTGCTTGTCGGCCAGCTAGTTCGGAGAGGATTTCGGTCGCGGGTCTCCGAATGGATTACGCTCAATTACAATATTTCAGTCACCTGAACTTGCCCGTTTTCCAAACGCGTCAACAATTACTCATCCAGAACGAGAAACCTACATTACGTTAGTTCTGGATGTGATCTATCCACAGATCTCAAATCAAAAACGCTACAAAATCCCATAGGCGCGTTACCGATTCACCGACGCAGTACCGAAAAATATACTACTCGAACTTAAACCGAAGAAAACTACTCTAAGGAAATGACGAAACAATCAAAGGTACCGCGTACCGCGCGCGACGCGAAACCGACCTCAGCGGATTTGTCGAAACCCTACCCTCGCGACGGCATACTTACCCTACACTCTCTGTTCCCACTGAAAAAGAAGAGTCACTGAAAAGGAAAGTCGTGGGTTAACTTAGCAATTCATGTTGTTATATATATTTTTCAAAAGAACAAAAATCGTTTTCCTTATAAAAATGTTTTAAAGATCATACAATTAATGTTCGGCAATTTTTCGCATTTATAGCTGGGTATGCTTCGATACTTGTATTATCGAAAGTATGAAGTTAGTCGTTTCTAATAATTAATGTTCATTCGTTTCGAAATAAACATTTTTTTTTTCCGATTTCAAATTATACTATTAATGTTTTGGTCATATAGCATTCCGCAATTTGGATAATCAAAATTTTAACCCAACAATATATGTATATAAGCGCGATCACGAAGAATTTCTCTATTAAGACTATTCATTTCAATTATCTACTAATGCACATTAAATATTGGTTTGCTTCTTTCGTAGACTGATTTTGTCGCGTGTTTTTGTAACGCATAACTAACGCTAAACAAGTCTCTAATTTTCCTACATACTAACTAACGATTCCTTCGATACAATATAAATTTCTAACCAAGGTATTCTACTTAAAGTAATAGTATCTCTTGTTTTCTACAGTTTGATAATCCGTTTGTATTAAATGGAAATTTTCCCTCTTTTTTTTTTTTTTTTGTTTTTTAGCACTCATCTACATCAACTATAAAAACAAATTAATAAAATCGTGTGCCAGTCTACATGCGTTTCGTCTACATGCGTTTCGTCTAAAAGCAACCAAAATAAGGAGAATTCAAACACAAAAAGTGTTTCTGATAAATGTCATCTCTCGTATGAATTGGACGTAAATGTTCTACCTTTTAATGTCTTTAATTTATAGTTATGCCTAAAATCAACGAACCCCCCTCCCCTCCCGCTAGGAAAGGGACTCCCCAGCTTGAAGGCGCCCCACGGCGTAACAAAACGAGACCTGGCCCGAAGTAATGTGTCAAACGGTTCCAGGCTAGGTTCTCAGATTGACAGGGGAGGTGTTTAGTGGGTAGTCCAAAGGTATCCTCCATGGGAGTCCCACACTGCCAGACTCGGCGGGCATAAATGCCTTCACCTCCCTACCACAAAAAAAAAAAAAAAAAAAAAAAAAAAAAAAAAAAAAAATCAACGAAAGTACGATTTTCCGTCGTTTTTTTTTTTTTTTTGATTATCTAGATAGCATTCTGTCATATAAAATTAATTAACCTCTATAATCTAAGGTTTCAAATGAATTTGGTATGCATTTATTCATATGATTAATAACTGACCGGTGAAAAATTTTCTTACGACCATTTTATATTTGGAATAACTTCATGCTTTCTTTCGAGTAGATAAAAATGGTTTCTTACTTTATGTATAGTTATGTTTAAACAATAAATTAATATTTTGCTTGTAATAAGAGTTTAAATGCGTCGATGTGCGACATCAACAGGCGATAGCGTAAATACACGCCTAAACTTACGATGTTAAAACTATTCCTGTCAGCAAATATAATCTACTTTATTTCGTTCTTTTTCTAAGGGCATTCAGTCGGAATTTTCGCGCATTTGTTTTTTTTTTGTTTCACAGGACATTCATCTGCATTCGTTTCACACTTTTTTACGAGAGCGCATTTAGGAAGCCATTTAGCCAGTTGCTCTTCGAAAAATTGTTCTAGACAACGGGCATGCGCATATGTTTTGGAATCCTCCGGATAATATAAGCATACAGTTTTGGACAACAATCGAACGTCAGCTACAAATGTGGCAATGTCTTTGTAGTGATTCGGACTTGATGGATCCAAACGAGTTCGAATAACATCTAGCGACATAGGTTGACAAACTACTTCATGATATGCAGGGTTTGTTGCAGGTTCTGGCTCTCTAAATGGTAAACTTTGTTCGTATTGGCAATATAATTTTAAACATATCCTCTGTCTAATCTTTAATTCATTTGCGCCAAGTTCTCCTGCACTATGTCTTTCACATTCAGCTGAACTTGCCAGTTCCGTTAAATTAACACCTGACAAATCTTGCCACGTTTCACTTTCATCTGGTAAGGAACCTATAGCTGGTATGTGACAATTGTGGTGAAATACTTTTGGATATTCATCGCAACACATCAATTCACCACCATCCAAACCAACTGAACACCAATCTTCATTTGGATCGTCTTTCTGGTCAGCTTTCTCTTCAGCCACATTCGCAATAGCTGCTGAACTTTGGACTTGTGGCGATGTCGTCTTATTCCTACCTTCCGGAAGAACTTGTACTCCGTTCGAATCTAATTTCGCTATTGTTGCCATCAAAACATTTATTGAATCGTCTCGGACTTTTAATAGTTATTATCTTAACACTAACCTGATCCGATGTTTGATCCACGACCGTACTGACAACGAAAGATGATCCATTCATCTAGGTCGATATTGTCCTGACCTTGACCGTATGCTTCTATATTTGTTGAAAAGCCTTTTTGGCAGCAACACTTTCGCCGTCTCGATTCTTTTCCTTCGGTGTTCTTTCGGCGGATCCACTTCATGGGATTTTCTATCAAGAATGAGGTTAGAGACGGAACTCGGGAGATATCCGTTAGCAGTCTTACCTTTCTATAGATATTTTCGGCACAAACGAGAGCGAATACCGGGATCTGCCGCAACCAACAATTAGCAGTTGCTATTTTTGATTGCTTTCGATATTTCGCATCTAAGCCATAATACAATCACTAACCTAATTTACATATGTAAAATTAATTAAAGAAACAACAGTGTAATTTAATTTTATCTTTTTCACTTATAAATACTAAAAATCAAAAATGCATTAGCTGATTCCACGACAATGGACACGATTAGCAGACGACAGCCACGAAAAATGAAGCCGACATGTGGCTGTCAAAAATTCCGGTTGTCACCTCGGACAAAACATCTGTGTGTGGAATGGCACGCCATATGGCGGCAATGTACCTCTCCCGATGTCGCCAGTGGCATAGTTTTATCGATGGCCACGGTGGAGGGGCATTTCCAGATGGCTATGTCTCGAAATGTGCCGGGGTTGGATTAATTCTATATTTCGAATATTTATATCCACGGATCTAAATATTTGGACAGAAAAAAAAATATTTTCTGCACAACGATATCGGCACGACAGATGAAGTCCGCTGGCACTTCGAGGACATATCCATCTGGCCGGTTACAAGGGTTCGGGATCGGAATCACTTCGATTCCTGGGCGTAGGCGTCACATTACAACTTTCCTTACAGTTCATGCATTATAAAGTTATAGTAGATTTAGTACCATAAACTGGTTCAGACTGTCACGTTTTGCCCTCTGGAATTGAAATGAACCATATCCTATTCCATTGTTTTTGTGTTGAAGTCACCACCTATGATATATTTAAGATTGCGTTTTCTATTGCATCCAGCGTTTATCGGAAAGTTGGCACTGACTCGCTCAGTATCAAGTGAAGATAGTACATGAGCTTGGAACATAAGCAAAACTATCTTCTTGGCCATATTCTTGAGTGCAAATGTAAGTCATTTTTCTAACCCAGATGATAATGATTTTAGAGGTATCCGATAATCATGATGGTCAAATCTTGTCTTGATTCTGCTCTCTCAAGAGCAGTCCGTCATTCTATCTCTCTCTTGCAAACTACTGAAGTAGATCTTGGGCATTTATGCGTTGGCTAAGGACTCTCTGAAGACACAGAATACTCCAATAACTAGAACGAAATCTATTCATGATGTTTTAGATTCGAAACTTTCCTTAAGATACAGCACAACGTGCGGTGTTAGAATAGATTTTTAGCTTGTTTTTAGATTTTCTACCGGACTGACTGCCTAGTCTTTTGATCCATTACTTGACTAGTGGATCTGAAGACATGACTGGAGCAGTTGAAGTAGAGAATACTTTTTAAGAGTTTTGTAAAAAATCTTTTTTGCAATTATATTGAAATCAGCACCTGTCTGTCCGTTTGTCGTCCACCCGTTCGTTTGTCCACCAGTGCGTCACAGCAAGTTTTCTCAGGATGAAAGCTTCAGTCATAAAAAAATTAAAATGATTTTCGAGGAGGGTCTTCGCATATGTGGATTTGACCCCTTTAACTTTTTTTCACCTAGCACAGTTGAGTAGCGTATCAAATGAAAGGTCTTGATAAGGTCTCTGGATACTCTTCTTGAAACTAAAGTCTCGATAACTGGGTATGTAGGGGGAGAGGAAGAACCCGAACAAATTGTGTCTCTTCACTCACATCTGTGAATCGGAAAATCTGAAAGAAAACTCCTAGAGTTAGTTCTTTATGAGTGCAAGAACAAATACTTCCAAAGTTGAAATTCGCTAAACTTTTTTAGTAATGAGATGATGATCAAATTGTGGCAGTATCATTGAATTCAATTAAAATCAATTTCCAAATCATTATGTGAAAGACTTATCAAAGATCAAACATTATTTACCGAAGTGATGGTGCCTTGAATTTTCCTATATTAAAACAACATCAATATATAGTTATGGAAGAATACGAGTATGTGCTTCAAATCGACTCAGACATTACGGGCCTATTAAGATTCGCAGGAAAACTTCAGGAACAATACTTATCATGAACGTCTTTGAAAATTCATTCAAGTAGTTATATCAGTAATTGTAAAACAAAATAGCAGCCGTTTAAATGAGAATACTCTGTAAATTTGTGTAATTTTTCCCTATCTTCAATTTTTAAAGTACACTTTATCAACTCTGGATGAAAGCATGCATTTAAAGGCTAGAAAAACCGTAGTGGCAGGTTGTCATGAGTATAAAAATAACCAATACTTTGAATATCGAGATTCACTCAACTTTTTTAACAGTAATACAAGGATTCATAAATAAACACTTTTGCCACCGTTTCGGAAATTTGAGTGTTGCTTGTTCATGAAATGTTTTAGAAAGAGTTGTCAACCAATTCTGATTTTTTCAAGAGCGCGAACAGTCACAGGGGACAAATCATGGCTATAAGGAGGGTATTAGAGTGTTTCTTAGCCCATTTTCCCAGTATGTCCCCTGTCGAGGCCGCTGTGTGTGATCTAGCGTTTTCATGGAGAAGAATGACGTTTTTAATGGGTATACCTTATCTTTTGCTTCGATAGAGTGTTTTTGTAGACGGTAATAACTGGCAATAATATGCCGCATTCATTATGTGTTGATCGTGAAGAAAATCAATAATAAAGATGCCCCGGATATTGTCATCTGTAAGACTTCATATTTGATACGTCCATGGGTACACCTTATTTTGAGATAATTTAGTGACATTAAACTACCTCTTTAAATAAGTTAAAATTTCCTATGGTTAATGCTTTCATTGGTTAAAACTTTATGATCACGCTTTGCGCGACTAACGGATGAACTTCTTGCTCAGTCATGACTGAACTAAGGAAAGAATCGAACGTGACTGTTGACTAGGCTGTTTCTTCCATTTCTTATAAACGAACCTTCATCCACCATACTACATCATCTAAGCAGAATAGCTAAATTACCATTTGTATTTGATTCACCTTCGTATAACATTTTTCCCATCAATTCATATAGATACCGTTAAATTCACTAAAATTAAATATTTTAGTCCTATAAAAGGTCTTTATAATCTTTAAATTTCAATAAAATCGAATTATATTTACAAAATATATAGCCGTTTGAGGTTTCTGTTATAATAAAAACAAGTTGGGTAAACAGACATACGCTCATGTCAGAAGGGTTTTGTATTTAATTTACAAAATGCAGTCACCAGATCGAATCAAATCAAGAAACATGTCAAAGACGATTTTATTGGAGAAAATATGAAATACGAAGATCATACTATTATTAACAAAGTTGAAGAAATTTCGACTTCTGAGGTTTTTGGTATTGTTATACTCATAAATATCTCCCTTGATAATTATTTCAGTCTCCATATGCGACGGTGGAAACACATTTTTCATGTATTTCCCCCCTGTGCTCCCACTGAAGCAAAAACTGACAGTTAACAACTGTTTTGAAAAGCTCCCATGAAAACTTCCATTTCATACTCATATCGGCTATGTTTGATGAATTTTTTTTCAGGGGCCACTCTCCTGTACTGTTATCATCGATTCATGGCCAAATTTTCCGAGTCCTAGAATGGTTACAAAACCCTTTTGCTAGGAGCTCTCTCCCACCTCCTTGACTTGTTTCACTTATGAGCATTAATTGTAGGTACTCATCTTCAGTCATTCATTAAATTGAATCAAGTGTTCAAAGCATGCACCTTAAACGTTGAAGTTGGGAAAAATAACTCAAAATTATTCAATCTTCGCATTGAAAACAGCCACTATTTTGTTTTACGATTACTGATACCACTAGCTGAACCGATTCTCAAAGATATTCATGACACCTATCATGCCTGAAATTTTCATGCAAATCCTAGCAAAGCTGTAGTGTGTTAGTCGGTAAATAGCGCATGTTGTTCCATAGCCATATGTTTCCATAGTAATACATGCAGCGCATATTGTTCCATAGTAATACAGCAAAATTCAAACCGCTATAACTTCGCTAAATATGATTCAATATTATGTTTCAGGACAGATCAATCTTATAAATAGACATGTACGTATTGAATTTCATTGAATTTAAGGGTACCATTAAGATTTTATTCAAGAAAACATAAAATCCATAAATCATACTATTACTAACAAAGTTGAGTGAATTGCGACTTCTCACGTATTTGTTATTGTTGTACTCAACAAGACCTACATTCTTGATTTTTTTCAGATTTTTCGGATCATAGGTGTCCAATCGCGAGGGGGGGGGGACACAAATTTTTATTTCCCCTCCCTGTGCACCCCTCGAAGCAAATTTTGCCAAACTAAGACCTGTTTAGAAAAGTTCTCATCAAGACCTTTCATTTGATATCCATATCGGCAACCTTCAATGAAATTTTTTTTTCGGGGAGTCACTTCCTATATGGGGAGACCCCCCTTAAATACCTTATAAAATTTTTTTGTAGTTGAGTTTTGAAGAGATCACCACTTTACACCTACACACAAAATTTGATGTTTCTAGCTTAAGTAGTTTCCGAGAAAAAGTGCTGTGACCCACGGACGGACGGACAGACAGACTGGTCGCGAAACTAGTAGGGTTTTGTAAAATTATTTTACAAAACCCTAAAAAGAATGTACGGTTTTCCTACAATTCCATTAAATCAGACGCTACATTTTCTACATTTCCATCAAATCAGACACTACATTGTTTATTAGATCCTCTCCTAATCATCAGACTGACAAAAACGTCTTTAACATTTCTTTGAGTCATTGCTTGCTAATAATTTGGCAACAAAATAGCGTCCGGTTACAAAAAAAATAATAATGGTTTTTCTTTCAAAGCATGTATGTATTTGTTGTCGTTGGATGTCGTTAAAGTTTTTCTTGAGTTCGTTTATTATTGGCATCTACATATCGAAGATTGAATAAAAACCCCTTCTAATATGAGCGTAGTTCAGTTCACCAAACTTCTTTCCTACTTATCTTAGGAGACTATAACCTTAAAAACGTGGACAACTTAAGCCTAGAAGCCAATATAAATAGAAAACACGTTGAAAAAATGACATTGGATGACACTTAAGTGCTTTAAATAAAGCCTTTTTCTCGGTGGTTCCCATTTTCCGGGCAAAAATATATAAGAACAATAAGCTTCATATTTAAAAATCTCTCATCAAACCTGTGTTGCTATATGGTAGTAAAACAACAATGAGTTGTATGAATCATTTGACGACTCACCACTATCTACGGGTACATGCTTACATCAACACAAACTGCAATGGGTGGGCTATTAAGCAAGAATTACAGAACACTGGTAACCCAGAAGATCGCAGAAGAAATTTGCCCAAAAGAAATGCCAAGGGCACGATGAAAAGACACTAGCAGGTAGCAAATTTTTTGCTGGGAGTGACAAACTAGCAAATAAAGTTCCAATACCATGATGATTGAAGAATTCTAATTCTACAGGCCAAGGCCAAACTTGGGCTTTTAGGCCGTTTATGACGTTGTTCTATTTGGTCTTTTGATTATTAGCAGCGTAGCTATTGCCTAGATACCTGAAACAGCGTACTAATATGGCTGGTTGCCAATTTTGCGGGCCAACCTGATGATTTTTACTTTACTATTAACCAGAAACTGGACTGATTCTCTCAAGAATATTTAAATAATGACACGTTTGTACCTATCAGAGATGAGTTTTATACTTATGACGCCGACTTCGATAAAATCCTACCCTCATTCTTCTTTTAATCAGTTTGGGTCAATATCCCTTATTCCTAGGATAGCCATAAGCTCAAAACTGGAGATAATAGCTTTTGAACTGATTATACCAATGAAGAAATCCTTACGAGTATAAGCTGGTTTAAAACCACTAAATTGGCTTGATCGAACTGATTTCACACATTTTTCATATCTTACACTTTAAATCTCTTGCATATATCGAACGAAACTTCTGTACATATTCTTCTATCAAAAAAAAAAATCTGTCATACTTCCTTGAAGATAGCATAATAGTTCTTTGGTTTAATGTGTTCAGTCCAACTTCATTATTAAAGCAAAGTAGGATTATCGATATTATCATTACTTCCTTCAGAACACAGGGCAATAAAAAAATTCTAAATCAGAATCATCGTTCAAACTGCTTGACATTGATATCTTAGCATCTTTCCATCTGTAATCCGAAAATGCTTGAGCCGCATTTGAAAGACATTTATTTCAAGCGAAATTTCCTTGTTCTATATTCCTCGCATCTAAATTACATGTTAGCTAGAACGTGAACTTAATAGAAAGTAGTCGATACCAAATGCACGAGCGTCAGTTCCACAAATCGTTAGATAATCCCATTTTGGTAACATCGTTTGGCCCAACAACTACCCAAAAGGACTCTCATTTCTATCGAACTACCTTACGCTAAACGCGAACGTCCCTGGTTGTTATGCGTGTCTGTGTCATACCAAACCATCGATTATTGTATCGTGAAAAGTGGGGTTGATCCGTCGTAAGCTAAGTCAAGCTGAAACGTGGAGCATCTGTCGGCAAGCTGTCCCAAATCGATAAGTTAAACATGAGAAAAAGCTCATGTAGATTCTAGCCACGTACTTTCTTCGCTTTTTTCCTCGAAGCAACAACAACAATGTAATTCCCATTCGCCTCAAGTATCATTGTTTGGGGTTGGTTATTGTTTTGAAAACGATATCCGATGAAATCAATGATTTGAATACTGTTCCAAATGTCGTAAGGATGTTTTGTCTTGGGAATTGTTGAATATTTGAAATGCGCGAAAGATACTAAATTGGTTCAATAGGGATTTTCACAGAATGCGATATTCGTTCTTTTGAGGATTCACGTACCGCCGATTCCCTGTTGTAAGTGAACGTACAGTTTTTTTCTGGAATTTTGTTGTCAATCTTATATAATTAACATTGGCAGTACCTAATCTGCAGTATAACTCATTGCAGATTTTTATTGAAGCAAATTTATTAAAGAATTACTAAACAAGTACTACTGCCCTAAAACACTCCAAGAAAACGAAGCTTTGAAATTGGAAGATATTTTTGCGTACAACCAGAATCAAGTAAATTCATATTTTAACGAGTCGTTCGGTATTCAGGAATTTCTATTTTATATGTAATTTATGAGGAGAATTGAATTAGAAACAAGTTGAGTATTCAGGAGAATGCACTTACCATAAAGACTTGGTAAATATCCTGAGGCTCAAAACAGCTCACAAACAGAAAACAGTTGCCATTTTGACACTCAACGTTAGGAATGCCTTCAACTCCGCTAGATGGGTAGATATTTTGGATAGGTTGGAAAACCCTTTCCAAGTTCCAGAAGCCTGCTTTACGAAACGACACAGGGCTGACCAAAGATTAAAGTTACATCGGGTGTCCAGGCCTGTGAAACGTGACTTACGATGGGCTATTGAGACTTGAGATGCCAGTTGAGCCACGCATGATCGCCTGTATGGATGATGTTGTGGCTCTGGTCACTGGACGCACCGTTGAACAAGCGCAACTTAGCCTAGGTATGCTAATATGCAGAGTGGGAGACTGGATGAGTGTTCATGGGTTCAGTTTAACATTGGAGAAAGTCAATGTGGTCATCTTGACAGAACAGAGAATCCCTAGAATATGGATGATAAGTATTAGAGACATACTTATCGAATTGAAGCCAACGGTGAAGTATCTGGGGCTACTGATCGACTCAAAGATGAGTTTCTTCCAGCAAATCAGGGCAACGGCTGAGAAAGTTGCTTCAGGAGTATTGGCTCTAAGTCGATTCATGGCCAACGTAGGTGGATCCAGCCCATCAAGAAAATACCTCATGATCAGTACTATATGCTCAGTGCTACTATACAGAGCCGAAATATGGGGCGATGTGCTCAGTAAGGAGCTTTGTCGAAAACGCCTGGCACAGGTACAGAGAAGATGAGTACTAAGAATTGCATCTTTGGATCTGACAGTCTCTGATTTGGCGGTGAGAGTTGCTAGAGAGTGGGGCGTTATTTGCCTGCGTCGAAACGAGGACGCGAGAAGATGGTTGCCCATGAGGAGAGACGGCACTCACTCAACGATTGGCAGCAGTCTTGGATGAATTGCAAGAAGAAACCGTAGCTCAATAAAAGGCATGGTGAGGCTGATTTCTATCTGACCAGCTTTTGAGTGGGCATGGGTGTTTTCAGTCTTACCTGCGCATGATTGGTAAGGCACGGTCCCCCGATTGTTAGTTTTTCCCAGCAGAGGAAGACAATGCCTACCACACCCTTTTTTACCGAAGTGGGTCACGCTGCAAAGGAACCTTTACAGGGAGACGGAAAAGCTTACTCCGGATAATATAGTCGTGGTGATGCTTGAATCGGTTGACAAATGAAGTCAGGTGGCACATTATGCTCGGGCAGTCCTAAAAGATAAAAGGGACTTACAGCAGCTAGGGGCGTTGGAGCTTGGGGATCACTTTTCTGGCAATTCCTCTTCCCCTGTCTCCTCCCACTAGAAGAGGGATCCCTCAACTTCAAGGGGCCTCACGGTGCAGCAAAACGAGATTTGGCCCGAAGTAATGTGTCAAACGGTTCCAGGTTGCGCTCTCGGGTTGACAGGGGAGATGTTTAGTGGGTAATCCGGTTACTTTCTTGCAAGCATGGGAGTCTCACATTCTGTCTGTTCATGACATTCACCTCCTAACCACAATAAAAACTTAATTATAGTCATTTACCGCAAATTTATGCAAGCAAATTTATACGTTCGATGCTCTTTGTCCTAATAGATGCTTGCTTCAATTGCATGTTCCGTACGCACGTACTAACAACTTCTTTCACTTTTCTTTGCAACACTTACCTCGTATGCATAACCAGCATTTTTTTTTACCTGTACCGTAGCCTCTTTGCTAATTATTCAAATATATAAATATAATTTTTAAAATAATTAAATTGTAATTTCTGCCTTTAATTTCTGTCCTACTTTTATATATGCTTGTATAGTTGTGCATTTGGGTTATTTAATTAGTTTTCTTTTAATTGGAATACATTAGGTAAAAAAAAAAATCAGACACACAAGTAATATTTAGGGAGGAACACTAGGACAAAGTATTTATGATTAAATATGATAATCTCAGAACAGTAACAAATAAGATGATAAAAATTGAGAAAAGAAGATACTATGATTATTAATGGAGAAAAATCGATGTGATTCTAGCGAGCAGCAAAAGAAGACAAGCACACAAAGTAGTCAACAGCTTGTGAAGATGTTATTAGTCCAAGACCATGCGCTGCTGTGTGGTGTTTTTGGTCTACCATCGGACGTGTCCTCAGGTAAGCAATAGAGGGTCCCCTAAATGGCTAGCTGAAGGCAATGTGGGAAATAAAATACCTCTCGTGGACCAAAGCCGACAAAGTCGACGCACTGACAGCGCTCCACTTAGTAGTTACTCATCATGGAACCAGAATAACAGACTCGGATCAAATTAGATAAACGGCTATGACTTTTGCACCGTATGAACAAACATGGAATGTTAAATCATTGAATAGACCAGGTGCACCGTGACAACTTCTAGATGAAATAAAGAAATATAAAAATAATATCCACCAGTGCAAGAAACCAGGTATGGTGAAGACATATTTGATATGTCAACGCACACCATCTTTAAAAGCAAAAAACTGCAACGTTGCCATTAGTTTGGAGTGACTTTCATTGTTAACAGCATATTTAAACAAATCATCACCAACATAAAGCCCGTTAACGAAACGCTCTGTGCGATTCGTATCAAAACCAAATTTTTTGATGTCAAGCTGGAGGAGAGGCAATCATGGATGAACTTTACAGCACCTTGGAATGCACTGTCAGTGCATTGCTATGAAAATAACATTATAATTGTTCTAGGTGACTTCAATGCAAAAATCGCATTGCCCTGCTGTGAACGTCTTATAAAGTGCTCTTCAAAATCAAAGGAAGAAAATTAAAACCGTGCAATGAAAGTATTAGAGGAAAGTATCAGGGAGGTTTTCGAAGTGGACGGTCTACAATAGACCAAATATTCTTAGTAAAGCAATTAGTTAGTCAAAAAGTGCAGAGATTATAACATTGATGTGCACTAATTCTTCGTGGATTTCAAGCAAGCACACGACAGTATCGACAGAAATGTCCTGTACAAAATATTGCTTGACTTTGGCGCCCCAACAAAATTTGTCCACATGGTCAAAGTCATGATGCTAAATACAGAGTCCCGAGTCAAGATAAACTGTGAACTAATGGAAAGCTTTATAACCAAATCAGCCTTGAAACAATGAGACCGACTTGTCCCCATGCTCTTTTATACTGCGCTGGAACACGCCGTCAGGAAAACATCAGTTGAAACCTCGGGTACACAAATGTTCAAGTCTACACAACCAGTTGTATATGCTGATGATGTCAATATTATGGCACATTCAATCTTAGATGCCAATGGAGTATTTCTAAGTTCACAATCTGAAGCAACCCAAATCAACCTACAAGTTTATGAAACTAATACTAAATTCATGACTCAAACGAGGAATAAAAATCCTGTTTGCTAAAAGCTCACCGTAGGCGACTACAACCTTGAAAGTGTGAATAATTATGTGTATCTTGGGGTCAACCTGAATAGAAGAGGTTCCAAAAAGGACGAGATTGGAGGCCACATAAATGCCGCAAACGAAGCATATTGCTTCGTACTTCTTAGCTTAAAGTCCAGAGTTGTGCACAGGCAAAATAAACTCTGCATTTATAAAACACTGGTCAAACTTGTGCAGTTATATAGAAGTGTAACATGGACTTTGACGAGCGAATCCGAAAAGGCAGTGGACGTATTTGATCGCAAAGTGCCTAGAAAAATCGATGGCCCACTCAGACAAGGAACAGAGTGGAGACTTGAATGAGTTATATGAGCAATTTGACGATCCGCTTGTTTCCTCTTGCGTCAAGTTACATAAACTGCAATGAACGGGACCATGTAGAAAGAATGAAAGAACATCGGCTACCCAAAAGAAAATTGCCGGATGGAGCACAAGATAGACGTCCAGCGAAAAGACCAAGAACTTGAGGGAAGACGCAATAGAAGCTGACAGCAGATCCTTGTTGGGAGTAAGCATCTGGCGGACAAAGCAACGGAACCGTGATGATTGGAGGAAATTGATTCTGGAGGCCAAGATCAAGCTTAGGTTATCACGCCATAGATGATGATAATGATGCCCTGCTGTGATGATATCTGCAACATCATAGCTGATAAAAATGGGGTTAAAAAATATGGGCATAAAATTTCAAGAATATTCTTAATCTTTCGCACAGCTCGAGAATATCAGAGCCAAGAGATATTCTCAAAGAGTTTTCATTGTTGAAGTTTGTTTCACAAAAAAAGTAAAGTGCCAGGCATCGATGAAATTCTAGTAGAGATCATAAAATATGGTGGCAGCAGTATTCCAAAAGCTGTCCATGAAGACATCCAGCACACTTCGCAACAAGAACATATGCCGCACGAGTGAAGCCAATCAATTATGTTCCCTATCCATGAAAAAGGTGAAAAGCTACTGTGTGAAAACTATAGAAACCTCGATGGCGAGGGTGCCTGAACAGGATGGCCCTACAGTCCCGGTAGCCCACTGAAAGATGGGCGTTAGCACCACCCGCTTTGCCTGTTCAACACTTGAGATACTAATGTCATCCAGTTTTGTCGGTTTCACCTCCGACGTTCCTACTACGCATGGAATAAATCTTGATCAACCAAATTTTCCTGCAAATATCCTGACAAGAGTGAAAGTGGTTGTAGAAACAACCATATGAACCAAAGACTCAATAAAAATTCTCGGGTCCCCTTGCTTCTCATCCTCAATAGGCAATTCGCTCGCTTAGTACCGGTGAGGAAATTGTTATTACCTTCGATTTCCTTTCTCGAGCCACCAGTGGAACAAATAACCTCGTTAATTTTTTTTTGGAACGAGATATCAAAACAAAACATAAAAGACATTTTCTCTTTTTTTTCTCTGGAGTTGACTTTATTTGTAAACAAAATAAATTTTAGAATCGACATTGGAAATAATTATTTTTGGAAAACAAAATGATTTACAACTGACTTTCGTAACAGTGGGGGCCCTTTGTTGCTGACACTGGTACTCCTCGGTTGCATGTACTGGACTCCCTTACCCAGATGCTCCGAGAAACATTCGGGAAAGCTTGGCCTAGCTACCTTATCCCTTACCTTATCTTCTTACAGGGTTGTAAAAAAATTTTCATGCAGGGTGGTATACCACCAGGGATAGAAAAAGTCTTGTCTTTTCACAATTCAACACTTTAAAACTTAGCAGAAATCGTCTTTATAGACTCAGACTTTACACAATGGTTTAAGTACTTTCGTTTTACACTAAAGTATTAACTGATGAACGTTGCCTTTTCCTGACGTCACAACTAATTTCTCCCCGATAATTTCTTATTTCTTTTGCACAACTTGTAAAACTCTCACACACGATTTTCTTTAAATTATTTCCTGGCAAAAAAACTCTTTTCTACCAGCACTGGCAGTCAAACCAACGTAGAAGCAACCGTTGTTTAACACGGAGTACTGTTGAATAATTTTTCTTAACAAAAAGTTCGATCCGCTAATCATAGGGAACGTTGACTGGCCAATAAATTTTCTTCCGTCCATAAAACCTTGAATCTGCATTTAGTCTGAACCGAAATCGCAATATTTGACAACAAGATATCATATATTTTGATCTGTCAACAGTGACGTATATAAAATAGTTTATATTTGTTTGTTTTGGTGTCTCATGATTTAATTTTCGTGAATTAATGTGGTGCGGAATGACTTAGTAGTGACCAAAGTCGTATTTAACAGGGCGAGGTCTTTGCATAGAATAAGATCTATTGCTGAAGGTAAGCCGTTTAACTTTGTTTTGTAAAACACCGGCAAATTCATATGATTTGGCGATGAAATGGTTCATTATCCGATTAATTCTATTGCATAATATTGCCTTTGCACGCAACAAATCAGCATTTGCTTCACGCGTTTGCGACCTTACACTTTGTGTTGTTTCAGGCTGATGGTGTATGTTTTGAAGAGCAATCGTTTTGTTTTAAACGACTCCTAGTCCATTCAATTTCTTCGGTTTGTAGACGAGGCAGGTCAGCTGGTGATATAAATGCACTTCTACCAATGCTACACTTTATGCCGGATGTTTATGGCAGAGTAGCAACATTTGACCTTCTGCTAGGGTGGTTAAGCGTAAATAGTACGAGTCTAACGCTTTCTTCTTCCCGAGTTCGAACAAGGTGCTTGTTCGTTGATAGTCTATAATATGTATGTCAGTAGGATTATTGGGGGCCCACCATCCTTGAAGCTGTTGCTGTCAGGGTCTATTTGATGAAATTTCTCTGCTTCCACGACTAGTAGTTTAAGTTACAAAAGTGTACTTAACACTTTGGATAAATTTCTACTCTTATACATATGTCGATTTGAAGGACAAATAATTTTTTTCTTTACTGCTGTGATTCATTCTCTATCCACAAAAAAGGCAACAATTTACAGTATAAAAATTATATGAGCATATCAATACTTTATATAGCGTACAAAATAATTTTAAAGGTCTTCGAAAATAAAATCAGATCATACGCAAACAGTATTTTTGGGGAGTATCGAGGTGGTTTTAGAGTAGGTGGATTGACGATAGCTCAAGTGTTACAGTCAAACAGGTACTTGAGAAATGTTGGGGCAATATGGGCTGACACGAAATTTTCGTTGACGTTAAGCAACCATACGACAGTATTGATCGTAACGCCCTGACATCGGCAACCTCCCAAGTTCGCATCAATAACCAACTCACTGACACCTTTGACACAAATATTGGATTAAAGCAGGGAGATGGGCTGACCCCGTTGCTATTAATTAATTGGCTCTGGAATATTTCAAAAGAAAGCAACGTTCCAATACAAGAGGTACGTTGGTATACAAATCGAGCCAGGTGGTAGCCTATGCGGATGATATCAAAATTTTGTCATAACCGCCAAAAAAATTTCCTGAAACTTGACAGCGAAGCGAAACTAGGCGAGTTTCAAACCAATGAGAATAAAATAAAGCTTATGATTTCTTTCGCGATCATTGAACACTGCCAAATAACTTTCCCTGAAACTCGTCAGCAAAGCTAGTAAGGCTACATATCAATGAGAATAAAACAAAGTTCAGCATCCACTCAAGGAAAAATGTATACCTCTATTGCACAAAATATCACACTTGAAGAATACAGTATCGAAAATTTAAGGCAAATTCGTATATTTAGGCGTCAAAATATTATTTTTCAAATTTGAGTCATCGTAATTGACTGTATCAATGGACATACTCATTTGCGAAGTATGTTGAAACTGGTCGGGTTGAAACAAAGCAGTCTAGATTTTGGTGGCTAAATGGCAATCACTAAGTTATTTGCGAAAGCTTTTAGTTATTCATGGATTTTTTTTGGGCTTTGCTAAACAAAGACCTAGTAGTTTCGCGTCCTATCTATCCGGCTACCTGACTGTCTGTCAGAAGTGGTATTCTTCCAAAAGTTTAGGATGTATCAAACATTGCTAACTTTTCAAATATAGTGTCGAGTGGGTTGTCAAATAAAAGATCTTGATCAGAAACAGTATTTTTACGCGTCTGGGGGTCCCGGGAAAGTTCTAGTCCACCCCCTAGTGATTAGACACTTTTGAGTCGAAAAATCTGAAAAAATGACAAAGGTAGGTACTTATAAATACAAGGGCGACATTTATCTCAGAAATAAAAATTCGTTCAACTTTGTTGATAATAGTATGATTTGTAATTCTTATGGTTTCTCCCATAAAATCAATAAACTTGTAAAAATGTTGCTGCTATGTAGATTTGTATAAGATCTTTATGCTTGCAAAATTTTATTGTTATCAAATCATAATCAAGATAGTTATCGCCATTTCAATCAATGGTATGGAATTAAAACAACAATAATGGCCAGCGGCTGATACATACATTAAATTGACCTAAGCACTCTTATTTTCTTCGGATTTTCCGGAGAATTTGAGGATTAGTGTTAAATTTGAATATTTTCAATTAGGCGAGCAATCAGAAAAATTATTTGGGCTTGAAAAATATGTCGGCTGTTATGTGCTTATGAAAGAAAGTGCATCTTCTTGGATGAATTCGAACGGTTTCTTATATATGTATGCACTGGAGGGATATTTCAAGTCGTCGATTTGCGCCATTAGAAAATGTGTTTCGAACCCTAGGACGGTTATAAAGCCCTTCTGGTAGGAGCACTTCTCTGCACACTCGACTTGTTTGTTTTTCTTAGAGCTCATTATTGCTACCTCAATTGTTAATATAATTTCCTTGTGTTTGTTATTTTAAATAAATACAGGTAAGTTTGACATGTACATGTAGGTTACAAATATTGTAATATTGTAGTGTTAGGATTAGTTAACGTTTTTTTGATAGCATTTATTAGAATTAAGTTGATACATATTAGTTGTAAGCTCACAACACACTTTTTCTTTATGTTCTTTAGTTATATGTATGTAATTTTGATAGAGTTAGTTATATGTAATTTTAATAGTTGGTTAGTAGTCATTTAAATGATAATATTTCGTAATTTTCATTTGATAACATCTACATTGTTCCTTTTTGACTAATTTTTTGATTGACTTTTGTTTAAATTTAGAGTGCCATGTGGACCATTAAGTTTTTGAGTACTTTAATGTTTTAAAATTGCTTTATGTTTTTATGAGATTCATAATGATTGAATCAATACAGCCCATTTGAATTTGAAATATACGAGTACAGGTACTCGTACACCAGCCACTAGGACATATAATTGAAATGGCTATATCTCACTTGATTATGATTTGATTCCAGTGAAATTTCGTAGGTCAAAAGACCTTATGTTAGTATTTATAATTTCAAAATCCTAGGAATTTTAAGGGTTCCATCCAAATTTTATGGAGCAAAACGAAAAATTCACAGTTGATGCTATTACTAACAAAATTGAGTGATTTCGACTTGTGAGGCATTTGTTGCGCTTGTAGTCAAAGAGACCTGATCCCGTGATTTTTTGGCAGGAAGGTGTCCAATCACGAGTTGGGGGCACACATTTTGCAGAAAATACACAAAACAAGTTTCCATTTCAGACTCTGGAAGTTCAAATCAATGTGTTTCATTTGATATCCCACTCGACTTCTTTTGATAAAAAAAAATTTTTAAAAGTCACTTTCATACAAAGAGAGACCCTTTTAAAAACTTTTGGATTGATCGAAAAGACCTAAACTTTGGAGGAGCTTTCACTACAGACTATTTCACAAAGTTTGAGCTTTGTAACTTGAATATATTCTGAGGAAACAAGACAGTGACTCACGGGCAGGCGGAGAGATGAACAAATGGATAGACAGGACGTGAAATTAGTATTTTTTTTTGTAAAATTTGTTGTACAAAGCCTTAAAAAAGTTTGAGATACAATTGAATACATTTGAAAAACCTTTTTGGTGATCAATCTTTCAGTTTGCACATTGTAACAATCCAGATTTCATTGATTTTTTTATGAACACATATCTTGGCCTGTCTATGCTAGGAGGTTTGTGTGTTGTCTTAACTATTAGGCTTTCTTCCTATTACGTCCGACAAAAGGAACATGGTAATTGAATACCTGTAACCTGCAATTAAGTGTGAAAAACAACTTTTTCAAATTCAGAGATCATAAGTTTACATAACTGTTTGATGCAAGCATTGATTTCGTTAGTTTGTAAGAAAATTGCAAAAAAGGTGTTAGTATATAATGAGCATCTGAAGATTTTTTCAATGCATGATATCAGTAATTGAAAACCAAAATGGCAGTTGCTTTCAATGGTCATACTAAGTAAATTTGTAGTTCGTGTGGTACAGTGGGTTGGGACACTGTCCGCTTGTGCAGCAGCTCCCCAGTTCAAGCCTCGGTGGCGGCATCGACTTTATGCTTCTGATGCTGCTGTCGAACTATCAGTCTACCCAGCTATGATGGGAGTTTTGTGTCTAGTTTGACCGAACTATAAAAAAATAAGGAAGTGCTCCGCGCACATCAAGAAATCCAAACACGAACTTTACATTTAACTTTAAAAACTTTATTGATTACAATTTCTTTTGAGTATTCACTCGGACAGCGTAACGTTTTACATCTAATTAGCAAAAACTGAAGGTGTTCATGGATACGCTTCTATTTATTATGCGAAAAATGATGAGTTCGCGACACGTGAATTAATTATGCGAAAGTAATTTTGATTACGATGGGACATATGCCGCCGCGTAAATTGCTTACCTATTGTCTAGGTTCGGCACATGTCATTTCCGTTGCAGATTCGTTGCATTTGGGTAAATGCAACGTTTGCAGTAATTGATTTATGTGAGAATTATTTTTATAGGAATTCAGAGTAAGCGTATACATGACTTCTCCCCCCTTACAATAAGAATTCTCCTGAATTCTAACCTTTTCATTACAATTTGTTTTAATGTTTTTGTTTACATTCATAATTTCTTTTGTTTTATGTATTTTATAAAAAATGGTAAGTATTGCAAAAATGATACATATAAGTATTGAAATTGTTGTTATTCCTAATATTGGACTTATAGTTTTGTAGAATTTAAGGATTTCTAAAGGTTCCAAATTTTCAATATGTTGTATGGTAATATTTTCAAAATTAATTCTTTTGGTAAAATTAAAATTATAGTCTGCTTCATAATAAAATCTGTCAACAAATTTGATATCATTGCTACTAAAAGTTTCATTTAGGATTTGAATAGTAAAATTATTGAATGTTATTAAGTAATTACCGTTTAGTTTTATATATCTGTCATCACAAGAATTTATAATTTGTTGATTTTTCATATTTTTACAAAGTATAGTTTGATCATCCAATTTTTTAATTTCTTGAAGTTTATTTATTTGTGTAAAGCAGTTATTTTTTTCAATACAATTGTTTACAATTTTGAGATCTTTTTCATATTGAATTTCTCCACTATATTGATATTTTGTTTGATTTATTTCAATAACAAATTGATCTTCTATATTAAGTTCTAAAAAGTTTTTATTTGGGATTGGGGTTATCAATTTAAGGTCGACTATTTTGTATTTATTGGGAATTTTGATGGCAAGGGTTAGTTCGTCCTTGTCTAGTTGCAAAAGTCCTGTTTTAGCGTTTTTAAGTCTGTAAAAGTCTAGTCCTGTTGTCAAGATTTCAGTAGTTGTCAATAAACTTGGGTGAACAATACCATGTCGGGTAAATGCTACACGGAGAGAAAAGTGCTGTGAAATTTTATAAAAAATGCAGTGAGTCTTATTGGAACTGCAATTATTTTTAACCCTATTGCAACTGTCGTGAAACTTATTACACGCCATGGTAAAAAATCTACTGTATCTGAAATAAAATCTATTAGCATCTTCATGTGAAGAATTATTACACTCACCACTTATAACAATAACATTTACTGTTGCATTGTGTTGAATTTCATTGCAAGTTCAATGAAGTGTAATAAATTTCACCTGCTTAGATGTTGTATATATTTATTAAAAATAGTTGTGAAACATAAATTGATTCCAAATTATATAAAAACGACAAAATTGCATTTTTAACAATTTATTTATAGGTATATGTCGTAACATAATAATTATTTTTGCTTGAATTTGATAAAACGCAATATTACATAGTCTTAAATTTAAGGAAAGTGTCTCCAGATGCAACTTCATGTGCAGTTGTTGGGTAAAAAGAAAATTCATCAATATTGTTAAAACTAAATTGATAGAGATCATTTTGTAATAATAAAGCATTGAAGTGATCGTTGTGTTCTACCTTGAATTTGTTTGATATTATCATCAAACAATCTTCATAGAATGTAATATCAAGAATTTTATATATAATGTTTTCATTAGCTTCTTTCAGAAGGAAGTAGTTCCGTTTATATGTAGTCCCCTTGTAGTCTAGGCTTTCAATAACGTGCATATTTGATACATTAATTCCAAATCCTTCCAAAGCATTGAAGTAAGTTTTGTTTGTAATATTGATTGAACAAGTTTTGTTTACCTTAATTTCTTTTTCAGTTTCGTTATTATAAAATAAATGTACAAGTTTCAATGATAGCTTAATACCTAATGAATAACATAAGTTTACACGCGAAGCGTTCGATGAAACATACTTTTTTAATTCTTTGTGTTTTCCTTCATTTCGCATACTCCACATCATTTTTAAAGGACCGCACTTCTTAATGACTGTTGGATAATGTGTTAGTAAATGCGCTTTAGGTTTAAGAGGCTGTTTGAAAAGTTGGCAGAAAGTTCGATTATGGAATGATATTTCGTTTTCAAGTTCTTGTAGGTCTAGAGGACTGAAGTTAGATTTTAAGCACAGATCTAAGAGCTTTTGCAAACGTTTAAAATATACCCATACGTTATTAGCTTCAGGGACAAGATCACCTACCATAAGGCCAAAAAAATGGACAAAGCACCAAGTTTCGCTTGCAGTCATCTTAAGACTTCGCGAATGCAGCGTCTCTAATTTGATAGGAGGTGAAATATTGCGGCAATCAATGGAGCCATAATCAAATAATTTTTTTCTGTCATTGAGTTCTTCCAGGGAAAAACATTTAATTTGTTCTACAAAATAGAGAATTATAAGGCTCATGTCATTTTTTAGAACGCCTTCAAAGAGATCGTGCATAATATCTACGCTAAAATTTTCAGCTGAATGGAAAGATGACAGATTATTAAATATACAAGTAGAAACGACGCCAGCTCGGGAGGGGTTTTTTAATGCTATGTCATTGTTATAATTGATTTTATTTCTCAATTTTTCATCAACTTCTTCAGCTAAAACTCGGGTTTCAGATTTAGAACACCTGCAAATACGACAAAAATAAGAAGATGAAAAAGAACGAGAAAATCCTAAAATTGAGTTAAGCCCCAAGTTATCTCCTGTTATAAGACCTAAAACGAAATAGACTTTTTTTCAACATTTCCGCATTTGATGACTAAGCCGTTTACTTCTAAATCAAGAAGAATTTCGAAGAGATAATGCAAAACATCTTCCAATTCATATTTCTTCATGCAAGAAGATTTCACTAACATAACAGGAATTATGTTCTGTAATGTAGAAAATTTGTGTTTCGGAATCGTTGGAAAATTTAGGTAAAAAGCAGAAATCGATTGAGCACCTGCATGTGAGCCCAAAGAATTTCCTGGATCAAAATCATCATTATACAAAAAATAAGGTATAGTGGTTTTATTTTCTTTAGAATGTTTGGCACTAAGGTTTTTCCAAATGGATGCTCCGGCAAAATTAGCTAAATCTGTTTGCTCCGAATTTGAAAAGAACTGGGTACGTTTCAATGTTTCATCTAACAAATTTGGCATTTCAAAATAATTTTTGATGAAAATTGGAATGGATAAAATAGTCGCTTTTATTTTCGAGTAGTTTAGGATTGGAGTGCCAGCTTCAATACCTGGTTGGATCTCAGAAGAAATGGTAACATTTTTAGGTCGTTTGAAAAGCTTTTGTTCTTCTAAATATTTAATTAATTTATATTCCGTGTCAAATTTGGAAAAGCCCTCTTTGCAGAACTCTTTAATAACTCTGACAGCAACAATAGGCTCAGTTGCTTCTAAAATGCTTGTCATTGGATACAAAATCTTTGTACATATATTTTCGATGATTTCAAAGGTTGTTTTGCGACTCATGAAGTCATTATTAATTAAAGATAATATGAATTTCAAAGCAGCAACTTGAAGAACTTCAGTAGAAGTTTTTGTCGATTGACTTTCATTAAAATATTGTTGGTTATCAAATAATAATTGATTTACCATGTTATTTGGTTGCTCAATACAGCCTTTTTCGTCAAGCAGAATGGAGTGTTGCGAGATAAGTAAACTTGTGTTACATTTTTTTCTTAAAGGATTTGTTTGAGTTTGATTTTCAATTTTCTTGTTACTGTGAACACATTGTAAATGTCTCTTTAATTTGCCAAAAGTTGAAAATTTTTGAGGGCAATTTCCTTCTTTACAATTATAATCAACCAAAAGATCATATTTATGAAAAATTTTGAAATGACTAAAGTAGCTGTGCAAAAATAAAAATTTGTCTTCGCAAACAAAACAAGTAAACATTATTTTAGTTTCTAAATTCAGTTCTTCAAAAAAAATGACCATTAGTTTTCATACTTTAATTCATTTATAAGTGCGGTCGCAGATGCGCTAATATTTTCGCATCTGATGTCATAAAAGTATTGCTGGATAAAATTCCACACGTTAACGCTTTGCAGCGGATATTTTATATTTAAAACATAAATGAACTTAAAAATTGAGTCAACAGCTGCCAAAAAATTTTCAACCTTATGCATCAAAGAGTCGAAAACGATATTATACTTTTCTTGACATATGACAATCAACGGTTGAACGGATAGACCTAGACCTTGGAACTTTTCCTGCAAATTCCTATACTTAATAAGAATATCCGCTTGATTTTGAACCTTCAGAAGGCAGCTATCAACTGAGTCCTTGATTGAAGGATGCCAGTACCTTCTTTTCTGGTCCGAACACTTTACTTTAATTTTTTGGAATGACTGAAGCTTATAATGCAATAATTCGAAAATCAGGACGTCTTTATCATCTGTAAAAAATTAAACATATTTAGTGAATTATAACATATAGAAATTTACAATAAACTACGTACTTTTTGATAAGGCAGTGTCTTCTAACTTTTGTGTAATATCATTAACAGCTGCGTTACAACTTTTGTCTGGACCCAAAAGCTCAACAAAAGCGTCAGAAAAAAATTGCCACTTTTCCTTCAAGGCTAACGACTTTTCTTCGCTATACAATTCAATGAAATCTAGATCAACCTAAAATCAATAAATTATGTAAATGGATATTATAAGTTTGGTTTGATTTGTTACCAGACGTAAAGCGTTAGATTGAGTTAATTGCGGCCATTCCATGAAAACATCAGAGGGAGCCTTTGATAATATGTCCGCCCTTCTTATGAAATACGTGTTCTTCCATTTGTTTTCGAAAATTTCCCAAGGTTGACTGTTATGCTTTAGCCAGTTTTTTTCGATAATATCTAAAAAAATTATTTATGTATTAAATGCATTAGTTTTAAATAACGACTTACGATCCTTCGATTCCATTGGAGAAAGTGGTGGCGAAGCCAATAATGATGGAGACTCATCACTACTGAGACGGCTTTGTCGTGCGTTTAGTTTAAGCAGACCTTTTTTTCTTAAATATTTTGTTTTATTATTATACGAGGTGTAAATAGGCCCTCTTGTTCTACCACCTGTGCCACTTTTAATAAAATAACTTTCCTATTGAAAAAAATGTTATTGATTACCTATAAGATTTTTTTATCAATTTATGTAGATAACCTTTGTTTCGTATGAAAAAGTCTCCGTTATTTTGTTCGCTAAGACTTCGCATTGCTTAGCTCCCAATGTCATCTCATTGTGAATGATATGGTCAATCAGTATATTGATCAATTCTTTCCTCTGGGACGAACTTAAAGGACGACTTTTGGATTTACACTCAAGAAGTAGCATTTTCCCCCTAGCATACAGCAGCAAAACTGCTTCTATATCCTAAGGAAAGATCTTTGTCAATAAAAATATCAAAAATGGATACGTAGTAAAATGTACCAAATTATCGACTGATTGAGGGATTCGCAAGCATGTATTGCTTGATGATCTCGAAGTTGAGGATGAATACCCATGCACTTCCCCCAGCCAACAATTGATATCCTTGGCAAAACTTGAATGATTGGATAATGTTTCAGCAACAGAAATAGACGCGTAGCCCTGAAAATACTTCATAAAATCAAGTACGTCCGATTTCTATATGAAAATGTTGGAGTTACCTCATTAATGCGCCATTGCGCCAATTTCGCCTTGAATTCAACTCTAGCATTTAAAAGATCGATGGGAATAAGGGCGTCAATATCTGAGCTCGTTATGTTCACTAACGTTTCAACGTTGACTTTGTATTCTGTTATATAATACAGAACATAGGAAGTAAGAACTGTGAAAGAATTTGTGAAGCTACCTTGAAAAATGGGTTCTATCTCAGGAAGTCCCCATTCACGCAAGAGTTTTAATACTGGAATGTCAGTATATTCTTGCGGTTCTAAAATGAACACCATTTCTTCCATGTTTAGGTTATTTTCGCCACCACTTTCACCAACAATGGAATCCATAGTCACTTTCCCGATTTCAACACTTACACTTTTCTAAATTTATTAATTCTTTTGCGCACTTTTAATCAAGCGTCTGCACTGCACAAGCTTAGCTTCACTATACACTGTCTAAAATCAATATTTAACTACAAATGTCGTGAAATTTCATTGCATTCGAAATCAGAAGTTGTGAATTTTACTACGTAATCAATGAATTTTCACATTTCCAAGCGTAAGCAGCAATTTATGGGAGAAGAGCATGAAATGAATTCTTTCACTTAATTGTAGTAAAAATGATATAACCGAATTCGTAATAAAAAGGCCAACATTTCATTGCAAATACGTAAATATTTATTGACTTTGTAATGGATTTGTAAATCCGGAGTAAATTTGGAGCTGTAGTGAATTTCATTAAATGCTTTAATAAAATTCATTGCTTATATTTTTCTCCGTGTATGCTGTCCATGATTTGGTCTAGTTTTTCTTTAAGCATCTGCAATCTTATCATTTGATCTAACTGCAGTTGTTTTACTATAATTTTTCTTTCGTTCGCAGTTACTTCTTCGTAAGTTTTTGTAATTTGATTTCTATCTGATTCAATGGTGTTTTTAAGAATTTTTATCGAGTCACTGATATGCGAATTGATTTCTATTTGCTTATTTAGGTTACCGATAGTTTTGTCTTCGTTAATTTCTACTGTTTTCATGTGTTCAGTGATTTCCTTTCTATCGTCGTCATTCATGGTACCAAAAAGCCATTTTTCTACTGTACCAACGATATTGAGTAAACCTCTTTTCTTTCTAGGACTAGGTTGAATAGTTTTAAACTTTGCACGAATAGTTTCTAGTTCTTGTCTAATAGTCAAGTCATTCCCAAGGTTCAACCGTTTGATGTTTTCCTCTGCTAAATCGAATGCCTGCCTAAATTCTGTTAAATTGAGTACGTGAATTATTGTCCTAGCATCTTGAATAACCTCCGTTGTTTCCATCTTTATTATTGTAAAGCCATTTTCAGTCGATATTGGTTGTATATTTAATGTCCCAGTTGTTGGTTTTACCATAGAGATTAGAAGCAACCATATGATGATTATGACCTAAAATAAGTATTTAATCTTAGATATGTCATAATAAAAAGTAATTGATTTGTTAAGGGTAAATGATTTAAACGACTTAAGTTAAGGTTAAATTATTGAAACTATTGAATTTTGCTTTGCAAAATATCTGCGAGCATTTTCTTCCTTAAATAAACCATGTCCTCTTGGGAAAAATTTGGTTCACAATTGCGAGTTATATGTTCAGCAAATGTGCAGCTAAATACACCACAGTCATATGCATTTGTTTGAAGTGGACCGTTTAGAATTTGCTCCTTTTTCCAAAAAGAAAAATCTAAAACCTCATCTTTCTTGTCCATCGATTCTTCCTTGACATAATTTTCTAGTAAATCTAGAACTTCGGTATTTGGAGTCCTCATTGGATCATAATATTTAATGTATTTTTCCTTTGGGCTTATTACGGCTAAGCACCAATGTGTTTGGTTTATGTGAACTGGAATTATTATTAAATCATAGGAGAATATATCCACTTTCCGTGTCCATCTTCGAACTGCACTATATCCTGTTTTGTTTAGGCACAGCGTGAAAAATGCATTCATTGCATACACTTTCGGAAGATTATTTGCATTGTCTAGTGAGCTTCTTTCTACTAGCAAATTTAGGTAAAAGTTAATTATTTGGTCGTTTAACCATTCTTTTCCTAGTAAGGTGGCTGCATCGCTCCTCTTTATTGATAAATTAAATTTCTTTACCAAAACCTCGGAGTTAGGACCTTCTTTAGCTTTTATTTCTGCTTCTAGAATTCTTTTATCCTCTGTTTTAACGATATCGTCTTCTGAATAATCGTTTAAATTTGTATGTTTTAATTCTCTTTTGATATTTGTGGGATGGACATTATGTAATTTTGCCCTTCTATATCTTGGTTTTTCTTTGTGTCTTACAGCTTTATAGTCCTTTATGAATCCAGTCATCCTAGTTTCCTCGTAGTTTTCACGTTTTTTATTTATTTTTTCCAAATATTTTTGTTTTGCTTCGTTGATGTTATTTTTAATTTTTAAAGCGTCTATTCGTTGTTCCTGAGCATCGATAGGGGTACACTTGATAGTTGAATGATAGCGGTTGTTGTAGTTTCTAACAGCCTGTTGTACTATTTGTTTTGGTGAAAAATTTGTTCTATTTAATATTAAAGTTCTGCATATCGAAAGTAATGTGTTGTGAAAACGTTCTACGTCAGCATTACCTGTATGGCTATGCGCTTTTGTTATGCGTAGTTCTACTTCCTCTTCTTTTAAGAATTCCTTTACGTTAATAGTATTTAATTCATTTCCTGCAGTAATTTTCTTGGGTTTTCCTATTTTTGCAAAATGTTCTTCTAAAGTTTCAATGATTGTTATATGATTTTTGTCAGGTAGGAAGTAAGCAGAGCCAAATTTCGAAAATCGATCTATTATTGTTAAGAAATCATATTTCATGAAGGTATGAATATCTATATTGATAATTTCGTTTTTACTGTCGGGTGTTTCTGTGTAATTAAATTTAGGTTTGATCGGTTTTCTGTCATATTTCACCATTTGACAGACATCGCATTGGTTGAGTACAATTTGTATTAGTTTCTGTAATTTCGGATAATAGATCTTTTTTTTTATAGAATTGAAAGTTTCTTGTATGCCGGAGTGCATACTTTCCATAATGTGATACAGAGATATTTGCTTTACTGCTTCGGTTTCCGTTTTTATATCCTGAGCTCTAAAAGAGCATCGAATAAACTTGACTTGGCTGTCATTTGAGTACATTTCCCTTATTGTTTGTTGCAAGATGTTATATTTGCTGTCTTCAAGTTCCGTATAAATGCCGGTTATCCCCTTCTTTATGTACTTTCTAAGGATTTCGCGTAAATTGTCGAAATCGTATTCCGCTATATAAATTATTCGCTTTTTATGAATAACTTCTAACTCTTGGATCTTATTATTTGTCAATATTAACTGTGTCCTATATTTATTTACAATTTCCTCCTTAATAGGTATATGATCTTGTAGATCTTCTTCCGCAGAATGTTTTGTAGCTATTGTACTATCGTGACTTTCCAAGTTAAATATTATTCCTAAATCTGAAAAAGAGTTTGTCTGTTTAAATGAGCTTGTCGACTTTTCATCACACTCCTTAGGTTGATTAGTACGGCTGAGAAAATCCGCTACCTTATTTTCTTTTCCCTTTACGTACTCAATATCAAAATGATATTCTCCTAGTTTTAAGAGCCATCTTTGATGCCTGGGTGAAAGGTCCTTCCCTTTATATTTAGCATGAAGGTATTTGATAGGTTGATGGTCCGTATAAATAGTAAACTTGTTACCATAGAGATACGGTCTGAAATAATTTACCGACCACATAATGGCAAGAAATTCCTTATCAGTAGTGGCGTAATTCCGCTCATGACAGTTTAATGTCCTCGAGGCAAAGCACACTGGATGCCCGTTTTGTGACAAAACGGCACCTATTGCATACTGATACGCGTCCGTTGTTAATTGGAAGGGTTTCTGAAAATCAGGAAATCTTAAAACAGGATGTGATATTGTAAGAGCTTTTAGTTTCTCAAAAGCGCTAATATAATTTGGATCTTTACAATTAACTTTTTGGTCCTTTTTCAGATACTTTGTTATAGGTTGAGCTACTTTTGCGTAGTCCTTAATAAACTTTCTGTAGTAACCCGTTAATCCTAGAAAGCTCTTTATCTGTTTGTGCGTTTTTGGCAATTCTAATTTTTGTATTATTTCAACCTTTTCGGGAGTTGGCTTCAGTCCATCTTTTGAGATAATATGACCTAAGAATGTGGTCTCCTTCTTCATAAAATTGCACTTATCTATCTGGATTTTAAGTTGATGTGCTTTCAAAGTTTGAAAAATGTCTGTTAACGATTTAATGTGTTCCTTTAAAGAGGTGCTAAAAATCAGAATATCGTCTAAAGAAACGACACATGATTTATTTACGAAATCTCTTAACACGTCATTCATTAGGCGCTGAAATGTCGCTGGTGCATTCTTTAGACCAAACGGCATTCTTACAAATTCATAAAGTCCGTGAGGTGTTACGAAGGCTGTTTTATGCCTGTCTTCCTCTTTGACTAGAATTTGATGATAACCTTTTGCTAAATCGATTGTTGAAAAATATTGGGCTCTACCTAGTTTATCGAGGATAGAGTCAATATTTGGCAATGGGAATTTATCATCCAATGTTATTTCGTTTAGTTTTCTGTAATCTACCACTAAACGAAATTTCTTTTCCCGCGAGTTGTCCGATTTTTTCGGTACTATAAAAAGAGGACTTGAATACATTGAATTACTCTTTCGAATAATTCCTTGCTTTTCAAGTTCTGCAATTTGTTTTCGGACCTCCGCTTCGTGCTTAGGAGGATACCTGTACAGTTTTGAGTTGACTTGATTTTCGGTTGTAGTCTTTATCTCATGTTTTATTGTGGGGGTACTCGTGAGTTTGTCACCCTCCTTAAAAAATATTCCCTCATACCGTTTTATCAGTTTTATTATTTCGGCATATTCTTCTTTGTTCAGGTGATCTAACTGTAATCTTTTTAGATAATCACCATGCACTTCTTTTAAAGAATTTACTTCATCAAAAGGATAAGGGCTATTAATAAATTTAATGGCATGTCCATTTAAAATAATTAATTTTCTCTCGAAATCTATTAATGTATCGAGATTATTTAGTAAATCAGTTCCGATTATGAACTGATATTTTCGGTTTTGTAACCTATTAACCTTCCACCGAACCAAGGCTCGTGAGGGTGGAGGATCAATTTCTTCTGGCGATGGAGTATGAACTTCATACTCGATCTTATCTTTTCCTGTAATAGTTGAAAATATGATTGGCTTGATTTTCACCTTATTAAATGTATTAAATCGGTCATCAATTACACTGAATGATGCCCCAGTATCAATTAAAGCTACATATTTAACATTATTTATAGTAATTTGAATCAAAGGCAATTGTTCCGAGGCTAGTTGTGAAAAAAATATTCATTTAGGTTAATTTCAGGGGATGAGTTAGAGAAGGTTTCTTCATCAGATAAATTATTTGATTGGTTTTGGTTTTTAACCTTTTCAATATTTGATCTATGGAATTGCGCATTCTCAACTTTCATGGGCTCAATACCCGGTTGGAGTTTAGACTTCCATGTTTGTTTTGAACGACCTGAAAAATTATTGGCTTTATTTTGCCCCGATTTGTTTGAGTTCTGAGATCTGAAAAATTGATTTTGACCACTATTTTGTTGTCCACTGTCATTGTCTTTTTGTCTGTACTTATTAAATTGTCTGTTTTGTTTTGTATTATCCTCTCCGTCAGAATTTTTGTCAGTCTGTCTGTTTTGTGAGGAATTAGGATTAGAATCATTGAAATTATTTTTGTGGAATTTAGGTTTGAAAATTTTGACCTTTCTAAATTCTGGTCTGATACATTCATCTTCAAATCTTCTTGATCTCATAATTTCTATTATTTTATCAATATTTGTCTCACTGTATATCTTTTCTAATAGCACACCCTGACTCATTTCTTTCACTACATTTGTTAAAATTGAATTAACATTACTAAGGTCAATAAACATTTTATCCTGATAAAAGATTATTAGTTCATCTGCCTTATACTTAATTTTTTGTACTTCCTCAGCCAATTCGCTTACATTGTGCACCTTTAGTTCGTTGATTTTTTTGTAGATTTCCCACGGTTGAACGTCTGGTCTGACACGTAGCTTTAGCTGATCCTTGATGAGTTGCCACTTATCTGTTTCTGGGATGTTGATGATTGCGTTCTTAGCCTCGCCTTGGATCATAATAGATGGTCCTTACTGCTGTTTTCTTTGAATCTTCATTGTCAATTTTGCTCAAATAGTATTCAACACTGCTCAGGAAGCCGTTGATGGTAATATCTCCGACGCCGGTAAAGTTGTTCATATATTTGATTTCCTTTAATATTTTATCGTTATGATCGTTTGATGATTGTCTGTTTGAAATTTGTTGAAGAGCTGTTGCCAACTGTTGGACCTGCTCCTCCCTTTGAGCAAGTTGTAGTTGAAGTTGTTGGAATTGTTGAACCAGTTCTTCCATTCTGTATGCGTCGTTCCGCCCTTGGTTGAAGATATTCCTTCTTCTTGTTCTTCGTCCAGCAGGATCCACGTTTTATATGGGGTTTTTTTTTTTTAAATCTTAGGCTATGTTACCTGTTTCCAAGTTTTGTGAAACTTTGTTCAATTTGTCCGGTTTAATTTGTTCGGTTTGAAATGTTGCTTTTCACTTCTTATTAGGAACTTTGTTTGTTTTACACACTTTTTAAATTAATTTATGGGCGATCAGATCTCTACAGCAGCCTCACTGCGAGTTTTAAGCGGAACTTTATGCTTCGTGTGTCTGCTCTGATCTTATTATGTAGGTCAATAATAACCGTATTAACCTTCGCGGCCTTCCCGATTATTATTTTGTTTAATATTTATGTGTTTTTAGTTTATCGGCACCTTCGCGGCACTTAACCGATTTTATTTTTAAATAGTCACCACACTTTTTCGTTAGTTCCTTCGCGGATTTTCGAGCTGTGGCGTTTACCGACTGCGCCAGTTTTGTGTCTAGTTTGACCGAACTATAAAAAAAAAAGGAAGTGCTCCGCGGACATCAAGAAATCCAAACACGAACTTTACATTTAACTTTAAAAACTTTATTGATTACAATTTCTTTTGAGTATTCACTCGGACAGCGTAACGTTCTACATCTAATTAGCAAAAACTGAAGGTGTTCATGGATACGCTTCTATTTATTATGCGAAAAATGATGAGTTCGCGACACGTGAATTAATTATGCGAAAGTAATTTTGATTACGATGGGACATGTGCCGCCGCGTAAATTGCTTACCTATTGTCTAGGTTCGGCACATGTCATTTCCGTTGCAGATTCGTTGCATTTGGGTAAATGCAACGTTTGCAGTAATTGATTTATGTGAGAATTATTTTTATAGGAATTCGGAGTAAGCGTATACATGACTTGGGCGCTACTTGAAAAATTTGGTAATAATCATATGGTTGGACGTGGTATTGACCATATCACCTTTAAATCCGTTATGGTCATGGAATGAGATACCCTAACAATAAATTTCGATGCCAAGGCTCGGATTTGGATGGTTGTGTCGTGGATTATTGAATAAACTTATATCATTGCTCCTCAACTTCAGTCATTAGTTCACAAGTAATTATCATGAACTTGTCATTCAATTTTATTAGATAGATATAAGAATGCATCGCAGCTGAATAGACAGATCAACGGCCAATACATTTGATCAAGATAAAGATAACTATCTCTAAGTGAAGGCCAAAATGGGGCTATCGTACTAACGTAAAAAAAGGTACGTTATTAGGGTATATTTTATTTGCTGGATACGAAACACTTCTAACGGAAGCAGACTTCTGCCTATCCAACTTATTACATATCTTATTTCCTTGTCAAAAGACACTTAGCCTATTTGTTGTCCTAATTTTTATCATTTAATTTTCTTTCTACTTTATAATTAGATTTGAATCTATTACATAGAGAGTGTATAAACAAATAAATATTTTGACCTTAAGTCAGAGTCCCTCACATCTCCTACCTACTAAGATCATCTTTATGTCAGCTTTCAAACATTTGATATCCCACAAAAAGACTTTGCAACAAAATCAAATCATCATTCAGCTATCAAAACTTTTTGCCTTAATATCCAGCCTATAAAATTGGTCAACTAAAATGTGATGACATTAAGCCTTCTTTTTCAGATCAATATGATATACATATACTCCTATACTGTCATATCAGGTACACAAAATTACTGAGTTCTTGTACTCTGTCCAGGAGAAAGTGATAAAAAATCTCATTTGCTTTTACTCGAAAATTTTTTATTCTTCCCTTTAAAAAGTTTCATATCATTGCTTCGTACTATAAATCATACTTCAATATCCAAATAAGACCTCCTACCGCGTTCAATATGCCAACGATTCCACTGTTATGGATGAAATATGACTGTTGTCCCTGGAGATTCCACTTCTTCGATTTTGTCCATTGCACGCATTGAAATTTTTGATTTATATGTTAAACGTTTCAATTACTAAAGTCTTTCACAAACGTGGTCTAAAATGATTTCAACTGGAAACTCTACTGCATATAAATTTCATATCAATTTGATTTATGAATTCACAAAGCCACAAACAGTTCATGAGACGCAAATAAAGGAAAGAAGAGTTAGACTTTCTGATTTGAATTACGATTTTGGGTTTTGCCAAAATTTCATAATGGATTGTATTCAAAAGCGGAAAGTTTACTACTGTGGAAGGTTTGTTTGGCTAAGTGTGAATTTTTACAAGTTTATTTTTTAGTGATTCATACGAAAGCTTGTTCGTACTCTTCCGAATCATGAAGGTATACGAGTATATGAGTTAAATACAGCCAAATACGAGTATAGCCATATTTGTTACTATTGTATGTTGCCTCATTGTTCAAATTTTTGTTTAAAGAATCGCTATTAGTCAAGTTTTTTAAAATTTCCCATAAATATGATGGAATTTAGGCAATTACTTTAATGTTACTAGAGTAATGCAATATCTAAAATAGGAGGACCACTTGTTATGAGCCATGGTACTGAATGTAGAAAGTGGATATAAGAGTTTCCTTGATTTGTAAAGGCATATTCAGACCAGGGAAGTAGCGTAACAATTCCGCAAGCCATATCATACCAAAGTTGATTAACAATTAATGTCAGTCGCCAATTTCATGGTGCAGCAAGAGCTGAGAGGTACAGTCACATGACGAAAAAGTATAGTCTGGACATCACTAGTCGGCAAAAACCGTTCAATTTGTTAGAGGAGAGTTAAAATCTAAATGATATTTGAAATACATACTTGAAGTATTCAAGTAACAAAAAAACAAATACACGTGTGAAAATAATTGACCAAATATGGTATAAATGAATAAAAGAAACCCGAAAGTACAACACATATACATATCAATGGGCAATTTTTCGAACAGCTCATTCGAAATTTTGACATCAATTTAAAACCTGAGAAATGCCAGATGAAATTTATGACACAGTTTCAAGATGATACTACTATTGGTGTCTTGCGTTTAGATAGTTTTTATCGCTTGTGTTTTGATAGTCGAATTAATTCCTTTCTGGGCATCATTCTCTTTCTATAAGAGTCAAAGGCACTGATGAATTAATGTCCGCTGTTTGTCAGTGAATGGCCAGACTATACTTCTACATGGAGTGACTATAGTGCATTTTTTGACTCAACTTCACGACAACGTAAGAGCAAACTAAATTTGTTCCATAAATTTCACTGATAGTTGGTGAAATTACAGCGTTTTTACATGGTAACACGATTCTCCAAGGATGAAAGAAGGACTGGTATCAGAGAATTACTCTCGGGTCTATATTTACATGGATCTCTTCAAGGAAGATGAGACGATGCTGCTTATTAAGGACTTATAACCAGGCTAGTTTAATTATATTAATTAATAATCTATGCTGCAGTTTTTCCAAAGATTTGATCAATGACTTCTTTGGCAGCATTTATCCGTTAGATATGGCTGAAGTGACTCCAATTGATCCCAATTTTCTAGATATGAAACTTGAAAAACCAAAATCAAATTGTCCCGCAAACAAACTTAAGTTCACCGTTTTACAAACTAACCCAAAGGCTGTCTTGGGGGAATTGCACGAAAGGAAGGTGGACTGGATTTGAGACTGTGGCTAAATCGAAAGCATGGAGAGAATGAATTTATCTGACCCAGCTTTTTTAGCAAACATGGGTATTTTTATTCTTACCTGTATAATACTTGTAAGTCACGATCCCCCAACTGTCGATTTTGCCCAGAAGAGGAAAAAGATACCTGCCAAACAGTTTTTGCGTGCAAAATATGGGACAGGCGGCAACGCAACCTCAACAGGAGATGGGATAGCTAACCCTGAATAGTATAGTCACAACGATGCTTGAATCAGTTGATAAATGGAACCATGTAGCATATTTTGTTCGGGCAGTCCTAAAAGAAAAATAGGACCCACAGCAGCCGAGGACGTTGGGGATGGGGGGTTGCTTGTCGGGCAACTCTTCTTAATCCCTTCCCTCCCACTAGAGGAGGGATTCCTCAGCTTCAAAGTGCCTCACGGCGTAGCAAAACGAGACCTAGCGTGAAGTAATGTGTCAAACGGTACCAGGCTGGGTTCTCAGCTTGACAGGGGAGGTGTTTAGTTTGTAGCCCAGTCACTTGCGAGCATAAGAGCTCCACACTGAGTGCATAAATGGAGAAAAAAACCGGTGCACCTATGGGCAATCTGTTGTCACCTTTACTTAGCGAAGTATTTTTAGAATGGGTGGAGAGCAAAATTGAAGAGTCTGGTTGGATGCCCAGGATTTGGTATCGTTATGTGGATGACGTGATTGCCGTTATAGAACGGAATGAAGCCCAAAACATATTAAAAAAACTCAACTCCGTACATAAAAACTTGACCTTCACAATGGAAGTCGAAACAAATGGCACTATCCCATTTCTAGATTTTAAAATAACAAGGACAACAGGCAGTTTTGAATTCGAAATACACCAAAAAAACACTAGCACACAAAGACAGTACCAGCTACGTCAAATCACAGCTTTTCGCAAAAAATGGCATCTTTCCGGACTTGGCTACACCGAATGATTACCGTCCCCTTAAGCCAACAAAACCGGAAAAAAGAGGAAGATTACATCGTGGACACAGCTGTCAAAAATGGATACGACCCCATGATAGGGAAACGAATGGGGAAAAAATGGAAAAAAGAGCGCAAAGACGCAAGCTCACAAAAATGAGTACACTCAAGGACGAACCAACGCAATGAGCAGTAATGATCATGTCGGAGGTTAGCGGTGCCCTGAATAGAATTATGAGGAAAAACGGTATTTAAATGGTGACCAGAAGCTCACCATTTCAGCTTAAAACCAACGTAGCGCAAATCAAAGACATAAGGAGCAAACATGAAAAGCGAGGGATCTACAAGATTAATTGCCAGCAATGCGAAAAAGTATATATTGGGCAGACAAAACGCAGTGTGAAAGTCCGGTTCAACGAGCATGTTCTAGAAGCACAGTCAGCACTAACGAAAAATAAAGTGAAAGACGTTTGATCATCGGTAGCCCGTCACATTTGCGAAGGACACAACGTTAATTGGGAGCAGTTGGAAGTTATCAAAGAAATACGAGATTTGAGGAAACTGGACGCGTACGAGACACTTTGGATTATGCGGCAACCTATGGAAAAGCGATTAAATGATGATGTTGGCAATGGAGATTCACCTCTTTTAAAATTACTTCTAAATAATTAAGTTCAGGTTACAAAATTTTAAAATAATTTAAAATAAATTAATAGTTCCACTAAAATTCATTTGACCCACATTTAAAATATACTTTTATGACCTGTTATTTCATTGATATGCATCCTTTTGTTAAGTACGGTCATTAATAACTAATTAATTTTAGCATATATATTGTACATCTTGAGGGTTTCTCTTCAGAAAAAATTAGACACTGGAGAAGGGAGAACATTTACTCCCGAAATATATATATTTTTCAGAAAACAAATAAATAGCGTTGTTTTTTTAAATTATATTTTTCTTTTTGTTTAAATTACAGCGCTAAAATATGGAGATTTTCAATACATATCTTTGAACCCAAATCTGTAGCCTCCCGCTCAAAAGCAAGTAGAAATCGGAATAACCATGTCGCCTACACAAATCATTTATACGCTGACTGCTGCCCAAGCTGCTTTGCTAAAGCAGGTTTCTTAGACATTCATTTTCCAAGGTGCTGTTGACATGGGTAGCCAGGCAAAGTCACTGCCAAGCTGAGCTACTATAACTCAGGTGAATGGGAAACATATAAGTCCAGTCATCCAGCAAGTGCTGCAGGTATTTACCCTGCAAATTATGGAAATGATAATAATAAGATCACTCCACTGTAGATGGTTCTAAGCCCGTTTGAGAAAGGAGGATAAAATCCTTTGTTTTTCAAACCTCAGCTTCTATGATTCCCCAGCCTAAGCCCCACGATTAAATGGTAGTAAAAATTCTCCGGGCCGCACGTTGGACTTACTGGTTTCCCAATTACGGGACATTAAATGCCGAGAAATTTCAAAAGCTGTAAATAAATCTACAGCTCTGCTACTAAATCCTAATAACACCTCCTTTGAGGGAACTTTAGTGGATGAAAGCGAGTCTGCCGTACCTGATGACGGAATTGAAGCAATAAACATGTCGCCGGAATGCAGGTTGGGCGACGGGCTGACTCCCCGCTCCTGTAAAATCTGCAGAAGGGGCTTGAAATGGATTGGACTCACGGCAATCACCTCGCAAATGTAAAAAGGACTATCGCATTGGATCCTGAAATGTCAGGTCACTCATTAACCCCAGCGCTGTCAAGGAACTTTTACAACAGGCCAGTATTTTTAAGGGCAATCCAGGAAACGAACTAGACTGGAAATGATATTCAAAACATGAAACCATACACAGTACTCAAGGGTGGGAAGTCTACTGGAAAACAAGAATACGGTGTTGCTTTGATTGTGAATAGTAAGTTCAAATTGCACGTTATTGATTTTAAGGCGTTCAATGAAGTGTTGTGTGCGATCCATATAAAAGCAAAATTTTTCAAAATGTGGCTGATAAATGTTCACACCCGGACCGAAGAAAAGGACGAAGAAATGAAGGAAAAATTCTACGATCCCCAGTAAGGACTAGTCGATTCATTGCCTACCAATAGCACAAAAATAATTCTTTGTGGTTCCAACGCTTAAGTTGACAATGAGATATCTCATCGCGGAACGACTGGAGGACGTAGCCTCCACGATGAAACAAATGGCTACGACCAGCGTCTAATCGACTTTGCATGTAGTAGAAATCTAGTTATGCGTTTGACTTGCTTCCCATATCGACGCATGCGTAAAATAACCTGGGTATCGCCAGATGGCAACACAAAAAACCAGCTCGGCCATATTCTGATCCAAGAACGTTGGGCCTCAACGATACTTGATGTTCGGACATATCGAGAAGCCAATTGTAACTCAGATCATTACTTGATCACATTAACTTATCAATTTCGTGTGTTTAAGGCATATTCGGCGAATACCAGCCCACTACGAAAATCATCAAAAGGCTTCAAACGGCATTTGTGGTGAAAAATTCCACAGGGACCTTCGAGAACCAGCCGGCTTCCATCTTATCAAACGCATCACTAAAGACAAGCAACGAGCTCTGGACTGGAAGGTAACGGGCTATTGAGAACGTGGCAGAACAGACAATCGTATACTAAGCCCAGCGCAAGATAAATGATTGGTTTGATGATGAGTGCCAGAAAGTGTTAGATAAAAAAAATCAGATGTACAAAGAATAACAAGGTACGCAAATCAGGGCGAGGATAGCACACTATGAAAATCTCAGAAAAGTAGTGAGTAAGATAATTAGAATCAAGAAAAGCAAATAATATGATGACCAATTAAGAATTATAGATGTAAGTTGAGCGAGCAACAACACAAAGCAAGCGAACAAAGTAGTGAACAGCCTAAAACGTAGCTATCAACCCAAAACCACGTCGTGAAGACAGCGGCAATATCATCGCTGATCAAACCAAGATTAAGGGAAGATGGGCATAATATTCCTTAATCCTTCACACAGCTCCAGAGCATCGGAGCCTATAGATATCTGCAGAGAGCTTTCATTGGCTCCACCAACTCTGCATGCCGTTTGTTCCATCATGAAAGCCCAAAAGAATAATAAAGCGCCGGGCATCGATGAGATTCCAGTGGAGCTCATCAAATATCGTTTCAGCAATATTCATAAAGCTATTCACAAAGTCTTCCAACACATTCGGCAACGAGAACATATGCCAAAAGAGTAAAGCCAATCAATTATATTCCCTATCCACAAAAAAAGTGACAAGCTACAGTGCGAAAATTATAGAGGCATATCACTACTTTGTACGGCGTACAAAATATTTTCGAAAATGTTAGAAAACAAAATCGCATCATACGTCAACAGTATTATTGGGGAGTACCAAGGTGGTTTTAGAGTAGGTAGATCGACAATAGACCAATTGTTCACAGTTAAGCAGGTAATTAAAAAAATGCTGGGGGTTCAGCATAGACGAACACCAAATTTTCGCTGACTTCAAGCAAGCATACGATAGTATTGATCGTGACGTACTGTACCAAATAATGCTTTGCTTTGGCATCCCGGCCAAATTAGTCTGTCTTTTCAAAATGGCAATGATGTCGACGACCTCCCAAGACCGCATCAATAACCAACTCACCGATGCCTTTGACAAAAATATCGGACTAAAGCAGGGAGATGGGCTGGCCCCATTGCAATTCAATTTGGCTCTGGAGCACGTCATAAGAAAGCTACCTGTCAATTCACAAGGTACATTACTATGCAAGCCTAGCCAAGTAGTAGCCTATGTGGCGGTCATTAACAACTGCCAAAGAACTTTTCCTGAAACTTAACAGCAAGGCAAAACTAGTAGGACTACAAATCAATGAAAATAAAACAAAGCTCATGACGCAGGCGAGGGAAAATACCTTAAATACACAAAATATCACACTTGGCAAATACAGTATCGAAAATGTAGGCAAATTTGTGTATTTAAACGCCAAAATAACGAAAACTGGTTATGAAAGAGACGAAATACGCCGATGAATACAGCTTGCATATAAGATATTTTTTTCAGTTTTGACGATCCTGAAAACCAGCTGCATACACAAGAAAACAAAGCTCCTGTAATAAGACCTTTATTATGATATGAGTGTGAAACATGGATGCTAACCCAAGCATCCAAAAATATACTGAATGCCTTTGAGCGACTGGTCCTGAGGCTAATAATTGGAGCGAAACTAGACGGGGGCCAATGGTGAATTCGATACAACCATGAGCTGTATGAAATTTTTGACGAACCGGAGGTCTTAATGATTGTAAGACTGCGGAAGCTGCAATGGGCTTGCCACATGAATCGTATGGACGAATAACGGACAGACAAAAAGGTATTAGTTGGGAAATTTCAAGACCGGAGACCAGTAGGGAAACCGAGAAAATGCTGATCTGACTCGGTCGACGAAGACAGCCCATCTCTGCTTGGATTTTAAAATTGTAGGAGGCGATCAAAGGACCGGGACAGTTGGAGGCGCTTTTGCTATTAGCGGGGCCCGATAGGGGCTGTAGTGCTAAGAGGAAGATATGTAGAAGGGTAAAAATACCTCGAAAATCAAAATTCCCTCAACATTGATTTTTCATTGTCCCCCATAAAAAAGGTTTTTTTTTGGAAATCGGATCATAATCAAGTTAGTTATAGCCACTTCAATTGTACGCAATCACAACAACAATAACACGTGTTGATGGTTGGTACATATTTCAAATTGACCCAGGCAATTTTTTTTTTTCGGTTTTCATGAAAATTTAAGGAATAGGATTTGATTTGAATATTTTCAATCAACCGAGCATTCAGAAAAAATCATTTAACCTGTATCGAAATGACGCCTACAATGTGCTTATGAAAGAAGTTCTGCATCTTTTGCACAAATTTGGACGATTTCTTATCTAAATTTTGAATGAATAGTTCAAATCATCGAGTTAGAGTAGCTTATGTCTGGCATCGCGTCGTTACGTAGATCGGGAGTGCACGTGTTGGAAGTCGTTTTTCTTTGAATTATTGGAAGCCTTGGAAAGACTACAGTAAAATAATGTCAGAATTTGTCATCGAATAATTTTAGAACACGTTTTAAACGGGAAATTTAAATCGGTAGCTACAAGATTGTATTCTAGCGTAGTATACTCGTGTCAAGATGCCCGACCGAAACTCCTATCTGAACTAGCTGGCCGACAACCAGCCACCTTGGGATAGACTACGAGCATACAAACATGCAAAAATTAAGCAGCGCATGTTCCTTAACGTGACAGTGCATGTTTTTTTTATTTTTGTCTAAAAGAATATGTCCTAGACATCCGAAAAAATTGTGAACCATTCAAAATCCAGTGTAAGAGGAGATTTTTTTCTCTCTGCTCCATATGTGGTCCAGGTGCCGTTTTCTTGTCCTCATTTTTAGGGTTTTGTAAAATAATTTTACAAAACCCTACTAGTTTCGCGACCAGTCTGTCCGTCTGTCCGTCCGTCCGTCCGTCCGTGTGTCACAGTTGTTTTTCTCGGAAACTACTTAGGCTAGAAACATCAAATTTTGTGTGTAGGTGTAAAGTGGTGATCTCTTCAAAGTTCAACTAGAAAAAAATTTTACAAGGTATTTAAGGGGGGTCTCCCCATATAGGAGAGTGACCCCCCGAAAAAAAAATTTCATTGAAGGTAGCCGATATGGGTATCAATGAAAGGTCTTGATGAGAACTTTTCAAAACGAGTCTTATTTTGGCAAAACTTGCTTCGAGGGGCGCACAGGGAGGGGAAATACACGAAAAATTTGTGTCCCCCCCCTCGCGATTGAACACCTGTGATCCGAAAAATCTGAAACAAATCAAGAATGTAGGCCTTGATGAGTACAGCAACAACAAATACGTGAGAAGTCGCAATTCACTCAACTTTGTTAGGAATAGTATGATTTATCGACTTTATATTTTCTTGAATAAAATCTTAACGGTACCCTTAAATTCAATGAAATTTAGTACATAGATGTTTATTTATAAGAGTCATTTATCCTGAAAGCTTCATAAAGATTGAATCATATTTAGCGAAGTTATAGCGGTTTGAATTTTCCTGTATTACTATGGAACAATATGCGCTGCATTTATTACTATAGCAACATATGGCTATGAACCAACATGCGCTTTTTACCGACTCAGACACTACAGTTTTGCTAGGATTTGCATGAAAATTTCAGGAATGATAGGTGTCATGTATATCTTTGAGGATCAGTTCAGCTAGTGGTATCAGTAATCGTAAAAAAATAGTGGCCGTTTTAAATGCGAAGATTGAATAATTTTGAGCTATTTTTTCCCAACTTCAACGTTTAACGTGCATGCTTTGAACACTTGATTCAATTTAATGAGTGACTAAAGATGAGTACCTACAATTAATGCACATAAGTGAAACAAGTCAAGGAGGCGGGAGAGAGCTCCCAGCAAAAGGGATTTGTAACCATTCTAGGGTTCGAAAAAATTGGCCATGAATCGATGATAACAGTACAGGAGATTGGCCCTTGAAAAAAAAAATTCATCAAACGTAGCCGATATGAGTATGAAATAAAAGTTTTCATGGGAGCTTTTCAAAACAGTTCTTAAACTGTCAGTTTTATCTTCAGTGGGGGCACAGGGGGGAAATACATGAAAAATGTGTTTCTTCCGTCGCGGATGGACATCTGAAATAATTATCAAGGGAGATATTTATGAGTATAACAATACCAAAAACCTCAGAAGTCGAAACTCGTTCAACTTTGTTAATAATAGTATGATCTTCGTATTTCATATTTTCTCCAATAAAATCGTCTTTGACATGTTTCTTGATTTGATTCGACCCTTCTGACATGAGCGTAGGTCTGTCTACCCAACTTGTTACTTTGTACTTTCCAAGGAATGAATGTTGGATCTGTATATTTTTTTTGTTTTCTTACAATACCGTCTTAGCTTTTCAGTCGGCTGTTGTTCAGAAATGATGATGAGAGGATGACCGGTTTAATGCCATACCACATTACTATATTAACTTCTGTCCCATCTAAATCAGTAACCCATTCCTCTAAATAGCCCCTCTCTGTCTTACTACTTTTCAATTCTTGCAGCGATGGGATTTTTAGATCCTTACCAGGGCGATTTTTATTAACTGTTCCCAATGACTATACTCCTCATTTTACCAGGTAAGGAATTAATTCAGGTAAAGTATGGCAGTTATCGAAGAATAATTCATACCAGTATTGCTGGTTTCCCGGAATAGATGTTGCTAGACGAACTACTATATTACCACTTGCACCCAAGTCAGGTTGATAAGAATATCTCAGCTCTGGGTTATTCTGCATTCTAGAGTATACCTCAAAGTCGTACGCAAATCTTCGATCGTCACACTGCAAAAGAAGTTTATAACCCCATTTATGTGGTTTATTTGGAAGATACTGTCGCAGGATATTCGTTGCGTTTGTGGCACACAGTTGCTCACCCACAGACAATGCTTCTCTTATAAGGAATATTTTTGCATTTTTTGCTGAGGCTTCCTAATATAGGCCTTATTTTGTGGAGACGGTCGTGCCCGGGTGAGCCTGAAGGTACTTGTAATGTATTGTCGTTGAAGTGTAAGGACTCACAAATTTCCTCTAATCTATTCAGGGTCATCGTCTGTCTCAATAAAGGTAGACCTAACTCATGTTCCTAGTACATCTGAATATTTGGCAATGGAGCAACGCTCATGATCAAACATATACCAAGAAACTTTTTTCATTGATGATAAAGGGTTTCAATATGTCTTTCTGAGCACTAAATTTGTGCATTTCATCGACAATATGGCTAAGTAGATTGTCATCAAAATTTATATTGCCAGTGAATTGAGGATGCTTCATCTTCAGAAATTTCCTTTTCCAAAATAAATCTCGTTTCTTTCTCGTGATGCTTATATTTCCAAAAACTTTTTTTTGTAGCAGGGAAAGTGATAGAACTCTTGGTTTCACGTGATAACCTAACTGCTCTAGAAGTACTGGACTGAGGATCTGATGCTGCATACCTATTCGATGGCGAATCAGTTTCGGAGTCACTTAGAGAGTCATTCACTCCATCCAAGTTTTCTTTTATTTTTGCTCCCCGAAGGTATATTTAGCAACCACTCAATCTCCAAGTCAGACAACTTCTTCTTAGCCATAATCCGAAATGAAATGAAAACCACTGGAATATGCAAATTTAAACTAATGCATGGTGTTCCATAACTGGCACATTTAAGCAAATCGATATTTTGATGCAAAAATGTAAATTTTTCGGAAAAAATAACTCAATTCTCTTTAATATGCACTTTTTCTAAAATGAGTTTATTTTTTTTTACTCCCGAAACTATTTTTTCACAACCTCGAATCGACGCGAACAATGAATTCGGATCAACTGCTGACTATTTGAATGAACTAGTTTGACGATCGATAACTAATGCCACCTAATGACATTTGCTGGTGTTGAGTAATTGCTTGGTTTGTAAATATTCTTCCATCACCCAATAAGTGTCGCTGGATACTTTTTCAATGAATGTACGTTATAAAATTGGTTGTATCACATATGGCACGTAGGGTTAAGATTACATGTCTTCAACCGATGAGAAGTCGGTTTGGATTTCCATTATGAAACAACGGACGAAGTGAGAATAAAATCATTGCAATGCCTTATTAAAAGGTATTATGACTTAAAACTTAATTATTATTATTATTGAGTTGTTAGCATTAAAGATACAGCCAATCGAAATTTTTATTATTAGAAAAATATAAATATACGATCCTGGGGTCATACATGTTCTGAAACGACCTAGTCACGACAGAACTAAGCACATTTTGAAGAAAAGTTCAGAAATAGTGTGTAAGATTGATGTACCATCCTAAAACACCCCTCACAAAATGGCTGCTTTTTTAAAAACATTTATCTCATTTATTCTATGTATGAGTCAATTTATTGGTAATTGACGGACATTGTTTATTAACTAATTTTTGTGCAAAATCTTTCTTGAAGGAGCACTCTACGGCTACTTAAACTATTCAGATATATCATAAATCAGCATTTGGCCTTAGTATTTATCTTCAAAATGGTCTACCCTTAGAGTTCTTTAGCTATTTTCCAGGTTATAATCACAGAAGCTTCTCATAATTTACAGACGGTCTGATTTCAAGTCTGGCTGAAATGAATGCTATAAGTAGTCATTCCTTTGCATTTAAGTAAGTTCCAAACTGAAAGCATATTTTCAAAAAAACTTTCAATTCATCAGCTGCAATTTATATCCTTCATTTTATTCATGTAAATGGACAAAAGTCTCCTCATCTCACACGAGTTGATCGTATTCGTAATGTTAAATAGTTCCAAAACTTTCGAAAATGCCAGCAACAAAATCTGAATATTTCATTTCATTCAAATTTCGTATGATGCAAGTGCTCCATATTCCTTTATTAAAATCTGACGAAGCTGAGGGAAGCCTTAGCAATCTAACTAGAGAGGAAAAGGCTCGTTCACATATGCTGGAGTTTGAAACTAAATGAAACAATGCAGCTTGCATATGTTTAGCAGGAACATATGAGTTCATTTCACTCACTCATTTGAATGGCTTCATTTGTACAGATTTTGATTTGTGTATGAAAATGTTCACTTTTTAGGGTTTTGTACTAAAATACAAAACCCTATTGCAATAACGACCTGTGTCCGTCTGTCCGTCCGTCCGTCCGTCTGTATGTCACAGCACTTTTTCTCCGAAACTATAAGGGCTACAGCCATGAAACTTTGTAGAAAGGTCAGAAGTGGTGACCTCTTGAAAGTTCAAGGGTGGAAAAATTTTTCAAAGGGGTTTAAGGGGGGTCTCCCCATATAAGGGGGTGACCCCTCAAAAAAAAATTTTCACCATTGGTAGTCGAGTAGGGTGCCATTGAAAAGGTCTCAATGAGATCTTTTCAAAACAAGTCTTAAAATTGTCTTAGAAGTACCGAGGGGGGCAGGGGAAGGGGAAATGTACGAACTTTTCGCGTACCCCCCCCCCCTCGCGATTGGACACCTTCCATCCGAAAGATCTGAAAAAAATCATGAATGTAGGCCTTAATGAGTACAACAACAACAAATACATGAGAAGTCGAAATTCACTCTACTTTGTTAGTAATAGTATGATTTATCGATTTTGTGTTTTCTTGAATAAAATCTCAACGGTACCCTTAAACTCAATAAGTTTTAGCAAAGAGATGACTATTTATAAGATTGATCTTTTCGGAAAGTTTCATATAGATCGAATTGTATTTACCGAAGTTATAGCGATTTGAATTTTCGTGTATTGCTATGAAAACATATTGCTATGGAGCCATATGCGCTTTTTACCGACTTAGACACTACAGTTTTGCTAAAATTTGCATGAAAATTTCAGGAGTGATAGGTATCATGAAGATAAGTACATACAATTGAAACAAGTCGAAGAGGCAAGAGAGAGCTCCTAGCGAAAGGGCTTTGTAACCATTCTAGGATTCGAAAAAATTTGCCATGAATCGATGATTACAGTACAGAGGAGTGGCCCCTGAAAAAAAATTTCATGAAAGGTAGCCGATATGAGTATCAACTGAAAGTTCTCTATGAGAGCTTTTCAAAACAGTTTTTTACTGACAGGTTTTGCTTCAGTGGGAGCACAGGGGGGGAAATACATGAAAAATGTGTTTCCTCCCTCGCGAATGGACACCAGTGATCTTAAAAAATCTGAAAAAAATATCAAAGGAGATATTTATGGGTATAACTATAACAAATACCTCAGAAGTCAAAATTCGTTCAACTTTGTTAATAATAGTATGATCCTTGAATTTCACATTTTCTCCAATTAATCGTCTTTGACATGTTTCTTGATTTTATTCGTTGCTGGTTACTGCATTTTGTAAGTTGAGTACAAAACCCTTCTGACATGAGCATAGATCTGTCTACCCAACTTGTTTCATGATGAGAGTTGATTATTATACGATGAGCCAGAGTATCTTAAAAACTTTATACTTCATATTATTTTTCAGAGAATAATATTTTCGACACTATCATTGAAAAGCTGTAGAACACACTCATGTAATGCATTTACGAGTAAAACGAAAAAATTAATAAGACGTTCTGAAGCATATTTTCATATGTCTTTAAAACTTTTATTAAAATCGATCAATACCATTTTGTAGCAAAACAATCTATTCGTGTCTTCCGCTCAAAACAAATGGCACTATTAAGATGACCTACTTTGTCAATAATAACATTTAAGTTCCATTTACTTACTTTCCTTGCAAAATGTACCGGATAAGAAGAAATTGATACTTAGATACCAGGAATGAGGATATTGGAATTAAAGCTTTCAAATAGTAAGAAAACTTTTAGAAACGACTGAATATATTGTTTGGATTTATCGTAAGAAACTGTGAGACAACTTTCATAGAGATAGTGTGAATTAGTCATGTGTCATGTCATGTGCCCATTTGCATGGTTCCCTATATTAATATTTCTATTTTTAAATCATCCTCTAATTTATAACTGATGAGATTTTGAAAGCTCATCCACCGTAATTCAACAATGGAAGCTCTGATTTTTTCTTGTTTCACGTGAAATGTGCTTTTGAATCAATCGTATAAAACCTCAACAATTTATGTATCTATGAGTTACTTTTGAGATATTACCTTTTTAAGGGATTTCAATTTTACTACGTAAAAAATGACAATCAACTTATTTTATTTATCTACCCTATAAGAGTAAGCTCCTATTTATCGGCTTCATGGAAGCGGTGCCTTATCATTTTTTCCCCCACTTCATTCATAGTGGGCATAGTGGGTATATGTTATGCCTTCAACTTCATTATGTTGGAGAGGAGAAATTAATTCAGCACCGCTTCTATGGAATCTATTTCATCTTTTTGGGGCACATTGAAATCGGTTTTCTTTTTTTTTAAGAGTTTTTGTTTCACACTTATTAGAGGCAAATGCCTTCATTCAAATTCTATAAAAAATCAGTCTCTTAACTAGTTTGTACCATGCTCTCTTCATCATTTATGAAAATTATACCATCAAGTCCATTCAGCATGAGAAACTAGTGTTTTATTTTTTTCTTTAATTTTACATTTATCATATACTGCGTTATTGTTTCAATGAATGAAATTAATTTTTAAGATATTTCATTGTATTTTCTTTTTCATTACAGTTAAGTTGGTCACCTTACAGAACTGGCTAACTTTGGTATTCAAATTTTTTTAAAGGTAAGTAGGTATAGTCAATGTCCGTTAAAGACTGCAGCGATGGTCTGCCGCCTCAGCGGAAGAGAATGTTGGGATCCGCTGAGATTGGCCTTGTCTGTGGACGCGTGAATGCGCTGGCAGGCTAGCGTTGCGGTGTCGTGGGGCGGGTTCTTTCCCTCAGCACAAGGACCAACTACAAAAGAATTTCGCATCCACGAATTTCTGGGGTCAAATAAAATGTCGACCGAAGTCGAAACGGAGGTAACCGAATAAAGGTCGGAAATTGCTGACGCAAAGGACAAACTGAACCTGGGGAAGACAGGCGGACTTAAGGGGACTTCGTCGTTACTGACGATTCTTATGGCCTACAAATAAGAGTGGGGTATCCAGATGGGGGTGGTGCGCCCTCGCACCCGGATCGAGATCTTAAAGAAGACGTGGCAATATATTTCCCATTTGAGTGAAAAACTCATACAAACTTAATTTGCATGAATTTTCCCATCAAATGAGAAATATAGAGGTGGCCAATTTTTGTTATAGAATTATATGATGGAATCACATAGCTCTATACCGCAAAAGGGCACGCGAGCGGAAGGCCACTTTACCCGGCAAGAGCTCCTGTTAAACAACCAAACAAACCAAACGATGGCTAGCCCATGTTAGTGGAGGAGCCTGCCACCGTTGCGGGTCCTATACCCGGTCAGGTAAAACGAAATGGAAAGAACGAGTTTTAATATTCAACAATCCATTTTTATTCTTTTTACTTCAATTTCAAGTATTTTTACAATTATGTTTCAAAAAATTTTTACGCGGAATTATAAGAAATCAACCAGTATTTCCTAAAAAAACCGATCTTATATGACAATTTTTTTAATCTAAATAAACGTATGCATTAGGATGGCGATCGTCATCATATTATATTTTCATCTTCTGAATTAACTGTTTGGATTTAAGATTTGTTTTACACTATTTCATATTAAAAACTCATGTGGTTATAGTTTTGTACTTGACCTTATGTTATTTCTAAAGAATTTAAATAATACACAAATAAATTGGGAATTAACAAACATAATCTTTTCTTTTAATGATTCATTTCATTTGACTGGCAACGATATGAAGAAGTCGATAAAGCACTTTATGAAATAAAACACTAAGGCAGAAGATATATCTTACTTAACTTCAACCGAATTGTTGAACATTTACAGGAATAGTTGTCTATGAATTTAAACATAAATATCACATCAAGTGATAGTGTAATATCATGAATGAGAAACAAGGTAACAAAAAACAGTACGCGCTTACTGAATTCTTCGTTTGCATAGATGGTCTAATCTTCTCAGTAAAGTTGCGACCGTTCAATTGCAAGTGCACATTGTTTTGAATGCCATACAATTTCTTGATCAAAAATATCGTCTACCTTTGTTTCTAAAACATCGGCAAGGTTATACAATTATGGTTGACTATTCCCTTCTCACCAATTACGTTGCTGTGCCTTGCTTGATTTTGAGAAGATCATATCCTCAGCCAAAACGATAATACGAACCGTTTATCGCAATGCAAGAAACTGAGGCGAGTATAGGGCTAAGGACATGTAAAATCCACGAGACGATGATATTGTTTATGTCCTTAGCCAAGCCTGCCAATCCAATCACGTGGACATCAACAAACGCGTTTTGGCTTCCGAATTGACGATTTTGAACATGACCGCCTTCGCTAAGGACTCCTCACCATGACATTCTACAGCAAAATTAAATTAAAAGTGATCACTCACCAGTTCTCATTGAAAACGCGACTGTGACCACGATCCATTACATCATGTCTCCATTTACGTCAAGACTCACCGAATTTGAAGAGCTATTTATAAAGGAGCTTAATAGGGATCCGTCTAAAGTTTCTAATTTTTTGCCCCACCCAATGAATAATGACGGCACGACAGTCACCTTCTTCACACACCCTTATGGAAGGCGCTCGAGAAACGATTTCTTTGTCGGGTCGGGCATTTTTGGGGCGAAATTGAATCTTTCAATAGAACACCATCACTGAACGAGTACAAATACTATAAAAGTAATCCACGATTGCGGAGACTCTAAGGTGCTCAAATTCACTGTTCACTTCGAGTCACTCCGAGAATCAAATTTTTCAATTGATGAATACACTGATAATCCTAAATGCAATGTCGTGAGCCAAAAAGTTAAGCAAAATCTTCAGTAGCCAAAGTCGTCGTTTGCCCCCAGTCTCTGCGTTCACACTAATTGTATTAGAGACGTGATTAACTGAAAACAGTGGAAGTATGTCAAAGTAGCACTTGGAGCACAACACTTTGCATTTTATCTTTTCACAATTTTCGAATTGAATGGCACCGTACAAACAATCTCCGCGATTTTGCAAAAAATTCAATGGGGAAAATTTAAATGTACGTTTGATAAACTTTAGAACGATTTGGGAGCCTAATTACATCTCCTCCCAAATATTCCCGACTTTAAACGAGGCCAAAAAAAAATCCAGTTGTTACATGCGTCATCCCCGTGGCGCGGTCCAAGTAACACCCCACGTTCCGTTCCTTAAACTTGTCTTTCCTCTTTCTCATCCCGTGTATATGGTAAATCTTATCAGCTGAGCTCAGCCTAGTCAGCTTGCCTTCGGTGATGTAATACACAGTTGTGGTGCACTAAATCAGTGTTTCCATGTTCAAAATTTTAATTGTCAGATATTAAAATTTTTTTGGGAAAAATTAACCAGAAAAAGAAAAACGAAAAAAGTCCTAGATAGTTATAAAAGTTGAATCTCATGAAGAATATAATTAAAGGGAAACGTTTAAATTTAATATAGAGGAAAATTGATATAAAGTTACATTTAATAATAATAATAAGAAAGAAAACTATTTTACAGATGACGATTATGAATGGAAATAATTAATTATTTTTCTAAAGCTGCCATTAAAATTTTGAATTGGAGATAGGAAGGTTTTCGAGCAGTTTGCTTGTGTGACTGCTTGATTACTCAAAGCTCATTATGTTTTTTATAAAACTATACACAAAACTTATTGTGATACACGGAAAGGCAGGTACCGATTATAGTAGAGTTTCGTTGAACTATTTTACAAAAAAAAAATCAGCTTCAGAAACAGATAATTGACTAAAATCAGCTTTTCCGTGTTACGAAGGATGTCAAAGCAGCGATGTACAATAAATTGTCAATAGGTTTGCTGACGTTGGACATAGAAAAAGCCTTCAATACAGTCTGGCATAATGCTTTTGTCTATAAACTTCAGAAATATAACACACCCCCATACTTGTTGAACCTTTTACAAGCATTTTAAACTTACAGGAAGTTCCAGATCAAAGTAGGGAAAAGCACTTCCCCAATGAAAAGTGTTATTGCCGGTGTTCCACAAGGCTCCTGCGTAAGCCCATCACTATACAACATCTATACGTCTGGCTTCCTTTCCTTACCAAACTACCAAGCTGCAACTTTTGCAGACGATATTTGCATATACAGCATAGGCACAGACTCAAATTCCATTATTGCTAGCCTTGAAATGGCTTTAGAACCTACATATCAATACTTCCATAGATGGAAAATTAAAATTGATGTTGCAAAAATGAATTCATGATTCTTCACCAGGAAGCGTAAGCTTGTTCACCTACCCAAGCGACCAATAAATTTTTAGGGCAAACTATTCCCTGGAGTGAGAATTTCAATTATCTTGGGCTTATATTTGACAAATGACTAACTTTTAGAAGTCATATTGAGCATATTAGCTCCAAAGCCTTGAAGGCGGTGCTCTCGCGACACTCCCTTCTTAATCGTAATTCGCGTCTCAACACCAGAAACAAAGTCCTCATCGTCAAATGGGCAATCCTACCCATCACCCGATAAGGCTCACCTACCTGGATCCAATGCGCTAAATATCTAGTAACAAAGCCACAGATCACGCAAAACAGATATCGGAAAATGGTATAAAATAAACTGTTTTACTTTTCTTCTGAGAAGCTCCACAGCCTTGCTGGAGTTAGTCCAATTTATAAACTCGCTGCATTGCATCATTGTAAACTAATCGCGAAAGCAAATGACTTACCCAATTCGCCAATTCGTGCCCTGGCGAACTGAAAACCAGCAGTTGCTACCACCTATCTCTTTAGCCGTAACCTAGCCGCGTCGATTTTAACTAGTTATAAGTAGATAATTAAGTTATGTTTAACTAATAATAAGTCCAGTAGAGGTTTTTGCTGAAATTTTCCCTTAGCTTATTAGAATATTCTCATTGGGAATATAATACGACACATAGTTTTAAGTAATGATCAAACGATGGTGAAATAACTTTGTCAGAACACCTAGCACATTATAAGAACTCTGTACCGCATACATTCTAATTAAAAAGAAGTTGAAGTAGCAGGAAGATGCTCCTGCCAGTAGAGTAATGTAAAAAAATTAGTAAATCAAACGATATATTCTGCATATCAAAACTTAACTAATACTACAGACAGATTCCATAAATTCAGTTCGAATAATTATTATGGTTATAATGATTTTAAGCTCGCCACTATTTTGTTTCAAGTGTTTTGACCTCGTCGCTTAATTAGTCATGATAACACATTAATATTACAAGCCATTTCTAAAATTTTTATCAAAATTCCTACATATTTGTAGTGTCTAGGTCCGTTGCAGGCGTGTATCTCCCTAGTATCACGTGTTAATGTTGCTGTAATTGTTAAAAATTCAATCGGCTGCAACTTAGCTGTTCATTGTTCAATTATTGTGAAATTTTCGAAACTTATACAATTACTTTTAGAAAAGTTAAATTGTAGATTTTGGAAAATTTAAGGGTCCCGACTAGATTTTATAGGGAAAAAATCGAAATTCATAAAATGTACTATTATTAACAAAGTTGATCGAATTCCGACACCTAAGGTATTTGTTGCCCTTGTGAACGAAAAATTGTGAGTTTAAGTACTGTTTTGAAAAGCTCTTGTAAAGAACTTTCATTTGATATTCATATCGGCTACCTTTGATGAAATTTGTTTTTCAGCGGCCTCTCCCCTGTACTGTAATCATCAATTCATGGCCAATTTTTTCGAATCCTAGAATGCTTACGAAGCCCTTTTGCTAGGAGCTCTCTCCTGCCTCCTCAACTTGTTTCACATATCAGCATTAATTGTAGGTACTCATCTTTAGTCATTCATTAAATTGAATCAAGTGTTTAAAGCATGCGCCTTAAACGTTGAAGTTGGGGCAAAATAACTCAAAATTATTGAATCTTCGCATTTAAAACAGCCACTATTTTGTATTACTATTACTGATACCACTAGCATATTGTTCCATAGCCATACTCGTATGCTTCCATAGTAATACAGCGCATATTGTTCCATAGTAATACAGGAAAATTAGAATCGCTCTAGTTTCGTTAAATACCATTCGGTCTTTACGAAAGTTTCAAAACAGATTAATCTTATAAGTAGTCATCTGCGTACTGAATTTACGGTACCATTAAGATTTTATTCAAGAAAACATACAATCGATAAATCATACTATTACTAAAAAAGTTGAGTGAATTTGGACTTCTCATGTATTTGTTGTTGTTGTACTCATAAAGGCCTACATTCATGGTTTTTTTTCAGATTTTTCGGGTCAAAGGTGTCCAATCGCGGGGGGGGGGGGGTGAACCAAAATGTTCGTATATTTCCCCTTCCCCTGCACCTGTTTTGAAAAGTGCTCATCAAGACCTTTCATTTGATACCCATATTGCCTACATGCGATGAAAACTTTTTTTTCAGGGGCAACTCTTCTATATGGGGAGACCCCTCTTAAAGACCTTATAAATTTTTTTCGTGATGAAACTTTAAAGAGGACGTCACTTCGCACCCACTTACAAAATCTTATGTTTCTAGCTTCTGTAGTTTGCCAGAAAAAGTGGTGTGACACACGGATGGACGGACGGACGGACGGACAGACAGGACGCGATTTTAGTAGGGTTTTGTAAAATGATTTTACAATACCCTAACAAATTGACTAAGCAGGAGAGTGCTCCTGACAGAAGGTTTGTGTAACCATCCTGTGGTTCGAAACAAATTTTCTAGTAGTGCGAATCGATAGTTTGAATTATTCATCCAATACTTGGATAAGAAATCGTGCCGATTTATGCAAAAGGTGCAGAGTTTCTTTCATAAGCACATTGCAGTCGCATTTTGATGGAGCTTAAATAATTTTTCTGAATGCTCAACCGATTAAACATATTTAAATGAGACACTTTTCTTTAAATTTTCATGAAAATTGGAAGAAAATATAAGTGTCTAGATCTATTTGAAATATGTATCAACCATAAACACATGTTATTGTGGTGGTAATTCCAAACAATTGAAATGGCTATAACTAACTCAGTCATAATTCGATCTCCATGAAAGCATTAAGATCTTTTGCCAATCCATACGATTACAAAATTTCAAAAAGTTTAAGGAGATCGTTTTGATTGTATGGGCAAAAATGTAAAATCTACAAATCGTGCCATTACTAACAACATTGAGTGAATTTTGATTTCTGATTTATTTGTTGCCCTTGCACTCATTAAGACCCACATCCGTGATTATTTTCAGATTTTTCGGCCCAAAGGTGTCCAATCGCGAAGGGGAGGGACACCAAATTTTCGTACATTTTGCCACCCTCTGGACCCCCTGATGCATAAAATGACCTTTTTTCAGTTTCTTATAGTTCTAATTAGCTTTCATTAAACTTAACTAAAAATAACTTTTTAAGGGCTACTCCCTTATTGGGGGAGACCCCCTTAAATAATTTGTCAATTTTTGGTAAGACCTAAACTTTTGAGAGACTATCATTTCTGACCTTTCGACAAAGTTTGAGCATTATAGCTTTTATGGTTTCTGAGGAAACTTGCTGTGATGCACGGACACGGATAGACAGACAGACGGGTGGATGGACAGACAAACAGGTCGTGAAACTGGTAAGTCTTTGTAAAAAATTGTTTTTACAAAGACCTTAAAATTTATATATATAAAAAAAAACTTTATAAAACAATGAATAAAAGAGTCAATATTAATTTAGCTATCTGTTCTCCACAAATTCTAAGCCATTTTGAGATATCTCAGGAGTGGAAAGCTGATTTTTGTTTTAATGTCACAATTGCTCAAAAGTGTTTAAGCGGCTTCCCACTATATGCTAACTAAATTAACGTTTTTAGGGTCTTGTACTAAAAAAAACCCCTATTGCAATCACGACCTGTGTCCGTCCGTCCGTCCGTCTGTATGTCTGTTTCTCCGAAACTATAGAAGCTACAGCCATGACACTTTGTGGAAAGGAAAAAACGGCGACTTCTTGAAAATTTTGGGGTGGTAAAATTTTCCAAAGGGATTCAAGGGGAGTCTCCTCATATAGGGAGGTGACCCTTCAAAAAAAATTTCACCATTGGTAGTCGAGTAGGGTGTCGTTAGGAAGGTTTCAATGAGATCTTTTCAAAACAAGTCTTAAAATTGCCAAATAAGATCTATGGGGGCAGGGGAACGGGAAATTTACGAACTTATCGTGTTCCCCCCTCGCGATTAGACACCATCCATCGGAAAAGTCTGAAAAAAAATCATGAATGTAGGCCTTTATGAGTACAACAACAACAAATACGTGAGAAGTCGAAATTCACTCAACTTTGTTAGTAATAGTAGTAATAGTATAATTTATTGATTTTACATTTTCTTGAATAAAATGTTAAAGGTACCCTTAAATTCAAACAAATTCAGTACACAAATGACTGTTTACAAAATTGACCTGTTCTGCATGTTTCCTAAAGATCGAATAGTATTTAACAAAGTTATAGCGGTTTGAATTTTCTTGTATTACTATGGAGCAATATGCGCTCCGAACACATAAAGCTATGGAACAATATGCGCTTTTTACCGACTCAGACACTACATGTTTGCTAGGATTTGCATGCAAGTTTCAGGAATGATAGGTATCATGAATATCTTTGAGAATTGGTTCAGCTAGTGGTATCATAATCGTAAAACAAAATAGTGGCTGTTTTAAATGCGATTCAATTTAATGAATGACTGAAGATGAGTACCTACAATTAACAAAATTATAGGTGAAACAAGTCGGTTAGGCAGGAGAGAGCTCCTAACAGAAGGGCTTTGTAACCACTCTAGGGTTCGAAAAAAAAATTCTGATGCCATTAATCGATGATTACAGTACAGAGGCGGGGCCCCTGAAAAAAAAAATCATCAACGGTAGCCGAAAGGAGTATCAAATGAAAGTTTTTTATGAGAGCTTTTCAAAACAGTCCTTAAACTGACAGTTTTTGCTTCAGTGGGGGCACGAATAATGTGTTTCCCCCCTCGCGATTGGACACCTGTGATCTAAAATATCTGAAAAAAATTGTTAAGAGAAATATTTATGAATACAACAATAACAAATACCTCAGAAGTCAAAATTCGTTCAACTTTGTTGATAATAGTATGATCTTCGAATTTCATATTTCCTCCAATAAAACCTTATGGATGCTTTTAAACCAAACCTTATACAAGGTCCTAATACTCTGTACGTTTGATGAAATTCATATCGTACTCACGAAAGTTATATCCATTTGAAATTTCTTCAATTTCAACAAATATGACACACCATTTCGGAATTTAATGGACGTTCGAACCACACACTGCAGTTTTGATTTGATCTTCTTAAAATTTTCAGAAAAGATCGATGACATAAATGCTTTAGGGATTTAATGATTTGTGTGATTTTTGCTAGTTGAAAATGGAGAAACAATGTATTTTCTTTTAAACAAGCGCATCTCTTTGACATGTTTCTTGATATTATTTGTTGCTGGTGACTGCATTTTGTAAGTTGAGTACAAAACCCTTCCGACATGAGCGTAGGTATGTCTACCCAAACTGTTTAATTTCATTGAATATGCTATATGGGGAGGGTGCAAGAGTACGGGGTCCAGAACGCAGGGGAAACTTACCACCATAAGTCAATTTTGATGTCATTAAAAGCGTTCATTCTGCTGATTTTGTCAATGGATTTCAAATCAATCTTCTAAAGCTTTCTTTCATTATTTAATTCAATATATTCGTGTTGAAAAGACTCCATGGATTATTGGCCAAAACTTTTCTCAATAAAGAGTCTTATTTAAAACTATCTCAAATTTAAATTTTTTTGGAGAAATGTATTATTTTGATAGATACTATTTCGCTTCAGTTTGAAAAGTTTAGATATTTCTTTTATGAGTACATTGAACTTGTCAAGTTGAAAAGCGTTAGCTGATGTGAAAGATTGATTTTTCAATGCATCAGAAGGATTGATGGTAATGCTTAATTGAGAGTAGATAGTTACCAACAGCTTTCTTCAGGCCACATTAAGGCTGTTTGTTTCCATCCCAAGTACGGTTGTTTCTAATGCATTTATTTTTTATCAAAAGAAAGTGCAAAACCGGATTAGTAGAGTCATATAAACACAAGCATGATATAATCCGATCTCTAAAGCATTTAAATGACATGTGGTGGTCATGTTAAAATGTTCTAATAAATGATCATGTTTCCCATAAATTTATGATAATTAAAGCACTTGACGTTAATACGCTTTGAACCAATTTAATTACATGCAGATAATATCATGTGAATCAAAGGCTTGAGAAAAGGGGATTGAATGTTAAAGGAAAACATTGCATTTCTTCTGCTCCCATTAATGAGAACCAAATGAAAATTTCACTTGTCCATGAAGCAGATGGGACATTCTGTCCCATTTTGATAATATGTGAGCAGATTTAATTTGATTTTTAAAATCAACACTTCACATGACTTTCAACACTTAATATGTGCATATGCTAGGGTACAGCACCCATTCAATTCTTTCTATTAGAAGGTCTAATTTCATGTTTCTTTCACACTAAAAAGGCCATGTGTAGATGTTTATTTCAAGATTTTCTAGAAAGAATGGAAGTTGCTAGAACATATTGATTGGTAAGAAAATTATAGCTAACAAACGGGCCTTAAAGACAGTGCAATTCATTTTTCTTTTCTTCGTTGCCTACATTCATGGTTAAAGACCAAAAACATTTTTAATCTGGGTGCAAATATTAAACAATCCGATTGAGTGAAAATGAAGATTATTCAATATGTTTGTTATTTTGACTTCGTACTCGAAATCTCATTAATTAAATATTTGCCCAAAAGCTGTTTCCTAAATTTCTATAAAAGCCCTAACGACATTACGGTTGATTGGAAACGCTATAGTTTCACATTGTTAGATTAAGCAAAAACAAATGTTATTGAAATTTTGGTGAATCAAAAGAAATTACTTTTTGATGAAATAAAATATGAAGAAATAAATCCCCGTCGGCAGCTGTAGTTGGAAAGATAAATTTCTCGTAGGAGCCCTTCGTTCTAAAAAGCAACAAATAATTTGATCGGCAGCCACTTTGAAATTTGAACACTGTTCAAGAAAAACTTTCTGTCGTACAAATACTTCCAATGTAAGTCATATCATATTCAAAACTTCAGTTGCTGCTAAAATTACGAATTCTGCTTACTTTTTGATCTTTAGAGGCCACCATTTCGAATTAAACCGTTTAATTTTGAATTCTTTTAAAAGAAATCTGTCTTAGAGTCTCATCACTAAGTGTGCCAAATCTCGCTCGAGTTAGAATCTAACTCTGAACAGAACAAAAATATCCATTTTTAAGGTTTTGTGCTAAAATTCAAAGCCCTATTGAAATCACGACTTGTGTTCATCTGTCCGTACGCCGGTTTGTATGTCGCAGCAACTTTGCTCCGAAACTATTGAAGCTGCATCCATGAAATATTGTGGAAAGGTCAAAAGAGGTGACATCTTGAAAGTTTTGGGTTGAACATTTTTTTCAGAGAGTTTTAAGGGGGTCTCCCAATATAGGGAGGTGACCCTACAAAAAGAAATTCACCATTGGTAGTCGAGTAGGGTGTCGTTAGAAAGGTCTCAACCAGGTCTTTTCAAAACAAGTCTTAACATTAGCTTATCAGTGCCGTGAGGGTAAGGGAAGGGGAAATTAACAAAATTTTTACGTGAAACCGCCCCCCTTCCCCTCTTGACTGAACACTTTTCATCAAAAAAACCCTGAAAAAACTCATGAAAATATATCTTTATGAGTACCACTACAAAAATTAAGTCAGAATTCGAGATTCGTTCAACTTTGTTAGTAAAAGCATGGTTAATCAATTTTACATTTTCTTAAACAAAACCGTAATGAAACCCTCAATTCAATAAAAGTCAATACACAAATGGTTATTCGTAAAATTGACCTGGTCTGCAAGTTTCAAAAAGACCGAAAAGTATTTAACGAAGCTATAGCTGTTTGAATTTTTCTGTATTACTATGTTACAATATGCGCTATATTACCATGGAACCATATGGCTATGGAATAATATGAGCATGAAAGCTTCAGGAATGATAGGTATCATGAATATCTATGAGGGTTTGTTCAATGAGTGACATCAGTAATCGTAAAACGCAGCGGCGGCGGCTGTTTTAAATGAGAATTTTGAATAATTTTGAGTTATTTTTCCCATACTTCAACTTTTAAGGTATATGCAATTAATATTTGATTGAATTTATTAATGAATGGCTGAAGATTACATTTTCTGATGCCATGAATCGATAACTTGAAATATTCATCCAATACTTTCATATGAAATCGTTCAAATTTCTCCAAAAGATGCGGACTTTCGTTCAAAAGCACATAACACCTGCCATTTTGTTCCAGCTTAAATAATTTTTCTGAACACTTGGACAATTTAATGTGTTCATATTAAATTTTCATGAAACACTGAAGCAACTAAGAGTACCATGGTCAATTTGAAATATGTATCAACCATCAACACGTATTTTTTTGTTATAATTGCAAACAATTGAAAAAACTATAACCAACTTGATTTTGATTTGGTTTCCATAAAATTTGTTGGACATAAAGGACATATACCAACCTACCTAAGAAGTTTTAGGGTAGCGTTTCGATTTTTGCGGGAAAATGTTAAAATTTACGAAATGCTATTATTAACAGAGTAGTGAATTTAGATTTCTAAGGTTTTTGTTGTCCTGTACTCGTAAGGACCCATCATTGTGATTTTTTGTCTCAAAGGTGTCCAGTCGCAAGGTGAGGGGACACAAATTTTTTGCGAAATTTGCCTGCTCTCGAATCCCCTGGTGCAAAAATGACTTTTTCCAGGTTTTCAAAGTGCTAAGACCTTTCATTTGATACCTTACTCGACTATATTTGGTGAAAATAATTCTAAAGGGGCACTCCGTTATGAGAGGGGACCCCCCTTAAACAATTTCGAATATTTGATAAGACCTAAACTTTTGACAGGCAACCACTTCTGACCTATTCATAAAATTTAAGCTTTGCAGCTTGTATAGTCTCTGAAGAAACTTCCTGTGATGCACGGATAGATGGACAAGCAGACGGATGGCAAGATGGATACATAGGCAGACAGGACGCAAAACTAGTTAGTTTTTGTAAAATTACTTTCAGAAAGCTCTAAAAATCATGGAATTTGATCCTTTAACAGATAACTTAGAGGTTGAAATTTGTTCAACTTTGCTGATAATACTAGGATTTAGAATTTTCGTCAAGAAAACTTATTATTATCATTAAATTGGATAGAACCATTTCTTTAAAAAATTCTTGTATTCTATAAGCTTCAATAAAATATAGCCGTAAAATTCTCGAGAGGAACTTACCTATTGCGGGGAGTACCTTGTCTATATGTATATATATATATATATATATATATATATATATATATATATATATATACATATATATATATATATATATATATATATATATATATATATATTTATATTTATATATATATATGTATATATATATGTATATATATATACATATACATATATATATATATACATATATGTATCTATATATATATGTATATATATATATATATATATATATGTATATATATATATATATATATATATGTATTTATATATACATATATATACAGGGTGGTCAAAAAGTCGTAGATCAAACGCAACTAGGGGTTAGATGGGGTCATCAGCTGCAAAAAATTGTTCTACGCGAGGTCTTTAAAGTCAAACCCTGCAGAGTTATAATTTATTTTGTGTTTTTATGAGAAAATTAACTATTTTTATTAATTCTTATAAAAATTCGAAAAAATCTACAACCTGTATTGTTTTTATGATTTTCACTAGATTGGTACTGATGAGTCCTTGCGTTAGACATGCTATTTATGGTTGTTTATTGGGTGTGTTGAAGATAATATTGAGTTTTACGATTTTTTTTTTCTCAAATCATAACTTCTTATTTACTTCGGCCCCCCTGTGAAAAAAAATACTCTACCGAAAAGTGACCCTGTATTATACGTTTTGGCGCATTTAACAGGGATTCTGAAAAGGTATAACACATGGCCATGAGTGACTCTAATATCTTTCTAGGAAGAAAAAACAAAACAAAGATTGTGAAATAATTGTTTTAATAAAATAAAACATTTTACAATAAATGCACTTCATCTTCATTTTCAAGTCGCACCACTGGTCTGCCTGCTCTTGGAGCATGCTGACCGGGTAAGACTCCCTCCATGTAGGAATTATGTACGCGCATAAAGACCCTGTAGTCCGGAAAATGATCACGGTTAGGGTAGCGTTGACGATATTCCCTGGCAGCAGCCCGGGCATTGCCGTCGCAAAAGCCATACAGGTAATGCATTTCTGCATACTCCCGTTGGGTGTATTCTCTCCTCGCAGCAGCCATCTGTCCACTTATTTAGCCAATCCGTCCGATTCCGAATCTAGTCCGATTCACACAGCACTGGTCACAGGTAGGCAATCTATCACAAGTCCGAAAAACAAAGCGTAGGTCAAATGGTCAAGGGAAAGAAACTGATCACAAGTCGTCGTGAAACCGAGAAAAAGAACACGTGCTTAGTCACAGGCAGGAAACGAGTCACTAAAGAACAGTCTAAACATTCAAAAGAAAGACCACCCCACCCGGCCCGGCCTTTCGTTTCCTAGAAAAAATATCGCTACCTGAAGTGATGGGCGAACTGGCCTTTTATTGACAAAGGATGAAACGATTAGTGTAAAAAGAAGGCAGAAAGTCTTTGTCATTAATTGTATTAGTTCTAGTTTATTTTTAAATCGGTTAGGCCGAGCTTTATGGCTGGGTTAATTTTGGTCTTCCTACGAATGATCGTCCTCGAAAGATATCAAAGCTACGCATAGCCATGTGTTATACCTTTTCAGAATCCCTATTAAATGCGCCAAAACTTATAATACAGGGTCACTTTTCGGTAGAGAATTTTTTTTACACAGGGGGGCCGAAGTATATAAGAAGTTATGATTTGAGAAAAAAAAAATCGTAAAACTCAATATTATCTTCAACACACCCAATAAACAACCATAAATAGCATGTCTAACGCAAGGACTCATCAGTACCAATCTAGTGAAAATCATAAAAACAATACAGGTTGTAGATTTTTTCGAATTTTTATAAGAATTAGTAAAAATAGTTAATTTTCTCATAAAAACACAAAATAAATTATAACTCTGCAGGGTTTGACTTTAAAGACCTCGCGTAGAACAATTTTTTGCAGCTGATGACCCCATCTAACCCCTAGTTGCGTTTGATCCACGACTTTTTGACCATCCTATATATATATATATATATATATATATATATATATATATATATATATATATATATCATATATAGGGTTATCCATTTTACGCTTGGGAAAGTAAAGCTAAAGAAAACATATCAAATATTCAGATGGAAACGAAATTTTTTATTCAATATAATATATGTGAATTACAACATAATTCAAATGTCCTCCACCGGACCTCTTACAGGCGTTAATCCTTTGGAGGTAATTTTCAATGACTTTTCGGCACATTTCCGGCAATATCTCGCCCATTACTTCACGAATATTGGTTTTCAATTGCTCAAGATTTCGAGAATTGTTCGCGTAAACACAGTCTTTTGCATAGCCCCATAAAAAGAAATCCAAAGGTGTTAGGTCACAGGATCTTGCGGGCCAATTGACATCACTCAATCTCGAAATTACGCGCTCTGGAAATTTATCTTGCAAAAGTGCTCGGTTAGCCTGTGTTGTGTGGCTTGTGGCTCCGTCCTGTTGGAACCACATGTACTCTAGATCATAATCTTCGGTTAAAACCGTCCATAGCGGTCAGAATTGACTGTAATGGCTCTTCCTTGATCGTTTTCAAAAAATACGGGCCAATAACACCACCAGACGATAATGCACACCAAACGGTCACTTTTTCCGGGTGCAAAGGCCTTTCTGCGATCACCTAAGGATTTTGGAGCCCCATATGCGGCAATTCTGTTTTTTTACGTAACCACTGAGCGAAAAATGAACGTCATCACGAAAGAAAATTTTGTTCGATAAATCGTTATCAATGGCTTGCTGTTCAATCACCCAATTCGCATACATTCTGCATTGTGTATGGTCTTGAGGCTTAAGTTCTTGAGTGAGTTGGATTTTGTACGGATGGAAATGCAAATCCAAATGCAAAATCCACCACAATGAGCCGTAAGACAAGCCCAAATGTTGAGCACGTCGAGGAATCGACAAATTCGGGTCTTCCTCCACACTTTGAGCAACGACAGCGATATTTTCAGCTGAACGGATGTTTGCGATGATGCACAGGCCTTGCAATATCAAAAACCGATCCAGTCTCTTCAAATTTTTTCACTGTGTTCGAAATCGCTTGCTGTGTAGGTCGATTATTTCGACCGTAATCGGCTTGTAGAGCCCTAAATGTTGATTCAGCAGAATCACCATTTTTATAATAAAATTTAATAATTTTAGCGCGTTTTTCGACTCTTGAACGATCCATATTTCTAAATGGCAATCTTTCAACTAAAGAAACACGCTTCGGATGACATTTAATTCTGACTGACGTCAAATGGCAGGGTTATACTTTCCTACCACGAAATGGATAACCATTTTCACTAAAAATTAAATACATTTTCCCTGTCTAGAATGAAACCCTGGTTTGAACAATATTTGGCATATCAGACACAAACATTTTAAAATCCCAAAATCAATTGTATACATTCAAAATGGTGGTCCCAAAGGTTAAGAAGCATACGCGATTCGCTATTTTAGTAGCAACTGAAATCATGAATGCTTTCCATGGAAATATTTTTAATTGCTTAACTTAGGTATTTATAAAACAGACCATTTTTAAGGGAATTATAAAATATGTATAAAAAAACGCTACTAAAATCGCGACCTATCTGTCCGTACTCCTGTCCGTTGGTCCGTCCGTGCGCCACAGCAAGTTTTTTCCCAAACCGCATGAGCTAGTGTGATGAAATTTTCTACGTAAGTCAAAAGTGGCGCCCGCTCAAAATTTACAGAGTAAAGAAATATTTTAAGGTGTTTAAAGGTGTCTCCCAATTTAAACGGGGTGACTGTTCAACATTTCTTTTTACCAACGTAGCCAATATGGATGTCAAATAAATGGTTTTGGTGAGAACTTTTCAAAATAGGTTCTAAATAAGAAGCGTTTCCAAGGAGGGGCACAGGGTGACGGAAAATGCAACAAAAAATGTGTGTTCTGCCTCCTCACGTTTGGACATCTTTGAACGGAAAAATCTGAAAAAATTATGAAAAAAAGGTAATGAGTACAAGGACAACAAATAACTCAGTAGTTAAAATTCTATCAACTTTGTTAATAATAGTACATTTTATGAATTTTACGTTTTCATTAAATTAAATCGAAGACTGACCCTTAAATTTGCTAAAAATTTGTTTTGTCAATTTTTTTATGTAAAACGCTTTCTGAAACATTCATAAAAATGAAGTTATAGACGCTTAAAATCTATCAATTAAAACAACAATTACACGTGATACTTTGTAAACATACATTTGGAAAGGGCCCAAACACTACAGATATGTGAAGGTTTTGATGAAAATTTTAGGAATATTTTCAAACATTCATATGTTACCATGACTACTCATACATTGAGGTCAACAAACTTAAAATAAAATCCCGGCAAATTAAAATATACAATAGGCATATATTATTTTTCCGAGCTCAATTCATGTGAGCCAAGTTCCGATATTCAGGAGAAGTTGTTTGATTTACTAATTATTTTACAGTACTCTTCTGGTAGAAGGGCTCACTTGCCACTTTGCTTGCCCTTAAACAGTGATTGACTTTCAAAGTCGAGGCAAATAAAATAACTTTTGCTTTTAAAACTAAGGCTACCTACGAAAAATTTGCCTTTGAGGCTGGTGCGATAATGGGATTTTTTTTAATCGCTTCCTTGCCTTCTTCACCGTACCAGTCGTTCCCACTTTTCTTTGGCTAGTCCCCCAAGACCTCTTTGGCTGCCTCTATCTTCCACATGGTTTTAATATCTTTATTAATTTCTCTCACCTGCTGAGATATGTTGATGCGATTTTCAAGCACTAACATGTATATGGACGTTACTGAGCTATCATTTAGCTTGTGCACCTGGAGCCTCGGGGTAACTGATGGTCCTTGTGTACAGCTCTTGGAGAAGTGGCATCGAAACTTGGCCCTTATAAAGAAGTGGTCCAAATCACAGACAACGCCGCGAATAATTTACGATATGTAATGAATAAACTCAAGAAAAACTTTAACAACATCTGCAATCAATACATACTCAATTCAAAAAGGAAAGCATAATAACATAACCATTGACTGAATGAAGAAGATCCCATTGAAAGTTTAGTATCTGGCACTATAAAAGGCTTGAATGGTAGAAAACCGTATATTGTTTTTATATTATTCGGAGAACTCTCAAATGGCTATTACTTCCGTGAATGCAATTTAACTAAAACTTCCAGACTATAAGGGCCTTTTCTCGAACTACATGAATTTAAATGTAAAGGTACCCATACGTATGGGTAAAATGTTGTACTTACAAGTTCTACTATTAGTAAAAAAGTTGAGTGAATTTCAACTTCCAAGGTATTTTCTATTGCTATTATCATAAGAAAGTACCACCATAATTTTGCTACCTTTAAAACGTAGATTTTCATGAATAGCCTGTACTTTCAGTGCTGAAGTTGGGGGAAAATATTACAAATTTACTTAATATTCTTATGAAAAACGATCGCCATTTTGTTTAACGCTTGCTAATATCATTCGTTAAATAGATTTTTTTTGTGCATGATAAACATTCTTCCTGAAAATTTCCTGTAAATCCGAACGAGCCCGTACCATCTGAGTCGAATGGAAGAGCATATTGCTTTATAGCCATGTACTGTTGTTGTTGGTACACCGAAAATTTAAACTATTGTAGTGAATATGAAGTATGTTCAAAAATGTCCGTGAAGGACTGCAGCGATGTTCTGCTGCCTCGGCAGAAGAAGGTGTTGGTATCTGCCGAGAATGCCCTCGTCTGGAGACGCGTGAATGCGCTGGCAGGCTAGCATTGCGGTGTCGTGGGGCGGGTTCATTTCCCCAGCACGAGGACCCACCACAAAAAATTTTACTCACGAATTTGGGTGGGAGATCCAGAGGCAACCGAAGTCGCAAAGAGTGTAGATAACTACACTGAGGGAGATAGAACTTGTTACGAGAACAAGTGGAACCTGAAAAGAAAGGCGGACTTGGGGTAACCTCGTCATTACCCGACGAAGTTCATGGCCCACAAATGAAAGAGGGGCAAACGGGTGATGGTGGAGCCCCTTCGTACCCACCCAACCGGAATAAATCCATATATATTTTGTTGCAGTGGCCAGGTATTCCTCTTCTGAGTGGAAAACTCATACAACTTGAATTGCATGAACTTTCCCATCAGAAGCGGAGTACCCCGGTGACCAATTTATGCCATAGAATCATACAATTTGATTGCATAACTCTATGCCATAAAGAGGCACTCTGCTTGGGCCACTCAACCCGCGATATCACCTGAAACAAAGAAGAATTGCTTAAGTACCCGGCAGCTGGCTCATGTCTTGTGGTGGAAGCCTGCCACCGTATCGGGTCCTATACCCGGTTAGAGTCGGGAGAAAGGAAAGACCGGAGGGTATGATGTTAATTCATTGTTTTAATTTATAATTTGTTTTTTTTTTCAGTTTTGAATTGAATGCAATTACAAATAGAAAGCTAAAATAAAATACACATTAGCTGAATTTATTTACTAAAATATACCATAATATTATAAATTGATATTTAAAGATTTTAAAGAAAACAATGTACAATTTACGACAAAAATCGATTTAATCAAATAGAAAAATTTAAACTTCTAAAACACATGATTTTCTCAGAAGTGATTGAATTTACCTCAGTAGAATATCTGAAATTTAGTCAGTAATATTTTTTTTCTTCTTCATTTCCTATTGGAATTGAAACTTATTTAATGTTAGAATATCTTCTATCTATTTTTTTTTTCTTTTTACTTTTTTATATTGAAAAGCTCAACTGTACCTGTCGCAACTAGTAGTAGTAGAGTAATCCATTTGTAATGCACATAACTTTAAGTAGGAAAAATGTCACTTCGAGGTATATCATGTCGGAGTTCTATGATTTGAAAATTCTTTCAATTTTACGAGCCTCAACCGAGCGTATATTGTGTCTTGCATTGAAATTCAATGCACAGTAAACTCAATCAAAATTCAGAAATCAAATAAGCTACGCCAACATGGTATCTTCAAATACGGTGCATAAAAAATACGAAAACTACTTGTACAATAGAACACTCGTATATAAAAACGATAGCAGAGAATAAGAAAAATGGTACATTTGATGATTTAAGTTAGTGTAACTATTTATTACTATGAGAAAGTGATTCGTTAGACAACTAATTGTTGTATGTGCTTAACCGAGTCCTGAATTTACGTAATTCAGAGGTAAGAATCATGGTTTGTAATATCAACTTCATTCTAGAAGCATCGGTGGGAACAGATGAATTGAGGAGAACATAAAAATGTCATTATCAGCTCGTGAAACGGATTAAATGTATAGTATTCGGTTGATATAGAAACAAATAAATGTCTGTGTTATTTTGACAGAACCGCACCTTTTTTTTCAACCTCATTGATTCTCTACACTTTGCATTCCTTCTTCTACACGTTTAAATTTCTATAGTCATGCACAACAACTGTCGTTCTCTTCAATCTTTCTACCCACTAAAATTTTTTTCTGGCATCTGAGAATTCTAGAATTCTTGCCAGCAAATATCGGTAATCATGAATCCCGCAATAAGCTTCATTGAAAAATTTCCTTTGAGAACTTTGAAAAGCACACTAAATCAAAATATTTCCCATAAAAAAGAGTATTCAACTGAAATTATTTATCATTTGATAAAATCTAATTACCTACTGTCAACATGTGTAACTTCAATAAGAATCTTATTTTGCAAAATAAATTTAAAATTCACTTGCTGGAATTTTCCTTATCTAAGTAAATTCTCTTTAGCATGTCCAAAGCTCATGAATATTCATAATTTCAAATAACATGTACTTCACCCGCTGTCAAGTTTCCCCCGTAAAAACGAATATATAATTCACAGTTAGTACTTTGAACGGAAATCACGACTTTTTCTCTGCTTTTAAAACATTTTTCTTCTCTTCGTACATTACACTAGCATAAATCTCCAGCTTCGAGAAAAAAGTGAGGCGGCTAGCTGAGATCCTTATTTATTCGCTTAGCACAGAGCATAACAAAGGAGCCTCCCCCACTTTGGGTGAAGCTAAGCAAATTATTGCGTTTCTACTTAAAAGGGTTCGGGCGGAAAAACTCAAGCCGTGGACGCAGACTTAAGCTGCTAGTAGCGACGAAGGTAGCCTTGAACGAGTGTTAACGAAGAACATAGTAGAGTTGCTGAGGAATATGGAAGTGTGATTGCACGATCAGACGGAGAGCCTGCGAGGCAAACTGATAAAGCTCTTGAACAAATATAAAATTAAAGCATCCTAGTGTAAATTTCTCTAAAATAAAATTAATCAGTTTTGTTGACACATACTCCTACATTCAATGTAAATAATATGTTTTAAATATATTTTCTCTAAGTTTTTTTTTTTCTATTTAAATAATATGATGCAATAAAAGGGTACTCACCCGCATGGTCTTCCGAGCGCTCGACGACGATGCAGATGGTCCTGAAATTTCGGTTCTGTAACATCAAATTGTACTTCTTATACTTGTAGTAGTCTGGTAAAACACTGAGGCAACAAATTCCTTTTATCACTTCCACTAGAATACACAAATCCGGATTTTTCAAATCTACCTTATAGGTAGAATTTTTAGCAGTAACTAACTCAGCTATTTTTCCCTATTAACAAGTCTCGATCAACTTTATTGTTCAATCGCTTGTTGATAACAATTGAAAAGCTTCCAGCACTAACAACAAAATATTTATCGATTAAGGAACTGAGTACGTATCTAGTGGCAGGAGAATTTTCTTGATAAATCCTTTTAATAAGCTCAACTCCAATCTCAATCGAATCTACAAATGCGGTTTGCGGTTTTGATAAATATACAATTTTTCACTCCTAACTCTGCAGTGAGTCGTTCAGAAGAGCGATATTACAACTCGACTCCGTTCACTTCTTATTTTTCGCACGGTAGCAATTGCTCGGCTCGGCTGAGTGTTTTTCCTCGAGAAAATTGCAATTCGACAAAAGATCGGAAAATCGTTGCAACAGTTGAAAGAAAATTGGATTACTACTCCAAGTCGCACAGGAGGCGTCCCCGGATTAACTTCTCGCCAATCGAGACGGCCACGAACAGCAGCCGGAACTAGTGGGAACCTGACGACCAAATCCTGAATTAACTCAACGTAGTTCGAAGTTGAGTTCCCGACACTTATTGGAACTCGTTCACTTGGCTCGGGGGGGGGGGGGTTCTACACTTTCGCCAACACAAACCAGATAGCTCTGAAATTCCGTTCAAGTCCAAGTCGAAACTATTGTGCGAAATCCTGACCGAAGTCGCGCCCCCACTAAACACTCACTGGCGATTTTCTTCAGCGCTTTCCACACGATCGAGCGGACGACTCGTTTGTGACGTTTTGCACAATATTTTGTGGTGGACACTACGCTCACCCACAGCAGCGTGCTGAGGAATAAAAAAGACAATAAGAAGTTCTTCTACACCTTCCGCCACTATTCACACCTTTATCGCACTAAACAGTGCAAGAACTTTACACTTCCTTTTGAATTTTCCACCTGATTTTCCGTTCGGAAGGAAACTCCTGTCCATTTACTTTTCAAAGCTTCTGGCCGAGTGCAGTCCAGGGACCGTTCTCTCTTTTACGGTACTTGCTTCTACTGCTACTGCGTGCCTTGAGCGAGAAATTGCGGGGCTCTTGCTGTTCCTGCAATGGGTCTTCAGAAAGAGACCGTTGAGGTTAGCTTCGTGGAGATGCCTGTCGCGCTTTATCGGGTCCGAACTGCTCCGATTATCGGCAACTATCTTCCTGTACAGGGTATTGCAGTAATGTAAGCGTTAGTGTAATTATGGAAATTATTACCTGAAATATTGAAACGATCGGCACTCATTTTCACACGTGAGCTACCTCACACGTCTCCTGCTCAATGACAACTGCCCTGTCAAAAGATCAATCTCAAACCGGTTCGATTGCAAATTGTTCTAGGTCAATCGGAAATTGTTCCAATTCAATCTGCAATCTTACCGGTTCGATCGTTTTGATTGATCTGGGACATTTTGAGTTTTTCTTTAACCCTTTAACTGCCCGATTATTACACTATCATAGCTTCCTTAAATACTACCCGATCCTTCTGAAATACGAAGTGAGACTGGTTTAATTGCCGCGCTTGTGGTAAACCTGCGACCTTCCCATCCCCTTCCCCAGTATCCTTCCCCTCTCCATTGATGTATTTACCATCGCTCTAGCTTGTTTAGTTCGCCTGCCGTGTCGTGTTGAATAGACGTGTGTTGGTGGTGCTCGTCACGAAAATGCAGAAGCAAAATCAAGAGTAACGCATCGCGATAAAATTTTGCGCCAGATTGGGCGAAACAGCTTCGGAAACATACGCTAAAATTGTAAAAGTGCATGGTAATAGTGCTCTTAGTCGTGCTCAGGTGTTTTGATGGCATAAAGAATTTAGGGTGGGTTGGGTTACTTATGAAAATTGTTTGTCTATAGCTACATAATTGAATTGTGTCCTAATTCGCCTTAGTCCATCACTCTGTACCCAAAACATGGGTGATGGTGACCACCGTGCTTAGAGGTGATAGAATTATTTTTAATTTTCCTACCCATGCGAACTCAATATGTTTTTGTAACTACGAATTATATTCGGGTTAATTTTCTCCTGTAAGTAATTTCAAGCTATCGGAGCGATCTGAAAAACGAGATCGATACCCACACGAAGCAAAACTTATCGAATTGGTTTATATTAAATTGATTTTTAAAAGGGTCAAATGATCAATTTAAGTTTTAACAAAGATAATTTAAGGTGTTTAAGGAGGGGTCTCCCTACACAGGGGGTATGTTTTAAAATATTTGTTTTTACCAAAGGTAGGTAAAGTTTTTAATGAGAACTTTTCAAAACAAATCCTAAGCAATAAGCATTCAGAAGGAGAGGTTCAAGATGAGGGGAAATGTAAAAAAATGTGTGCTTCCCTGTCGCGATACATCTTTTAAAAAAAAAAAAATCTGAAACAAATCATGAAAGTAGGTCTTTATGAGGAGAAGGTCAACAAATACCTCAAAAGTTTAGGTTCGATCAGCTTTATTAATAATAGTACATCTTATGAATTTTAAGTTTTCCCTTAAATTTGCCAAAAATTAATATATAAATATTTTTATGTATAACGGATGTGTTACAAAAGTTTGATAAAAATCGAGTTGTAAGCTGGTAAGTTATAGACAATTGAAATTTCTCGATTACAACCACAATTACACGTGAGACTGTGTAAATACACGTTCACAAAGGATCCAAACACTATTAATGTGTAAAATATTTTATACCATTGACATGCTTTCATGACTATTCAAACAATAAGATCAACATACTGAAAATAAAATGGCGGCAAATTAAAATACATAACCATATATCATTTTTTCGAGCTCAATTCATGGAATATATGTGTTAGTCAAGTTTTGTTTGATTTAATAATTATCTTACAATACCCTTTTGGTAGGAGGACGCTCTTGGTACTTTTTCATTTTCAAAGCGGGAGCCAATAAAATGATTATTTGCTTTCACAAATGTGGGTAGCTACGAGAAATTCGCCTTTCCGGCTGGCGATGTCCACGGGAATTGGGTACTTAGAGCTTTCCCTTAGCTAACAAATCAAAATTTGAGTTCTCACTGAGAATCAGTGATGAATTTCATTCTTCTTTGACTTTTACGTATATAAGTCAATTGAACTTACCTAAAGAAAATATGCATATTTCTACAAATTACACCTATTTAAAAGAATCCTACCATATTCCCTTTTCTTAACATATCAACTGCTTAAAGTAAATTCAATTTATTTCTATTTATTACCTTTAACTTTGAAATTTTCATCAAATAAGTAGCCATAAATATTCTTCTAACGATCCAATATACCAACCACTTCACCTGATCGCCTACCTTCCAATTATACGTACTACACCTTCTTCCGAATGGAAGGACAGAAAGACTTTTTACTTAAGAAACGATAAAGTTACGTTCTGTATTCGGTTACGGAAATCTTCTCTTGGAGTCATTATCTGTAATTATTTTCGGCATACGCGAAGAGCATTGGTGCCCTGAAAAACCCTCACAAATTGCAAGTGGAATTGGGGCGGACTGGTAATTACAGGAATGGTTGCTCTCTTTGCTATGTTGAGTGGATATTTTATTTGTTACAGTTAAAGCTTCCACTAAGTCGAAATTTCTTTCAGAATGCTTTCATTGAGATTCATTATGGATGCGAATCATTAGGACTTGGTCAACTAAAAGTTAATCGTGTGGCAAAAGTTTCCAAGCTTCATTAGAGAATAAAGTCATTAATGTTACAAATAGATGCGATAAAATTATAAAACTTAGTGCAATTAGAATGATATTTTTTTGAATGATTTAATTTTACCTTCTTCTTTACTTTTTCAGGGTTTGCGCATAAATAAACAAGTAAAAGTAGCAGGAGAGTTCTCCTGCCAGAAGGATATTGTAAAATAATTTGTAAATCAAACAACGTCTTCTGAATATCAAAGCTTGACTCAAATATAAAAAAAAATATGTATAACTTTATGTTTTTAATTTGCTGCCATTTTATTTTCAGTCGGTTGACTTAAATGTTTGAGTATTCAGGATAACATATTAATGTTTTGAAGTATTTCTAAACTTTTCATCAAAACTCTTACACATCTGGAGTGTTTGCGTCCTTTGCGAAGGGGTATTTACACAGTATCACTTGTAATTTTTGTTGTAATTGATAAATTTTCAATTATTTATAACTAAGCTGCTTAAATCTCGATTTTTATGAAACTCACAAAAAATATGCGTTATACATTAAAACATTTAGTTACAAATTCTTGAAAAATTTAAGGCTCACCTTTTTATATTAAAGATGAAAATCTAAAATTCATAAAATGTACTATAATTGATGAATTCAAAAGAGTTTTGGCTTCTGAAATACTTGCTGCCTTGTCAAACAAGTTGGATGAGCAGGAAAGCGCTCGTACCAGAAGGTCTTTGCAACCATCATAGGATTCGAAACAAGTTTTCTAATAGCGTGAATCGATAATTTGAGTTATTCATCCAATACTTGAATAGGAAATCGTTCAAATTTATGCAAAAGATGCATGGTACTTATTGCAGTTGCCATTTTGTCCCAGCTTAAATAACTTTTTTGAATGCTCGGCCGAACAAACATATTCAAATTAAACACTATTCCTTGAATTTTCATGAAAATTGGAAGAAAACAAGAGCGCTTGTGTCAATTTGAAATATAAGTAAACCATCAACACGAATTATTGCTGTTGTAATTACAATCTGGCAACACTGACTTCGCCGAAGAGTGTCGAGGAATTCAAGGTTTTGAGGAGTGGTCGTATTATCTCTTGTCTTGCATAAGTTGCTAATAAACATAAGTACATAATATATTATCACGTGTTACAATCAGCAATCTACCATTTCAGTCCTCCTTGACGGTTCAAAAATGGGATGTGTAACAATAGTGATAACATGTACCGTTTAAATTTGTAAACTCACAAGTAACTCAGCTCCGAAAAATCTCAACCGTTTGGTGCAAGTTTGAACGTGCAGAAACTTTTCGCGTAAAGTTCCGTCGTTCACTTGTGGGTGGCTCTATTTACACACATTGTGTCACCCGCCCATCAACATCGTCTGGGTACACCACCATTGACAGTGTATTTGATCCGTTCCGGGCGACAAGCTCATCGTAAAGTGACTACGTTGCAAAACTGTGCCTCCGTTTACTTGTGTGTGGCTTTTCTCGCACATACCATGCCTGGGTGGCCATCGTTTTTGTCCACAGAGCATCGCGCTTTAACGATAATAGGTATCGTGTTAGGCAGTCATCGTTTGCGCGCACTGCTATCGACTACGTCTTCGATACGTTACGGGTGACAGATTCATCGTAAACGAATTTATCGCGAAATTTTACCGCCATTCACAAGTGTATAGTTTCACCTGTACACAACGTGTCGTCTGGGTGTACAACGTTTCTGCGCACCCCACCGTCTTTATCATGCTGTTGTTGAATTGTTGTAGCAATCGTCGTCATTGTTTGCGCACACTGCTGTCAACTACATCTAAGTACCGCCATCGTTTCTACCAATATGCAGTGTTCGTTTCAAGCTGCGCACTCCACCGTCGTCATTGTGTTTCTGTTGGTAATTTGGCTTGTGTGCAGTCATTGTTGCTGTCTGTACACGCTGGCATCCATTACGTTTGTGGGCCCACATCAATCCGCTCAACAAGTTTCAACGTGCAGGAATTTGTTGTAAAACTCTGCCGCTGTCTACTTGTGTGTAGTTTTTTCTACATAAATTGCCTGATGTACATCGTTCTGTGCAGCCATCGTTTGAAGTTGAGCACGCCGCTTTGTCATCGTATTGCTATTGGCATCAGCTACAAATGCGTATCACCGATAACAACCATTGTTTTATGTAGTCATCGTTTAATGTTGTTGCTGACACTGGTGTGCAACCATAATATCCATTTGCTGCATCGCGTCACCGTGTGAAACGTCAAGTGTGTGTAACATCAACACCGCATTGCTGCTGATGGTCACGTGAATCATCACCGCCATGCTTCGTTTCTTGTTGCTGCGTTCGTCCGTGCTCAGCTGTTGCTTATACACACCGTCACCCCCTGTGTACTCGTTTGATGTCTGTGAATTCCGCCACGCCAGCGTTTAGCGTTTTGACGATATATATTTTGACGTAACGTTTTCCACCGATAATGACTGCGGTGAAAATCGATTCGTTCTCAGTGTCATCGATAAAGGGCCAACTATGGTCACGTGGACTCAATGCCTCCAGCAATAAGGTTGCACTTTGTTGAACGGCTTATAGCTGACGTCTATATTTTGAGTGGAAATCAACGATCCGCTCAAACGTCAACTCTACTCGCCAAAAATGCATGCGCCGCATCGAACTTGTCTATTGGCGAGCGAGCTGACTGCTGATGAATGTTTCATAATGCGAGAGATGTAATTGACCCCCTTCCGGACTTCGACCCGCGAAAAATGAGCTCCTTACTCGCGAGTGCTTCGTACACCGGGTTCGAAAGTTAATGTGAGCGTACGGATGGGACACAAAACTCTGGCTGAACTTGAACAGTGACGTGTTTGTAAATTTTGAACAGTTTACAATTGAATTCTTGCAAACATTCCCGAATAGTGACGACGAGTCAGACGTTCATTTACGTATTGCCACTGACGCAAGAAAAATCTGTAAAACCATATTAGACTATCAATTCCAAATGTGTGTCGAAGGTAAAAGGGATAGACTGTCGGAACGATCCATCGTACGGTATATTCCGCGCGGACTAAATCATTCGACGCGACAAAACTCGACAGCCCCCTTGAATTTCCAGGACACAAACGAAATATATATGTTCATTTCATTCTGGCGAACGTTAATAAATCGCCCAAAGTTAAACTAGTGAAACCACCGCCAATAGTGCTGTCCACACCCCAACAAACAGTCAAAGGGCAAAAACGTATAAACCCGACAAAGGGATTAGGTTATAATTGTTTCAAACCGGGGCACATATCAATTAATTACCCAAAGCCACAGCATCGCGCCCATTGTTCTAAATGTCAGAAAGTTGGAAATTCCATTGATAATTGTCCTACGCGTCATGATGCACAAATCAACAAAGCAGACGCAAACACGACTAAACATGGATACTTGCGCGCTACCATCGGTGATGACCATTCAGCTAGCGTCTAAGAAGCCAACTAAGCCGCCCGTACTGGATATCATCTGCCAAACGAGCTGCTGTAGATTAGATAATCGATGAACTATTGATACACAATATCATTGGCCCCAGCAAATCTCCATATTCATCTCGGATCGTGCTTGCGAAGAAGAAAAACGGAGAGGACCCACTATGAGTAAATTGTTGAGCCACGAATGCAGTCACGCAAAAGACCCCATTCCCGATGCCGACAATCGACGAGATACTGTGGCAAATAGCTGAGTTTCAAATGACACTGGACTTGTTCTAACGCTATTACCAAATGCATTTGGATGAAAACTCGATGCGATACACAGCCTTTGTGACAGCCAGTGGTCACTACGAGTACACCATCATGCCGTTTGGGCTAGTAAACGCGACGATGGTATTGCAACAGATGATAAAGAGGATCATCAATAAGCTTCGGTTATAAAAAAAAATCGTTAGCTATATGGTCGAAGTGATTATTGCAAGTGATACCGTTTTCGAAAGAATCGAGCTATTAACGGAATTCCTCACTGTACTCGAAGATGAAGGATTGACTTTGCAAACATCAAAGCTCATTTTTTTGCAACTGAGGTGTTGTTCTTGGGACACACCGTCTTGTGTTCCAATATTAACCCAGGAAATGTCAAGGTCTACGACGTCTTCAATCTCCTAATACCAACAAACGCAAAAAAGTCAAACGATTTTTGGGACTATCTAGCTTCTTTTGAAAGTTCATCCGGGAGCACGCCATCATTACCCGGCCTTTAACTGCGTTTTTAAAATCAAAAAATCAACTGAAATTTAACTGGACACCGGATCGCGATAGAACTTTTGAAAATTTGAAGACCCTACTTAGTAATGGACTGGTTTTAGCACTATATAATCTATCGACATTTCACCAAGTCCACACCGACACCAGCACTGTTAGGTTTACCACTGTGCTGTTTCAATTACCACACCCGGTGATGTGGAAGCCCGTGTTTTACTACAGCCGCCAATGTAACAAAACAGAAAAACGACACACTAGTTACGAGTCTGAAGTGTTGGCAATTGTCGAGGCTGGGTAACCATTCTCAAGCAGTGACGGATTGCCAAGCTGTAATGATAACCAAGCTGTTGACTCCGTTGAACAATCGTATTGCAACCTGGTGGCTTAAACTTCGGGAGTATGACTTTGAAGTCACATACCGAGCAGGCAATCGTTTGTCTCACGTAGACACTTTAAGCCGAAGCCCAACCGACCAGCCTGTAGAGCCAAAATCCGTTGCCGAGAATATGTTGGTGATTGGTACGACTGAAGACGATTGGTTGCTATCGATGCAAAAACGTGCTAACGAATTCAACGATATTATCAACATCTTACGTGACCAGAAAACTTGTCTGCAAGCGAACGAATAACAAGTTGGGTAGACAGACCTAGGCTCATATCAGAATGGCTTTGTATCCAACTTTTCAGAACTATAGGCACCAGCAACGAATAAATTCAAGAAATATGTCAAAGAGGTGTAATCTTTTACACGAAAATCCATTGTTTTTCTATTTCCAATGGCCGCCATTTTGTTGCAAACCATCGAATTCATTCAAATCATGAATCCCCAAAAACTATAATGTAATTGACCTAATTTGAAAATTTGGGTAGTCCATGAAATACCAAAATCATGTGTCATTGTTGTCGTAATTGGAGAAACTTCAAATGGCTATCACTTCCGTGTCTATCATTCGATTTTCATCGAACTTACAAAGATTGACAACCTTTTGTAGGACTACTTAAATATCAAATTTTGTTCAGTTTAAGGGTACATATTCAATTTTATTGGGCAAAATGTAAAATTCGAATATCTTACTATTATTAACAAAGTTGAGTGAATTTTGACACACACTTTCGCCAACACAAACCAGATAGCTCTGAAATTCCGTTCAAGTCCAAGTCAAAACTATTGTGCGAAATCCTGACCGAAGTCGCGCCCCCACTAAACACTCACTGGCGATTTTCTTCAGCGCTTTCCACACGATCGAGCGGACGACTCGTTTGTGACGTTTTGCACAATATTTTGTGGTGGACACTACGCTCACCCACAGCAGCGTGCTGAGGAATAAAAAAGACAATAAGAAGTTCTTCTACACCTTCCGCCACTATTCACACCTTTATCGCACTAAACAGTGCAAGAACTTTACACTTCCTTTTGAATTTTCCACCTGATTTTCCGTTCGGAAGGAAACTCCTGTCCATTTACTTTTCAAAGCTTCTGGCCGAGTGCAGTCCAGGGACCGTTCTCTCTTTTACGGTACTTGCTTCTACTGCTACTGCGTGCCTTGAGCGAGAAATTGCGGGGCTCTTGCTGTTCCTGCAATGGGTCTTCAGAAAGAGACCGTTGAGGTTAGCTTCGTGGAGATGCCTGTCGCGCTTTATCGGGTCCGAACTGCTCCGATTATCGGCAACTATCTTCCTGTACAGGGTATTGCAGTAATGTAAGCGTTAGTGTAATTATGGAAATTATTACCTGAAATATTGAAACGATCGGCACTCATTTTCACACGTGAGCTACCTCACACGTCTCCTGCTCAATGACAACTGCCCTGTCAAAAGATCAATCTCAAACCGGTTCGATTGCAAATTGTTCTAGGTCAATCGGAAATTGTTCCAATTCAATCTGCAATCTTACCGGTTCGATCGTTTTGATTGATCTGGGACATTTTGAGTTTTTCTTTAACCCTTTAACTGCCCGATTATTACACTATCATAACTTCCTTAAATACTACCCGATCCTTCTGAAATACGAAGTGAGACTGGTTTAATTGCCGCGCTTGTGGTAAACCTGCGACCTTCCCATCCCCTTCCCCAGTATCCTTCCCCTCTCCATTGATGTATTTACCATCGCTCTAGCTTGTTTAGTTCGCCTGCCGTGTCGTGTTGAATAGACGTGTGTTGGTGGTGCTCGTCACGAAAATGCAGAAGCAAAATCAAGAGTAACGCATCGCGATAAAATTTTGCGCCAGATTGGGCGAAACAGCTTCGGAAACATACGCTAAAATTGTAAAAGTGCATGGTAATAGTGCTCTTAGTCGTGCTCAGGTGTTTTGATGGCATAAAGAATTTAGGGTGGGTTGGGTTACTTATGAAAATTGTTTGTCTATAGCTACATAATTGAATTGTGTCCTAATTCGCCTTAGTCCATCACTCTGTACCCAAAACATGGGTGATGGTGACCACCGTGCTTAGAGGTGATAGAATTATTTTTAATTTTCCTACCCATGCGAACTCAATATGTTTTTGTAACTACGAATTATATTCGGGTTAATTTTCTCCTGTAAGTAATTTCAAGCTATCGGAGCGATCTGAAAAACGAGATCGATACCCACACGAAGCAAAACTTATCGAATTGGTTTATATTAAATTGATTTTTAAAAGGGTCAAATGATCAATTTAAGTTTTAACAAAGATAATTTAAGGTGTTTAAGGAGGGGTCTCCCTACACAGGGGGTATGTTTTAAAATATTTGTTTTTACCAAAGGTAGGTAAAGTTTTTAATGAGAACTTTTCAAAACAAATCCTAAGCAATAAGCATTCAGAAGGAGAGGTTCAAGATGAGGGGAAATGTAAAAAAATGTGTGCTTCCCTGTCGCGATACATCTTTTAAAAAAAAAAAAATCTGAAACAAATCATGAAAGTAGGTCTTTATGAGGAGAAGGTCAACAAATACCTCAAAAGTTTAGGTTCGATCAGCTTTATTAATAATAGTACATCTTATGAATTTTAAGTTTTCCCTTAAATTTGCCAAAAATTAATGTATAAATATTTTTATGTATAACGGATGTGTTACAAAAGTTTGATAAAAATCGAGTTGTAAGCTGGTAAGTTATAGACAATTGAAATTTCTCGATTACAACCACAATTACACGTGAGACTGTGTAAATACACGTTCACAAAGGATCCAAACACTATTAATGTGTAAAATATTTTATACCATTGACATGCTTTCATGACTATTCAAACAATAAGATCAACATACTGAAAATAAAATGGCGGCAAATTAAAATACATAACCATATATCATTTTTTCGAGCTCAATTCATGGAATATATGTGTTAGTCAAGTTTTGTTTGATTTAATAATTATCTTACAATACCCTTTTGGTAGGAGGACGCTCTTGGTACTTTTTCATTTTCAAAGCGGGAGCCAATAAAATGATTATTTGCTTTCACAAATGTGGGTAGCTACGAGAAATTCGCCTTTCCGGCTGGCGATGTCCACGGGAATTGGGTACTTAGAGCTTTCCCTTAGCTAACAAATCAAAATTTGAGTTCTCACTGAGAATCAGTGATGAATTTCATTCTTCTTTGACTTTTACGTATATAAGTCAATTGAACTTACCTAAAGAAAATATGCATATTTCTACAAATTACACCTATTTAAAAGAATCCTACCATATTCCCTTTTCTTAACATATCAACTGCTTAAAGTAAATTCAATTTATTTCTATTTATTACCTTTAACTTTGAAATTTTCATCAAATAAGTAGCCATAAATATTCTTCTAACGATCCAATATACCAACCACTTCACCTGATCGCCTACCTTCCAATTATACGTACTACACCTTCTTCCGAATGGAAGGACAGAAAGACTTTTTACTTAAGAAACGATAAAGTTACGTTCTGTATTCGGTTACGGAAATCTTCTCTTGGAGTCATTATCTGTAATTATTTTCGGCATACGCGAAGAGCATTGGTGCCCTGAAAAACCCTCACAAATTGCAAGTGGAATTGGGGCGGACTGGTAATTACAGGAATGGTTGCTCTCTTTGCTATGTTGAGTGGATATTTTATTTGTTACAGTTAAAGCTTCCACTAAGTCGAAATTTCTTTCAGAATGCTTTCATTGAGATTCATTATGGATGCGAATCATTAGGACTTGGTCAACTAAAAGTTAATCGTGTGGCAAAAGTTTCCAAGCTTCATTAGAGAATAAAGTCATTAATGTTACAAATAGATGCGATAAAATTATAAAACTTAGTGCAATTAGAATGATATTTTTTTGAATGATTTAATTTTACCTTCTTCTTTACTTTTTCAGGGTTTGCGCATAAATAAACAAGTAAAAGTAGCAGGAGAGTTCTCCTGCCAGAAGGATATTGTAAAATAATTTGTAAATCAAACAACGTCTTCTGAATATCAAAGCTTGACTCAAATATAAAAAAAAATATGTATAACTTTATGTTTTTAATTTGCTGCCATTTTATTTTCAGTCGGTTGACTTAAATGTTTGAGTATTCAGGATAACATATTAATGTTTTGAAGTATTTCTAAACTTTTCATCAAAACTCTTACACATCTGGAGTGTTTGCGTCCTTTGCGAAGGGGTATTTACACAGTATCACTTGTAATTTTTGTTGTAATTGATAAATTTTCAATTATTTATAACTAAGCTGCTTAAATCTCGATTTTTATGAAACTCACAAAAAATATGCGTTATACATTAAAACATTTAGTTACAAATTCTTGAAAAATTTAAGGCTCACCTTTTTATATTAAAGATGAAAATCTAAAATTCATAAAATGTACTATAATTGATGAATTCAAAAGAGTTTTGGCTTCTGAAATACTTGCTGCCTTGTCAAACAAGTTGGATGAGCAGGAAAGCGCTCGTACCAGAAGGTCTTTGCAACCATCATAGGATTCGAAACAAGTTTTCTAATAGCGTGAATCGATAATTTGAGTTATTCATCCAATACTTGAATAGGAAATCGTTCAAATTTATGCAAAAGATGCATGGTACTTATTGCAGTTGCCATTTTGTCCCAGCTTAAATAACTTTTTTGAATGCTCGGCCGAACAAACATATTCAAATTAAACACTATTCCTTGAATTTTCATGAAAATTGGAAGAAAACAAGAGCGCTTGTGTCAATTTGAAATATAAGTAAACCATCAACACGAATTATTGCTGTTGTAATTACAATCTGGCAACACTGACTTCGCCGAAGAGTGTCGAGGAATTCAAGGTTTTGAGGAGTGGTCGTATTATCTCTTGTCTTGCATAAGTTGCTAATAAACATAAGTACATAATATATTATCACGTGTTACAATCAGCAATCTACCATTTCAGTCCTCCTTGACGGTTCAAAAATGGGATGTGTAACAATAGTGATAACATGTACCGTTTAAATTTGTAAACTCACAAGTAACTCAGCTCCGAAAAATCTCAACCATTTGGTGCAAGTTTGAACGTGCAGAAACTTTTCGCGTAAAGTTCCGTCGTTCACTTGTGGGTGGCTCTATTTACACACATTGTGTCACCCGCCCATCAACATCGTCTGGGTACACCACCATTGACAGTGTATTTGATCCGTTCCGGGCGACAAGCTCATCGTAAAGTGACTACGTTGCAAAACTGTGCCTCCGTTTACTTGTGTGTGGCTTTTCTCGCACATACCATGCCTGGGTGGCCATCGTTTTTGTCCACAGAGCATCGCGCTTTAACGATAATAGGAATCGTGTTAGGCAGTCATCGTTTGCGCGCACTGCTATCGACTACGTCTTCGATACGTTACGGGTGACAGATTCATCGTAAACGAATTTATCGCGAAATTTTACCGCCATTCACAAGTGTATAGTTTCACCTGTACACAACGTGTCGTCTGGGTGTACAACGTTTCTGCGCACCCCACCGTCTTTATCATGCTGTTGTTGAATTGTTGTAGCAATCGTCGTCATTGTTTGCGCACACTGCTGTCAACTACATCTAAGTACCGCCATCGTTTCTACCAATATGCAGTGTTCGTTTCAAGCTGCGCACTCCACCGTCGTCATTGTGTTTCTGTTGGTAATTTGGCTTGTGTGCAGTCATTGTTGCTGTCTGTACACGCTGGCATCCATTACGTTTGTGGGCCCACATCAATCCGCTCAACAAGTTTCAACGTGCAGGAATTTGTTGTAAAACTCTGCCGCTGTCTACTTGTGTGTAGTTTTTTCTACATAAATTGCCTGATGTACATCGTTCTGTGCAGCCATCGTTTGAAGTTGAGCACGCCGCTTTGTCATCGTATTGCTATTGGCATCAGCTACAAATGCGTATCACCGATAACAACCATTGTTTTATGTAGTCATCGTTTAATGTTGTTGCTGACACTGGTGTGCAACCATAATATCCATTTGCTGCATCGCGTCACCGTGTGAAACGTCAAGTGTGTGTAACATCAACACCGCATTGCTGCTGATGGTCACGTGAATCATCACCGCCATGCTTCGTTTCTTGTTGCTGCGTTCGTCCGTGCTCAGCTGTTGCTTATACACACCGTCACCCCCTGTGTACTCGTTTGATGTCTGTGAATTCCGCCACGCCAGCGTTTAGCGTTTTGACGATATATATTTTGACGTAACGTTTTCCACCGATAATGACTGCGGTGAAAATCGATTCGTTCTCAGTGTCATCGATAAAGGGCCAACTATGGTCACGTGGACTCAATGCCTCCAGCAATAAGGTTGCACTTTGTTGAACGGCTTATAGCTGACGTCTATATTTTGAGTGGAAATCAACGATCCGCTCAAACGTCAACTCTACTCGCCAAAAATGCATGCGCCGCATCGAACTTGTCTATTGGCGAGCGAGCTGACTGCTGATGAATGTTTCATAATGCGAGAGATGTAATTGACCCCCTTCCGGACTTCGACCCGCGAAAAATGAGCTCCTTACTCGCGAGTGCTTCGTACACCGGGTTCGAAAGTTAATGTGAGCGTACGGATGGGACACAAAACTCTGGCTGAACTTGAACAGTGACGTGTTTGTAAATTTTGAACAGTTTACAATTGAATTCTTGCAAACATTCCCGAATAGTGACGACGAGTCAGACGTTCATTTACGTATTGCCACTGACGCAAGAAAAATCTGTAAAACCATATTAGACTATCAATTCCAAATGTGTGTCGAAGGTAAAAGGGATAGACTGTCGGAACGATCCATCGTACGGTATATTCCGCGCGGACTAAATCATTCGACGCGACAAAACTCGACAGCCCCCTTGAATTTCCAGGACACAAACGAAATATATATGTTCATTTCATTCTGGCGAACGTTAATAAATCGCCCAAAGTTAAACTAGTGAAACCACCGCCAATAGTGCTGTCCACACCCCAACAAACAGTCAAAGGGCAAAAACGTATAAACCCGACAAAGGGATTAGGTTATAATTGTTTCAAACCGGGGCACATATCAATTAATTACCCAAAGCCACAGCATCGCGCCCATTGTTCTAAATGTCAGAAAGTTGGAAATTCCATTGATAATTGTCCTACGCGTCATGATGCACAAATCAACAAAGCAGACGCAAACACGACTAAACATGGATACTTGCGCGCTACCATCGGTGATGACCATTCAGCTAGCGTCTAAGAAGCCAACTAAGCCGCCCGTACTGGATATCATCTGCCAAACGAGCTGCTGTAGATTAGATAATCGATGAACTATTGATACACAATATCATTGGCCCCAGCAAATCTCCATATTCATCTCGGATCGTGCTTGCGAAGAAGAAAAACGGAGAGGACCCACTATGAGTAAATTGTTGAGCCACGAATGCAGTCACGCAAAAGACCCCATTCCCGATGCCGACAATCGACGAGATACTGTGGCAAATAGCTGAGTTTCAAATGACACTGGACTTGTTCTAACGCTATTACCAAATGCATTTGGATGAAAACTCGATGCGATACACAGCCTTTGTGACAGCCAGTGGTCACTACGAGTACACCATCATGCCGTTTGGGCTAGTAAACGCGACGATGGTATTGCAACAGATGATAAAGAGGATCATCAATAAGCTTCGGTTATAAAAAAAAATCGTTAGCTATATGGTCGAAGTGATTATTGCAAGTGATACCGTTTTCGAAAGAATCGAGCTATTAACGGAATTCCTCACTGTACTCGAAGATGAAGGATTGACTTTGCAAACATCAAAGCTCATTTTTTTGCAACTGAGGTGTTGTTCTTGGGACACACCGTCTTGTGTTCCAATATTAACCCAGGAAATGTCAAGGTCTACGACGTCTTCAATCTCCTAATACCAACAAACGCAAAAAAGTCAAACGATTTTTGGGACTATCTAGCTTCTTTTGAAAGTTCATCCGGGAGCACGCCATCATTACCCGGCCTTTAACTGCGTTTTTAAAATCAAAAAATCAACTGAAATTTAACTGGACACCGGATCGCGATAGAACTTTTGAAAATTTGAAGACCCTACTTAGTAATGGACTGGTTTTAGCACTATATAATCTATCGACATTTCACCAAGTCCACACCGACACCAGCACTGTTAGGTTTACCACTGTGCTGTTTCAATTACCACACCCGGTGATGTGGAAGCCCGTGTTTTACTACAGCCGCCAATGTAACAAAACAGAAAAACGACACACTAGTTACGAGTCTGAAGTGTTGGCAATTGTCGAGGCTGGGTAACCATTCTCAAGCAGTGACGGATTGCCAAGCTGTAATGATAACCAAGCTGTTGACTCCGTTGAACAATCGTATTGCAACCTGGTGGCTTAAACTTCGGGAGTATGACTTTGAAGTCACATACCGAGCAGGCAATCGTTTGTCTCACGTAGACACTTTAAGCCGAAGCCCAACCAACCAGCCTGTAGAGCCAAAATCCGTTGCCGAGAATATGTTGGTGATTGGTACGACTGAAGACGATTGGTTGCTATCGATGCAAAAACGTGCTAACGAATTCAACGATATTATCAACATCTTACGTGACCAGAAAACTTGTCTGCAAGCGAACGAATAACAAGTTGGGTAGACAGACCTAGGCTCATATCAGAATGGCTTTGTATCCAACTTTTCAGAACTATAGGCACCAGCAACGAATAAATTCAAGAAATATGTCAAAGAGGTGTAATCTTTTACACGAAAATCCATTGTTTTTCTATTTCCAATGGCCGCCATTTTGTTGCAAACCATCGAATTCATTCAAATCATGAATCCCCAAAAACTATAATGTAATTGACCTAATTTGAAAATTTGGGTAGTCCATGAAATACCAAAATCATGTGTCATTGTTGTCGTAATTGGAGAAACTTCAAATGGCTATCACTTCCGTGTCTATCATTCGATTTTCATCGAACTTACAAAGATTGACAACCTTTTGTAGGACTACTTAAATATCAAATTTTGTTCAGTTTAAGGGTACATATTCAATTTTATTGGGCAAAATGTAAAATTCGAATATCTTACTATTATTAACAAAGTTGAGTGAATTTTGACTCCAAAGGTATTTGCTATTATTGTACTTATAAACACCCACCTCCATAATTTTTTTCAGATTTTTCGGATCACAGGTGCCCAATCGCGAGGGGGGACACAAATTTTTCGTGTATTTCCCCTCTCTTTGCGCCCCTCGGAGCATAAATTGTCAAATTAAGGCCTGTTCTGTAAAGTTCTCAACAAGACTCTTCATTTGATAGCAATATCGGGTACCTTTGATGAAACTTTTTTTCGGGGGCCACTCTCCTGTATGGGGAGACCGCCCTTAAATACCTTATAAAATTTTTTTATAGTTGAACTTTAAAAAGAGCACCAATTTTGTCGTTGTGCGCGGGTGTCAGTGGGGAAAGTGATTCTTCTGAAGAGAGGAAAGAAAACCCAGTCTGAAAACAAAGGGGAAGGAGAAGTCGAGGGAATCATATAGTTTCGAGAGCGTAAGTTATTAATAACTTATTTATGTGTTAAATTTTCTTCCCACATGGACGAGTACACAGATTCTCATTGCGCGTCCATTTATTTATATGTCTTTGATCGGGACATTCAAGTTGCGAGGGTACAACCTAACGGGCCCAGAAACTTTTCTAGTGTGCCCAAATACATAGCTACGTTAAGTTTTACGTCAGAAATTGCATCGACTGTTGTTTCAACAAAAGACCAGCCGGCAAACGAGAGGGACGAATGTTCGTCGAGGGAGTTGCCCCTGATCAAAGTATAGCTCCGAGTTGTACAAAAATCGTTACAAAGATCCATTCAAGTGTGTGATAAAGGTCACAGTAAAAAATACAAACTCGAACTATCTGAAGGGAAAACGTAGAAAAAAGTTGATCAATTAAAAACAAGTTGGGTAAACAGACCTACGCTCATGTCAGAAGGGTTTTGTATTCAATTTACAAAATGCAGTCACCAGATCGAATCAAATCAAGAAACATGTCAAAGACGATTTTATTGGAGAAAATATGAAATGCGAAGATCATACTATTTTAAACAAAGTTGAACGAATTTTGACTGGTGAGGTTTTTGATTTTGTTATACTCATAAATATCTCCCTTGATAATTATTTCAGATGTCCATCCGCGACGGAGGAAACACATTTTTCATGTATTTCCCCCCTGTGCCCCCACTAAAGCAAAAACTGACACTTTAACAACTGTTTTGAAAAGCTCCCATGAAAACTTTCATTTCATACTCATACCGGCTACGTTTGATGAATTTTTTTTTCAGGGGCTACTCTCCTGTGCTGAAATCATCTATTCATGGCCAATTTTTTTCGAATCCTAGAATGGTTACAAAACCCTTTTGCTAGGAGCTCTCTCCCACCTCCTTGACTTATTTCACTTATGAGCATTAATTGTAGGTACTCATCTTCAGTCATTCATTGAATTGAATCAAGTGTTCAAAGCATGCACCTTAAACGCTGAAGTTGGGAAAAAATAACTCAAAATTATTCAATCTTCGCATTTAAAACAGCCACTATCTTGTTTTACGATTACTGATACTACTAGCTGAAACGATTCTCAAAGATATACATGACACCTATCATTCCTGAAATTTCCATGCAAATCCTAGCAAAACTGTAGTGTCTGAGTCGGTAAAAAGCGCATGTTGTTCCATAGCCATATGTTGCCATAGTAATACATGCAGCGCTTATTGTTCCATAGTAATACAGGAAAATTCTAACCGCTATAACTTCGCTAAATATGATTCAATCTTTATGAAACTTTCAGGATAGATCAATCTTATAAATAGACATCTACGTACTGAATTTCATTGAATTTAAGGGTACCGCTAAGATTTTATTCAAGAAAACATAAAATCGATAAATCATACTATTACTAACAAAGTTGAGCGAATTGCAACTTCTCACGTATTTATTGTTGTTGTACGCACCAAGGCCTACATCCCTGATTTTTTTCAGATTTTTCGGATCACAGGTGTCCAATCGCGAGGGGGGGGGACACAAATTTTTCGTGTATTTCCCCTCCCTGTGCGCCCCTCGAAGCAAATTTTGCCAAACTAAGAACAGCTTTGGAAAGTTCTTATCAAGACCTTTCATTTGATACCCATATCGGCTACCTTCAATGAAATTTTTTTTTCGGGGGGTCACTCTCCTATATGGGGAGACCCCCCTTAAATACCTTATAAAATTTTTTTGTAGTTGAACTTTGAAGAGATCACCACTTTACACCTACATACAAAATTTGATGTTTCTAGCTTAAGTAGTTTTTCAGAAGAGAAGTAAAATGATTTGTTAAGGACCATTTTCAGGTATCTATTTTGGGTGATCTGAAGCTTTGTTACTAGATATTTAGCACATTGGATCCAGGTAGGCGAGCCGTATAGGATGATCGGTTGGATTGCCATTTTGACGATGAGGACTTTGTTTCTGGTGTTGAGACGTGAATTACGATTAAGAAGGGGATAAAGCGAAAGCACGGCCTTAAACGCTTTGGAGCTAATATGCTCAATATGTTTTCTGAAAGTTAGTTTTGTATCGAATATAAGTCCAAGATATTTAAGATCCACGCTCCAAGGAATAGTTTGCCCTAAAAAATTTATTGGTCGCTTGGGTAAGTGAGCAGGCTTACGCTTCCTAGTGAAGTTTATTGACTTCGTTTTTGCAACATTTATTTTAATTTTCCATCTATGGTAGTATTGATAAGTAAGTTCTAACGCCGTTTCAAGGCTAGAAATAATGGAAGTTGGATCTGCGCCTATGCTGTATATGCAAATGTCGTCTGCGAAAGCTGCAACTTGGCAGTTTGGTAAAGAAGGGAAGTCAGACGTATAGATGTTATATAGAGATGGGCTTAGGCAGGAGCCTTGCGGAACACCGGCAGATATACTTTTTAGTGAGGAAATGCTTTCCCCGACTTTGACCTGGAACTTCCTATCAGTTAAAAATGATTGTAAAAGGTTCAACAGGTATGGGGGTGTATTGTATTTCTGAAGTTTGTAGACCAGAGCATCATGCCAGACAGTATCAAAGGCTTTTTCTATGTCCAGTGTCACCAAACCTACAGACAATTTATTGTACATCGCTGCTTTGACGTCCTTCGTAACACGGAGGAGCTGATGCTCAGTCGAATGTCTGTTTCTGAAGCCGAATTGGAAATCCGGTAAGATATTATTGTTAGCCATTAAATTATTTAATCTTTTCAGGACTATTCTTTCAAAGAGCTTACCTAATCCTGGTAGTAAGCTAATGGGCCTGTAATTGTCAGGAGAGTGCGGATCTTTTCCAGGCTTCGGGATAGGTATGACTAGAGCTTGTTTCCAGATGGATGGAAAGAGAGAAAGCCTAAGGCATGCGTTGAAAAGGTGGCATAGGAATACTATTCCTTTTTTGGGTAAATTTTTAAGTACTATATTCGGTAGGCCATCGATACCAGGTGCTTTACCGTTTTTAACTTTTTTAAGTAAACTTATTAACTCCCTGGTTTTTATTAATGCACCAGGAGGTAAAGATGTTTGTTTAGGCTGATGTTCTAAAGCTCTGGCCACCATCATTTCTGCTAAGTTGTTGCAGAACCTATTGGAGATATTATGGAACTGCTTAAACTTATCTGCAAGTATATCTGCTTTTCCTTGATTAGAGTAAATATGCTCTTCGTTGTTATTTGTAATCGAATACGGTAACGCATGATACTTTCGCTTAAAAATTCTATTTAAATACCAGACTTTCCGCGAGTTGTAGCCTAGATTTGATAGCATGTTGTTCCATCGGAAATTCCGGAGCTCCTTAATTTTATTCTTAATTGCTAGAGTGAGGATATTAGCTCCAATTTTGAGAGACCTAATGCGGGTTTTTTGCCATTTACGCCGCAAAGAATTACGCTTCCTTATTAGCTTGTATGTTTCTTCATCAAATTCTATTAAATTATAGGAAGCTTTTGATCGCTTTGGAACGCTAGACTCGATAGCTTGCCAGATAGTGTTTGTGAATTCTACAATTTGCTCCTTACATACTGAGGGAGTATTGAGCGATTCTATCGTTCTTGGTGCTAAAGTCACTCTTTCATCAATAAAACTCCGGAATCCAGACCATTTTGCTTTTTTGAAGCAGTAGTATGTATTTGGTGCATTGTGATTACTTCTTGTCGTTTCTAAAGAAAAGAGTACGGGTAGATGTGGAGATGAGAGGGCTTGCAAGACACTCAGCTCAGAGGGAGTAATATTTTGGTCACTAAGAACCAGATCCAGAGTGGAACCGACTCCACGAGGAGAGTAGAACGTGGGTTCTTTAGGGAAATGCACGTAGATATTTGTCTCTCTGGCGAGATTAAATAAAATGTGCCCCATTTTGTTGTTTCGTGTGCAACACAGACTGGCTGGCGTTAGTCCAATTCGTAAGCTCGCTGCATTGCGCCGTGACAAATTAATCGCGAAAGCAAAAGACTCGCCCAATCCGCTAATACATGCCCTGGCGAATTGAAAATCAGCAGTTGCTACCACCTATCTTTTGGCCGTAACCTAGCCTCATAGATTTTAGCTAGTTATAAGTAGAAAGTTAAGTTATGTTAAGCTAATATAAGTTCAGTAGAGGTTTTTGCCTAAATTTTCCTCTAGCTAATTGTAATAATCTCATAGAAATACGATAATATGCATAGTTTTAAGTAATGTTCAAACGATGGTGAGATGACTTTGTCAGAACACCTACTATATTATAAGGCCTCTGTACCGCATACATTCCAATAAAGAAAAATTATATATATAATAGCTTAAGTAGTTTCCGAGAAAAACTGCTGTGACACACGGACGGACGGACGGACGGACGGACAGACGGACAGACTGGTCGCGAAACTAGTAGGGTTTTGTAAAATTATTTTACAAAACTCTAAAAAACACTTCATGCTAAGGTCAGAATATTAAAATGGCAGGTAGGCAAAGCTACAATCAATTTTGGATTTTTATGAAACCTAAAATCAAGGTAGTCGTTGATGAAGTCCTGTACTAAAATTAATTCGATTCCTGTGAACACTGCAGATTTTAGCAGTAGTGGTGAGTTTTGCATTTTAATATACATGGTACAACGTATTCACAAAAACTGAGCTTCAAAAGACTTCAAATGAAAAAAATCCATAAAACTTATTTCATCCTTTTTATGGCATTATGAAGTCGATTTTCTTTTTTTTTTTCTTAAAGTTTTTTTTGCGAATGTGGGACAGTAGGGGTAAGAAATTTCATCAAGCCCAAGTAGGCTAGCCAACAAGAGATCTTAACCCTAAAAATATTGTTAGCAATCCTTTCGTGGGCACAAACGATGATCTTCTTCCACCACTACATATCAAGCTAGGTTTGATGAAGAATTTTGTGATAGACATGAGCCAAGAAGCTCAGGCTTTTAAATACTTAAAAGAAAAGTTTTCTAGATTAAATGAAACTAAAGTCAAACAAGTTGAGTAAGCAGGAGAGTGCTCATACCAGAAGGACTTTGTAACCATCCTAGGATTCGAAACAGTTTGCTAACAGCATGAATCGATGACTTGAATTATTCATCTAATACTTGGATAAGAGATCGTTCAAATTTATGCAAAGGATGGTGAATAATTTTTCTGAATGCTCAGCCGCTTGAACATATTCAAATTAAATACTATTTTTTGAATTTTCATGAAAATCGGAAGAAAATAAGTGTGCCTAGAGCGCCTAAGAATCAACCCATTAAGTCAAGGAAATGCTCAACTTTTTTTTGCTATACTGTATTATTGGAAAAACTTAGAGTGATCCACGAGCAGAGCGTATTCAATAATTATCATACCAGAAAGCGTGTTTATTGTCAAATGTAAGAAATGCAAGCTTATTACTAATTACACTTGCAGAAGTTTGATGGCACCATACTTGTTAACAGTATTCTTGCAAATGTACTTGAAATATTATTTGGTTTTAAAAATTTTGATGAATTTTATTATTTGAGCTAGACCTTCCTTATAAAAAAAATTATATTAACCCATTAATGCCCAGTATGTACACCGAAATAGATATGGTGGCTGCCTTAATACACAAACTATGATGTAATTTATTGAGCTAGCATCGCCGCTCCTCTAAACAGTATCGCGACATCATTTACTGTGTTGGTCAAAAAGTCAGTTGCTTTGAAAAACACTGAATTTTTGTCCATGATGACTTATCCTCGAAAGTAAATTTTTTCGTGGGGGCATGTGTGCATTATTGTTAATGTTATGTTAACTAATATATGTTAGTCCATTTTAGATTCAGAAATGTGTTTCTGGTACATTCGTTGTGATTGCGTACATACGAGTATTTACGATTAAAATAATATGTTTCTTACAGGTGCACTAGGCACGAGCGGGTGCAGTGTTTTTTCCAGAATTTCGCACTTTCAACAGCTGACATATTGGTTCTACTTAAAGATGAAAGCGAGAATTTCAAGGAAGCGCCAATATATAGTATATTGAATCATCCGAAAACCACCTGCAAAGTGATTGTGATAGGAACGCTGGTGACCCAGAGGCTAACGTCAATTACCTGTCCCGAAATCAATTTTGTGCCAAGGCGTAATAAGTTGGCAGGAAACTTGTTGATGGATGTGTTGAAATTATTACAGAACAAGTTGAGTAAGCAGGAGAGTGCTCCTACCAGAAGGTCTTTGTAAACAACCTAGGGTTAGAAATAAGTTTTCTAATGGCGTGAATCGATAATTTGAATTATTCGTCCAATACTTGGATATGAAATCGTTCAAATTTATGCAAAGATGCACAGTTTCTTTCATAAGCTGCCGCCATTTTGACCTAGCTTAACTGATTTTTCTGAATGCTCGGCCGATTGAACATGTTCAAGTTAAACACTATTCCTTAAATTTTCATGAAAATTGAAAGAAAATAAAAGTGCCTAAGTCAATTTTAAATATATATAGGGTTTTCCAATAAGAGGTGTTATTTTGAATAGATCTTCTGATTTAACACCTTGCGACTTCTTCCTTTGGAGCCACGTGATAGAGAAGGCCTATGCCAATAGCCCAGCGTCGATTCAAGATCTCAAAGATGAATTTCGTGAGGCTATCGAGGACATAGGGCAACCACTTTGCGATTTGGTTATGGAAAATTTCATGAAGAGGATATGGTCCTGTAGGCGTGTCGTAGTTGTTATTTCCTCAATATTAATTATTACTATTAACGGCATATCTTTTTCTTTATAATGAAATAAACATCCGATCATTTGTATTAAAAAATGGCATTTTTCTTTTAATATCAAAATAACACCTCTTATTGGAAAACCCTATATCAACCATAAACACGTGTTATTGTTGGTGTAATTCCATATAATTGAAATGGCTATAACTCACTTGATTATGATTCGATCTCAAATTTTGTGAACATATATATCTTATGTTAGTCTATATAGTTGCGAAATTTCAAGAAGTTTAAAGGTACCGTTTTGATTTTATGGGCAAAAATGTAAAATCTACAAATCATACTATTATTAACAAAGTTGAGCGAATTTCGATTTCTAAGGTATTTGTTGCCCTTGTACTCATAAAGGTCCACGTTCGTGATAATTTTCAGATTTTTCGGCTGAAAGGTGTCCAATCGCGAGGGGGGGGACAAAAATTTTGGGTACATTTTGCCTTCCCCTGGACCCCCTAATTCATGAGTTGTTTTTTTTATTTCAGATTCTAAAAGTTCTAATTAAGACCTTTCATTTGATACCCCACTTGACTACCTTTGATGAAAAAAAATTTTTAAGGGCCAATTCGTTATTAGAGAGGACCCCCCTTAAACATTTTTTAAATTTTTGTTAAGGCCTTAACTTTTGAGAGACCATCACTTTTGACCTTTTCACAAAGTTTGAGCATTCTAGCTTTTATAGTTTCTGAGGAAATCAGCTGTGACGCACGGACAGACGGACGGACAGACGGACAGACAGGTCGCGAAACTAGTAGGTCTTTGTAAAAAAATTTTTTACAAAGACCTAAAAAGTAGTAGGCTTCAATATTCTTGAATAAATTGTAACGTGGTCTTCATGTCGTTCATCTAGCATAGCATACACGTTTTGGAAACACTAACTAATAGACAACTATTTCGCCAATCGAGGAGTCTTTCAAAAAACATAAAGGGTGAGTCATATTGCAAAATATCAGTCTATGTGTGAGTCCTAAATAATTCAACCAGGTAGCAGTTCAACAGTATACAACAAAGTGATCATAACAGCAAAGAAGTTCCTATTGTAGATAACAGACAAAAAAACAGCAACAATTTTATCGGTGAGTATTTGACGGAAGTGGGAAGAAATTGAAATTGTCAGGAAGGAAGATCGAGTAGCGGAGAGGTGCGAATGGCCTGATAATTATAAGGATCCGGTCGACATGTTTGGACTATTTTTGATGGCTAGGTAATTTCCCTGCTTGTTGACACTACAATAAATTACGCTATTTAAAAGGGTAATCTACAATTCACTTTATCGGGGACTGATATGAAAGCTTTTATGGATTCTTGTTATAAGTAGCTGCTGTCGTTATTCTCGAAGATGCATATACTAGAAATCCACTCCTGATTTAAACCACAAAAGCATATCTGATACTATGAGCGAAAACAGATTAGTTGAAATTTAGTGGTATTTCCACGTTTGTGATAAATCTCGCTTGGATCAAATGAATAAACTCGTGAAAATGCATCTATTATGGAATTTGCTGCAACTTAGATGGCTGCCAGTTTTTCCGGATGACCTGAACTTGTGTGGGTCAGTGTGTGTGAATGCGTGGATGTAAGCAACACGTTGAAGGTAACCACAAACACAAGGTAAACACAACTAGGATAATTGATCCAAGGACAGCCTTATTGAGGTGCGTCTACAGAACTACTATTCTAGAACTTGGTGTTCGGGGATCTGCTGCTACGAACCTAATCAGTGCGCTATCGAATAAATGGAGTTTGCAGTTTGATAATTTCTTTACTTTTGTAAACTTTTTGGAGTGACTTCGGGATAGCGTAAAAAGACCACTAAAGAAATAATCGCAAACAAATGCCTTCACTCCACTAACCGATAAATCAGGTGATCACTAGACAATTTAGCCGGCATCAGCACATCTATGCAATTTCTATCAACTAATATTCATCCCAGTTTCACAAATGAAATTCGGTAAGCCGGTGCTGCACTGCAATTACCCCGTTCCCTCACTATAGAAGTTTCATGTGCAGCGGATCTCAATTTAAGTCTGCAAAATATTTACCCCACTCACCGAAATTGCTCGCTGCGAAAGTGTTATCTGTGACGAATTTCAACATGAAGCTGCACGACATTCCTCTTCTGCATCCCAATAGCAATAAAACTTCAAGGTTATTGCCTTAGACTAGAAAAGATTCGAAACGCGCTGAGCTTTCATTATTGCACAATATTATGTTATCAAAATCATATATAAAATATTTCAAATGAAATTTCCCGCGCTTATAAATTAGAAAACACAGTGTTACTAGCTCGTGGTGAATACACATTTCGCACTTTCCTAGATTCCAGGTGCCGAGATTTGGATTGATCGAGAAGCGAAGGGGGTGGGTAAAGTCGAGTTGTTTGTTACATATTTTCTTTGGTTTCTTTTCATTTGTTTTCTTGGTTCCAGAATTAGAAATTAATGACAATCTTTGGCTAAGTACCAATATTTAGCATCTTTAAGAAAGATATTCCAAAATAATACGCTGTGGGGAATCCTGTAAAATTCTGAAAAATATTTTAAAACCTTTCATCAGTAATTGAGCAGATACTATTCTTAGCTATGTGTTTTTATATGAATTTTATTAGATATAAATTTGCGATTCCTTTCCGAGGTTTTTTTTTTGGGTTTTGAAAGCAACTTCAATTATTAGTTCCTATTTTGAAAAAAAGAAATTAATTTTTATCTTTTTTTGAGCTGCAATTATTGTAATTTTTTTTTTATTTTTTTATAACCGATTTTTAAAATTTTTGTAGATATAAATGACATATTCTAATAAAGAAAATCAACAATAATCAAACAGTTTTTTTTTATAGCGTGAGAGAAAACCAGCCCTCACGTGCACAAATGTGGGCACCATTGAACAAACAGCACTCGTTGCGTGTAGACGTGTTTTTAATCGCTCCTGTCATTAATTTGAAAAATTAATTAACTTTTCACAAAAGTCAGTTTGCCAATTGAATTAATTTTTTACGAGCCAGTCAAAAGCATATTTTGATTTTATTGGGAAACCATTTATCGTCGAAGGCATCGAGCCACGGAATCGATAGATTGACAAAAGGAGATAAACCGAAGACTAACTCGGGACTGCTGTATGGAGGAGCCCGACGGCTTCCCTCCGTTAGGGGGCCCCGGGGAGAATATCAATGCGAAATTGTTGGCAAGCGTCGATAAGCGGAGACACACGAGCACCCAGGACTCCGCAGATGGCGGCTGTAAGACTCAAGTAGTCGAAGATAAGCAAGAAGTGAGTCGACTTCAAGCGGAAACTCTAGAATTAAAAATAAGACTGAAAACGTACGAAGATATGTTCGAGACAGCGATGAAAGTGCAAGATACTGAACCGGTACGACAAACAAAGACGGAAACTAAGCAGAAGAAAGCTGTTAAACAAATAATTACAGCAGAAGTATTAAGTGCTAGAGCCACTAACGACAGCAAGAATTACAATGCAGCACTGGACGGACTCCAACAAGAAATGGAGGTTTATCAAAATATTGGAGGTAATGTTAGTCAAGATACTGATAATTTTATCCTCTTTTTAAAAATCAAAAATAAGCAGAAGAAACCAGCCCGTAGTTCTGCTGATCCTCTTCAAAAAGTAGCCAAGAATACAGAGAAATTTCTGCCAATTAATGTTTTCGGTCAAAGCGGAAAGGACATAGTTCGGCTATTGGCAGGCGGGAACAAATTAACAAATTTCGAGATTAAACGAATCAATTCCGAAAAGTTGACTATCAGGACAAAATCACTGATTGGTTTCAAATCAGCAAAACATGCTTTAAATTCTGGGGAGGTTCAACACTTAACATTTACCCCGAAAAGCGAGAAGAACCAGACCTTCTTGTTGAAGGGCGTGGACTACGGAGAAGATACCGTCGAATTTCTTCAGGTGCTCAACTAAGCAGCACCAGAAATCGAGTTTATCTCTGTCAAAACATTCGCGGCAAGAAAGTCGACGGTAGAAAAAAATTTACCGCATTATTTAGTGTAAATATCAAATCAGAGCAGTCCAAGTGCTCTACAACAAATCAAATATTTGAATTACCGAGTGGTGAGAAACGAGAAATCAACCAGTGCTATTGCTGTCAACGATTTGGGTATTCAGCTGTCAACTGCGCCATGCACTACCAATGCGTCAAATGCAAGTACGTGTATGCTCCCGGTGAGTGCAAATTGGTTCAGACGGAGCCAAAAGAGAAATTATACTGTGTTAACAGCGGTGTTTTTGAACACCCAGCATCATATCGAGGATGCTCCCGATATCAAGATGCGAGGGTTAAATTTGTACCAAAGCAAGCATAACTACGCCGCAGTGTCTTAGCTCCGAACTTCGTCAAGCCCGGAGTATGATTTGCACAAGCCACTAGAGGACCAGCAGAAAATGTGGTAAATAGTGTAAATATAAGTGGCAATGATGAGCTGCTTCTCAAAATTTTACAGCAATTAACTTCTCTATCAGAGAGGATTGATTAATAAGATTCGAAAATTAATTAAATTAATCAAGCAATGTCCCCCTCCTGATGGTGGCAACTCTTGCTCAATGGTTCCTTATGACAAGAATCTAACGAACGATGAAATAGATCTTTATTTGCCAAACTTAGAGAAGCTGACATTGGAAACGATTGAGAAAGTAGTTCCCAAGATTAAACATTGAAACAATATTGAAGGATATGAAACACCAACCATCGCAAGGTTGGAAAGACTGAAAAGCCTCCTTCTCAGAAGCGTTAACAATATTTATCGACGATTTTTAGACTACAACCATTCCTCGTTGGCTTTGTTGAAATTACACCTGAAGACTGTTCGGAACTTAATCCGGTCATACTTCAGGAGTGAGGTCAGCAATCAATGGGCGGAAAAACTGAAGGGTATTAGCCCACAGGACCCAGACGGCGTTTCCGTGAAAGTGAATAGCATATTCCGCAAGAAGTCTCGAGTGAAGTAATCGAATCTTGAAGTCACTAGTGATGAGACAAATCTTCTCGATAGGGCTGGTATCAAAATTGATAGTTCGACTCAAGATAGAAATGGAAACAGGATCATTTGTGAAGAATTGGATAAACTTGCCCTGATTGGAACACATTTTGAATTGGTTCATCTACCAAACCCTGAGAGAGGGAATGAAACATTTTCAGAGGTCGTTGAAGCAAAAGTTTCCGACTTCAAATTAAGCCTGAATGGCCAATCAATTCTTCATTCTAACAAAACATTCACATCTGACCTCATACCGAGCTTGAATCTTATTGATTATTTTGTCAGCTATGAAGGCTTGTGTTTCATATTTCGCTGGACAAACAACAAGAAATCATGTGGAACTGATGGTATTCCAAATGTAGTAGTTATTGCAGATTGTCCAACAATATGTTGAGCAATTCATATTTCCCAAATGAGTGGAAAAAGGCTAAGTTATTTCCGATCTTGAAGAAACGAAAGAATCTTAATGCCCCAAAAGCTATCGCCCAATCAGCTTGCTGCCTAACATCAGCAAGGTGTTTGAAGTGATACTCATTAGAGCATTAAACGCCCACATTGAGGAATATGAGTTGATGCCGAATAGCCGATTTGGTTTTTGTGCCGGCCGAAAGTAACCTCAGAAATCTGTTGGAAACTAAATGATAGACAATGCGTTGGAGCATGTCTAATTGATATGGAGAAAGCCTCCGAAACAGTGTGGTTAGATGGACTAATTTTTAAACTCCTTCAGGACAAGTTTCCCAGACACCTTGTCGCCATGATGTGTAATATGTTATACGGGAAATCGTTTGTTGTAACTGATTGAAATTTGACAACAATGCGCGAATTCAAGGTCTTGAATGGTCCACAGCAGGAAACAGTTACTGCGCCTCTGCTCTTTTCAATCTTCATTTTGCAAGCTATTGAACAGCTTTGATTTTAACGTCTCGTCAACGCGATCATTGGTAGCGTTTGCTGATGATCTGATCATCTATACGGCAGACCGAAAAGCTACAAAAGCTCAGAGCAATCTTCAAAAAATGTTCAATGATGTGCAGCTGTACACTGTCAATTGGCAGAAGAAAATCAATGCGCAGAAGTGTGAAACAATCTTATTTCGGACAACGCTGCAGGGGGTCAGTCAAGACCTGAAACGAAATTGGAAAGATTTCCACATCATGGCTGGTGAGGGTAGTTTAGAACGAGTTCCACATCAATCCTGTGTTCGATATCTCGGTGTTCATCTCGATCAGTATCTGTACTATACTGAACATGTCAAAATCATGCTCAGTATGGCACTTAAAGTAGTCATGGCCCTACGAAGACTCTTTCATTCCAAATACATTGATCAAAAGGTCAAAATTATCTGTTACAAGACCCTGGTAAGGCCAGTTTTGACATATGGATGTCAGATCTGGTGCAACCAAAATGCTAGTACTATGGAAAAATTAAGAGTTTTCGAAAGGAAATGTCTTCGTGCATGTACGGGTTTGTTCAGAAAGCCTAAGACGGATTGGAAACATTATATATCGAATTGAAGAATTTATCAAACTGCTGAAGTGACAAAAGTCGAAATCTTCATATTGAAGCTTCTTCGGAATCATATCGCAAGATCTGTGACTGTAAGTGAAAACCCTTGGATTTCACAGCCGTTCCGTCCTACAGACGGGTATATTGCGACTTGCCTCACTACTGGCTTCGTTCCTCCAGAAGCCTTCGTGTATTTGGATATGAATCGATATGTTTTTGATTCTGACGGCGTCCCAGTCATATATCACATACATGGACGGGCCACCGATAAGAAGATAAAATATCCTCCGAACTTGAGTTCACGAGACCAACAATTCCAATGGAGATTCTCATTTGCTAGAGTGGTTGAAGCTGATCGAATTGAAACGGCGCAATCCAGGTATTAGTGGCTGAATGACAATGTCTAAATTATTCGTGTTTATTTTCAGTTTTGATTTTTTTCGTTATTTAGTTTTTGAGTTTCAGCTCATTATTGCTACATTTAGTATTGTTGTTTATTTTTGTTAAAAATTAGATGTAGGTGAGGTATATGTTATGTTTATTATATTACATTAGAGATAAGGTTAAATGCGTAGGTTAGGAACATTGTTATAGAATTTTTTAGTATAAGGTAAAGTTATTGATTGAATTTTATTAGAAATAAGTTAAAACATCTTAGGTGTAGGATCAAAGTTTCACTGTTGTGTTTAAATTATAAATAATTTTAGGATACTGTTGGTTGGTTTTTTCTCCTTTTTCCAATTGATTTTCAAAATATGTAATAATCTTAATGAATTGAATTTGCTAGAGTTTTTTTTTTGAAGAAATATGTTTAATGATAACGTATAAATTTAGAGAGCCAGTTGGGCCATTAAGTTTTTGTATAGTTATTGTTTGGAATTTGCTTTATATTCTTTGAAAGTTTATACCGATTAGTATTGAATAAAGCACTTTTGACTTGACTTGACTTCAAATGTGGGCACCCACATTTGAGCAAACTTTAAGTGCTGTTGATATTTTCACTGATTGTTTTCTTATTAGAAACCAAACAAACTGATAGAATCAATTAATTATCAAAAAATTTGCCATATCATGGGCACTAATGGGTTAATTTTTAAACTCTCAGCCCTCGTAACTAAAAGAAGAAAACGCTACAAATATGCCTCACTGTTTAAATCGATTTTTAGTAGGTAGGTTTCAAAATATTTCTCGACACATTAAACAGCACTCATTAACGTTATGGAAAGCTTCAGCATCGTATACTCCCCTTCAGGTTCACCGTTCAACTCTCTTGGTAGGATCATAGAATGAAACTTTTATATCCACAAAGCTATTATTATTTCCATACAGCAGCATAGATAGAAAGATATTCTGTGCTCCTGTCAATATCGAGGATCGTACGGCGATTGTAATTTGCATGCAGATTCCGAGCGAGCAGCTTATGTTAAAGTTCTTCGGTGCGGGAGGAAAATTTATCAACAACTTTTTCAAGCGTCACTTAAGCATCATAGGAGAAGTGTCTTCTTTTTTCTAGTTCTTTAAAGCAATATTTTTGGTGTCAGAAGTTATTTTATGTTAATCCTGTACCTTTGCCTGAAAGCAAAGTTTTGCTATTATCGTTTAGACTCACAAAAGGTGTAACAACATTTTTAAAAGTTTTAAAAGGTAATATTAGTCAGTGGTGCATAAGCGTTTAAAGCTTTGTAAGATAGATTTGTTTTTTTTTTTTTTTAATACCTCCTTCCCTTCCACTCTCTCCATCACACTTCACATTTCGTCGTTTCTACAGGTGTACCACCCAGACAATGTGTAAAACATCGGTATAAGGGGGCACACAAAAAATATGTGAAGTCATCCTGTTAATCTTTTCATGTCCGATTCGTTAACAGCTCTCAGAGGTAAAAAAAATATTAATTCGACGCAGTAAACTATATGATATACAGGGTGGGCCAGAAAGGCGTACGATTTTAAAAACACTCTTGAGTTTGAAGCTTTAGAGAGGAGACTGCGCGGGTGGTGGGGTTAAGTAGCTCGGTTCTCGGAAATTTAGTCGCGATGGATCACTTCACCGGAGCGCAACGTGCATTCTGCGTTAAACATTATTAAAAATAAATATTCGTGCGCTATTGTTCGGCGTTTATTTCGGCGTGAGTTTGGATTACTTGACCTAAATCAGTGTCCGAAAGAAAGTGTGATTCGATCGTGGGTCAGAAAGTTCGAAGAGACTGGTTCGACTCTCAAACAGAAGCCTGCAGGACGCCCAAGGTCAACAAGAACGGAATTATCGGACCCTATTTCTTCGAAAAAACAAGGCCAATCTGTCACTGTAAATTCCGACCGATACATAGCCATGTTAAGGGATTTTTTCTTTCCACAACTGCAACAATTTGAAGCCTACAATCGTGTGACATGGTTTCAACAAGATGGCGCGACATGCCATACAGCTAATGCCTCTTTGGCGGTCGTAAACGAGATGTTTGCTGGGAAACTGATATCGCGCCGAGGTGACATTGCATGGCCTCCTAGAAGTCCGGATCTGACGCCACCGGACTTTTTTTTGTGGGGATACCTAAAAAGTAGAGTCTACACCAATAACCCAGCCACGATTAACCAGTTGAAGACCAATATCCGGGAAGAAATGGCAGCTATTCCCCGTGCAATGTGCCAGCGAGTTTTTACCAATTTGAGGGTCAGATTCGAAGAATGTTTGCAGCGGGATGATGCACACCTGGATGACGTTATTTTTAAGAAATGAATTTCCCAGATGTCAATTTTTATAGAAATAAAAATTTGTATGTGAATTGTACTCAGTTTTTTTTAATGATTTTTTTCAAATTCGCAATTCTTTCTGGCCCACCCTGTATATTATAATAAGAGATAGTTTTGTTTGTTATCATAGCAGTATGTGCCTATAGTGGAGAATTTTCTTTATTTTGGCAGGGTTTTTTGAAAGTAATATATTATCTATCACGTGTTTCTTTTCTTTTTCAATATATTCTGAATACCTGTCTTAAATCACATTAAAGCTGAAAACCTCCCAAACTGCCTATTTTTTGAAAAATATGTATATCTTGCCAAAACTATGTTGGGAATATGGGTCAAAGTATCCAAACTTTAGTACACCTGGTTCTTTTCTATACTCTTGAGGTGTTACTTGGATTAAGAATGGACGACAGATCACAACGATTGCCATCGATAAAAAATATATGCGTTTATCCTTGAAGATCACTGATACAGTAAAGTTGGGAGGAGCAAAAAACGTTTTTAGGCGTTGGCTTCGCTCCCTTCCCTTCGGTTATGGAAATCAGTTGTTTGCTTTGCAGTCGTAAAGGACTTCCAATGGGCCATAAAAATTCCTTTTCGCAAGCAGTGGCGCTCATACTTATTGGAGACTTACTACGGGACGTTTGCAACAAGCTCACTCTTTGTGATGCCGACAACGATGACGACAGAATTTCTCTTATTTTTTAATTCGCTTGCACGTCGGCAGAGAAGTAATAAGAATTTTGTGCAAATTCCTTTGCAAGTTTTAAAAGGATGTCTGCAGCTGTGTTCGTTTCATCAAAGCTACTAATGAATTTCTATGAAATTTTAGAACTAGTTTCAAAAACGGAATATTTGCAAAATCTCATACATTATTGATTTCGAATTCATTGGGAAAATGAAAGAGTGAAAGTTTTTCGGATAATACTATTTACGGGAATGTTTTTATAAGAGTAATATTTCCATTTTAAAGGATTCGCTTCGACGATGTTACACTGTTTTGGGTGGGTATGTTTACTCTAGATTAGATTAGAGTTTTGAGTTGATTTGAATGTAAAATATCGGCAACTACATATTCCACCTGCGCTCAAATATATTCTTAAGGTGTATCTCTTAGTAGATAAATTTTAATTTATGATTTTATTTACTTGAAAAAAAGTATTAGGAATGTTGCTTTGTAAATAATCTTCGAATTACGATAAGGCGTCTTTAAAATTGGATGAAGCTTGAAATATTGGAGTTGAAGATAACATTTTTATTGGAAAATCTTGCTATTTTTTGAAGAATAATCAAATGATTATTCTCAGGAGCGTCAATTAATCGGCCAAAATGTACTTTTTGCATGAATGACATCTACAGCGTTAAAATTTTCTGGATACTATGCATTATTACGGCAGAGAGGATAATAATGCTTTATTTTGGCTAGAGCGCACCAGGCTGGATAAGGGTCTTCTTTGTCGGTCCGACCGGAGGAAGTTCCTGGCAAATTCACGATGGAAGGTCGAGGCCCGTCACATGCTTCGCTTTTCCCCACAGTCGCCGAAGCGGGAAGGAACGAATGGGTTTGACCAAATGATGAATGAAAACACTTACCCGGGCGTCGCCTGTCAACCACGTGGTCCAGATCTCGACCCTGGAACCCTGGTATATCTTTAAATGGCCAAATGATATTCCTGTCAATAGATACAACAAAACGCGCGATCGTTATTTTTCGAAAACTTTTTGACAATAATTCCATAATACAAACGACGAACCTCTTTCTTAATTTTCCGCAGTCAACAACCACCAAAAATTTATAGAAACAAAAAAAAGTGGGAGAGTGCCACTTTTTGGGCCCTTGTATGCCCTCTGATTAAAGGCTAGTTGTTTCTTTGTTTTATACCGTGGCTTTGCCACCTTTCTTTTCAATGGGGCTCAGTTCTTGTAATTTCTCAGCTTAAACTCCCGGATCGATTCTTTAGTAAATAGCAGCTTGAGTGGTAGGCAAGAGTTTTACTCCAAATCACATTCCGTTGCCAGAGCATACACAATAAATAGTACTTGCAATCGAAAAGCTGTTAAAATGAAAAGAGAGGTTAAGTACAGAAGTCTTTTTAAAAGCACCTCCCACTCATTTTTAAAATTAAATAATTTTGTAAATCTTCAATTGGAAATAAATTTTTTTGTAACTAGAAAAATCGCATCGTTGGATTTTTCGAGTAATTTGTCAAATATCTGAATTAGTATTTGTGAAAAAGTTTCGAAAAGCCAGCCAAGCCAGAAAAGTTTTTTCATTGGTGGCATGGAGGAGCCCAACCACTTTCCAACGCTAAGAAATATTGGATCACACACATCGAATACAATTAATGATAAATCAATGAAAGAAAAATTGAACACGATAATTTTAAACATGGAGTCGGAATCATATGCTATCAAACGAAGAATTAGAAAAAGTCAAGAAAAAACCAAAGAATTGAAATTTCGAATACAATCTTTGGAAGAAATGGCTCAAAACATACTGAAAGCTAATAAAACTAGCACGATCAAGCAACGTAATATGAGCGAAAAAAAAATAAGCCACACAAAGCGCTCAAAAAGGATGGTCTATCATCGATCAACGTACTGTAAAGCCACTTTGATATTCAAAAAAATACTGTTAGTGTATGACATTATTTTATTTGCTTAGATCTTTCAAAATGTTTTGTACGCCATACAAAGTAATTATATGCCTTTATAGTTTTTGCACTGTCGCTTTGTAGTGGATTGAGATGTGTAATTAGTCCGTGAAGGACAGCAGCAATGTTACTAGGGCGGTCCAAAAATACCCGACCCGATAAAGAAAACAGTAAAAAATTGAGTAATTGTTTTTAGGGTATTGTAAAATCATTTTACAATACCCTACTAAATCGCGTCCTGTCTGTCGGTCCGACCGTCCGTCCGTGTGTCACACCACTTTTCCTCGCAAGCTACATAAGCTAGAAACATAAGATTTTGTAAGTAGGTGCGAAGTGACGCCCTCTTCAAAGTTTCAACACGAAAAAAAATTTATATGGTCTTTAAGGGGGGTCTCTCCATATAGGGGAGTTGCCCCCTGAAAAAAAAGTTTTCATTGCATGTAAGCAATATGCATATCAAATGAAAGGTCTTAGTGAGAACTTTCCAAAACAGGTCTTAAAATGAAAAATTTTGCTTCGAGGGGTGAAGGGAAGGGGAAATGTACGAAAATTTTGTGTCCCTTTGACCCGAAAAATCTGAAAAAAATCATGGATGTAGGCCTTAACGAGTACAACAACAAATATATGAGAAGTAAAAATTCACTCAACTTTGTTAGTAATAGTATGATTTATCAATTTTACGTTTTCTTGAATAAAATCTTAATGCTACCCTTAAATTCAATGAAATTCAGTACATTGATGACTATTTATAAGATTAACCTGTCCTTAAAGTTTCATAAAGATCGAATGGTATTTAATGAAGTTATAGCGATTTTAATTTTCCTGTATTACTATAGAACAATATGCGCTGTACTACTATGGAAACATATGGCTATGGAACAATATGCGCTTTTTACCGACTCAGATACTACAGCTTTGTTAGGATTTGCATGAAAATTTCTGGAAAAGGTATAGGTATCATGAATTTCTTTGAGAATTAGCTCAGCTAGCGGTATTAGTAATCGTAAAGCAAAATAGTGGCTGTTTTAAATGCGAAGATTGAATAATTTTGATGTATTTTGCCCCAAATTCAACGTTTAAGGCGCATGCTTTTAACACTTGATTCAATTTAATGAATGCCTGAAGATGAGTACCTACAATTAATACTCATAGGTGAAACAAGTCGAATATCAAATGAAAGTTTTTTACAAGAACTTTTCAAAACAGTGCTCAAACTGACAATTTTTCCTTCACAAGGGCAACAAATACCCTAGAAGTCGAAATTCGATCAACTTTGTTAATAATAGTACATTTTATAAATTTTGCTTTTTTGTCTATAAAATCAAGACCCTTAAATTTCCCAAAATCTATAATTTAAGTTTTCTGAACAATAAACAGCTAAGTTACTGCCGATTGAATATCTAACAATTACAACAACATTAACACGTGATACTAGGGAGATACACGTTTGCAACGGATCTGACACTACAAATATGTAGGAATTTTATTAAAAATTTTAGAAATGGTTTGTAATATTCATGTGTCAAGCGACGGGGTCAAAACACTTGAAACGAAATGGTGGCGAGTTTAAAATCATGATAACCATAATAATTTTTCGAACTCCATTTATGGAATCTGTATATTAGTCATGTTTTGATATGCAGGATATATTGTTTGATTTACGAATTGTTTTACAATACCCTTCTTGTAGGAGCATCATCCTGCTACTTCAACTTGTTTATTTTTCCACTCAATACAATTTTCCAACGATGTTCAATAGCTTCGATACCCGCTTTATAGTAGAAACCGTCAAGCGCCTCAAAATAGCTATTAACCGCAGAGTCTACCTGTTCATTGTTGGCAAATCTTTTACCACCGAGCCATTTTTTCGAATTCGGAAAAAGAAAATAATCCGAGGGAGCCAGATCTGTTGAATATGATGCGTGAGGAACCAATTTGAACTTCAGTTTATTGATTTTAGCCATCGCAATGACGCACGTGTGGATTGGTGCGTTATCGTAATGAAACACCACTTTCTTTTCCGTCAGATAGGGCCGTTTTTTCTTGATTTGAGCACTCAAACGCTGCAATAAGGCTACATAATATGCACCGTTGGTTATTTTTCCTTTTTCGAGATAATCAATAAATATTATTCCACGCGTGTCCCAGAAAATGGATTGCCAGCTGACTGAACTATCTTTGCTTTCTTTGAAGCCGATTCTCCCTTTTCAGTCCACTGCTTTGACTGCTCCTTGGTCTCAGGTGTAAAATGATGGACCCATGTTTCGTCCATGCTTATGAATCGACGCAAAAACTCGGCTTTATTGCTTGGAAACATTGTCGAACACTCGATAGAAACATCCTCACGTAGCTGTTTGTGCTCCATTGTGAGCAAACGCGACACCCATCGTGCAGGCAGCTTTCTCCTGTCCAAATTTGCAGTCAAAATGCGATACATAGCACTTTTTGAAATGCCTGCCATTTCTGCTATCTCGCCTAGTTTTAGTCGACGGTCATCCAATACCATTTTGTAGATTTTCTTTACATTTTCTGACGTGGTGACCTCACTTGGTCGACCACTGCGATGTTCATCTTGGCAGCTCGTACAACTTCGCTTAAACTCAGCTACTCAATATTTGGCCATTGTAAACGAAGGAGCAGACTTTCCCAGAGTAGAATCCAAGTCAGCTTTGATATCGGTTAGACTTCGAGATCTTTCAAATGAAAGTATTGTATCACATAACGATGCACGATTTTTTCCATAATTACAAATTCACTGAGAGCGTTCATTTTGGATGTCTGTAAAAAATAATAATAAACGTACTGTTATGAACTTTTCACATTAAGTTGTTGAAAGGTGTTATTGTCAATCGCAGTAATTGTTTTTTTTTAAAACTACCTGTATTCATAAGTCAGATCGGGTACTTTTAAGACTACCCAGTAGTCACGCTAGTTTCGTGTCCTGTCTGTCCATCCGCTCGTCTTTCTGCCCACGCATTACAGCAAGTTTCTTCACACAATAAAGAAGCTACATAGCTTCACCTTCAAAGTTTAGATCTCATAAAATGTTTTAAAGTTTTTTAAGAGTGGTCCTCCCCTGTAACGAAGTGGTGCTCTGAATTTTTTTATCAAATGTAGTCAAGTAGCATATCAAATGAAAGGTATTAGCTTAAGCTTTCAGAATCAGACACAAACAAAGTCGTTTCATGCATCTGGGGGTGAGGAGAGAGGCAAACGCATGAAAAATGTTTGTTCTCCTTCGTGATTGGACACCTTTGAGCTAAACATTCTGTAAAAAGTCACGCAGGTAGGTCTTTGTGAGTTCAAGGGTAAAAAATACGCTCAACTTTGTTAATAATAGTATGATTTTTAAATTTTACATTTGCCCTTAATCTTCTTAAAATTTTACGTTATGTAGGTTTCTATCGCATTCCATGGAAATCGGATCACAATCAAGTGAGCTATAACCATTACAATTGTATGGAATTATAACAACAATAACACGTGTTGATGGTTGAAACATATTTCAAATCGCCCTAGATACTCTTATTTCCTTCAAATTTTCATGAAAATTTAAGCAATAGTTACTTGCTTTTGGTTTAGTTCCTTATTGACCACAAGGATCGAAAAATAATAATCACATAAATATATTAAAACTGTACACAGTTTGTTTATTATTATTTAAATTATCGAACGTCGTCAAAAGTGTGTTGTATTTTGTTGGTAATATTTGGATCAAAAGTGATAGCTACACGTTTCATTTGTGAATCACGAAGAGTGTGCTTTAGACTGAATAAAGTGGATATGTTATCTCTTTCTATCTTTCCAGAATGTTTGTGTATGATCCTGTCAATCATTTGTTTATCATATCCATTGATATCAGCCAATTCTGAACAAAAAATATATAATGTTGACCAAACGTAAATTTAGCTAATACTCTCGTTTCCTCGCTTGCGTGAACAGAATCAAAGCAGACATTTGCTTCTTAAAAGATTGTGAAAAACACAAAGCTTTTCCTAAATTTATGAATATAAAGTGCAACATAAACAATTCCAGAACATGCCGTCTTATTCAAAAAGCCAAAAACAACTGGCTAAGATTCGAGTTGCAACACCATTATGCTTGTTGCAATTGAAAATCTACAATGAGCATATGAAAATCATAAAGGACTTGGATGAAAACAGTCACGGAGAACTTACACAAGAGCAGGAAATAGTGAAAATCAGAGGCTTTAACATTTTTAAGGAGAAACGTGCTACACAAAACCAGAAATAACGGCTATTATAGTCCGATAATCACACCATTCAACCAAATTTGAAATTGGTACCAGATTTACTTATCAATCAATCTGATGGAATTATCTCTAATGATGAATTAGAGTTGCTTACTCGTGGTTTGAATTTTTCTATCAAACCCAAAAAACAAGCACTAGAAGATGCAGTCGTAGACATTGAGACGGCGATACAGTACCGTTCTCTTGATGTGAAAAAGAGTATAAGAGACGGCACTATACCACTTATTAAAAACGCACAACATTTAGATAGTCACAACATCGACGGCACTACAACCAAATGGAACACAGCATTGAAAAAACTCAAGCAACGTAACGTATATTATATGAAATCGGACAAGGGGAATAAGGTTTTAGTGATGCCAAAAACTGTGTATAACGACAGAATGGAGAAATCCATTGCCGAAGATGGATTTGTTTTATTACGTGAATCCCCTTTGAATGCAATGATTAAAGAAGTTAATTCCATTACAAAATAGATTAGCAATGTTTTTAAAGTTAATAAATTACAAAAACCAACAAAGGAATAGAGTGGTATATACCAAATCACTTGTTCTACGTGTGGGAAAAAATATATTGGCCAAACGTATCGCGAACTCTATGTTCGTTTTTGCGAGCGGTTACGTTACATCAAAAACAAAGACATACATAGAGCATTACCAGCTTATATTTACGATATTAAATACATTGAACCTCATCACATTGTTTCTTTCGCCAATAACGTTAAATTAGTTAAAAGTGTAAACATTCCCTCTAAAATTTGACGCATACTCGTATGAAGCATTGTAGATAGCCAAAAACAAAAATCTTATGAACTTAGACAAAGGCAACATTGTGTCATCGTTATTTTGTCTATTGTGATTCTTCTTTCTATGTGTCGCTTTTGCTCACTTTGTTTTACTTTTAAGGTATTGTAAAATAATTTTACAATACCCTACTAAAATTGCGTCCTGTCTGTCCGTCTGTCCGTCCGTCCGTCCGTGTGTCACACCACTTTTCCTCGCAAACTACATAAGCTAGAAACATAAGATTTTGTAAGTAGGTGCGAAGTGATGCCCTCTTCAAAGTTTCAGCACGAAAAAAAAAATGTATAAGGTCTTTAAGGGGGGTCTCCCCATATAGGGGAGTTGCCCTGAAAAAAAGTTTTCATCGCATGTAAGCAATATGGGTATCAAATGAAAGGTCATAATGATAACTTTTTTTTGCTTCGAGGGGTGAAGGGAAGGGGAAATGTACGAAAATTTTGTGTCCCTTTGACCCGAAAAATCTGAAAAAAATCATGGAGGTAGCCCTTGATGAGTACAATAACAGCAAACAAATGAGAAGTCGAAATTCACTCAACTTTGTTAGTAATAGTATGATTTATCAATTTTACGTTTTCTTGATTAAAATCTCAATGGTACCCTTAAATTCAATGAAATTCAGTACACTAATGACTATTAATAAGATTAACCTATTCCGAAAGTTTCATAAAGATCGAATGGTATTTAATGAAGTTATAGCGATTTGAATTTTCCTGTATTACTATAGAACAATATGCGCTGTATTACTATGGAAACATCCGAGTATGGCTATGGAACAATATGCGCTTTTTACCGACTCAGATACTGCAGCTTTGCTAGGATTTGCATGAAAATTTCTGGAAAAGGTATAGGTATCATGAATTTCTTTGAAAATTGGCTCAGCTAGCGGTATTAGTAATCGTAAAGCAAAATAGTGGCTGTTTTAAATGCGAAGATTGAATAATTTTGATGTACTTTGCCCCAACTTCAACGTTTAAGGCGCATGCTTTTAATACTTGATTCAATTTAATGAATGCCTGAAGGTGAGTACCTACAATTAATACTCATAGGTGAAACAAGTCGAGGAGGCAGGAGAGAGCTCCTAGCAAATGGGCTTTGTATCCATTCTAGGATTCGAAAGAATAGGCCATGAATCGATGATAACAGTACAGGGGAGTGGCCGCTGAATAAAAATTTCATCAAAGGTAACCAATATGAATATCAAATGAAAGTTCTTTACAAGAGCTTTTCAAAACAGTGCTTAAACTGACAATTTTTCCTTCACAAGGGCAACAAATACCCTAGAAGTCGAAATTCGATCAACTTTGTTAATAATAGTACATTTTATAAATTTTGCTTTTTTGTCTATAAAATAAAGATGAGACCCTTAAATTTCCCAAAATCTATAATTTAAGTTTTCTGAACAATAAACAGCTAAGTTACTGCCGATTGAATATCTAACAATTACAACAACATTAACACGTGATACTAGGGAGATACACGTTTGCAACGGATCTAGACACTACAAATATATAGGGATTTTATTAAAAATTTTAGAAATGGTTTGTAATATTCATGTGTTATCATGAATGGGGTCAAAACACTTGAAACAAAATAGTGGCGAGTTTAAAATCATAATAACCATAATAATTTTTCGAACTCCATTTATGAAATCTGTATATTAGTCAAGTTTTGATATGCAGGATATATTGTTTGATTTACGAATTGTTTTACAATACCCTTCGCGTAGGAGCATCCTCCTGCTACTTCAACTTGTTATTTTCTCTTTTTTGGTATAGACACAACAGTGCATTGTAAACAGACGCTGATGATGGACACACAATCGACGTTCGAATTGCATTTGATAATTTAAATAATAATAAATAAATTTTGTACAGTTTTTATATATTTGTGTGATTATTATTTTTCGATCCTTGTGGTCAATAAGGAACAAACCAAATGCAAGTATTTATACTAGACCCTAAATGGCTAATCAGTTACAAAGATTAAATTCCGGACTAAAAAGGTATTAAGTAATAGTGTCCTTATATGTGTGAAAAGACGCATTTTGACTCCTTTGACTCTTCTTCAGTATCTGACTCAAAGGACTCGAAAGGCGTCTGTGCACACAACAAAGCAAGGCTCGACGGCTTTTCTAGAAAAATGATAATTGGCCTGCTGATATGAAATAAACTAAATAATTGACTGCAATAGTGTTTAATTTGAACATGTTCAATTGGCCAAGTATTCAGAAAAATTCTTTGAGCTGGAACAAAATGGCAGCTGGTATGTATCTATGAACAAAATTCTGCATCTTTTGGATGCATTTAAATGTTTTCTTATGCAAGTCGATACTGATTAGATAATTTTCAGATCTGCTTTGAAAAGATCTCATTGAGACCTTTCACATGACTACCAATGGTGACATTTTATTTTAAGTGTAGTGCCCCTACAAGAAACCCCCTTAAAACTCTCTGAAAAAAATTTCCACTCCAAAACTTTCAAGAGGTCACCACTTCTGACCTGTTCATAAAATTTGATGGCTGTAGCTTCTATAGTTTCAGAGAAAAACTGCTGTGACGTACAGAGAGACACAGGTTGTGATTTCAATAGGGTTTTGTATCTTCGTACATAATCGTAAAAAGGAGATTATAATGATGTGACATTATTTGGGCACCAAATTTAAATATTTACATATTTAGCTATCCTTCCTTATAATAAAATCAATACAATGCATATACCCTACCCTGATCCATTGGAATTTTTCATTCCCAAGCAATTAAAACCTATGAAATCTCTCTGAACCGTAAATGCAGCGAAGGATTACATGCAATATCTGACCCATACATAAGCTCTGTAACAAACTAAGCGCGTTCTGAAACTCACTAGCCAATAGTGGCCTCAATGCAGTCCCGATATTAATCCCCTGAATTCAGCAGAGGCTAAAGTTCACTAACTACCCAAAAATCAATATTGGCCATGTATTCGTTCCATGCAGTTGTATCTATCATCCGCTTATATAACAGACCAAGATCATATTATATTCCTTTTGATTAGAGTTATATTCGGGAAACATACCTGTAGCAATAGAAAAGTAATTTTCCATCTCTATCATCAACGCAAAACAAAAGAAATTCTATATTCCTCCTACACAAATCTGCAGGCTATTGATATTGCTTGGTAGGACTCAGCAGTGGGAGATGTCGTATAGCATTTGCAGTAAGCGAAGTAAAGCGTCTTTGGTTTTGGGCAGATTGGAGGATTGGAACGAGAAGTAATCTGACGACAAAATTTATTACAGGCGAGTATCGAATTACTCCCTCCCAAGGGAAACAAATCAATCATAATTGACGGTCATGAGGACTGTTTGCCGTCGACATTTATGCTCGTATATTTACTAGCTGAGTGGAATAATATTTAGAGCATTTCATGTTTTATGGTCTGTTTCACTTTATTGTGGTGAAATTTTATGTCTTTAAGGTTTTCAAAATGATTCGATAATATGTGGTTTTATGGTGGATGTTAAGTATGTTACTTAATTGACGTGTTATGACTTTTGCAATTGAATACAAACGATTTTATCCCATGTAAGAAAATAATATTTCAAGTAGTTAAAAGTTCGTAAAGGCTCATTGAATTTACTGAAGAAATTGTGAAAACGTAGATGTATAAAAATCAAATATATCGTATGTATCATATTTAATTGGCTTTTTTTCTTCTGAAAGATTACAATCTTAAACTGGAAGTCTTTTCTGCAGAGGAATTAAAGAGTTTTTAATATGCAAAACTAAGTCTATGGCATGAAATAGCTACTTGCTTTTTCATAGACTTAGTATTATAGTTTCAATATAAGTCAAATATTTTTTATAATAATAATCCACGGATAATTAATTAATAAAATTGTAATATGCTGCTAAAAGAACCAAAAAATTTTCAGGTCGTTCTAATCTTGATTGATTTATTAGCAAAGATTCCAAGCCATTACTTCCAAAAATTACAGAAGGACTCTCTGTAAATCAATATATCTTTAGCAAGGTGAAGTGAATTATCCTTTGATACGAGCGCTTACTACAACTAAAGTAACACATACTTACTCTGAACATCCATTGGAGATCGGGGGTTTCTTTCAGAAATGCTACATTTCATTTCTGAGCTTTCACTTGTGAAAGTTTCATGGTAGCAAGGTTTTATGCTTTAACAGCTCTAACGATATTTTTGTAGATGGCTTTTCTCACAAAAAAATAATTCAAATCAATGGCAATTATTGATAAAAATACGTTGAATAGGCAAGCTAACTATTTTTTTCAAATCCTCCGAGCATTTATTGCATGTGAATTTATCGTTTGCTTACCTTAATCTTTCATACTTCTCTGAAAAACAAATAAAGTGGGTCATCGAAGGGAAAAGATGTAATATTGTATTTGCTTTAAATGTGACGAGGGCAGAAGTCCTAAAGCATTCTCCTCGGCACCAATTGGCACCACTATAAAAAAAACATATTAAAAGTTGCGTAGGTAGACCTACGCTCATGTCAGAAGGGTTTTGTACCCAACTTCTCAGAAATGCAGTCACCAGCAACGAATAAAGTCAAGAAATATGTCAAAGAGATGTGCGCGTTTAAGAGAAAATCCATTTTTTCTCTATTTTCACTTAAATCGTGAATTCCCGAAAATAATTATGTTATCAACTTTATTTGAAAATTTCAAGAAGATCAAATCAAAACTGCAGCGTCTGATTCGATGGAAAGCAATAAAATACTAAAATCATGTGTTATTGTTGTTGTTATTGGAGAAACTTCAATTGGCTAAAAACGTCGTGTATATAATTCGATTTTCACCAAACTTGCTGAGTATAAGGATCTTTAGTAAGACTACTTAAATATTGAATTTCGTTGAGGATACCCATACGATTTTATAGGGGATAATGTGAAATTCGATGTTCATACTATTATTAACAATGTTGAGCGAATTTTGACTCCTAAGGTATTTGTTGTTGTTGTGCTCAATAACACCTACCCCCATTATTTTTTCAGATTTTTCAGATCACAGGTGTCTAATTGCGAGGGAAGGGGGACACAAATTTTGCGTGTATTTTCCCTCCATGTGCGCCCCTCGAAGAAAAAATTGTCAGTTTAAGACCTGTTTTGAAGAGTTCTCAACAAGATCTTCCATTTGATTCCCATATCGGCTATTTTTGATGAATTTTTTTTGGGGGCCACTCCCCTATATGGGGAGACCCCTTTAAATACCTTATAAAAATTTTTTGTAGTTTTACTTTGAAGAGACCACCACTTTACGCCTACATATAAAATTTTATGTTTCTAGCTCAAGTAGTTTGCGAAAAAAAATTGTTGTGACGGACGGAGAGACAGGGAGCGGGTTTTGTAAAATTATTTTACAAAACCCTAAAAAACAATAAATTGTAGGTCATAAATGCAAAAAATACTGTATGGATTTCCTTGTTGGTAATTTTCAAGACACTCGTAAACGTGATATCAGTGGTGATATGAATGATTCAAGAGTGCTGATCATTTTCATTAAGGGCTCCAATCAAAGCTCATTGCCTTGAACGTAATGTAAAAAGTTCCTAGTCGATGTTAACTGCAGAATAACTGTTGCAAAATGATGGAACTCGGTAAAAAAAACATGATAAAGATTCAACTATGCCTTAACAAAGAATGTCGTGGGATGGAATTCATATGAATTCGGTTAACATTCCTTGTTATAAGAATATTATCGGTACAGTTACTCAAGATACCTCAGTGGCATACTACCCAGTTAAACCAAAGCAAACTAATCTGAAATTGTTTGGGAGCTCTTTTGGTCAAAAAATTCATTGGCTTGCACTTTTAAATTACTGAGAAATCTTATTAAAAATAGTATGAACAAAACTTAAAAGTAAAGATACCACTAATGATATTTCCAAGAATGCTGCTTAAAAAATTTTCTACAGTCTTTTTGCTAAAACTTTGGCTCACTGCAAAATGAAGACTGCATTGCAGTACATATTATAAAACACTTTCCTAATTTCAGATTCTACTTTATCTTGTCAAAAACTCTGCAATTTCGCTCAAAGTTAGTAATGGCTCTAGAATCTTCTTTTTTTTCTTCTTTGTGCCACTTCAGCCCCTCTCGGGCTTTCGCTTCCTGCAAATAGCGCCTCCCACTGTCTCGGTCTATTGATTGCGTCCTCCAATTTCGAAATCCGAACAGCGATGAACTATCTTCGTCGACCGAGTCAGACCAGCGTTTTCTCCATTTCTCCACTGGTCTCCGGTCTTCAGTTCTCCCAGCGAATACCTTTTTGGGTATCCGTTGTTCATCCATACGATTCATGTGGCCAGCTCGTTGCGCCTGCCACAGTTTGACAATAGTTGAGCCTCCAGTTCATCAAAAATTTTATACAGCTCATGGTCGTATCGAGTTTGCCATTGGTCCCCGTCTACCTTCGCTCCGACTTTTCGCCTCAGGACCCGTCGCTCAAAGGTGTTCAATATAATTGTGGATTCATGAGTAAGGGTGCATGTCTCACATCCATAGCATAGCACAGGTTTTATCACAGATTTTTATACTTGGAGCTTTGTTTTCCTGTGTATACAGCACGTCCTCAAGATCGTCGAATCTGAATAAACTATTTTATCTGCAAGCTGTATTCTTCGGCGTATTTCGTCTCTTTCATTACCCGTTTTCGTTATTTTGGGGCCTGAATACACGAATTCAGTCACATTTTTGATGCTGTATTTGCCAAGTGTGATATTTTATTTTTCTTCGGCTGCGTCTTGAGCTTTGTTCTATTTTCATTGATTTGTAGCCCTACTAGTTTTGCTTCGCTGTCCATTTTCAGGAAGAGTTCTCTGGTAGTTTTAGTGACCGTGGCAAATGTTGATGTCATCCGCATAGACTACTACTTGGCTTGACTTGAATAGTAATGCACCTCGTGTATCGACAGGTAGCTTGATTATGATGTACTCCAGAGCTTAATTGAATAACAATAGGGCAATAGTCCGATATTTGTGTCAAAGGCACCAGTGAGTTAGTTATTGATGCAGACTTGGGAGGTCACTGGTGTCATTGTCATTTTGGTAAGACGGACACATTTGGCTGGAATACCAAAGCAAAGCGTTACTTGGTACAGTACGTTACGATCAATACTGTCGTTTGCTTGTTTAAAGGCAACGAAAATTTGGTGCACATCTATGTTGAATTCCCAGCATTTTTTAAGTATCTGCTTGACTGTGAACAATTGGTCTATTGAAGATCTTCCTGCTCTAAAGCCACCTTGATACTCCCTAATAATACTGTTGGCGTATGATCCAATTTTTGAAAATATGTTGTACGCCGTAAAAAGTGGTGATATGCCTCTATAATTTTCAAACTGTAGCTTGTCACCTTTTTTGTGGATAGAAAATATGAATGATTGGCTCCTCTGTTTAGGCGTATGATTTTGTTGCCAAATGTGCTGGATGACCTTTTGCGCAGCTTTATGAACACTGCTGCCAACATATCTGCTGAACACTGCTGCCAACATAACTGATGAGTTCCACTGGAATCCCATCGATGCCCGTAGCATAATTGTTCTTTCTGGCTTTAGAGATCGAACAAACTTCATCCAAGTTGGTGGGGCCAATGGAAGCTGTAGACTTCAATATTCTGGAGCTGTACGGAAAATTAAAGAGGTTCTTGAAATATGATGCCCATTTTTCCTTAATCTTGGTTTCATCAGCGATGATATTGCCGATGGCATCACGATAGAGTGTGGTTTTGGGCTGACAAGCAGGTCACAGGCTTCTCCCTACTTTTTATGCTTGTGTTGTGTTATTGAATGGCTTTGTCATACTGTTTCCAACAAGTTTTTTTCCATTTGAATCTTCTTTTAAATACTCGCACAAAATTTTTGAGTTATTATGCCGCCTGAATAGTCTTTGCAGTTTCATGAGTGATTTTGCAGTCTTCCATCCATGGTCGAACTTTTTCGTAATGATTCTTGCCTTTAATTCGGTCACTGTTGATTTCAGCACCAGCCTCACTTTCTAGCTTTTCTCGTCATTTAGAGTTTTGAGTGCGGTGGTTTATGTAAGTACTTGAAGGTAACCTGCGATACCAAAGTTGAGGAAACATTGGTCCGACTTTTTATAAGGACTGTACATTAGCTAGTTGTGCTGTTTGTTGGATGTTAAGGCCTATGAACGTTGAAAGGTAGAGAGGTTCGCGTTGATCAGTAAGGGGAAGGGAAATCTCCGAGCACCGTCTGCATACCGCCAGTTATGCATGCTAGACACTGCTGGGAAAGTGCTAGAGAAACTCATCAAGAGAAGACTCACTGATGCGATTCGTGCTTTAGAACAGGATGTTGTACGATTGATGTGGTTGTAGAGGTGATGAGTGCGGTCTAAAAGGCAGAGACATATACCTGCACCAAGCAGCAGACCGTCGTGATGGTGACACTCAACGTTTCGAATACCTTCAACACCGCTAGATGGGTTGATATCCTGGATATCCTGGAAACTCCTTTTTAAGTTTCAGAATATCTAATGCGGCTTCTGAGGCACTGCCTGAAGTACCAAATCCTGCTTTATGATACGACACAGGACCAACGAAGAATGGAAGTTACATTGGGTGTTGTCCAGGCATCTATCCATGGTCCAGACCTGTGGAACGTGTCTTACAACGAGATACTGAGACTGGAGATGCCAGATGAGTCGCGTTTGAGTGGCTACGTGGATGATGTATATGCTTTAGTTGCGAGATGTACCGTTCAATAAGAGCAATTTAGGCTAGGTATGCTGATGCATCGAATGAAAAACTGGACGACTGCTCGTGGGCTCAGCCTAGGACTGGATAAAATCAAAGTGGTCATCTTGACAAAAAAGAGAATCTCTAGAGTAAGGAATCAATATTGGAGACATACTAATCGAATCAAGGCCAGCGGCGAAGTACGTGGGGCTAGTGATAAACTCAAAGATGAGGTTCTCTGAGCAAATCCAACATATGGGGACCCAACCCATCAATAAAACGCCTCTTGATGAGTGCTGTACTGTCAGTGCTACTAGACGGAGCAGAAATATGGGATAACGCTCTCAGTAAGGAGGTATACTGACAACACTTGGCAAAGGTGCAGAGAAAAGGAGCGTTCAGGACTTTGTTTTAATATTCAACAGTCTCAGGCGTGATACCTGTTGCCCTCCTTGGTGATACCTGTTGCCCTCCTTGGTAGAGAACGCTACGCTATTTACCTACGTTGAAAGGATGCCACGAGCTAGACGGTTGTTTGCGAAGAGAGACGAGATACCTTAACAATTGACAGCAGTCTTGGGTGAATTGCAAAGAAATTTGGATGTGTTCACTTTATTATCATAATTACCATTGCCTGTACTCACTTTTTCTGTTGGCAAGTAAACGTACTCACCAAGCCAATAGGAAATACTGCAATATAAATAATATGCTCTTATACTACCTAGCAAATATTTAACAAGCCTCCCGGTTGTGTCAAGAAAGGCAGATCATTGATGTGATTACAATTTATTTTGATGTTTTCTTAGTTCCAGGATACAAATCAATTTTGAGGCTTTTGTATTAAAATACAAAACTAAATTGAAGTCACGCCCTGTGTCCATCTGTCCATTTCTCTATCCATGCGCCCATATGTATGTCACAGCAGAAGCTTTGGGCACAAAACTTAATGGAAAGGTCAGAAGCGATGACTTCTTGAAAGTTTTGGCCTATGGATATCAAATAAACAAAAAATTGACTCTCCATTTTCTTTTTGCTGTTTCAAGTATCTAATTCATTAAAATTTACCTCTGATTTTTTTTTTCTGTGTTTATGATGACCTAAAGGTAATGCTATGGCACAGACTGTAATGATTTGTTGCAGAGTTTTTTTGTCTAGTGGGACAACAAAAATTTTATATTTGATTTTCGACATCTTATCTACTTCTCTTCAGGACTTTTTTTTCGTTTGAACGTACTTGTAATTGTAAATCTGCCTTGTTTTTTTTTTATTGAAGGTTTGATTCTTTAGAAACCTGTACTAAATTTCTATGTACTAATATTATACATATATATAACCTTTGTATACCAATTTAATTTTGACACTTACAAATGGGTGGGGAGTTTCATTAGATATCCTTTATGATCAGCGTTAGAATGAGACAATTTTAAGGGCTCCTTCTAATAAAGCAAGCCTTGGAAAATTACACGTAGGCTGAGTACAGGAATCAAAATTGACACGCCGTTTCAATATTTCATCTTCTATATGAACACATACAAAAGCTTATTTCCATCTTTTAATTCAGTCTTTCCTTACAAGCCATTTGAAGTTGGCATGTCAGTGAATTTTTAAACAATGGATTAAACTGTTGTGATAAATTTTTTTGGTTTAGAAGGTTTATCAGCCACGTAAACTCATATAACAAGTTGAGTAAGCAGGAGTGTGCTCCTACCAGAAGGCCTTTGTACATATTATAGGGTTAGAAACAAATTTTCTAATAGCGTGAATCGATAACTTGAATTATTTATCCAATACTTGGATATGAAATCGTTCAAATTTATGCAAAAAAGCACAGTGCAACCGCCATTTTGATATAGCTTAAATGATTTTTCTGAATTCTCGGCCGATTGAATACATTCATGTTAAACACTATTCCTTAAATTTTCATGAAAATTGAGAGAAAATAAAAGTGCGTAGGTCGATTTTAATCAATCACAAACAGGTGTTATTGTTGTTGTAATTCCATACAATTGAAATGGCTATAACTCACTTGATTATGATTCGATCTCAATTAAAGTTTGCGACGCTCATATCTTATATTAGTCAATATAATTTCAAGGAGTTTAAAGGTACCGTTTTGATTTTACGGGTGAAAATGTGAAACCTACAAAACATGCTATTATTAACAAAGTTGAGTGAATTTCGATTTCTGAGGTATTTGTTGCCCTTATACTTATAAAAGCCCACATTCGTGATAATTTTCAGATTTTTCGGCTCAAACGTGTCCAATCGCGAGGGGGGGCCGAAAAGTTTTGGTCCGTTTTGCGTTCCCCTGGACCCCGTAATTCTTAAAATGATTTTATTATTTCAGATTTTAAACCCCACTCGACTACTTTTGATTAAACAATTTTTTAAGGGCTAATTCGTTGTTAGGGGAACCCCCTTAAATTTTTTTTTAGTTTTAGATAAGACCTTAACTTTTGAGGAATCATCATTTCTGACCTTTTCACAAAGTTTGAGCATTCTAGCTATAGTTTCTGAGGAAATCAACTGTGATGCACGGACAGACAGACAGACAAGTCGCGAAACTAGGAGGTCTTTGTAAAAAAAATTTTAACAAAGACCTAAAAATAGTAAAAGTGTTAAAGGAATCTTCTCTTTTATTCACATTGTTGCATCGATCAGTTTTAGGGTTTAAACGTGGTCGTACAAGTGTTGAATATAAGCCACGTAGTGGACATCCAAAAATATCAACAACACCAGAAATTATTGAGCAAGTCAATGATTTCGTGTGCAAAGATCCAAGTGTGACTAAACGTGAAATTGCTGATACTATAGGCGTCTCGGACGAATCAGTACTTTATATTTTACACGAACAATCACGTATGGACAAGCTATTTGGAAAGATAGTGCCACATTTGTTAACAATTCAACAAAAACTGTGCCGTAACGAAATTTGTAAGCGAAATTTGCAGCATTTTAAACAGAAAGAAACTAGCTTCGTGCACCGTTTTCTAACACCTGATGAAATTTGGATTTACCGCCATAATGTTAAAGTGAAACAAGAGCGTTCACAGTGGACTGAAGCTGGTTGTTCAGCTTCGAAACAGATTAAATCAGAACGATCGGCAAAAAAGATTATGGTATCAGTTTTTTTGGGATCCAAAAGGGATTTTGTTGATTGATTATCTTGAAAAGGGTAAAACAATTAACTTTGAATATTATTGCACCTTTTTGGACCAGCTGGATAAAAAAGTTCCTGAAAAAAATTCGCATACAGAAGAAAAAATCCTTTTTCATAATGACAATGCACGTCCTCACACAAGTGCTTTGTCGATGGTAAATTAAAGCATTCAAGTACAAATTGCTTAACCACCCACCGTATTCACCACATTTGGCTCCCTCTGACTATTACCTCTTTAGAAATTTAAAACGATTTCTTCGTGGATAGCGTTTTTTGAAAAACAAAAAAGCCATTGCAGCTGTGGAACAGTATTTTGCAGATCTTCCGGAAAATCATTACAAAGATGGTAGAAAACTATTGGAGGGAGATTATATATATTGATTATATCAAACTAAAAAAACTGATTTCATATAAAAATATACATTCTTTCATTTTCGCCATCAACACTTCCGAACCAATGAAAGAATGTATATTTTTTAATGAAATTAGTTTTTCTATTCAAAACATCTCCCTCAGCTTCAATACACTTATTTCAACGATCCTTCAATAATTTTGTACCATCTTTGTAAGGGTCTACAGTCCAGGAAGTGAGTGAAATTATTTTTAGGTGAAACAAGTTGGGTAAACAGACCTACGCTCATGTCAGAAGGGTTTTGTATTCAATTTACAAAATGCAGTCACGCAGATCGAATCAAATCAAGAAACATGTCAAAGACGATTTTATTGGAGAAAGTATGAAATACGAAGCTCATACTATTATTAACAAAGTTGAACGAATTTCGACTTCTGAGGTCTTTGGCATTGTTATACCCATGAATATCTCCCTTGATAATTATTTCAGATGTCCATCCGCGACGGAGAAAACACATTTTTCATGTATTTACAACCCCCCCTGTGTCCCCACTGCAGCAAAAACTGACAGTTCAACAACTGTTTTGAAAAGCTCCCATGAAAACTTTTATTTCATACTCATATCGGCTACGTTTGATGATTTTTTTTTTTTGCAGGGGCCACTCTCCTGTACTGTTATCATCGATCAATGGCCAATTTTTTCGAATCCTAGAATGGCTACAAAACCCTTTTGCTAGGAGCTCTCTCCCACCTCCTTGACTTCTTTCACTTATGAGCATTAATTGTAGGTACTCATCTTCAGTCATTCATTCAATTGAATCAAGTGTTCAAAGCATGCACCTTAAACGTTGAAGTTGGGAGAGAATAACTCAAAATTATTCAATCTTCGCATTTAAAACAGCCACTATTTTGTTTTACGATTACTGATACCACTAACTGAACCGATTCTCAAAGATATACATGACACCTATCATTCCTGAAATTTTCATGCAAATCCTAGCAAAATTGTAGTGTCTGAGTCGGTAAAAAGCGCATGTTCTTTCATAGCCATATGTTGCCATAGTAATAAATGCAGCGCATTTTGTTCCATAGTAATACAGGAAAATTCAAACCGCTATAACTTCGCTAAATATGATTCAATCTTTATGAAACTTTCAGGATAGATCAATCTTATAAATAGACATCTACTTACTGAATTTCACTGAATTTAAGGGTACCGTTAAGATTTTATTCAAGAAAACATAAAATCAATAAATCTTACTATTACTAACAAAGTTGAGTGAATTGTGACTTCTCACGTATTTGTTGTTGTTGTACTCACCAAGCCCTACATTCCTGATTTTTTTCAGATTTTTCGGATCACAGGTGTCCAATCGCGAGGGGGGGGGGACACAAATTTTTCGTACATTTCCCCTCCCTGTGCGCCCCTCGAAGCAAACTTTGCCAAATTAAGACCTGTTTTGAAAAGTTCTCATCAAGACCTTTCATTTGATACCCATATCGGCTACCTTCAATGAAATTTTTTTTTCGGGGGGTCACTCTCCTATATGGGGAGACCCCCCTTAAATACCTTATAAAATTTTTTTGTAGTTGAACTTTGAAGAGATCACCACTTTACACCTTCACACAAAATTTGATGTTTCTAGCTAAAGTAGTTTCCGAGAAAAACTGCTGTGACACACGGACGGACGGACGGACGGACAGACGGACAGACGGACAGACTGGTCGCGAAACTAGTAGGGTTTTGTAAAATTATTTTACAAAACCCTAAAAATGAGTCTTTTGACAAATTGTCTTCTGACTTGTTGGCATTTGGAAATTGAGCTAAACCAACCTGGTGTGAATTGCAACGGTGCTCAAACCGTAGCCGGATTGCTGTGATTGTTAATTGAGCACATGCAGCAGCACAGTATCCGCTTATCCCGCACGAGGATAATCAGAACCTAGTTGGAGGAGGTATAATTAACAGTGACTGTAGTACTCCTGCACCTCAAGAATATGCTGATCAAGAAATCGTCCTAGAAAACGACCGCCAAGTTGCACATAGCCTGCAAAATGATGTGCAGGTTTTGATCATGAATTTGAAAAGATGACTCCTCGTGATCTATTGCGATTGTGGCAAGAAATAGCTAAGCAAGAAATCGAGTAAGATGTCCATGCAAATTTGCCTCCAGTTGAGCACAACTACGTTATTTTTGCCGATACTGAAGCGGCTATGGTGAAATTTGGCGGCGATGATGTCTACGTCACCAAATTTTTAAACGATTGAAATGAAGTATGTCAATTGTTCAACATTAGGGTTTAGCGTAAATTCTTGTTTTGTTGTCGCCTAATATGCAGATCTGCTGCTTTATTTTTAAGGTATAATTACTGTTAAAAGTTAGGACGCTTTAAGTGAATGACTACACGTTCAGTTTGGTCATGTGATGAACGATGCCAGTGCTCGAATAGAGCTGTCCAAACTAAAAATATTGGCCATAGGATCATTGTTGCAATATTTAATGCGAACCAGTGAGCTAGTCCAAGATGTGACATTGTCAGCAAGTCATCTCATATAATACCTAGTTGATAGCATGCCTGGTACTGTTACAATATATCGAAGTCAATTTATGCGACCACCTGTACCGTTGACGACTAAAACATATTGTATGACCGCTTGTAAAGCGTTGTTGATCCCATGAAGATTTTGAGAAACAGTGAACCATCTAAGTTTATGCATATCCGTTGCTTAAATTACTGTAGAATGGGGCACTACCCTAACGAGTGTCCAAAGCCAAAACGACAGGTGAATTCTTGTTCCCATTAGTAGTGTTGTTTGGGACTATTCCTCCCACCGGATGGGTTCGAAATGAAAACATAGATTTGCTTTAGCCACTAAATTTATAATTTTATTTACTACTAAATTTATAATTTTTATTTTATGAGTGAAATTTACCAAAATATATATAGCATAACGGGGTTTTGTACATTGAAGATTCGCAAACTGTTCGTTTCTCTTTATTCCTAGACCAACATAATTTCCAGCGCCCTCGTTTTTCCTGCTTCACTGGCTTGTGATCCCCAACATTCAGCAGTATCTTTGATCCTTTGGGCTTCGGACCACTCCCAACTAATTTATTTATTCCATTAGCGGTATTAAAAAGTGTTTCGGCGGTGTTTTCTTATGCATAATATCAGAAACTTGAAGAAAACATTTCGCCAGCATTTAGTTGATTATCTATTGAAATCAAAAATTCGGATTTATTGATCCGATAGATAGACACCTCCCATCATTTCGTTATAAAACGGCAATGCATCCGAACAATTATTGTAAATTCAATTTCCGTCTTTCTGCGTATACAATACGGTGGTGTTTGTAGGTTTATGGTTGTTACTCAAAAGCACGAATTGCCCTCCTTTCAGTCGATCAGCAAGTATGAGCATGTTTTTAGGGTTTTGTACTAAAATACAAAACCCTATTGCAATCACGACCTGTGTCCGTCTGTCCGTCCGTCCGTCCGTCCGTCCGTCCGTCTGTATGTCACAGCACTTTTTCTCCGAAACTATAGAGGCTACAGCCATGAAACTTTGTGGAAAGGTCAGAAGTAGTGACCTCTTGAAAGTTCAGGGGTGAAAAAATTTTCAAAGGGGTTTAAGGGGGGTCTCCCCATATAGGGAGTTGACCCCTCAAAAAAAAAAATTTCACCATTGGTAGTCGAGTAGGGTGTCATTGGAAAGTTCCCAATGAGATCTTTTCAAAACAGGTCTTAAAATTGCCTTGTGAGTACCGAGGAGGGCAGGGGAAGGGGAAATGTACGAACTTTTCGCGTACCCCCTCCTCGCGATTGGACACCTTCCATCCGAAAAATCTGAAAAAAATCATGAATGTAGGCCTTAATGAGTACAACAGCAACAAATACATGAGAAGTCGAAATTCGCTCAACTTTGTTAGTAATAGTATGATTTATCGATTTTATGTTTTCTCGAATAAAATCTAAAAGGTACCCTTAAATTCAATAAAATTTAGCAAACAGATGACTATTTATAAGATTGATCTTTTCTAAAAGTTTCATAAAGATCGAATAGTATTTAACGAAGTTATAGCGATTTGAGTTTTCCTGTATTACTATGGAACAATGTGCCCTGTATTACTATGGAAACGTATGGCTATGGAGCCATATGCGCTTTTTACCGACTTAGACACTACAGCTTTGCTAGGATTTGCATGAAAATTTTAGGAATGGTAGATATCATGAGGATGACTACATACAATTGAAACAAGTCGAAGAGGCAGGAGAGAGCTCCTAGCAAAAGGGCTTTGTAGCCATTCTAGGATTCGAAAAAATAGGCCATGAATCGATGCTTACAGTACAGAGGAGTGGCCCCTGAAAAAAATTTCATGAAAGGTAGCCGATATGAGTATCAAATGAAAGTTCTCTATGAGAGCTTTTCAAAACAGTTCTTAAACTGACAGTTTATGCTTAATTGGGGGCACAGAGAGGGGGGGAAATGCATGAAAAATGTGTTTTCTTCCTCGCGAATGGACACCCGTGATCTAAAAAAATCTGAAAAAATTATCAAGCGAAATATTTATGGGTATAATTTTAACAAATACCTCAGAATTAAAAAATTCTTTCAACTTAGTTAATAATAGTATGATCCTCGGACATGACGTGTTTCTTAATTTTATTCGTTGCTGGTTACGGCATTTTGTAAGTTGAGTACAAAACCCTTCTGACATGAGCATAGGTTTGTCTACCCAACTTGTTTCTGTTTTGCATACATATGCTGACGCAAGCATAAGGGAAAGTGATCATGAGGGTATAAAATATAAAGAATCGATAGAAAACTACGACTGTGTTTGGGTCACGAATGGTTTTGCACAGTTTTTTCCACAACCCTTTCACCCAAAGTTCCTAGATTTGAAAAGTCTGAATCCTTTCCAGCGTATACGTTAAGATCATATATGTAACTTGTTTTAGACTCACAAGCATTGTTTTGTACAGCACATTTCTGTCGACACTGTTGAATACTTGCTTGAAGTCTACAAAGAGTTGGTACACTTCGATATTATATTTGCAGGACTTTTTGAGCACCTGCTCACATGAGAGGGTGAGCATTATTTAATCTCTTTTTGGAATTTGAAATGCACAAATGCTAACAATAAAATTGATTTTGCCATATTTCGTAAAGCCTCAAACGACCCTTTCATCAGAAATGATTCTCTCCATTGCTACCAACAGAAAATAGCATCCTCCTATTTAATCTCTTTTTGGAATTTGAAATGCACAAATGCTAACAATAAAATTGATTTTGCCATATTTCGTAAAGCCTCAAACGACCCTTTCATCAGAAATGATTCTCTCCATTGCCACCAACAGAAAAAAGCATCCTCCCACTTCACCGCTCTCCACTGTAAATTATTAATACAAATACATTAAGATTAGCCAACTGGGAGTGATCAACGAATTAATGACTACCTTACAAAATTGTGTTGACTACCTTACAAAAATGTGTTGTATGAACTGTTTGACAAGCCACCTGTTTCTACAAGGCCCCAGGGCGAAACTACTCAAGTAATTCAAAGGGGCGTAACTGCTTTTATTGGGTTGTAGTCTCCGATTCCAGTGTAATCAACGGAAATCGGCATTCGCGGGGTACCCAAATCACTTAATTAAAAATGCTAGGACAGGAACTTGATCCTAAAGATAGTGGATATGTGATTGTTCGATAACAAGATCAACTCATGGCTGCGAGCCTCAACCCTGGAGCTATATTCGGGTACCACGGGCAATGATGAGCCTCCATTTTTGGATGATCAGCTGATTGATTGCGACCTTTTGGGGAGTTTAGTGGTGTTTTGTTGTGCCAACAAAGGTTATCTCTTGTATCTATTAATATATAAGTTGGGAGTTCCCCTTATCTAAACTGGAATCCCAGTCTAATGCTGATCGTGAGGTTAGGCCCTTACCGGGCAGGTACCCGCGTAAATCCATGTCAACTTATGTATCTACAAGGTTGATTGTCCCATGCCAGAGTAAAGGGGGAGGGAAGGGTGGAATTGAAGTTGAACTGGAAGTGAAGCATTCTTGTAGTCGTAAGGGTGTGGATCTGAAAGGAAACCAAAGTGGAAGCTGGACCAGTAGGAGATAAGCAGAATAAGCAGAATAAATATATCAGAGGGCAGGAGTACCGAAGCACCGAGTGTACTGAAATATGGAAGGATCAAAGGACTATGTGACTGGAAGCGAAAGGCAAAAGGCGTCGTTAACTTAGCAGCAAGGGAAAGCGGAGATCTGGAGGCGAAGTGGCTGATGGGAGAGGTAGAACGGCGTAGCCTAGTAGAAAGGGGAAACGATGTGACTTGAAGCATGTAGGGTGGTGGTGCATGATGGCTAAAGGAAGAAGTGGAATCAAGCGAAATTAGACAAATCCTAGTAGTGAAGGAAAGCGGTGGCCTGGAGGTGAAGTGGCTTTAGGAAGAAGTGGAGTCGGGTGAAATGAGCCAGATTCTGGTGGTGAGGGAAAGCGGAAACCAAGAGGTGAGGTGGCTAAAGGGAGATGTGAAGCTAAACTAACGGCGCAAGGTTAGTAGAGACGTTAAACAAGGAATTTGGAGATATGAGGGTGGCTTGTGTTGCATAAGGAGCAGTATCACATCGATGATACAAAAAGAGAGGGTCGAGAATAGTAGTCCGCGATTACTTTTCTCAGCCCTAAACTATAAGGTGCTTGTCAGTTGAAACACGGCTGTTGAAAGGTCTTTATCAGAACTTTTCAAAAACTACCTTAATTTGACACTTTTTGCTTCGAAGGGTGCACAGGAAGGGGAAATACACGAAAAATTTGCCAACACTGCACGCTACACGCGCAAAAGTACTGCTGAAACACTTTACCCAATACGAAAATTATCTTTTCGACTAAGCAAAGATAATATCATTCTCTCGAGGATTGTAACAACATCCATATCCATTGTTCACCAAAAGACCGTAACACATAAACGCCATATGTTTAGATGCCACCTGACTTTGTAGTGAGTAAGGTACTTTCAAAAGTCCGTGAAGGACTGCAGCGATGGTCTGCTGCCTCGGCGGAAGAAGGTGTCATTATCTGCCGAGAATGCCCTTGTCTGGGGACGCGTGAATGCGCTGGCAGGCTAGCATAGAATACCTGGCCACTGCAACAATTGTGGATTTAAACCGGTTGGGTGGGTGCGCGGGGCTCCATCACCACCCGGTTGCCCCTCTCTCATTTGTGGGCCATGAGCCTCTCCGGGTAAGGACGAGGTTATCCTGCTTCCACTTCTTTTTACTAGTTTCTCTTGTTCCATGAACAAGCCAGTTGTCCCTGGTATAGTTGCCTACACTTTTTGCGACTTCGGTCGCCTTGTTTTTGTTCGACCCCAGAAATTCGTGAATGCGAAATTCTTTGTAGTGGGTCCTTGTGCTGGGGGAATGAATCCGCCCCACGAAACTGCAATGCTAGCCTGCCAGCGCATTCACGCGTCCCCAGACAAGGGCATTCTCGGCAGATATTGACACCTTCTTCTGCTGAGGCAGCAGACCATCGTTGCAGTCCTTTACGGACTTTTGGAACTTTCCTTCTTCACTACAACTTGTAGACATTCTGAAATGAACACTTCTTGGACAGCTGTGGATTTGTCGAATTCAGGAACGGGTAGATTGTAGTAAAAAGAAGTGGAAGCAGGATAACCTCGTCCTTACCCGAAGAGGCTCATGGCCCACAAATGAGAGAGGGGCAACCGGGTGGTGATGGAGCCCCCGCGCACCCACCCAACCGGATTAAATCCATAATTTTTGCAGTGGCCAGGTATTCTTCTTCTGAGTGGAAAACTCATACAACTTAACTTGCAAGAGCCTTCCCATCAGAAGAGAAGTACCCTGGTGACAAATTCATGCCATAGAATTATGCAAGTCGATTACATAACCCTATATCATAAAGAGGCGCCTTGCTCGGGCCACTCAACCCGCGCCGTCACCTGAAACAAAGAAGATTATTATGTACCCGGCGGCTGGCTCATGTTTTATTGGGAAAGCCTGCCACCGTACCGGGTCCTATACCCGGTCAGAAACAAAGGAAAGTTAAGACCGAAAGTTACGGGGTATTAATTCATTTTATTTTTTTCCCCATATATATGACAAATATCCCTTTCCTTTTTCCTGTATTGAATTTATAATTGAACAATTTTTAAAGTTGGATCAATGTATTAATATAATTTAATCAAAAATGTTATTTTTTTTAATATAATAATAACTTTGATAAACCTTCTTTTTCTTTATAAATAAAGGTAGAATAAAAAATAGAAAAAAATTTTAATTAAAAAAAAACAAATTTAGAAAAAGAAAGCAAATTCAAATCAAAGATATGAGAAAGAAAAAAGGCACTTACCCGCACGGTCCTCCAAGCACTCGACGACGATGCAGGGGTATATAAGTCCTCTAAAATTCCACTTTAATTGAATGATTAATTCTTGGCAATTATTAAATTCTATGTAGTTTTGCTCAGGTGTGAATAATTTCATTAAGTACAAATACAAAATTTCCTTTTCACTTTGGGATGCAATAAATTTAGATATCTTTCGAAGATAGTGAGTTTCAGTGCACATATAAACTAAACATGATGCTAAACAAGCCAAACATACTTCGCAGTATGTGCTGCCCAATCCTTTCTCTGCTCCAGCAAAATAATCATTAAGTGCCGTTATTGCTGATTCGAAGATATGCCTTTCAATAGGACCATCAAGTTCACTTGGAAGCCTTGCATGAAATTTGACGGATGTTCCCTCACTCTAATCCTGTTTTCCTCAAGTTTTATCAAGTTTTCCTCCTAACTCAATCACTGTCACACCGAATCACGCCCTTCGTTTTGCCACCAATCTAACGTTCCATCGTGAAATCGATCACAGCGCAAAATTCTGCCATTATTCTCGAAACACTGCGCTCTATATGCGTTTCTTTAGCAACCCGAACATTCGTTGATACATTTAAAGTAATAACTTTCAACTCAAAGAAACTATTTCTGGATATTCTTTTGATTAAAACGACAATGCACATCCCCGATGCGAGTCACCCGTATTTGCGCTCGTTAAATTCACAAATCCTCCTTCGTCTCTGTTAATAAACAAATTGCTGTTTACAGTTAGCTTAGCGCTAGCTGTTTTTCCCAGGGCACTGCTTGTTGTTGGCTCTACATAACCCGCTTTTGTGTGTGTGTTTTGATTCACACACTCGGTTGTTGGGGTACGCTTACACTCACACTTTTTTCCGAAGTATTTCAAGTAAATCTAACGAACAATTTTCCGCGTTTCTCCCTTCAATCCGCTCGCCGTTATGTTCTTCCTTGCCAAATAAAAAAAGGTAATTGACCGAAATTGTGCATAAAACATTGCAAGGAATAATTATCCAAGCCATCAGCTAATTTGTTCAAAATGCCCCAAAATTGCACACCTCTTTCTTTCTCTTTCTCGCAATCTGTGCGAATATTCGCGCGAAAAGCACAATGTCGAGCAATATGTCCCCATTGTAGACAGTGAAGACATTGCACTGAATCTACATAACTTCCACGAGAATTAATACAGCGGTTCGGATCAAAATATGGCTTCACTTGAACAGGGCGTCCAAATAAAAGTTGATTGTCGAGAGCGTTCACTGCAGCAACTGCATCGCGCGGCATAACATATTTAACCAGCCAAAAGGGAACGGATGCTCAACGACCCATGCATTTTTGATGTCACCGTAACGCGATAATTTTCTTCTTAAATCCACTTGTGTCACATGGGAATGAAATTTATTAATGAATATTGTGTCGTATGCGCCTTGGGCAGTTGAGAAAATATTAATAAGGTTTCAAACTTTACTCAGAGTTAGTTCAGTTCGGACTCAAAACTACTGAACAAATGAATTTTATTTTATTTCCATTATGGAGCAGGGTCCCGTTTAGCAATATATATTAATTTATCACCGTCCCGTACACAAAACTTTTTTCCCATTCAGATCCCGAAATGGATTTTGGCGGTCACTTTCCTTTGTACTTCCGCTCCACCTTCTTCGGTGATTTAAAAAAATTTGCGCAAGCATGCACACTGCAAATCTTCAGCACATTCCATCAGACTACACAAACAAACTATATGGCGCGGACATTCTGTTTCCCGAAGCTTAACATTTACTTCGTCAATATCCAGAATTTGGACCAAAACGGTGGAGCGAAATACGGAGACAACTTAACACATCTTATTTTATACTCAGTAGAACGCCGCGAGCTCGCCGAACGTTCGAGTCTTCACCACGCACCCACGCTGGTGCACAATTAGTGCAAAAGCCCTCGGTAGTTACCTACCCGCCAATAATTTGGTCACCTTGTGGGGACACCTAGAGACGATGGACTGTCTCGTGCTTACGACTGATGAAACAGCCGGGCTTTTCGGGCCCCTCCTTGGGCGCCATTTGTGGTGAATAGGGTGATTTCAAAAGTCCGTAAAGGACTGCAGCGATAGTCTGCTGCCTCGGCAGAAGAAGGTGTCAATATCTGCCGAGAATGCCCTTGTCTGGGGATGCGTGAATGCGCTGGCAGGCTAGCATTGCGGTGTCGTGGGGTGGGTTCATTCCCCCAGCACAAGGAGCCACCACAAAGAATTTCGCATTCACGAATTTGTGGGGTTGAACAAAAACAAGGCGACCGAAGTCGCAAAAAGTGTAGGCAACTATACCAGGGACAACTGACTTGTTCATGGAACAAGAGAAACTAGTAAAAAGAAGTGGAAGCAGGATAACTGTAGTAATCGAGGAGCTATGGCTATAAAAGCCAGCGCTGCCACAGGCACACAGCACAAACTCAGTTTAACAATGAGTAACCATTCAGTCACTTTCCCCATCGCAACACTCGCTTTTTTTTCGCATGAAAAATAAGTCAAGAAAATGTCTTTTGTACGTAACTCCCGGGGAACAAAATTCTAAAACTGTTTAATATTTTTAATGTGTAGTGATTTTATTACAATATCTTTTGAATATAATTTAACGAATTGCGGTGTAACGCGGTATACAAATGCTTAGAACGAAACGGTTAACCCCTTAAATTATATGAACGATAAAATCATTGTATCATTTAAACCCCTTAAAATTTGTCAAATTTTACCGGTTCCAACCATAATATTAATTAAAAATTGTTTTGTTTGTCGGTAATTAACGTGTGCCTGTCTAATTCTTCCGATTTTTTTTTCCCACTTAATTACGCCTAATCATTATAAACAAAAATTGCTTTCAATTGATAACTTAATCGAATCTACAAAAGACGACTTAAATTTTAAAAACAACCGAAACGAGTGTGCATTATCACCATCGCGGATCCACCCTAGTACGCATCATCGATCGAAAATCGTCGAAGTGCATAGTCTAGTTCAGATCTATTACATTTCGTGTATGGATCTAGTTCAAGAAAAAGTACTGTTATTGGAGCCAACCGATGACGAAGCGCCTAATTTGCGATCGATTTCGCTACTCGAGAGGGGAGTCGGCTTTTGAACGGAACGGTGACGACGTCGGTAAAACGGGATCCGGAAGAATTAAACTCAGTCCGACTTGGTTGGGATATTTTTGTCGATCTTCCCTAATTGTGGCGCGTTCGAATTGATGTTCCCCCCGTCGAGAAATAAGATTGTCGACATTGTGGAATTGTTGACGGCTCGCCGAGTAATTTAACTCGCCATCAGGTGACGCATTCACGCCTTGAGTTTTCGCCCCCTGGTCACGCGAAGTGCCCCCAAAATAAAGCGCCGCGAGTGCATTTTAATGGTTGCAACATTACATATGTCCCTTGGAGATTGCGTTGGTTTCGATGTGCCGTGCAAGAAATTCGATTAACCGTATTCCCATCGTAATTTGAATTGGATCATTGGAGACGTGTTGGCTGTGAGATGTGTCCGCCGCCGTTTTTGTGTATTCGTAGCGTGTCTTAGAGTTGCATTACATAAAAAATACGAGGTACTGGCCGAAGGCATGAAACCTGAATCAGAAGTAACAGGTTCAAGAGTCGTCAATGTGAAGAGAATGAATGCAGCGTTGTGAACTAAAGGATTGTTCTGGACGTAAGATGAGGATGGATTCTGCTCATTAGAAGGGCTGTACTGTGGTAGCTGCGATTAAGACAGGAATATCGAAGTTGAAGCGATCGAGTAGGCGTCACTTCAAGCTCTTCAAATTTGGGGTGCCTTGACGTAAATGGAGACACGAAGGAATGCATCGTAGTCACAGTCGCGCTTTCAACGATGAGTGGTGTGTGATCGCTGTTAATTCAATTTTGCTGTGCCATAGGATATCCTTGAAGGCAGTCGAGCCCGAAAGGACTGCCCACCGCGCCACGGAAGAGTTGAGGTTAGTTACAAGATATTGAAGTGGTATTTATGCGTTTGGGAAGGGATTTAGATCGCAAAATCATTTAATAAACTCTAGAACTAAAGTAACATCCGGAGTGAAGGTTCGTTTCAAATAATTAACACTAGTAAATGCGCGGTGGGTGTTTGCGAAATTAGATTCATGTCCGGTTCGGTTTATGTCATAACCGTTAACCCCTGAATTAGTTTTCCGGTGTTGAATAAACTTTTAGCCGACTGTAAACAATTGGGTTTCTCGAGATGAAGTCGTGAAGCATACTATTAAGTTTGCGTGTGGTTTAATAGCACGATTTTTAAGATACCAAAAGAAGCATTAAGAGAAAAAATTTCTGAACGGCATAGTTAAGTAACAGAGTGAAATGAGTGAAGAACTAATCAGAAAAGATTCCCTAAAGAAAACAAGAGCAAATGTTGTAATCGCCGCGAGAATCGCAACGACCAGTGCCGTACCCGCGTGAAAAGTGAGCGAACATTCCTCCCCGGTGGAGCGTTTGTGAAATTAGCAACCGAAATAGAAACGGACTCGTACGAATTCTCAGAACTCATTCTTTTGGCGGGTAGTTCGAAAAGCAAAATCAGCTTCCGACTGGAAGTAATATGAGTAATATTATCAAATAAAATGGTACAGGTCTAGAGCAGCAGATTGCTGGTCTGGATTTGAAAGGCGGAAGAGCCAATAACGGAAGCCCTGTCAATAATTCTTCGTCTAATTCAAATAATACTGATCTTGATGTACCACCCCATTGGAAAAGAGGCCCGAATAATAATTCGCAAACGCCATCTAGTAAAGATCGTGATTATCGCGATAACAGAGACTTTAGAAACGATAGAGAACGAGATTATACGGGTGATCGAGATTTTCATGGAGGGAGCAAGTCTAGAAGGTTCAACAATAGAGACCAGCATGTAGATCGCGGAGCTGACTTTGAAAATTATCCAACACGACGTAACGAAGAAAATTATCAAAACGGTGACGCATTTGATTCGAAACGTGGTGAAGACTGGTACCGCGGCGGCAGTGCAGGACCGCGGGGTGGATCAAAAGGAAGTGGAAAGGCAGAAAGACGACTAGACACGACCACTCTAATGAAGGTGATTTTCAAGCACAATCCTGACGTCGGGATATATCTTGACCAATATTTGCAAGGTCGGTCTCTGTTATTATACTTTATGTCATAGTAAGCAATATTAAGCTTTGAGTTGCTTAAAACCTATCCCAAAATAAGGAGAATGGTTTGATCTACAGACGATACTTCAAGAAATATATATGAATAGGTGAATAGTTATTCGTAAAATCAGTATTAATTAGAATAAACTTTAAACAGAATTTATTGTTATTTACTCGATAGGCTTTTCTATTTTTAACGAGCGTTTTGTTTTCGCTTACCATCATACGCAGGCCATATCTCAAGTTAAAATAGGCAGGCATTTCCTACGCTTTCATCCTGTGACTAAGTTAGTCGTTGATAAATGATATTGTACACATATTTTCAAAAGAAAAGGTTTTATAGCAGTCAGGGCTTAGCAAGACATTTATAGCCGCGTTGTACAACCACAATTAGTATTTGCAGGACATTAGGGAAAAATGTGTTGCAACAAATTTTCCTCCCTATATTTGATATGCCAGATTTACTATCTATATAATTCAGGATTATAGCACCATAAGGTAATCAATTGCGTATAGAACCTTGCTATCGCACGATTAATTTGTATGAATCTTGAGAACAACTGCAATTGAATCTTTTGAAACGTGCAAGGTGCTGCTATTAAATAATTGTTCCTTATACCTAGAGGAAGTGTAGTTGATGAACGATCGAAAATCTTATCTGAAAATCATATGACAAACTGGGAAAAATCTATATAACACGAACTATTCAAAGACATTTGTTTGGCTCATAATAGCCTAGATAAGTCGCGGATTTTTTTCTGCATTGTGATGTTAGCTGAGGAAAAGAAAAAAAAGGATATTGAGCGTAAAAAGAACTGAGAAGAAACAACAGAGAAGAAATTGTACGACGATTTGTTTGCATGCGATAAAAAAAAAAATAGAAATCGTGATCATAATAGCTTAGCGACCCTTTTAGTTTTTTTTATTATTATTATTACTATTATGTTGCAATAAGAATTAAAAATAGAACAGAAAAGTTTTTTTTTCGTCCGAAAAGAAAAAGGTATTTATTTTAGCACACCTAGCTGTTTGCATAGTAAATATTGTTAAATTTAATGCCTGTCTTGCACGACACATACAATTTCTTGGTTCAATTATAACATAAAGTTCACTTAATGCGTAGATTACATATCGATATTTTCCCTGTCAGTGAAAATTTGAATAGATAATAAAATGGATTAATACCCCGTAACTTTCGGTCTTTCCTTTCCTTTAGTTCTAACCGGGTATAGGACCCGGTACGGTGGCAGGCTTCCACCTCAAAACCATGAGCCAGCCGCCGGGTAATGACTAAATCCTTCTTTTGTTTCAGGTGACGTTTTGGGTTGAGTGGCCCAAGCAGAGTGCCTTTTTATGGCATAGAGATATACAATCAAATTGTATAATTCTATGACATAAATTGGTTACCGGGGTACTCCCCTTCTGATGGGAAAGTTCATACAATTCAAGTTGTATGAATCTTCCACTCAGAAGAGGAATACCTGGCCACTTCAACAAGCTATCTATGGATTTATTCCGGTTGGGTGGGTACGAAGGGGCTCCACCACCACCCGGTTGCCCCTCTTTCATTTGTGGGCCATGAATTTCGTTGGGTAATGACGAGGTCACCCCCAAGTTCGCCTTTCTTTTCAGGTTCCACTTGTTCTCGTAACAAGTTACATTTCCCTCGGTGAGGTTATCTACAATTTTCGCGACTTCGGTCGTCTTTTGAGCTATCGACCAATTCGTGAATGCGAAATTTTTTTGTAGTGGGTCCTCGTGCTGGGGTCACGAACCCGCCCCACGACACCGCAATGCTAGCCTGCCAGCGCATTCACGCGTCTCCAGACGAGGGCATTCTCGGCAGATACCGACACCTTCCTCTGCCGAGGCAGCAGAACATCGCTGCAGTCCTTCACGGACCTTTTGAACATTCTCTATTCACTACATAACCTCGTCCTTACCCGGAGAGGCTCATGGCCCACAAATGAGAGAGGGGCAACCGGGTGGTGATGGAGCCTCCGCGCACCCACCCAACCGGATTGAATCCATAATTGTTGCAGTGGCCAGGTATTCTTCTTCTGAGTGGAAAACTCATACAACTTAACTTGCATGAGCCTTCCCATCAGAAGAGAAGTACCCCGGTGACCAATTTATGGCATAGGGTTATGTAATCGACTTGCATAATTCTATGGCATAAATTGGTCAACGGGGTACTTCTCTTCTGATGGGAAGGCTCATGCAAGTTAAGTTGTATGAGTTTTCCACTCAGAAGAAGAATACCTGGCCACTGCAACAATTATGGATTTAATCCGGTTGGGTGGGTGCGCGGGGGCTCCATCACCACCCGGTTGCCCCTCTCTCATTTGTGGGCCATGAGCCTCCCCGGGTAAGGACGAGGTTATCCTGCTTCCACTTCTTTTTACTAGTTTCGCCGTTTCGATTGATTACCAACTGAATTGTTTTGTCTCTACAACGATTGCCAGCATTTTGTGTTGGACCTCTGCCATGGATCAATTGATTACTTGCAACTATTATATCATTTTCATCATGCCTAATGGGTACTTCTTGGTCCAGACAACAACAATGAGTGGCTTTAGTATTGCATCAAGTGATCGTTTATTATTAAACGACAATCCGTTGATAAAATTCCCACGGGTAACGCAGATTTTAGGAACGGAATTTCGCCTGAAGGAGAGTGTGCGGATATTTGGAAGAAATCGTTTTTATGCACGACGACAATATGCTTTGACGTTGGATTATAAGTATGCAAATCGGCATTTTAATGAGGAATTCAGTAGGTTCCGAATATTTTTTTATACTAGGACATGTCTAATTCCTGTTTTTCCATCTTTTCTACTGGAGGCTTATTATTATCTATCAAAGTCTTCTAAGCTAGTGTGGCGTCGGTAACTTGCCCGCATAGTTCAAATATTCTTCTTCACTATTGAATTTCTGCATCGGGAATGCCATACCAGGACTAGAGAATACAGTCACAGGGTCGCGATACGTTAAGCAGGCTGCATTCAACAATCGTTTCGCAAGCCAGTTCTGTTCTTTCTCTACCGAATGTTGAAAAATTATGGTCAAAAAAGACAATCGTGTTTCAAGAAGTTTTAAATCAAGCATTGAGAATTTCTCGATCAATGAATTGTTGCTAGAACCATCTGTTTTTGCAAATTCTAATATATCCAATGATAATTTTTTCACCAACATTAACTACAGCGATCCATGATATCTATCTAGGTATTCGAGTGAACATGCAATACAGATCAAGCCATAAATGCGATTTGGAATTAGTCATTGGACTTTATTCTTTAACTACAATTTTATCGACACGTGAGAAATCCTCCAAATAATTTCTTGACGAGTGTATCGCTGTTGCTGCAGTCAGATCATGAGATTTTGCGTATACAGATTTAAAAGGTGTTAATAAAATGATGCATTCTTCATTTTCTTTTTCGATGGCTCTCTGAAACCAATCGTGCTTATTTTGAAATACATTTCTTTCTACTTTAATTGCTGCTATGTTGAATTTCATTTGAACCTTATAGTTGTTTTGTTTCGCTTAGTAATCAATACCTAACATTAGTTAATGCTAATGATTTTCATCGGCTATCCTGACCTTACTTTAGTCCTGCCCACCAGTACTTCAGCGCGTGGAGTGGTTCCTTGGTAATCTTCCGAATGAAATGTTGGGTTGCAAGGAATCCTTCTCTTCTAGGAATGGTTTCAGGGTTTAATTTGTATTTCGTAGCACTTCTTGAAATTTTCAAATGAGGTCAATAACATTAATATTTTTGGGAATTCATGATTTGGGCGATTTTTGTTGGTTTGCAACAAAATGTCGATCGTAGAAAATAGAGAAACAATGGATTTTCTTTTAAACGTACACGTCTCTTTGACATATTTTTTTAAATTTATTCGTTGCTGGTGGCTGCATTTCTGAGAAGTTGAGTACAAAACCCTTCTGACATGAGCGTGGGTCTGTCTACCCAACTTGTTTCCTGTTAGTTTGTATAACTATGTAAAGTGGCTCAACATGGGCAGAATGTATCCTGGCAACAAGCTTTTGGACGACTGAGCGCAAGAAGGCTATAATATACCACTCTAGGTAAACAAACTTTTTACTAAATGAATTTATTATGACTGCGGCGTAACAATATTCAATGCATATTTCTTGAAATAGTTCATAATTTTTTTTTCACTAATAGTTTAAGTATTTGCATTTAATAGATACAATAAAAAAATCCAGATAGAACTTACTTCTTCTTAGTCAAATTGTTAATATTTTTTTCGTAAATAATTTTTAGGTTTACAAATATAATTATTAAAACATGTACATTATTTAATTTTGAATTTCACATCGTCAATTATTAAAAGTCCCTCATCTTTTCATAACAACTCATTTTTATCCACTAACAAATATTTACAACAAATCACACAAGTTTCAAAAAAACTAGGGAATGTCTCACTCTTTCCTATCTACTAAATTCTGGCAGTCATTGCTACAGCAATTATTTTCATTGCTGTCATTGTATAAGTAAACGAAAAAACGTCTCGGCTTTTATGTTCTTAAATTTTGCAAAAGGACATGAATGACTTTGTCATTGCTAAACGTTAGTCAATGGTTTCTATGAATGAAATTCCCACTAAAGACAACGAAGCTGTGCAATATCCGATTTACTATTCATTTTCTTACAAGAAATCTCTAACTTTGGATAGGGAATTGCGCCTTGCAGACAGACAGGCAGACTTGAGTAGAGACATTGATACTATCAAAAGGTTAAATGGTATCTTTTCCTCTGAAAAAGAAGAAAAAACCTTGCAATTATAAATGGTTGCTGTTGTTTTCGGAGAAACTATTGCAATGAGCTAGTTGCAAGAAATATGTTTGTCTGAGGTAACTGGAAAAATAAAGAAATATTTTCTTGAGCACGTGTTTCAATGCCAAATTGTATGTAAAACATAATAAATAAAAATATTATGTTCAATGTTGATATTTTTATCATTTTGCTTAGTATTGATTAACTGTGGTAACATTTAACCAACCAAAAAGCTCATGAAAGCAAGTGAATTACTCAACAATTTCCATAGCCCAAAGCTATACTGGTATATCATTCACAGACAATTAAATTTTGAATTTAATAGAATCCTCCTTGTTTTCTGGTTCTAACTAGGAAAAACTGAATTATCCGTTCTTATTATCTTCAACGTGACAGTTATATGATATAATTTGTATCCCGACGGGAGTAAGTACACAAACACGTACAAATCTTTTCATGGTCCAAGAGGCCAACTTCGTTTGCATATCTAAACAGAAACGCAAACATAATTCTTGGGTGCATCTAAATGGAAACAAAGCAATAAATTGTTCTTGTATGCTCATCCTGGGAATAGATCGGCTCGTTACATCAGCTTGGCTTACACGAATGACAAATTCAAAAGTCCTGCCTGCCGGTTAACTCTCGGGCTAGCTATGTTGACAAAATCTTCTCTTAAGTTCCGTGGTAAATTTTGAGAATAATGTCATAGCTTGCATCCTACCAGCAATTGTGCACAGGGCTGATTTTGAATATCGATGCAAATAGTTATGGAAATCTATAACAAAAGCATATTAAGACAACACTAATCTAGGGTATTTGTGGAAGAAGAAACTTCGGGAAACCCCAAAGAAAAATTGTTAGAAGTTTTAGGGCACCCGAGTAAATCAATATTTCTACGAGAGCTGTAAAACAAAAGCTAACTAAATAAAATTGATTCCGACTATCGAAGAAACTGTGTTCGATTAGTAGCTCTCATGGCTGCAGGTTAAATTAACACAAATGTTTGTTATCAACTGCCTTTTTAAATTAGAATATTAAAGCGTCCTAACTGAAATAACCTCAACATACCATCCATAAGTTGGTTAATGTACATATGCCCTAAAGGAACAAATACAGGATTTTCCAATAAGAGGTGTTATTTTGATATTAAAATTTTTTATATAAATGATCAAATGTTTATTTCATTATAAAGAAGAAGGTATGCCGTTAGTATTGAAAAATAACATCAGGCAAATAATCACCACAACCACGCTTACACGACCATATCCTATTCATGAAATTTTCCATAACCAAATCGCAAAGTGGCTGCCCTATGTCCTCGATAGCCTCACGAATCTCATCTTTGAGGTCTTGAATCGACGCTAGGCTGTTGATGTAGACCTTCTCTTTCACGTGGCCCCAAAGGAAGAAGTCGCAAGGTTTTAAATCGCAAGACCTCGGTGGCCAATTGTGATCACCTCTTTAAGAGATAACACGGTCCGGAAACTTTTCCCATAAAAGATCAATGGTCGTTGCTTTGTGGCACGAAGCGCCATCTTGTTGAAAGTAAACGTTGCCCAGATCAATACCATCGAATTCCGGCTGTAAAAATCATTAATTATCTCTCGATAGCGCAATTCATTCACCGTCACTGTCGGTCCAGCCTCATTTTCGAAAAAGTAAGGTCCAATATCTCCGCCGGACCATAAACCGCACCAAACAGTCACACGTTGAGGATAGAGAGGCTTTTCAACAATAATTCTTGGGTCTTTCGAGCCCCAGATGTGACAATTTTGCTTGTTGACGAAGCCACCGAGGCGGAAATGGGCTTCATCACTCAAGATGATTTTTTGATGAAATTCCGGATCATTTTCGTGCATTTCAAGGACCCAATTAGCAAAGACATGACGTTGTTGGTGATCGACCGACTTGAGTTCTTGTGTTAACTGAACTTTATAAGCCTTGAGACCCAAATCTTTATGCGAAATACAGTGTAATGACGTTTGTGAAATGCCTAATTCCAAAGATCGACGAGGAATTGACAAACCTGGGTTTTCTTCGACACTTTCGGCTACAGCAGCAATATTCTCAGATATTCTTGAGTGACATGCACGGGTTTTATTTTTCACATCACTGAATTGTCCCAACAGCTCGAATTTTTCCACCAATTTCTGTATTGCGGTCCGACGAGGTGCTTCATGACGACCCAAAAATCTTTAAGTTTTACGAACCGTCTCTGTCAAATTTTCACCATTTTTATAGTGAAGCTTAATAATTTCAACGCATTGTTGAAACGTGCACCGTAAAAGCGTAGTTTTGACTTGACAAATGTCAAAAAATGTCAGCTTTAAATGTGTCTACCGAAATAGCGGGCTACTCAAAATAACACCTCTTATTGGAAAACCCTTTACATCGTCTGGCGAACATCGTACTTCCTCGGTAAAATTAGGCAGAAATTGGTTCGCCGTTTCTTTTGCGGCCACCACGGTCTGTTTGCTTCGTCAAACAGCACACTACATTGGAAGCATAGTGTTTTAAAAGGCCATTCTAGAATATCAGTGGCACTGAAAATAGATAATGTAGGGTAACTTTGAAAAGCACTGGAATACCAGTTATAAAAATAAAATAATGGAATTGACTGACAAAAGTAACTCAGTGCATATGCAATTGAGCGTGTCGACGGTTATAGGTTGATTTTTGGGTTTCCTAGCTTTTAGTCCCCAACATCGATGGCTAGATATAACTAAAGCGGCGTTTTCATCGTGTGTCTCGAAAATTCTGAGAACTACTACCCTATTATTCCATTTTGTTCTACAGGGAGACGAGAGAGCTCACCCTGGATAGTATAGTGATGGTGATGTTTAGATCGGTTGATAAATGGAAGCATGTGGCAGATTATGTTCGCGCAGTCCTAAAAGACAAAAGAGACTCACAACAGCCAGGGAAGTCGGGGCCGAGAGAACGCTTGTTTGGTCGTTCCTCTTCGGCTTTCCCCCTGCGCTAGAGGACGGATCCTCCAGCTTGAAGGTGCTTCACGGCGTAACAAAACAAGACCTGACCCAAAGTAATGCGTCAAATGGTTCCAGGCTGGATTCTCAATTGACAGGGGAGGTGTTTAGGGAAGTCCAGTCGCTTGCAAGCATGAGAGCTCCATATTTAGTGCATAAATGGCATTCACCTCCCAACTCCAAGAAAAATGGTTGCATTTCGTTGAAATTGGTGATGCCGAACCCATCAAGTCAGGATTTGGATATATGCCTCATAGTTCAAATCTACCTGTTCCCACATAAATCAATGCTGCAACCGAGGATGTATATTTTTCCCACTGATCAACGAAATACTATGTACGTTAAGTTGGGCAGACGCTCATGTTAGAAGAGTTGTATACTTAACCCACGACGTGCCAAAGCCAATAATGAATAACATCAATTACAACTTTAACAACAAACACATATTTTCTTTAAAAGATAACCGTTGTTACTCCATTTTCAATTTTAGATAAATTTCTTTAATTCATCTTATCAAAAAATTATGTGAAGATTCAATCAAATGTATAATGTCCATATCTTTTTATGGTCTTGTAAAATAAAAACTTTAACAATATGTCTCAGAGTCTTTTACATAAAAAAGCGTAGTACTTTTTAAGCTTTCGCAGAAATTTTTTTTAAATACCTTATTAAAATCGGTACGTGTCCGCCCATCCGTCAGTGCGTCAGACCAGATTTTCTCAAGAACTAGAGAATCTACAGTCATCAAGCTCAGCTCAGAAATTTCCGTTTAATGAAAGTTCGATAGCCGAAAAAAAATTTAAAAAGATTTTAAGAGCGGTCTCCCCATATAAGGATGAGTATTCCAAAAAAATGGTTTTTCCATCGAAGATGATCGAGTATAATATCAAATGATAGACTTTGATGAAATCTTTCATTATAAGTTTTTAAATTTGCAATATTGATAACATGGAAGGCAGGTGAACCGGAAGAACACGAAAAATTGTACCTCCCCTCGCGATCGGACATCAATGGGCTGAAAAAAATCATGGAGTAGTTCTTTGTGAGAACAATAGCGATAAATTCATCAATGTCAAAATTCACCCAACTTTTTTATTGCAGTAATAGTATGATTTATTAATTTCTCGTTGTCTTGTATAAAATTGTGAATGTGTGCTTAAATTCAATGAAACTCAGCATCAAAATGGTTTATTGTAAGAGCAATCAGCTTTGAAAGTTTTGATCAGTATTTAGTGAAGCTATGGCAGCTTGAATTTTTTTGTATTACAACAACAATATATGGCTATGGAAAGATATGCACTTCCAATCGACAAAAACACTACGGGCTTATTAGGATTTGGAAAAGAACTCGGGAAACATATGTAACATAAATATCTTGAAGAATTCATTCAACGAATGATATCAGTAAACGTAACTCCATATAGCGGCCATTCAAAATGAAAAGTAGAGAATATTGAGTAAATCTTTATTATTTTGCAAAACTTAAATATTGTAAGTACAGATTATTAACTCTTGATAATAGCGTACATTTTATACATGAAAAGTCATGATGGCAGGTTCGACAATATATACTTTAGAAGTCGAAGTTCACTCAAATATATCGAAAGTAATAGTAAAATTTGTAAATATAATAAAGGTAACCTTATATTAACTGCAACTTGTTATTTATTCTTTCTTATTCTTCTTCGTAGCGCTACAACTCCTCTTGGGCCTTCGCTTCCTGCAAATAGTGCCTCCAATTATCTCGATCCATTGGCCACGTACTCCAATTTCTAAATCCGAGCAGCGATGAACTGTTTTCCTCGATCGAGTCAGACCAGCCTTCAGTTTTTCCAACAAAGACCGCTGCTCGTCGATACGATTCATATGACCAGCCCATTGCAGCTACCGCAGTCTTACAATCGTTGAGACTGCTGGCTCGTCAAAAATGTCGTACATCTCATTGTTGTATAGAATTCGCCATTGGTTCCCATCTAGCTCCGCTCCGATTATTCACCTCAGGACCTATCACTGAAAAGCGTTCAATATATTTGTGGATGCTTGGATGAGGGTGCATGTATCACACATAGCATAGCACAGGTCTTATCCCAGGTTTGTATACTTGGAGCTTTGTTTTCCTGTGTATGCTGGTCATCAAGATTGTCGAAAATAAATAAAATATTATATTTTCAAGCGGTATTTTTCGGCATATTTCGTCTCTTTTCTTACAGGTTTTTCGTTATTTTGGCGCCTCAATATGCAACCTGGAGCTTAGCTCCAATTCATCCCATAAATGTCCTTTTGGGTTTAGGTCGGGTGGTTGTGGTGGAATGTGTAGTTGCTTGGGTAGATTATATAGTAGCCATTCCTTAACAATCATTGATGTATGCTTAGGATCGTTGTCTTGTTGGATAATGCAATCACTTTCCATGCCTAAAGCTAATATGCTTTCGCGCTAAGTCGTCCATTGTGCTGTCAATGAAGTTCAATTTTCCAACTCATGAAGCTGCCATACACCCCCAAACCATTACATTACCACCGCCATGCTTGACTGTTGGAATTAGATTTTTGCAATTGAATTGCTCATTTGCTTTGCGCCAAACTTTTCACTTGCCATCTGATCCAAATATGTTGAATTTACTCTCGTCGGAAAATACAACTCGATTCCAGAAATTAGCGTCCTTATTTTGGTGCATTTTTGCAAAGTCTAATCTCTTCTTGCGAATAAGTTTTGAGACCAATGGCTTTCGCCTTGGCTTTCGACCATGGAAATTACTTTCCCGTTGCACATTTCTAATGGTTTCATCACTTACCGTTAAATTAAAGTCTTTTCTGACCTCGTCTGCTATTTTGCATGTGCTGGTTCTAAGATTATCTTTTATTTTTCTTACTATTGACCTTCGCGCTATATCGCTTAAACTTTTCGGCCGTCTATAACGGGGCTTACTTTTGAACGAACCAGTTTCTCAATATTGCTTAATTACATATTGGACGCTTGACTTAGGTTTACCAATTACTTTCGAAATTTTACCCATCGGCTTGTCTTCACAATAAAGCTTTATAATCATTTTCCTCGTATCTACACAAATTTCTTTACTCATGGCGGAATATTGGATTTTCTGAAGTTGATACAAATCAGCACGCCGCTGAAACTATACTAGCTGTACTCCAGGAAAAATTGTGAACTCTTGTTTATGTAAAGCATTGTTTGCATAACTATGTAAACAATGCAAAGCATTGTTTAAAAAATTTCGTACGGAGACTTTTTCGATATAAAATTTTGTAAAATTCACTAAATTGAATTCATGCATTGATCCCTGAAGTTTACTGTAGAAAACATTGTAATCATTAAAGTAAAAAAATATTGAATTACATGAGAGATGTTCATAAAAATCAAGAAAAAGTAGCGTCGTACGGACACTTTTTTGTCTAACTATATGTATATATATATATATATATATATATATATATATATATATATATATATATATATATATATATATATCTATATATATATATATATATATCTATATATATATATATACATATATATATATAAATATATATATATATATATATATATATATATATATATATATATATATATATATATATATACATATATATATATATATACATATATATATATATATACATATATATATATATATATATATATATATATATATATATATATTCGTGCATATATATTTATATAAAGTACGCTTCCACAATGCGCACCGCTGGCTTTTTTTCGATCAGTATGTACCAATACGGATCATCCTTGCACTATAGGTACTCTTTTTGCCAAGATGTCCACTATGGTTTTCTCTAGAGCTTGACTGACCCCACGAGAAGTCATCCAGTCTCCCACTCAGTGCATACCTAGCCAAAACTGCGCTTGTTCAACGATACGTCTATTGGCTAGAGCTGAAACATCATCCGCATAGCCGATTAACGTGACTCATATGGCATCTCCAGTCTCTCTTCATGCACGCAAGGCGTCCGCAGAGCACCGAGGTTCCGTATATTTAGCTTGTAGCCAAAACCCTACGGATACTTATTGACATTGTCCACTAAATTTTGCCAGGAGCGAGCCTCGCTGCTGTTAATCTATTTGCGAAGGCATTTCCCGGCCAAGTTATATGCTGTTACCCGGTTGAATGCCTCGTCACGGTTCCGCGCCCTTTGTGCCTCACGCCGAGAAATATGACACTCCGTTCGCTTTTTAGCTATTTCTGTTGACCACCTGTACACTGGAGCTCACCGTGCCGGGACATAGAAGCATTGCAAGTAGTCATTATAATGCTTATAGTTGAAGTCACCACATCTTGAGCTGCCATTTCTTCCGTCCCCTGCGTATCTCCCTGCAATGGAACACCTGCCATAAGCACCTCAACAAACCTCTCGACGTCATGTTCTTCCGATATTCCACCCATTTGTAAAAGGTCGAGAGCACTGACGTCGGGACACAACATCACTGATCTCAAGCAGAATACTTGGCTCTAATACTCTCTAATTGTGTATCCTCTGCACTAAGACAGGAAACTTCTATCAGGTCCTTTGCATGCTTGTGCGATGTGACCATAGCTAAGTGATTTAAAACATCGAATGCTCCTCGCTGTATCATGCAAAAAACTTACCCTATTCATACTTTACCCTTCTTCAGAAATTTTTCGGCGTCCTTTTCAGCTAAATCAATGATGGCCATGCGTTGTCCCCTTTGGTTCAGTGCACGTTAAAGAACTCCATTTTGATGAGCTCTTGTATCTCGGCTAGGTCCGCGACGCAGTTAGTATGTCTTATTTTGATCATTACCATCGGCTCAAGCAAGACTGTAGTTGCGCTTTTGCCGATGACTTTCTTTGCTTGGTCGCAGAATGCTTCTTAATTATCGGCCTCTGCTCTGAATTCGACCAGTATGTGGCCAGATCGTGATGGTGTTTTTGGGCCTTAGGTTCCCACTGATATCTCCCAGCACACCTGCCTAATATCAGCCATCTTGGGGTTTCACGAGCAGTGACTGGGGCTTTTTCCCTCCTGTTTTGCATCAGGTCTTTTTCTTGTTGGGCGTCCGTGTGAACTTAATTTTCTGGCCCTTTTTGAAGGAGTTTCTTTACGGATCTGTTCACTTTTCTTATCAGCACTGTCTGGAACTTCTTCTACGCCCATCAAGTGCTTTTTCTTTCCTCCTTCTATCCCAATCTTCTTCAATTGGGTTGGATGCTATTTTTTATTGATGTTTGATGGTAGAGCTATTTGCGCTAGCATTTAGGCTGAGCCTTCAGTACTTCCTTGCTTTTTGCTCTTCTTTGGCCTTTTGAGTCCCCCTTGGCCTTTTCCCAGCTACTCCTTAATGTCCTATTTGGTTTAGGAGCTCTTCTGGCTCATGGAGCCCATTTTTACTCCATTGCTGATTTTTGGCGAGTCGCATGCAGAATTTGCTATTCATTTTCAACTTCTATGGCTACAAAATCAGCGCACTGTTCAAATTACATACATTATCGAGGTAAATGAATGCGTAAAGGAAATCATAATACATTTACATCGGAAGCGTCTTGAAAAGTCAACATAATTTACATGCGATGTTGACCATGGATTAAAGCACTTCTGATTTAGGTGGTCTCCACGCATTTTCATCATGCTCAAGTAAATTATGCTAATTCTTCTTATATCTCTCGTTTAATTAGCCTGCATCTTCCAGATTAGAGTTCCATTTTTCCCTCGACGTTTGAGCTAAGTTAGTGTTCGAGATTATGAAGCATAAAATTTAGCATTTTTTTCAAAAATATTTCCATTTTCCATCACTTTCCACACTCTTTCTTCGTCGGAAAACGCCAGGCGATTCGCACTTCAATTTTCATCTGTTTCATCGGCTGTTAAAGGGGAGCTCCGTTCGAAACCTAATCTATGATTGAATTCGGGAGTTCATTGCTATACACGGAATTCAGTTTTGGCTAGCTAAAGAGCATGTCGGTTGCAAGATCAATACATGAACGTAAGGATTTCGAATTCATGCAGCTGCTATGACTGCTGATAAAGATGTTAGTATGAAGTATGAATTCGATATAATCCACGTGTGTTAGTTGGCAAACTTATGTATTTTGAATTGGATGGATTCCAATTATTTCATGGTCAATATATAGAGAGTGAGCGAAGAAGCTGTAAGCGATATTTTTAAGGTAATTTTATTAATTGTGATTGTGATCTTACTTTAATTTAATGAAATTCGTGACGCGTTCAAGCGATTAGAAGATTTCAATATATTTCCGTTTGTTAATATTCTACGAGAAATAGCGGAGGAAAGTTTACGTTTTTTCGCGATATTTGTATTTTTTACTGTTATAGATTTTAATTATCTAAGTAATAGTAAAAGCTTCATGTGTAATAGTGGAAGGAATACATTGCAAACTTTTCACTTCCTTATATTTCAAAGCCGATGATTATTTAAACATAAGAGATATCTTCTTCAAAACACATCGGGTTTGTGCTTTAGGTGATAATCTGTCACAAGTTATATTCTAAGTAAGAAAAACGTTTTTCTTATCGTACAGAATCGCAATCATATTTAACATAAGTGATAATTTTTAAGCATTATTAAAAAAAAATAAATAAATAAATCAGATGAGGGACAACAAGTAAAATAATGCAAAATATCGTCAAATAGATACAAGCGGTATAGAAAATACAAAAACCCCAAAACAAACATTTACCCGATACAAATATTTTTTCAGCCTCACTACTATATACTGGCCAATCTACTCTCTTGTTTTTCTCATTACAATTATAATATAATTATTAAACTGTACAAATTCGGTTTCTTCAATTTCGGCTTGCCGGGTAGAGTGACCTCCCGCTCACGTGCTCTTTTATGGTATAGAGTTATGTGATTCGATCACATAATTCTATAAGATAAATTGTTCACGTCTATATTTCTCATTTGATGGGAAAGTTCATAAAAATTTTGTTTGTATGAGTTTTCCGCTCAAATGGGAAATATATGGCCACGTCTACGCTTGGATCTTGATCCGGTTGGGAAGGTACGAGGGGGCACCATCTTCATCTGGATGCACCACGCTTATTTGTGGGCCATAAGAATCGTCGGGTAACGACAAAGTCCTCCTAAGTCTATCTGTCTTCCCTAGGTCCAGTTTGTCCTTTTTCGTGCGCAGTTTCCAACCCTTAATTGGTTACCTCCTTTTTTGACCCCGGAATTCGTAGATGCAAAATTCTCTTGTAGTGGGTCCTTGTGCCGGGGGAAAGAACCCGCCCCATGACACCGCAACGCTAGCATGCCAGTGCATTCACGCGTCCCCAGATAATGCCAATCTCGGCTGATACTACCATCCTCTTCTGCAGAGGCAGCAGACCATCGCTGCAGTCCTTTACGGACAATTAAACATACTCACATCAATACAGATCTTTTCCTGGGGAAGAAAAATCGTTCTCAAACTCGGAAAATTGAACTTTACCTAATGAATTTCGTCCTTTATCACTACTTGGTTCAATTTTTTCCAAATGACAAGTATGTTCAGCAGTTTAGCAAAAGCAGAATCCAAAAAAATATATACGTATGAATATATTTACCCTCTGTCCTATGGAAGCCAATTGAATACACTACAATCGGAAAAAATGACATTGGCATTGTTTGCTTTCTTCTTCTTTGCAAATTACTAAAATATTAAACTTGTATCTTAACCAATATTTCCATTGAAACAATTCCATTTAACTCCATCAATATCTACGTTTCTTCCGCAACCCTACAACGCACAACCAGTGCCGTGTGTAATGCAGAAGTTTTGAGGACCAAAATTTTATGGACAAAAGTAGAAGTCACTTCAACTGGAAATTCTGGTTGAGTGCGAGACTCATATCGCTTTGATTTATTAGTTATGCAAAAGTCTCCTGCAATGTTTGCCATTTATCAGAACCAACTTATCTTCACATACTCCTCATTTCGTTCTGTTTGTTGAAAACTTCCCATGCACCTTTCTTGCATTTGCTTTTGTTCAACTTGCACCTATGAGTGGGTGCTGATTGAAATAATGTGGGCACTTTGTGGTGGGACTACACTCAGTTAATTAGAGGTTTTTGTTTTAGATAGCGTGGAAGAAATGTGTTCAAACATACCCTGGACTATAAAATTCTTGTTTGAATTATTTCTTAGATTTGATCCTTCAAATAAATCAACTGCTTTAAATATACTTTGAGAAAAGTTTGATTTCAATAAACTTTGTAACTTGTTTAGATTGAGTTGAAAAATCAAATTTAAATGTCAAGCAAAATACTTTTCTGGCATCAAAAGCTTATTTTCGAATCCTCTTTTCCTCGACTTTTGTCTTCACATACCACCAAACTTTTCTAATATGTATACAATTTCAAAAATCGTCAGAGAAATACAGTGTTCTGAAGTTTCTTCATGAACACATCCTTGACTGACAGCGGAACTTCCGTAATGTACAATACAATACATTGTGTGTGTAAGAACGAGCAGAGAAAAGCCAGTGAATTTTCATATCAAATAATGTGATAATTGTTTGTTAGTCAGTCTTGCGGGAATTTCCTGGAAATGATGTTAAAATGATGACTCAATTTATTTTTAGATGATGTCAAGCGTATCGTTACAGTAAATAGATTAAATAAAGAATTGTTTGTCATTCTGGGGCTTGTTGCGAAAATATGCAAAAATGTTTATGGGAGGGGGCACTGATTTATTCAATTTGAAATTTCGATGGTTCAATAATCGTTCAGGAAGTTTCCTCATTCAATCGGGCGCTATTATTTTCTTATGACTTACTTACAATACGAATGAACAGCTTAGAGATCGGAAGTCGAGAGGGAAGTAAATAATAAAAAATGATCAAGTTGAAAAAAAATTAAATTGAAATGGAAGCGAAGATTTAATCAATTTTGATCTGATTAAATAAGTAGTAATAAGAAAGTCCAGAAAAGAAAAGTAAGTGGGTGCAAGATAATAAATTCTAATGAATATTTGGTCGTAAGCCTGAGTCAAAATTTTCACAAACTATGTGATTGTTCAATTCATATAGGCAAGACTGTGCACTCCAACTTTTTACCAGCATTGACAAAAACTAGTCTAAGACATGAGAAATTTTCAAGAAAAAATGTTTGATCGACCAACCAATAACAATTCAAATAGTGCGAAACCGGCTTAAATAAACTTCAAAATTTCTTAACTAGTCAGCTTTGAAAGTGTTACTTTAGCTTTGACCTCATTATCAGTAGTTAAATAATTCATATAGGGAAGGGTTATACTTAGTTTCTATCGATTTATATCTATTTCGCTCCGCTGACTAAATTCAGCACATATCATTTGAAAGTAGATGCATTCGGAAAGATTCATACCTTACAAAAATATATGAAGATCTTATCACCGATTTGTATTGTTGAAGCTTTGGATTCCCTGTGTATGCAGTTTGCTTTCAGAATAATCATATTCAACAACTGTGAAACTGCTCTATGTTAGGACTCTTCTTCCAAGCTGATTCAACTCCAATCATTGTGATTCTTCAAACTTAATAACTACGCACTATTCCAAATTTCTAAAACTTGGGTCGTGTGGCTCTATTTGGGGCTGGTTTTTCCTACTGCACAAGGACTCACTTCAAAAATGTTTTTTTGCACATACGTATTTTCTGGTGACCAAAGTAAAAAATGCAAAAACGAACGAAACCGTAGAATACTCACGCCCAACAATTAAGAGTAGGGCATCCAGATGGTGGTGGTGCTGCCTCACACCCCTGCCAGCCGGAGGTAGGCCAAGCATCCCGGCAAGAGCTCTTGAAACGCAAAAAGGGGAAGTATGCGTTTTTTCGGTTAATCCCATTTTATTTAAAAATATTATTTTCAATTGCATAAAAAAATGAGAAAATTATAACGTAACGGTGGTATAAATAGGTACACCAAAAGCACATTAAATAAGCACAAACTCAATATCAGTAGCATTCAGTCGCAACAATGTTTCCTCCAAAAATTCGCTCAAATTTCTTGTCAAATCGATTCCCTTCTATGTCGGCTTTATCGGTATCCATAGCTTCTGAATCATAGAAATTGTCTTCGTCGTCCACAATAACTGTTAGTTTTCTGTCTTACCACTTACTACATTGGGGTACACTTTTAGGTAAATTTCTCGAGAGAAATTTACCTATTGCGGAGAGTATCATATACAGTTAGACAAAAAAGTGTCCGTACGACGCTACTTTTCCTTGATTTTTATGAACATCTCTCATGTAGTTCAATATTTTTTTACTTTAATGATTGCAATGTTTTCTACAGCTCTTTTTTAACAAAGTTCAGGGATAAATGCATGAATTTATCCATTTCTTAATATGTATATAGTAATTCAATCTAGTGAATTTTACAAAATTTTATATCGAGAAAGTCTCCGTACGAAATTTTTTAAACAATGCTTTGCTTTGCTTTGCACAAACAAGATTTCACAATTTTTCCTGAAGTACAGCTAGTATAGTTTCAGCCACGTGCAGATTTGTATCAACTTCAGAAAATCCAATATTTCACCATGAGTAAAGAAATTTGTGCAGATACGAGCAAATTGATCATAAAGCTTTATTGTGAAGGCAAGTGGGTGGGTAAAATTTCGAAAGTAATTGGTAGACCTAAGTCAAGTGTCCAATATGTCATTAAGCAATATGGAGAAACCGGTTCGTTCAAAAGTAAGCCCAGTTTGCGACGGCCAAAAAGTTTAAGTGATATAGCGCGGCGGTATATAGTAAGAAAAGTAAAAGATAATCCTAGAACCAGTGCATGTAAAATAGCAGACGAGGTCAGAAAAGACTTTAATTTAACGGTAAGTGATGAAACCAAGGCGAAAGCCATTGGTCTTAAAACTTAATCGGAAGAAGAGATTAGACTTTGCAAAAATGCACCAAAATAAGGTCGCTAATTTCTGGAATCGAGTTGCATTTGCCGACGAGAGTAAATTCAATATATTTGGATCAAATCGCAAGGGAAAAGTTTGGCGCAAAGCAAATGAGGAATTCAATTGCAAAAATCTAATTCCAACAGTCAAGCATGGCGGTGGTAATGTAATGGTTTGGGGGTGTATGGCAGCTTCAGGAGTTGGAAAATTGAGCTTCATTGACAGCACAATGGACGAGGAGTTAGCGCAAAAGCATATCAGCTTTAGGCATGGAAAGTGATTGCATTTTCCAACAAGACAGCGATCCTAAGCATACATCAATGATTGTTAAGGAATGGCTACTATATAATGTACCCAATCAACTACACAGTCCACCACAACCACCCGACCTAAACCCAAAAGAACATTTATGGGATGAATTGGAGCGTAGAGTACGCAAACACGCAATAAAAAACAGGCAACAGCTTTAAGCTAAACTCCAGGAAGAATGGAACTCTATACAATCCAAAATAACATCTAAACTAGTCTCTTCGATGCCCAGACAATTGACAGCAGTCATCAAAGCTAAGGGGAATCCTACTAAGTACCAAAATTTTTTTTTACAAAATTCCTTTTGCTTATAATTTCATTAAGATGTAATATCGTACGGAGACTTTTTTGATGTTAAATGTTGATAAATTTACCAGTTTGAACTACTATATCGAAACGAATGGATAAGTTTATAAGTTTTTACTTTCTTGTTGTATCTTGTAATTATAAGTTTATAGAAAACATATTAATTACTAAAATAAAAAAATATTGATATATCTGAACGGTATTCTTACTTATACAGAAAAATAATTTTTTATGTATATATATATATATATATATATATATATATATATATATATATATATATATATATATATATAAATATATATATATATATATATATATATATATATATACATATATATATATCTATTTATGTATGTATGTATATATAGTTATATATGTATGGATATATATATATATATATATATATATTTATATATATACATATATATATACATATATATATATATATATATATGTATATATATATATATATATATATATATATATATATATATATATATATATATATATATATATATATATATATATATATTTATATATATATACATATATATATATATATATATATATATATATATATATATATATATATATAAATATATATATATATATATATATATATATATATATATATATATATATATATATATATATGTATATATATATATATATATATATGTATATATATATATATATATATATATATATATATATATATATATATATATATATATATATATATATATATATATATATATATATATGGGATATAACAAAATTTGTGACCACGCTAGAGGTTGCAATTTTGCTCCGATTTTCCCCAAATTTTCAGGAAAGGCGTATTGAGTAAATACCTCGGTTATATCGGCAGGGTGAAAACAAAATGGCGGCCATTTCAGAGGAAAAATTGTGACTTCTGTTCTCACTAAAGTATATATCCGATTTGGATGAAATTCGGTACAAAGGTTCACTGATGTATGTGATGAATTTCACAATAAAAAATCTAAAGTCAGTATGGCTGAAATAAAATGGCGGCCACACAAAATTTGGTTGTTGTAGTTTTGACCAAAGCTTTCAACCAATGTCAATGAAACTCGGTGCTTTGATAGAAACTATAAGTATCTAAAGAGCTATGTGAAAAAAACTGGAGGTCAAGTGGCAAAAAACAAAATGGCGGCCAAGTGAAACTCAAAATTTCAAAGTCCTTTAAAAGTCGCAATTTTGTTCCGATACATATGAAATTTGATTTGAAGATAGATCTAGAAACCTTGATATTTTGGTGATCATGCATGTGCAATTTTCAAAATGGCGGCGGTTTAAATTGCAATTTTTCAGGTTTTCGTGGCCCTCTAGCGGTCACATTTTCCAACGGCTTTTGATGAAACTTGAGATTGTAGTAAGTTCTTGTACTATACAGAATATTTTTAAAATCAAATGAAGAATAATACAGTCGAAATTCTAAAACCTAATATTTTTAGCTGCTTTCACTAAAATTTGAATAATTTTGCCCTGTCTAGAGTGAAACTCTGATTTGAACGAGATTTGCCGCATTGATTGATAAGATCCCAGCACACAAAGATTTAAAATAATCCAAAATCAAATGCATGCATTCGAAATGGCGGCCCCCAAAGGTCAGAAGGCAAGCGCAATTCGCTATTTTAGTAGCAACTGAAATAATGAATTTTTTTCATGGAAACGTTTTAAATGACTTTTCTTGAAAGTATTTATAAATCAGACAATTTCTAAGGATATTGGAAAATATTTTTAACAATACCCTAAAAAATTATAAAATCGCGACTTGTTTGTCTGTCCGTCCGTCCGTTTGTTTGTGCGTCACAACAAGTTTTCTCGCAAGCCACGTAAGCTAGAATGAGGAAATTTTCTACGTAGGTCAAAAGTGGTGCCTCTTGAAATTTGCAGTGTAAGAACATATTTTAAAGTGTTTAAGGGGTCCCCCCATACAGGGGGGTGACATAAACATTTTTGTTATTTCTGTAGCCCTCTAGCAGCCAAGTTTCTCAACAGATTCCGATAAAGCTTGAAATTATAAGTTATTAAGGCAAGTTAATTTAATTTAATTATGCAAATCGGATGACAAATAAAAAATTCGAAAATTCACTGCTTAATATTTTCAGCAGCCGTTTTAAATATAAATTCAAAATAACGGCCCCTGGTGGTTCAGAAAAGAATCGAAAATGTATATATTAATGGCAATGCAAGTGCTGATTAAACTTTTATGGAAATCTTTTGAAATTAACTATTTGAGCTATTTAAGCCAAAAAGTTATCACCTTTGTGTGGTAACCACTGTGAAATGTATAATCAGCAAATGTGAGAAGGGCGAAACCAGTATAAATATGTTTATAACAATTTATTCCCCGCCGATTTTCAATATGTGATCCACACGTGTGCAACTTAATTTAATTAGCAAAATATTTGCGCCTCTATGAAGGGTCTCCAAGTACGAACGGCGACAGATTCTTTTTGTTAATAAATACCCAAGTAGTGCTACAAAAATTGCAGTAAGAAGTCCAGCAGTAGGCAAGCCAGGTTCTTTTTCAAAACCTTGGAAACCTTTCGGATTTCGACTGGATTATTATGTGATCGATCCTTGCGAATTTTTGCAAAAACTTGTTTGTAGATTGAAACCATCTCTTAGTTATTCAATAGAGGTATACGCCAATTGGACTTCATACAGAGTTATGTTTTCGGTTATCTGTTGGATTTTACTGTTGATGATGAGTCAGTTTTTAATTCGGCCCACTCGATATGGGACATAAAAGAAACGAGTGTACAAAATAGGCACACTGTATTCTTTACAAGAATGCTGATCCAAGACCAGATCAGGGAAATTTCAGGCTTTCCAGGAAACCCTAGCCGTGGCAAAATCAGAACTTTGACAACCCGCATCCTGCAAGTAAACCTAAGCCACAGTTCAACCGCCCAAAATGTGTTTGAGCAGTTTGCGCGCGACATGAAAGCCGACTTTTTGCTGCTGAGTGAGCAACACTATGATAAAAGTTCTGCATCGTGGTATCCTGATGAAACTAGTGCTGCCACCATCTGGGTTCATAGCCGTCATTTCGAGCGGGGAGTTATGGATGGTGTTATTTGGGATCGATGCTCATGGACCACCTATTTCAGTTTGTACCTAACGCCGAATAAATCGTTATCATTTTTATAAGCCAAGCCGAATGCTTTAGAGGGCGCTGTCTTGAACGTAAACAGCAACATGCTTGTTGGGGTGGACTTCAACGCTAAAGCAATCGAATGGGGCATGCCTCAAACTGATCCGCGGGAGAATTGGATCCTAGAAATAGCAGCCAGGATGGCACTTGTCATACTAAGCACCGGAAATTTGCCGACTTCCCGTTGTTCTGGCTACAAAGGAACCATATTGGAAATGACATTCACCTTGGAGCCCTATATATGTACGATACACAATTGAAGAGTACTAGAGGGCTACTCAGCCAGTGATCATCAGTGCATACTGTTTGAGATCAATGATATTACCCCCCGGGGTCTGTGCTCTAGCCTTTCTAGAATTGAGTAGAATATCTGAAGGATGGACGTCAAGAGGTTCGTCGAGGTGCTCACAGCAGGTGTTCCGTTTTAGGGAGATTCGCAACGACAGAGGAATTGGCAGCTCAGGGATTGGTGAGCTCAACTGTTATAACCATCCATGGCAAGCTCGCGTATACTGGTGGTCGACTGAAATCACTGAAAACCAAAGGAAGTGTCACAAGCATCGGTATGAGGCTCGACAGGCCCAGAAGCGTGACGTGGTATGCAGCTGGGCAGCAGCATATAATTCACCCAGGAAATGCCTTTAAAATTTTATTAACAACAGCAAGGCTCGCTGCTGGCCAGATCTAGTGGACAATGTCAACAAGAATCCGTGGCGCCTTGACTAAAAGCTAGATATGCGGCCACTTGGTGCCCTAAGGAAGCCTTGCACACACGAAGCAGAAAAGATAGACAAGATAGTGCGGGCACTCTTCCTTGCCCATCAAGTCCATGTTAACGCTGTCTACAGTGAAACAGCAATCGAGTGTGCACTCTTCACAATGCCAGAACTGCTAAAAGCAGTCCTTTCACAGAAAATGGGAAAGGCTTCAGGTCCAGATAGTGTTCCAGCTGAGGTGCTGCCACTTGTCTATCACCAGTGTCCTGAGCTGCTGCTGAGTACATTCAACGCTTGCTCAAGGGACGGGGGATTCCCAGTGCGATGGAAGTTAATGAAGCTCGTCCTGATCACCAAGGGGAAGGCGAATCCCGGATTTGCATACTGACCGATATGCTTGCAGTACACTACTGAGAACGCGCTAGAGAAACTCATCAAGGGAAGACTCATTGACGTGATTCCTGCTGCTGGGGACCTTTGTTCTCAGCAATATGGCGTTAGAGCATGACGTTCCACCATTGATACGATTGCAGAGGTGGCGAGCGTGGTCCAAAAGCGATGTATCGTCCTTTTTGTGACACTCGACGTTAGGAACGCCTTCAACTCCGCTAGAGGGTTGGATATTCTGGATTCGCTGAAAAATCCTTTTCAAGTACTAGAATGTCTAATGTGGCTTTTGAGGGACTACTTGAAGGACCAAAGCCTACTTTGCAACACAACACAGGGCCAACGAAGGATGGAAGTTACACTGGATATTGCCTACGGATCCATCCTGGGTTTAAACCTGTGGTGCGTATCTTACAGCGGGCTACTGAGACTGGAGATCCCAGACGAGTCGCGGTTGATCGGCTTTGCGGATGATGATGTGGCTCTGGCCACTAAACGCTCCGTTGAATAAGTGCAACTAAGGCTAGGTAGACTAATGCGTCGAGTCAGTGTTAGGATGACTTTTCACGGGTTCTGTTTAGCACTGGAGAAAACCAAACAGGTTATCTTGATAAAAAAGGGAATCCCGAGAGTAAGGATGATCATTATTGGAGATATGCCAATCGAATCGGAGGCAGCGGTGAAGTTCATTGCCGTACTGATCGGCTGCAAGATGAGTTTCTCTGAACAAATGAGGGCAACGGCTGAGAAGGCTAGTTCGAAGGTATTGGCTCTGAGTCAATTTATAGCCAAGGAAGAGGAACCCAGCCCTTCGAGAAGGCGCCTCTTGATGAGTGCTTCAGGTTCAACGCTACTTTATGGAGCAGGAATATGGAGTGGGGCTCTCAGTTATTAAGTATACTGAAAACAATTGGCACATGTACAGAAAAAAAGAGCACTGAGGACTGTATCTTCATATCTAACAGCCTATTATTTGGTGTTGAGAGTTATTGCAAGCGTGATTCCTATTACCTTCCTTGCTAGAGCGCACCGCGTAGTTTACCTGCTTTGAAGCGAAAACGCAAGGGAGATGGTTGCCCGTAAGGGGAAACAGTGCTCAATCAACGATTGGCAGCAGTCTCCGGTAGATTAGTGAGACTGAGTACTATCTGACCCAAGTTTTTGGCGGGCCTGGATGTCTTTCCTGCACAAGATTGGTAAGTCACGGTTCCTGATTGTCAGTTTTGTCAGGAATAAGTAGACGATAACTGCCAAACATTTTTTTTTGTGTGTAGAAAATGGGACAGCCTGTGACGTGACCTCTATAGCGAGACGTGAGAACTCACCCGGATAGTATAGTTGCGGTAATCATTGAATCGGTTGAAAAATGGAACCATGTGCACATTACGTTCGGGCAGTCCTAAAAGATAAAAAAGACTCACAGCAGCCGGGAACGTTGAGGCTGCGGTACCGCTTGTCTGGCGATTCCTCATTATCTTTTCCTCCCAGCAGAAGAGGGATCCCTCAGTTTGAAAGTATCATGGCATAGCAAAATAAGACCTGGCCCGAAATCATATGTATTAGTGGGTAGTCCAGTCGCTTGCGAACATGAGAGTCCCACACCTAGTGCATAAATGACATTCACAGCCCACTCAAAAAAAAAATATTGTGCTGCTATTTTTAAATGCAATTTGTATTTCTTAAGGATATTTCGATTATTTGTGTGTCTCTTTGCCTACATATGTTAGCAATGTCCACTGTTGGTCGTTCTTGTGTGTTTCAGTTAGTTAACGTTCCTGATTTTGTATGCACTGTGGTTCAATTTTGTCATTGTTATAAATGCAGTTTGTATTTCTTAAAGATAGTTCGATAGTTTGCATGTCTTCTCGCGTACCTATGTTAGCGAAATCCACTGTTGATCATTTTTGTGTATTTCAGTTAGTTGGCGTTACTGTTTTTGTTTGTAATGTGTAATAAGTTTATCAATGTCCTGTTGTTTGCATCCATTACTATAAAGTGTTCTGTAAATCATCTTTAGTTCGATAGAGTAGTTAGTTGGAGTCATGGGGATAGAAAGGAGCCTCTGCACCATTGATCTGTATGCTGCTAGTTTATTTTGTGTGGGGTGGTGGTATGTTACGGGTGTGTTGTGGTCAGTTGTGTTTCGTTTTCTGTATATTTTGTAGGTCCATATAGTTGAGTTGTCCATTTGTTTCTTTTCCTATAGTGAAGTTTGTATCCGGGTATATTTCATTCATATAGGTAAGTAGTTCGTCTTGTTTGTTTTCTTTTGAATCAATAGTGACGAAACAGTCATCCACATATCCAGCAAGAAGACACAACAGAAGCTGATAGCGGGTCCTTGCTGGGAGTGATCAAATGGCAAACGAGGTCACAGAACCGAGATGATTGGGGGAGAGTAATCCTCGATGCAAAAGCTCGGCTTGGGTTTTCACGCTGCAGGTGATAATGCCATTATCCAGGAAGGATGCTAGCTTTCCAATTTTCTTTTAGGCTCCTCCTAGAATAAGGAGAATTCCAGTGGATATTTACGTATTTATCAGTCAATCTCCTTCATAATCTTGCAGGCCCTTTTAAGATTTTATAAATTTATGTTTTTTTTTATTCACCTGCCATCCTAAAGTATATTTTAATCCCTCGGAACTTACAGGACTTTATTAACCCTGAGATTTATCTTTTTAGTGGTATTTGCAGTGACTTATTCACTAGCAACAAACTGACATGTGCTTTTTGAAGCTTAATCTCTCTGTATATGAATAACTCAGCCTTCATTGGATTCTTTCTCGTAAAATAACTTCAATCCACTGGTATGCAAGACTTCTTAATTTTTTTATGGTCTTTTAGCCTGCTGATAAATTGTTTATCGGATTATAACAGCTGCATGATATTTTTGAGATGCAAAAAAGCTTTTATAAATTTTACATAAAATCTTCATTTGTAAACACAATTTAAGCTGAAATACGATAATTTGAACTAAAAAATTGGTAACCTTATAATGAATCGGCGTTCACTGTCATTTCATCGTTGTTTTGGACATCGACCTGAGAATATCTCAATAAGAAACATATGTTTCATTTCAAATCATAGTCAAAAATTAGCATTTAAAAATATTACACTCCCTTTTTCACGACCCTCCCTTATCTCAACATTTGCTTGAGCGAATGCTTCCTTCAGTTGCAAAATTTTCTTTCAAATACACATGTCATAAGCATTTCCGTATCGAACAACGAAGAATGTTTTAACATTTGCCCTTGCAGCTTTTACAGCGTACAATAAAACCGTTTTCTTGGCCTGGTCACACAGAAATTCAGTATCCAGTTGTAACCCCTTCCAAATCGATAGAAAATACTGGATTCCAAGTAGCGGAGATTATTTTCATTTCTAATTCAATTCAATGCACGCACGTCTGGTTTTTAAGGTTTTGTAAAATAATTTTACAAAATCCTACTAGTTTCGCGACCAGTCTGTCCGTCCGTCCGTCCGTCCGTGTGTCACAGCAGTTTTTCTCGGTAACTACTTAAGCTAGAAACATCAAATTTTGTGTGTAGGTGTAAAGTGGTGATCTCTTCAAAGTTCAACTACAAACAAATTTTATAAGGTATTTAAGGGGGTCTCCCCATATAGGAGAGTGACCCCCCGAAAAAAAATTTCATTGAAGGTAGCTAGTATGGGTATTAAATGAAAGGTCTTGATTAGAACTTTTCAAAACAGGTCTTAGTTTGGCAAAATTTGCTTCGAGGGGCGCACAGGGAGGGGAAATACACGAAAAATTTGTGTCCCCCCCCTCGCGATTGGACACCTGTGATCCGAAAAATCTGAAGAAAATCAGGATCAAAGGCCTTGGTGAGTACAACAACAGCAAATACGTGAGAAGTCGCAATTCACTCAACTTTGTTAGTAATAATATGATTTATCGATCTTTTTTCTTGAATAAAATCTTAACGGTACCCTTAAATTCTATGAAGTTCAGTATGTAAACGTCTATTTATAAGATTGATCTATCCTGAAAGTTTCATAAAGATTGAATCAAATTTAGCGAAGTTAGAGCGGTTTGAATTTTCCTGTATTACTATGGAACAATATGCGCTGCATTTATTACTATGGCAACATATGGCTATGGAACAACATGCGCTTTTTACCGACTCAGACACTACAGTTTTGCTAGGATTTGCACGAAAATTTCAGGAATAATAGGTTTCATGAATATCTTTGAGAATCGGTTCAGCCAGTGGTATCAGTAATCGTAAAACAAAATAGTGGCTGTTTTAAATGCGAAGATTGAATAATTTTGAGTTATTTTTTCCCAACTTCAACGTTTAAGGTGCATGCTTTGAACACTTGATTCAATTTGATGAGTGACTGAAGATGAGTACCTACAATTAATGCTCATAAGCGAAACAAGTCAAGGAGGTGGGGGAGAGCTCCTAGCATAAGGGTTTTGTAACCATTCTGGGATTCGAAATATTGGCCATGAATCGATGATAACAGTACAGGAGGGTGGCCCCTGAAAAAAAAAATTCATCAAACGTAGCCGATATGAGTATGAAATAAAAGTTTTCATGGGAGCTTTTCAAAACAGTTGTTAAACTGTCAGTTTTTGCTTCCATAGGGGCACAGGGGGGTAATCCATGAAAAATGTGTTCCTTCGTCGCGGATGGACATCTGAAATAATTACCAAGGGAGATATTTATGAGTATAACAATACCAAAAACCTCAGAAGTCGAAATTCGTTCAACTTTGTTAATAATAGTATGATCTTCGTATTTCATATTTTCTCCAATAAAATCGTCTTTGACATGTTTCTTGATTTGATTCAATCTGGTGACTGCATTTTGTAAGTTGAGTACAAAACCCTTCTGACATGAGCGTCGGTCTGTTTACCCAACTTGTTTTAAGATACTGTCCTTGTTGGTTTCTGGACTGGCGTGCAATTTGCAACACGGATACCCTCGATATTTATAATGCTAGCCCCGTTCGACCCGTTCAAGCAAAATATTTTTGGGGTTCCATTGTTCCCCAAAGTCCTCTTAAAGACTCAACTGAAAAGTTATTCACTGAATGGTTTAACATTAAAGCTCCATAATATGCGTAGTGATTATCTATGTAGGTAGCGTGCTTGAAAGTGTCGGCTGAGAGGTTTTACCCTTTGCCGAATCAACTGCATTAAGTGGGGGGCTGCACGCTGTTTAGAAAGACAAATATTCAAAGCAGGGTACAATTAACGAGAAATGTAACGCATTTGGAAAATTATTCAGCTGCTGATTTTATGTGGCGGGACTTGAGTGGTTTTTATGCTTTGAATCTATAATGTCGAATGCGATTCTTTCTTTTAATGACTGGAGCCGCTATGTTGAAGGATACTCAAAACAAAATATAATTATTCGGCAGTTTTTAGAATGACACAAACTTTTGATAATAATTAATCCATACGTGTTGCAACTTTTTATTTGCGTATGAATAATGAATTATGACATACACTTCCTTAGATCATGCCATGCCTTAATGCTGCCAAGCTGTAGGCAAAGACCAAACGCTCGTCAATCAGCGCCATGTGTGGATGCATGATACGACAACGAAAATCTTGGCAACAAAAAACAGATCACTTTCTCGCGCATAATTCAATAATTTAATTTCAAAGCGTGCCTCTTCAAATGTACCCCATATGATCATAAGTTAATGTGTGGTATATACATATTTAGTTCACTGGATATTATGAAAGATGGATGCGTCTGATCTAATTAAAATATTTCGCGTCTCTTCTGCGTTCTTCGTTGTTTTAAATGAATATACTCAACTTAGTTCTCATTCGCGTGAACGATGCGTTCTAGTCTATTGCGACTGGCGATGAGATCCTTTAATCATCTCTGACAGTTGGCTTAATACACAACATTGTTATGATATGCACTTCATCCCGCATCATACTCATATGCCAGCAAGCGCGGTGCGAAAGTACATCAGATCAGATAAGTATTTATCTGCATTTTGATGAAAGAGAGAGGCTGAAATGGAAATTTGTCTACTATAATTGCGCCAATTTGTGACTAAATACAGTTTAACATTAAAAAATTAGATTATAAATTGTCCATGAATAAGGGGAAAAAACGTTTGGCCCAGGAATTTATTTTTGCTTTTCTTTTAGAACATTTCTGAAAAAGTAGTGAACCAAAACTATCGATAGTATTTCGCTATCGCGCTACTATCAATAGTTTTCGATAGTGGTGCTTAGAAGAACCCATTCATTTTTTGGCTGATTCTATTCCCATTCCCGAGAATTTTTCTTTGTAGGGCTTTTGCTTTATTTTTCCTACCAAACCTCATGTTTTAACTCCAGTTCTAAACATCAGTAAGGGATGCTATTCACGGTATAAATTAAAAATATTTTAAAATTGCACAACAAGATTTTTAAACTCATATCGAAAATCCTATTTAGGGATACAACACTATTAATAATATCGGTACCTGTCTGCCCATCCGTCAGTGTGTCGCAGGAAGTTTTCTCAGGAGCTATAGAAGCTACAGTAATCAAATTTTGTGAGCAGCTCAGAAGTTTCTGATTAATGAAAGTTTTAGAGTCCAAATAAATTGTTAAATTATTTGAAGGCTTCTCGCCATACAAGGATATGACCCCTCAAACTTTTTTTCGTCGAACATAATCGAGCAGGATATCAAATGAAAGGTCTTGTTGAGATCTTTTAACATCCATCCTTAAAATGCAAAATCGAAAACAGTGTGCGGAGTAAAGCCAAAGAACAATCAAAAATTGTGTATCTCCCTATCGTGTTTGGACACCTGTAGACCGAAAACTCTGTAAAATATGTAAGTAGTTCCCTATGTTAAAACTTGGTACAATTGTAAGAGTATGATTTATCAATTTTACATATTCTTGAATAAAATCCTTAATTCAATGAAGTGCATTAAATTCAATGAAATTTGATACACAGATGGTTTCTTATAAAACTGATCAATTTCTCAATTTTCAAAAGGATCAAATAGTATTTGGCGAAGTTATGGTGGTTTAAATTTTCCTGTATAACAACAACAACAATACATGGCTATAGAACAATATGCGCTTCCAATCGACTCGGACACTGCGGGCTTGTAATGACTTGCATGAACATTTCAGGAATGATAAAGATCATGAATATTTTTGAGAACTCATTCAATGAGTGGCATCAGTAACCGAGAAACAAGTTGGCGTACGTAGATAACTTGTGTAAAAATTTTCTAAATTTGGAGTATATATAGTCTACTGACTCTTCATGAAATCGCACGTTTTATGAGTGATAAATTCATGCTACTAGATTCTTAAAACTACAAGGGGCGTCCTAAAATAAACGAAACTGAGCTAAAATAGAAACGATGGAGTTTTCGGTGATCATTGAAACGGTTAAACCACTCGTGAACTCTGGCACGAGGTAGACCATCATTGCCATAAACTTTTTTCATCAATTCAAATGTTTCGGTAAACATTTTACTGATGTTAAAACAAAATTTGATATTAGCTCTTTGTTCGAAACTCATTTTTGTACCGATGACACACATATACTGTCCCTTTAGACGCAATAACTTCGCTTCCACTGAACTGAATGTTACCAAACTTTCATTGGAAGTCAGGGAGGGATGCCATTATCCACAGATGATGCGACAACAAAAAAATTATGACAAAGTCTCGTTTATTTTGGAAAACACCTTGTATAACTATAACAAATTCCTTAGAAAAGTAGGATTTGTAAATATAACATTTTTTCCAGTAAATTCATATGGGTAGTCTGAAACTCGCTGAACTTTTTTTAATAGTCGATAAAAGGTCTTTATGCTTTGTTAGTTTCAATAAAATCGAATTGCATTAATGAAAATTATAGCTTTTTGAAATGCATCTGATTGCAACAAAAGCAATATATGGTTTTTCTGCCATTCGGGCTTATCATTGTAAGATCTTCTCTAATTTTTCAGGTAAGATGAATATTGCTACGCAACTATGTACCAATTTAGAATTAATTACAATATTTAAGGAATCACTTTCAATTAATAATATTTTTCATAACTATTGGATGAAAACCGAGGATGGAGAAATTATGGCGACTCTGCCTAGACAATTATTTACTTTGAAATATATAGTATGTATAATAAAAATTATTTAAAGAGTCAGTTCTACAGGGTGCGGCAGCATAACTTCCTTTTTTCAAAATTCAACAAAACAAATTTTCAATTTTTCAACGGTAAATGCACGCTCCGCACTGTTCCAACGCATGATAGCGACTAACCAAGGGATGAGCAAAACTTTAAAATCACCTCTCTCGAATGAGACTACTAGCGCCGCGCTATAACAGCTAGCACTTTAAGGGCGGGCATTTCAAAAAAGGAAGTTATGCTGCCGCACCCTGTATCTGAGCGTGCATGAGTTGTACTTTACCGTTGTAATAGCTTTAAAATAATCGTTGTAATAGTCTTCAAAATAAATTATTTTACATATATGTAAGCCATACTTATCGTTTCTCTAGACTAACGTGGTCGTGTTTCCGACCAGATGAATATAATCCACTAGTGTTGTGTTAGACCGGATGATAAATTTCTATCGTTTCGAAAATATTTCCCGGCACATTAAATTAAACAAGGAAAGGAGTTCACAACTTCGCAAAAGCTTAAATTCATCGCTTTCCAACTACGACGCACCAGATTTTGCAAGCGTCGACAATGAACAAGTTGGGTAGACAGACCTACGCTCATGTCAGAAGGGTCTTGTACTCAACTTACAAAATGCAGCCAGCGGCAACGAATAAAATCAAGAAACATGTCAAAGACGATTTTATTGGAGAAAATATGAAATTCGAAGATCATACTATTATTGACAAAGTTGAATGAATTTTGACTTCTGAGGTATTTGTTATTGTTATACTCATAAATATTTCCTTTGATAATGTTTTCAGATTTTTTAAGTTACAGGTGTCCATTCGCGAGGAGGAAACACATTTATTGTGTATTTTCCCCTCCTGTGCCCCTACTGAAGCAAAAACTGTCATTTTAAGAACTGTTTTGAAAAGCGCCCATAGAGACCTTTCATGATACTCATATCGGCTACCTTTGATGAAATTTTTTTTCAGAGGCCACTCCCCTGTACTGAAATCATCGATTCATTGCCAATTTTTTCGATTCCTAGAATGGTCACAAAGCGCTTTTGCTAGGAGCTCTCTCCTGCCTCCTCAACTTGTTTCACTTATGAGTATTAATTGTAGATACTCATCTTCATTCATTCATTAAATTGAACCAAGTGTTAAAAGCATGCACCTTAAACGTTGAAGTTGGTGAAAAATAACTTAAAATTATTCAATCTTCGCATTTAAAACAGCCACTATTGTGTTTCACTAGTACTGATACCATTAGCTAAACCAATTCTCAAAGATATTCATGATACCTATTATCCTGAAATTTTCATGCAAATCCTAGCAAAGCTGTAGTGTCTGACGGATTTATGACTGTTGTACTCATAAATTCCTATACCCATGATTTTTTCAATTTTTTCGGATGAAAGGGATCTAGTCGCGAGGCAGGGAGATCACGCGAAAAGTTCGTACATTTCCCCTTCCCCTACCCCCCTTGGTACTGATAAGGCAATTTTAAGACTTGTTTTGAAAAGATCTCATTAAGATCTTTTTAATGACATCCTATTCGTCACCCTATTTTTTTTAAAGGGTCACCTCCCTATATGGGGAGACCCCCCTTAAACCCCTTCGAAAAAATTTCACCTTTCCACAAAGTTTCATTGCTGTAGCCTTTATAGTTTCGGAGAAAAAGTGCTGTGACATACAGACGGACAGGCAGACTCAGGTCGTGATTGCAATTGTATTTCAGTACAAAACCCTAAAAATGAAAATATCTCCAACCTTCTGTTCAGTCAATGATAATAGTAATATTGCGACAAAATAGCGGCCGTTTACAATGGAGTAGTGATGGTTTCTTTTAAAGCGAGTATTTATTATTGGAATTATGAATGCTATTCTTTAAAATTTTTGGTTGAGTTTTTCCAAGTGATTATTTCAAGCCCAATAACATATGGAAATCACCGTTTTTAGGGTTTTGTACTAAAATACAAAACCCTATTGCAATCACGACCTGTGTCCGTCTGTCCGTCCGTCCGTCCGTCCGTCCGTCTGTATGTCACAGCACTTTTTCTCCGAAACTATAGAGGCTACAGCCATGAAACTTTGTAGAAAGGTCACAAGTGGTGACCTCTTGAAAGTTCAAGGGTGGAAAAATTTTTCAAAGGCGTTTAAGGGGGGTCTCCCCATATAAGGGGGTGACCCCTCAAAAAAAAATTTTCACCATTGGTAGTCGAGTAGGGTGTCATTGGAAAGGTCTTAATGAGATCTTTTCAAAACAAGTCTTAAAATTGTCTTATAAGTACCGAGGGGGGCAGGGGAAGGGGAAATGTACGAACTTTTCGCGTACCCCCCCCTCGCGATTGGACACCTTCCATCCGAAAAATCTGAAAAAAATCATGCTTGTTGGCCTTTATGAGTACAACTACAACAAATACATGAGAAGTCGAAATTCACTCAACCTTGTTAGTAATAGTATGATTTATCGATTTTGTGTTTTCTGGAATAAAATCTAAACGGTACCCTTAAACTCAATAAAATTTAGCAAGGAGATGACCATTTATAAGATTGATCTTTTCTGAAAGTTTCATAAAGATCGAGTAGTATTTACCGAAGTTATAGCGATTTGAATTTTCGTGTATTACTATGGAGCAATATGCCCTGTATTACTATGGAAACATATTGCCATGGAGCCATATGCACTTTTTACCGACTTAGACACTACAGCTTTGCTAGAATTTGCATGAAAATTTCAGGAGTGATAGGTATCATGAAGATGAGTACATACAATTGAAACAAGTCGAAGAGGCAGGAGAGAGCTCCTAGCAAAAGGGCTTTGTAACCATTCTAGGATTCGAACAAATAGGCCATGAATCGATGATTACAGTACAGAGGAGTGGCTCCTGAAAAAAAATTTCATGAAAGGTAGCCGATGTGAGTATCAACTGAAAGTTCTCTATGAGAGCTTTTCAAAACAGTTCTTAAACTGACAGTTTTTGCTTCAGTGGGAGCACAGGGGGGGAAATACATGAAAAATGTGTTTCCTCCTTCGCGAATGGACACCAGTGATCTAAAAAATCTGAAAAAAATATCAAAGGAGATATTTATGGGTATAACTATAACAAATACCTCAGAAGTCAAAATTCGTTCAACTTTGTTAATAATAGTATGATCCTCGAATTTCACATTTTCTCCAATTAAATCGTCTTTGACATGTTTCTTGATTTTATTCGTTGCTGGTTACTGCATTTTGTAAGTTGAGTACAAAACCCTTCTGACATGAGCATAGGTCTGTCTACCCAACTTGTTTTATGTTAAAAAATTTGGTTGCTCATGATTTGTGCTTTAGACGTGTGGGAGTTGTGTTTCAACTAAACGTAAGGTCACTTTTTCTAATATTTTTGAGATAACATGTTTTGTAGAAAGTTAGTCCGAATTTTTGTCGGTTTTATTGAAAAGGTAACAAGGTAAGATGTATACAAGTAAGTACGTCCAATCACTGTTCCCAACTTTTTATGTGAACAAACTACAGCTCGATAGAGTTGTCTTCTTAAAAAAGAAGTAAAACTTTTTATAATTCGCGGTTTGGTCCGGAGAGGAATCTAACATTCAGGATTTGGCAGCCCCAATCGGTTTCATAAGTGGCGGAATAACAAATCTCTCTCCCGGAATCGCCACGAGACATTGTGGCTTAAGTTTCATGTTTGCCGTCGGCTAACGCATTTTAACGTGCTGTCATCTGCAATGTTAGAGGTTATTCTTTGTGTGCAGTCGTGTTTCCGTAAAGCTAGAAAACGTAAGTTAAAGGGCTTAAGCAGCTATAGTACTGGTTGCTAGAATTGACGCATCTTCAACTCTTATTTGTGTGGAAATAATAGTGATCAAAAAAGTGAAAAGTGAATTGAAAGTGAATCTCATGCCAGGCTGTAGCGTCACTTTAGAGGCAGCCTGCTACCTTGGAAACCCAAACTTGTAATAGATGCAGATTATTTACCAACGCTACAACTTCTGCCAATTCAACATCATTGTGAAATGTCAATAAAAAAAGGCCACTCGTCCGATGAAGAGCCAGACGATAGTGATGGACCAGTAGATGAACGCGAACGTGTCACTGTCTTTTGTACTCCCTTATATGAGTTTAGTGGGCTTTGTGGACTTTCTTTAGTTGTTGTTGCTGCTGATGGGTCGCCCACTGAGGATCGAATAGTAACTGGAAGCTGAAATTGTCCTACGATCCTATTGAATGTTGAAACGAAGCCACCGACACAACGACTTATTGGACATAACCTTGAACTTACACATGTGTCCACCCATAACATACAAAGGCTTGCGGTAACGATTTCACGAGATCATATTCCAGCCGTACCCGTTTTCCAAAGTCACATCGAGAGCGTCACATCGACCGTTTTCACAAAAGATGATAAGGTCGTATCAAGTTTGCATGATCGTACAGTGGAGATTTGGGAATTCAGGAATATGAGATCAGGAGCTGCAAGCGAATGAAAAAACCCTCGCAAACATAAATGACTTTTCAAAGAATCAACTTGCCGTTAATGAATAAACCGTAAACGACAAAGACCGATAATTCTATCACCAGTTTTTTGGGCAAAATGGTTCCATTTAAATAAAAATTTTCTAAAGCAATTATGCGTATGTCAAACTATGCTGCAGTTCATACTTTTGCAATGGTTGAATATTCTTGTATAGAACAAAGCTTATGACGCAGTCGAGAAAAAGCATCCCAAATGCTCGAAATATTGTCGCGTGTTACGGTTCGCGGCCAATGATTTTAATGTTCCAGGAAAATGAAAACGTACAGTCTTTTAAATTAAGTTAAAAGAGTTTAAATTACTTATGGTATTCTTTGTAGTAACATGAATGAGTTGCATTTTTTTTAAATAATTTTTTCTGAAAAATTATTAGAGGAGAAAAATGTTAGAAGAAGGTGGTTTCGACGTGTGTACTAATTCTCATCAGGCCATCACTCTTAGATACACACCGGTGATAGACCACCATGCTTAGAGGTGAGAGGTGTATTTCTAATTTTTCTACTTATGCAAACTCAATATGTTTTGTAACTACGAATTATGTTCAAGTTAAATTTCCTCTTGTAAGTAAGTAAAAAGTTTATTCACTAAAAAATGCACAGTCATTAATTTAACTTTCACTAATATTACTTTTCACTTGTCTATCAACTTTTAAATTAACTGTCTTAACTATCAACCAATATCGCCTTTAATTCGCATTCCACACTTATCGTAGTTTTACAATCGCGGTTGTAATAATCCCCCCATTCACTCAGCTCGCGTTCATATAGGGTCTCTAGCCATTCAATCCAATTCTCGTACATTGACGAATGTTCTGACGAGAGCTACCTAGAATATTCGAGCAATCCTGAATGGCCGCAGTGACGTTACTCTCAGATATTGATCATGCCTAGTGGGTTCTTGTGCTTTTGAGTACATTCGTTTGTTGATAATGATGCTCTTAATGGTTGTGAAAACAATTGCGATAGTAGCTCGCAGAATTATTTTTACATGTAGCAATATCATACTTGGCGAATACAATATCGAAAATCTGGGGGAATTTGTATATTAAGGCGCCAAAATAACGAGAACCGGTAGTGAAAGATACGAAGTACGCCAAAGACTATAGTTCGCGAATAAAATATTTTATTCAGTTTTGACGGCCTTGAAAACCAGCTGCATACACAGGAAAAGAAAAAGTTCTAAGTCTACAAATTTGTGATAAGACCTGTGGTATGCTATGAATCGTATAGACAAACAACGGATATCCAAAAAGATATTCAATTGGAGAACTGAATGTGGAGACTAGTGGGTAAACTGCGGAAATGCTGGTCTGACTCGGTCAACGAAGACAGTTTATCGCTGCTTGATTTTCGAAATTAGAAGAATTGAGACAGTTGTAGGTACTTTTTGCTGGAAGCGCAGTCCCAAAAGAGGTTTTAACACTGCAAAGAAGAAGACGTATTCTTAAAGAAACCTCTTGACCTCTTAACAAAACGTAACTAAATGAGACTATAATCTTTAATTTGTAAAAACTTTTGTAATTCGCGGAGTCAACCCGAATGGAAGAGGCACCAGAATGAACGAGATTAGATGTCGTATAAGCATATTCCGTATTTCCCATTTTAGCCTCCAGAGTTTTTCACAAGCAAAATAATCTTCGTATTTACAAATCAGTAGTCAAACTTTTGATGTTATATTGAAGTCAATGTGGACCTTGACGAGTGAATCCGAAAAAGTAGTGAACATATTTGAATTTTAAGCACTATGGAAAATTTGCGACCCAGTGAATTAGGCACAAAGTGGAAATTACATTACAAGGATGAGTTATTTAAACTATTTAACTAACTACCTGTACCTGCCTGCGTAAAATTGCGTTAATTGCAATGTGCACGCCATGAAGAAAAAATGAAAGGAAACCGGCTACACAAAAAAACATCAAAAATTAGAGCACAAAGCAAACCTCCAGCAAGAAGGCCGAGAAGAAGATTGTAGAACCGTGATGATTAAAGGAGATTAATCTAGGAAGAAAAGGCCCCCCTAAGGATGTCGCACCATAGATGATGTTGATGAATCTTCTTTTTCTATGGTTTGTTATTACATTAGTATGTAATACGTTGCCCAACTAGCTGCAACTACATTACTATTAACGTAACTACAGCTAAATAGCTATTTCTACTCGTATATGCAAGGGGACTATTTGAACACAAGTAACAATGATAGATTTCCTCCATTAGACCAACTTATTGGAAAAATCAAACGCATTATGGTCAATTCTTAGTTAGGAAACAAGCTGCTGAATGGTGTCCTCAGACTGAAGCTCAGTAGTACGTCAATAGATATTCTGGTTTTCAATCTGCACATCTGCACTCTACTTTCTTCTAATATTCTTACCTGATGCATATGAACTTCTTCAAATTGCCATACGTTCTTAAGATGGTCACATAATTTTCAACTTTCAAAAAATTTTGGCAATGGAGGTACATTATACTAAATAATAAATAGATCTATCACTTATTTTTAGATTTTTACCAACTATTGAAACTATCGATAGTTCATCGATAGTCTATTGAAAACCGTCGGTTACTATCGATAGTCTCGACTTTCGATAGTTGTCTTTTACTATGGACAGGTCCTCGCCCTAAAAAGCTTGGATATCGCAACTTTTATTAATTTGTTTATTTATTGTCAATATTCTTGTATATGCTACGGCAGTGTTGTCATGGATCAAGCTTAAAAAATCCCGCATTTTCGGGAAATGAGATCCAAAATATCCCGCCATTTTCCCAAATCAAAACAATTGAAAATAATTTAAATAGCTCGCTTTATTATAATTTTAAAACCAACCCAAAATAACAATATTATAAATATAATTTGAAAAAAGAAACTATTACTTTATATAAACTTAAAAACAAAAATATAATATGAAAAGAAATTAACTCCAGCTAAATTTAAGGAAAGGTTTGTTTTCTTTACATATCTTACTAAACATACATGGTAACATTGTGAAGCTTCAAGTACTTATCAGTAATATGAAATATTCGTCGCTTTCCGTATCCACCTTTAACTACTCTTTATATTGTTCTCTCGAAAATACATTTTTGTCCACTTTTTGGGTTATTTTATGCGTTTATTTCAAACTGGTGAGCTCTCTCCTTCACTAGATGACATTATTTTCAGTTTCACTTATTGCACGGAAAATCAGAAACAGATAATTCGTTGACAGAAACTGACAGATGATTGTGTGCAAAGCTGAGCAATTTATAGATTTTGAAAATAGTGCTGCCGAGTACAAGTTCTGTAGCTGTTTAACTATACAGAAATTCCCAATTTATTTTTCTCGCCAATTCATAAAAAATCCCTTTATCGCGTACCACCTAGAGATTCCGCAAAACGGGATATATCCCGCCACTTGACAACACTATGCTAGAGTAGCTTCTCTCCGAAATAATAAGGTTCATGCATTGATAAAAATAAGCATTCATTTTGTGTCGTCAAATATGGGGAGAGGAGTATCATATGTGATGGTATATTCACGATATCGTGTTGAGCTACATTTTAATTACTATTAGCCTTAAATCAGCACAACGGAAACAGCAAAATCGAATCTGCCTTAGTTTCTACACTGCAAGTGGCGTCGTGTGATCCACGCGGAAGAACATCAAGAATATTAAACTCGAGTGCAGTCCGATTAAATTTGTTTCCATTAATGTGTGAGTTCCGACATCAGCCTAGCAACTGCAATTACTGTTACATTTATGGACATAATTATGTTGTGACTGTACTTGTATCAGGTGATTGCAGATTTATCATTCGGTAAAGGAAGCCTAATAAACAGACTCATTGGACAAGTAAAGGGTGGTCCAACCAAAACGCACGATGATAATTGTAAATGAAACAAAAACTTTTCATAGAATTATGTTATTTTTTATGTAAATTTCTCGAGAGAAATTTACCTATTGCGGAGAGTATCATATATATATACAAATTGTTGTTCTGGTTCGCAGCAAGTGAAATTTAAATAGGCTATTACAAGGAGCGATGAATAAAACACGTCTGGTTGTGGCGACGGACTGTAGAAGAAGAAAAACTAAGCAAGTTTATTCTCGTGTCAAAAGTTTTAGTACAATTTTGGTACATTAGTTTATTAGTACATTGAGGTGGGTTTCATAATTCAACACCCCAACTCATTCGGACAAAAGACAATTTGATTCAATAGATAAAAATAAATGCAAACTGATTCTACGTTAATTCAAGTAATCAACTCCATTCTACGTTATCTCAAATGATCAAATTGACAAATTACTTCAAACGATAATCAACATTGATTTTACAATAGTTCATTCTTCATCATTTCATCTCTTGTTTTGTCTGGATGCCCATTCCATGAACACCCACGTTCAAAATCGGTCCGACGAAGGCCTGCGTCAAACAATCTGCAATGTTGTTCTTTGATGGTACGTATTTTACATCGATGATTCCAGCCTTCACCTTCTCACGGACGTGATGGAATTTTACATCGATGTGTTTGCTATGCTTTCGGAACGCATCGACCTTGGCAATCGCTATTGCACTCATGTTGTCACATCTGATCGCCACAGGATCTTCCGTTCTCTTGAATTCATTGCGAAACATTTGCAACCATATGGCCTCACAAGCAGCAAACGATAAGGCCATATACTCAGATTCAGCTCTTGAAAGAGCCACGGTATTCTGAAGCTTACTGGCCCATGAGATTGCTCCTCCAGCCAACATAAACACGTATCCAGAGCAGGAACGTCACTTATCGATGTTGACACCCCAATCAGCATCTGAGTAACCATGAAGTGGTTGGTTACCCGCACGATACACAATACGATAATGCATAGTACCCTTCAAGTACCGCATTATGCGCTTCACGGCGGTCCAATGAATCCGCCCATAGCATGAGTTGAATCTGCTCACGTAGTGGACAGCAAATGCAATGTCTGGTCTCGTTCCTCGAACCAAATATAACAACGAACCGACCGCTTGTTGATATGGAATGTTATCCGTTGATTCATCCTCCTTCTTCATATCTGTTGACAATCTTTGACTTGGATCACTTGGAGTAACCGCTGGCTTGCAGTCACTCATTCCAAAACGCTCGAGAATGGTTTCGATATAATGACGTTGATGTATAGCGATACCATTCTTGACGTACTCGATGGAAATGCCAATTATACTGTTCGCTCTACCAAGGTCTTTCATCTTAAACTCGGTACTAAGAGCCTTCTTCAGTGCCTCCATCTTGTCGCGTTGCTTCCAAATAATCAAAACATCATTCACATACACTGCCAGAATCACTTCCAGCGATGGCAAGAGGTAGATACACGGATCAAGCTTTGATTTGGTTAGCCCAATCCCGATGAGAGCTGCATCTAACTTTAGGTTCCATTGACGGCCCGCTTGCTTCAAGCCATACATCGCACGATTCAACCTGCAGACCCGTCCGGTCCCGTCATTGAATCCCTCGGGTTGGTCGGTGAAGATCTCCTCGTCGAGATCCCCTTGAAGGGATGTGGTCACCGCATCCATTTGGTCAACATTGTAACCCTCTTGAGCGGCCATGGCCAGCAGATAGCGAATTGACCCATAGCGTACAACGGGCGAGAAAGTTTCCTCACAATCTATGCCGGCCTTTTGGGAGCAACCCTTTGCCACCAATCTCGCTTTATGGCGAACAACTTCACCAGCTTGATTACGCTTCAACTTGAAGACCCATTTGGTCTTGATTGTTTTTCGGTTGACTGGTAGCTCAACCAAAGTCCATGTTCGGTTCTCTTCGTGTGACGCCAATTCTTCCGCCATCGCCTTCTCCCAATGTTGACCCCTGTTGCCTTTGACAGCTTCATGATATGATTCGGGCTCATCGATTTCCGCTACAAAAACGAAATTCGCCTCCACATTCCTTGATTTCGGGGGACGCGTTGAACGCCTTACATCCCCAACTGGAACTTGTAGTGTACTGGGTGGGACATAGTCCTCGTCCGACCCATATTCAGACTGCGATTCAGCTAGTGTTTCGTCGAACCCGTAGGACAAATCATTTTTGACATTCGTTGTTGATTCATCGCCATCGCCCACAATAGACTCATTCCGGGAAGTTGGTGAGCGAATTATTGATGCACCATCGACAGCTGACTCTGTCATGGGAGACTCGACTTCATGATTTTCAAGCCCTCCGGTCGACTTTTGCTCTTCGACTTCCCCTAGAATGAAATCATCGAGAAGATTAATTTGAACGTCATCATTTACCTTCAGTTCTGGTGCACTTTTGAAGACGACATCCCGACTCGTATGAACTATACGAGTCTCAGGATCAAAACAACGCAAACCTTTTTGCGTATCGGTGTATCCAACGAAAAACATCCTTTTCGATTTCGCATCCAACTTTTGCCGCTTCTCCTTAGTGACATGCACCATCAACAGTGATCCGAATAATTGCATCGACGAAAGATCGATGGCTCCTTCTCTCCTGAATTGCTCCGGGACCTTGTTCCCGAGTGTGCGATTCGGTGAACGATTTGTAACGTACGCAGCCATATTAACCGCTTCAGCCCAAAGTGGCTTCTCCAAGCCCGCATCGAACAGTATGCACTTTGCACGTTCTATGAGCGTTCTGTTCATACGCTCGGCCACGCCGTTTTGTTGTGGTGTATACACACAACTGGTCTGATGCACGATTCCACTGCGCTTGTATTCGGTTTCGAACTCGCCGAGATACTCTCTGCCATTATCGGAACGGAACATTTTAATTTGTAGTCCGGTTTGCCTCTCCACAAGCATCTTGAACTCAACGAAAATCCTCCCGATCTGACTCTTCTGTTTGGCAAAATACACGAAGACCTTTCGCGAAAAATCATCGATAAATGTTACGAAGTATTTTGCGCCCCCAACTGAAGGCGCATCCATCGGGCCGCAAACGTCGCTGTGAACTAATTCCAGTATTTGACTTGTCTTGATTTTGGTACCTTCTTTCTTGAATGGACGTCGGCTTTGTTTGCCTTGCGAACACGGAATACATTTCGCCAACGCTTGTTTATCGCCGTCAACTTTGATTCCATTCACAATTCCACTCAGTTTGATCAGCTCACCATGCGAAAAATGACCCAATCTCCGATGCCACGTCATCAGATTGTCTTCGTCTTTGTCTGCTAACAGCCCACTAGCCTTCGACGAATTCGTGATCTTGTATGTACCATTTTTGGATGGTGTATTCAGTAACACATCACCCACACCGCTTCGAATGACACAACCACTGCTGTCGAAATGCACACTGTTCCCAGCTTTCACAATGCTCGATACTGACAACAAATTTGCCGCTATTCCAGGGACTAGCAATACGTTATTCACTGGAATTATGTGCTCCCCAACATTTAGCTCGATGGAACCGGTGCCAACAACTTTCAAGCGGGTGTTGTCAGCCGTTGTTATGTCAGCGAATTCATTGCTACTGGTGAATTGCTTGAACATCTTCTTGTCCGATGTGAGATGAGAACTCGCACCCGAGTCAATGAACCACGCGTCCGTTGAACCAGTTGCCGTCATAGCATAGAAGGCTGGTTTGGCGCTTCCGCCTTTGCCTTCATCATTTTGTGTGTTGGTTTTGCACTGGAGGCTCTTGTGCCCTTTCTTACCACATGTGAAGCACTTGATAGAGCCGCTTCCCTTCTTCTTCTTCTTCTTGCTTTTCGACTCACTCGTAGCTGGTTTGGATGCAGCTTTGAATGTGCCTGTGGCATTTCCTTCGCTGTTCAACACGCTTTTCGAATTCGCATGCTCCAACAGACTTCTCTTTAGCGTTGCTGATGTTAATCGATGTCCACTTGAACCGTCACTTGTGAGGACATTGCTACCATCAAGTCCACCGATGAATGCTTCATATTCAGGCGTTAGACCATAAATTATAAGCCCGCACATTGTTTCGTCATCGATCACAAAACCGGCTTCTTGTAAACGGCACATCGCGGCTGTATGTTCGCGCAGAAATGTCTCCATTGAGTCAAAGTTTGATAACCGCAACGATGTGAAGTCCCCGAGAACCTTTGCTTTGTTAAGCCAATTGTTATTACGGTACAACTCCGAACACTTTTTCCACAGATCCGCTGCCGTATTATGTTCACCAATTTCATCGTGTAGTTTTGGATCTATTAGCATCATTAATCTTGCTTTAGCTTGTTTGGATTTCCTCACACGTTCACTTACTGAAATCGCATCACGAATGATTGCCGCATTTTATGCATATCGCGCACTTTTAACCGCTGCTTGCAGTGTGGCATTGTCCAAATCAGCCGCCAATGCGGCCACTGCAACATCCACCGCCGCCGTTGCAGCGGGTGCTGTTAATTTACTGTCCGTCGCGTTTTCTTCCAGGAATCCATCAAGATCGTGCCACTCCAAAACAAGCCTGGCGTTCCGACGCCACGATAAATAATTATCTGAGCCTGTCAGCTTCGCCACTTTCGTGAAATCACCTTTTTCGCTTTCCATAATGATGACCGAAAAACTCGTAATTTACGACGACAACAAATGTCGGTTTATTGCACTTTTTCTGGGCCACGGAAATTTTATCTTTTAAAATGTACGCCGCACCTTACTCTATTTATTCCGCAAACCTGGACCCATAACCTGTTGTTCTAGTTCGCAGCAAGTGGAATTTAAATAGGCTATTACAAGGAGCGATGAATAAAACACGTCTGGTTGTGGCGACGGACTGTAGAAGAAGAAAAACTAAGCAAGTTTATTCTCGTGTCATATATATACATATATATATGTATATATATATATATATATATATATATATATATATATATATATATATATATATATACATACATATATATATACGAGTATATATATATATATATATATATATATATATATATATATGTATATATATATATATATATATATATATATATATATATATATATATATATATATATATATATATATATACAGCTCCACTGGAATGTCATCAATGCCCGGCGCTTTATTATTCTTTTGGGCTTTGATGACAGAACAAACTTCATTCAGAGTTGATGGGGCCAATGAAAGCTCTCCGCAGACATCTATAGGCTCCGATGCTCTGGAACTGTTCGGAGGATTAAGGAGGCTCTTGAAATATGATGCCCATCTTTCCTTAATCTTGATTTCATCAGCGATAATATTGCCGCTGTCATCACGACAGAGCGTAGTTTTGGGCTGATAATCTCGTTTTAGGCTTTTCACTACTTTGTATGCTTGTCTTGTGTTATTGTTCGCTAAACTAAACTGCAAATAGAAATAGCTATTTAGCTGTAGTAACGTTAATATAACGTTAAATATTATAGTCTCATTTGGTTACGTTTTGTCAAGAGGTTTCGTCAAGAATACGTCTTCTTCTTTGTAGTACTATAGCTCCTCTTGGGACTTCGCTTCCAGCAAAAAGTGCCTACAACTGTCTCAATTCTTCCAATTTCGAGATCCAAGCAGCGATAAACTGTCTTCGTCGACCGAGTCAGACCAACGTTTCCTCGGTTTCCCCACAAGTCTCCGCATTCAGTTCTCAAAGTGAATATCTTTTAGAGTATCCGTTGTTTGTTTATAAGATTTATAGCATAACACAAGTCTTATCACAAATTTGTAGACCTGGAGCTTTGTTTTTCTGTGTATGCAGCTGGTTTTTAAGGCCGTTAAAACTGAATAAAATATTTTATTCGCGAACTGTAGTCTTTGGCGTATTTCGTATCTTTCATTATCGGTTTTCGTTATTTTGGCGCATAAATATACAAATTCACCCAAATTTTCGATATTGTATTCGCCAAGTATGTTATTTTGGGCATTTGGGATGCTTTTTCTCGACTGCGTCATGAGCTTTGGCTTCGATTCAACATCGCATAGGATCGTAGAGCAATTCCAGCATTCAGTTACTATTCGATCCACGTTTAGTGGGCCTTGTGGACTTTCATATAAGGGAGTACAAAAGATAGTGACACGTTCGCGTTCATCTACTGGTCCATCACTATCGTCTGGCACTTCATCGGACGAGTGTCCTTTTCTTATTGACATCTCCCTTCGGTAAAGGAAGCCTAATAAACAGACTCAATCGACAAGTAAAGAGTGGTCCAACCAAAACGCACGATGATAATTGTAAATAAAACAAAAACTTTTCATAGAATTATGTTAATATTTTTTAAGGTAACTTTCTCGAGAGAAATTTGCGGAGAGTATCGTACATATGTACAAATATATATATATATATATATATATATATATATATATATATATATATATATATATATATAACTATATATATATATATATATATATATATATATATATATATACTATATATATATACATAGATATATATATATATATATATATATATATATATATATATATATATATACTATATATATACATAGATATATATATATATATATATATATATATATATATATATATATATATATATATATATGTATATATATATATATATATATATATATATATATATATATATATATATATATATATATATATATATATGGGATATAACGAAATTTGTGACCTCGCTAGAGGTTGCAATATTGTTCCGATTCGCATTGAATTTTCAGGAAAGGTGTTTAGCTCGTAAACCAGCCATATCGGCCACGCGAAAACAAAATAGCGGCCATTTTAGATAAAAAATCGTGATTTCTGTTCTGACCAAAGTATAACTCCGATTTGGATGAAATTTGGTACAAAGATTTACTGATATATGTGATGAATTTCACAATAAAAAATCCGAAGTCGGTACAGCAGAAACAAAATGGCGGCCGCTCGAAGGTCGAAAAACGTACAAAATTTTGTTGTTGTAGTTATGACCATAGAATAGAAACTACAAGTATCTAAAGAGTTATGTAAACAAACTGGAGGTCAGGTGGCAAAAAACAAAATGACGGTCAGTTGAAACTCAAAATTCTCAAAGGCTTCTAAAAGTTGCAACTTTGGTCCGATGCATATGAAACTCGATTTTGAGACAGGAATTGCTTAGATCTAGAATCCTTAATGTTTTGGTGATCATAAATATGCAAATTTCAAAATGGCGGATGTTTAATTATGCGTTTTTTTCAGGTTTTTGTGGTCCTCTATCGGTCACATTTTCCAACGGATTTTGATGAATCCGTTATGGATCTCTGTACTGTATTATTATGGATTATGGATCTCTGTACTTTATTCTTATATTATGCAAAAAATATTAAAAATCGAATGAAAGGTAACAAAGTCGAAACTTTAAAACATAATATTTTTAACTGCCATTTTCACTAAAAATTGAATACGTTTGCCCTGTCTAGAGTGAAACTCCTATTTGAACGAGATTTGGCACATTGATTGATGAGTTCTTAGCATACAAAGATTTAAAAGAATCCAAAATCAAATGCATGCATTCAAAATGGCGGCCCTTAAAGGTCTGAAGGCAAGTTCGATTCGCTATTTTAGTAGCAACTGAAATAATGAATATTCTTCATGGAAACGTTTTAAATGACTTAACTTGGAAGTATTTATAAACCAGACCATTTTGAAGATATTGTAAAATATTTTTAACAATACCCTTAAAAATTATAAAATCGCGACTTGTCTGTCTGTCCGTCCGTCCATTTGTTCGTGCGTCACACTAAGTTTCCTTGCAAACCACATGAGCTAGACTGAGGAAATTTTCGACATAGGTCAAAAGTGGTGCCTCTTGAAATTTGCAGGGCAGGAAAATATTTTAAGGTATTTAAGGGGGGTCTCCCCATACAGTGGAATTGACTTAAAATTTTTTTTTTATTTTTGTAGCCTTCTAGCAGCCAAGTTTCTCAACAGATTCCGGTGAAACTTGAAATCATAAGTTATTAAGGCAAGTTAATTTGATTTGATTATACAAGTCGAATGACAAATGAAAAAGTCGAAAATTTACAGCTTAATGTTTTTAAGCAGCCGTTTTCAATAAAAACCAAAATGACGGCCACTGATATTTCAGACAAGAATTGAAAATGAAGATATTAATGGCAACGCAAGTGCTGATTAAACTATTATGGAAATGTTTTGAAACTAACTATTTGAGCTATTTGAGCCTTTGTGTGGTAACCAATGTGAAATGTGTAAACAGCAAATGAGAGAAGGGCGAAACGTGTATTTGTATGTTTTCAACTATTTATTATCTGCCGATTTTCAATATGTAATCAACTCAATTTAATTAGCAAAATATTTGCGCCTCCGTAAAGCGTCTCTAATTACGAACGTTGGCAGATTCTTTTTATGTTAATGAGTACCTATGTGGTGCAAATAAAATTGCAGGAAGAAGTCCAGTAGTAGGTAAGCCAAATTCTTTTTTGCAATTTCACGCTACATACGAAAAATTTGCCTTTCCGGCTGGTACTGCTAACGGGGACTTTTTTTAAATAGAAGAATCTATGACAATTACTCGTATGTGTGAAACAAAATATCGCCCAAATGCTCGCCACGGCTACGGTAGCACACTCCTATCCGATGGTTCATATTTTCAATGACTCTGAGACTTAATTGAGGTTTAATGTCATTAATGTGCTGAATTATCTTATCCTTTGGCTCTTGAATTGTTTTTGGCTTATTAACGTACACTTTTTGTTTTAAATATCCCCAGAGGAAGAAGTCCAAAGGTGTCAAATCACATGATCGCGGCGGCCAATTAACATCACCACAACGTGAGATAACACGGCCATTGAATTTCTCGCGCAAAAGAGCCATTGTTTCGTTGGCTGTATGGCAAGTGGCACCATCCTGTTGGAACCACATATTGTCTGGGTCCAGAACCTCAATTTTTGGCCACAAGAATTTCTTTGTGATCTCGCAATAGTGAACACTATTCACAGTAACTGCTCGGCCGTCCTCATTTTCGAAGAAGTACGGCTCGATGGCGCAGCCAGCTCATAGACCAAACAGTCACTCTTTGTGGATGCATCGGCTTTTCAACAATAACTCGTGGGTTCTCATTTTACCAAATGCGGCAAGTTTGCTTGGTAACAAATCAACTGAGGTGAAAGTGTACCTCGTCGCTGAAGATGATTTTCTTTGTAAAGTCACCATTCCCTTCTGTCTGTTCAATCAACCATTTGGCGTATTGCCGACGCTTGAAATGGTCGGTAGGCTTCAGCTCTTGAGTTGATTGAACCTCGTAAGCGTGAAAATTCAAATCTTTATTCAAAATTCACATCAGTGATGTTTGTGAGATGTTCAATTATTGGGCACGACGAGGAGTCAAGGTTGACGGCTCTTCTGCCACACTATCGCGAACAACAGCAATGTTTTATGCAGAATAAACTGAACAAGTAGTCCGCATGGCTTAGTGGTTAAAGCACTAAGCCCGTAAGCCAAATGTCTGTGATTCAAGTCTCGTTAGCGTCAACGAGATTTAGTTCGAGTGGCTCTTCGGACGGACTATAAGCCTGTTCAGTTATGATACGTGCTGGCTTAAAATCAGAACGTATCACAGCTGGGTGGACGGACACACCGCCAAAGCGTGATAATGATCATATCACCTTGTGGAGTGCCGAGACATTCGATCATGGCAATCATATACTATAACTATGTCTAAGCGAAGGCCCGATAGCCCCTGTCGGGCTACAATGAAGAAAGACAAAGAAGAACTGAACAAGGATGCACATGTGATTTCACATTTTCTACAGACCTGGTTTGCTGAAATTTGCGCACGATTCTCTCGATTGTGGACACATTTGGTCGATTATGCTGACCAAAAAAATCACGAAGTGCACGAAATGCATTTTGATTTGAACGCCTATTTTCATATAAGGCTTCAAAAACCTTAATGTACTGCTCAATTGCGTACCTCTCCATGACTGAATTCATCAAACAATAAAACAAAGAAATGTCAAATTAAGTTGGGCAAAAAACTTAACGTTAAGGTGTGACTCACAATTAACATTGTGCATTATGGTTGAACCACCCTTTAGAGACAAAACTAATATGCGAGTTGGTAGCACAAAGGATTGATTCTTTTCCTTAATTTATTCTCAAGGGAAGTTAGATTCACTTAATTCCTGGAGTACTCAGTCGATGGAGACAAGAATGCATTTCCAAAGACTACGAAGCTGTCTGACGGCGGATATACTACACAACATGTTTTCTCCCGAGCTGCACTAGACGATTAATTACACTCCTGAATCTTCGGAATCGATGAGCTTCGGAAATAAAAATCTATCTCTAAATATTGCAAAGCTTCCCCGAAAATGTAAACCAACTGCGGCTGTCAGAGCACGCATTTTCAAGCAAGGATGTAGTTTTCCCCCTACAGTGCAGTGGTCGCTGTGAAATGAGCAAGATGGCTGGCGCGAACCAATTTAAAACGAAATACTAGACAATTTGGGTAGACAGACCTACGCTCATGTCAAAAGGGTTTTGTACTCAACTTGCAAAATGCAAGCAACGAATCAAATCAAGAAACATGTCAAAGAAGTTTGCTCATTTAAAAGAAAATCCATTGTTTCTCCATTTTTAACTGACAAAAATCACTCAAATCCCAAAAGCATGTATGTCATCGATCTTATCTGAAAATTTTTAGAAAATCAAATCAAAGCTGCAGTGTCTGATTCGATGGAAAGTATATAAAATACTAGAATAGTGTGTTGTTGTTGTTGTAATTGGATGAATTTGAAATGGATATAACTTCCGTGAATATGATACAAACTTCATTAAATTTACAGAGTATTAGGATCTTATGTAAGACTATTTAAATACTCTCTGTACTGTAATCATCGATTCATGGCATGAGAATTTTTTTTTCGAATCCTAGAATGGTTACAAAACCCTTTCGCTGGGAGCTCTCTCCTACCTCCTCAAATCGTTCCACTTATGAGTATTGATTGTAGGTACTCATCTTCAGTCATTCATTAAATTGTATCAAGTGTTAAAAACATGTACCTTAATCGTTGAAGTTGGGGGAAAATAACTCCTAATTATTCAACTTTCTCATTTAACATAAAACAGCCACTATTTTGTTTTACGATTGCTGATACCACTGACACAATTCTCGAAGATATTCATGATACCTATCATTCCTGAAACTTTTATGCAAATCCTAGTAAACCTGTAGTGTCTGAGTCGGTAAAAAGCGCATATTGTTCCATAGCCATATGTTTCCATAGTAATACAGCGCATATTGATCCATAGTAATACAGGAAAATTCAAATCGTTATAACATCGTTAAATACCATTTGATCTTTGTGTAATTTTCAGCATAGGTCAATCTTATAAATAGTTATTTGTGTACTGAAGTTTATTGAATTTAAAGGTACTATTAAGATTTTTTTCAAGAAAAAATCGATAAATCATACTATTACTAACAAAGTTAAGTGAATCTAGAATTCTCACGTATTTAATGTTGTTGCACTCATAAAGGCCTACATCCATAATTTTTTTCAGATTTTTCGGATGAAAGGTGTTCAACCGCATAGCGGAGTACGTGAAAAGTTCATGCATTTCCCCTTCTCCTGCCCCCCACGATACCGGCAAGGCAATTTTAAGACTTGTTTTGAAAAGATCTCATTAAAACCTTTTAACGACACTCTACTCGACTCCCAATGGTGGAAAACAAATTTTAAAGGGTCACCTCTCTATATGGAGAAAACTTTTAGGAAGTCATCATTTCTGACCTTTCCACTGCTGTGACATACAGACGGACGGACAGACGGACGCAGGTCGTGATTGCAATTTTCCTCTGCCTAAGTTTCTCGAAAATTAATAGAAGGTTCAGTTTTGGCGAGGGCGGATCAGGAACATTTTGGGAATAAGTTGGACATGCAAATAGGAGGTCAACCTACAAAATTCATTGAGACGTGGAGGGAAAACTACTGGACTACATCAAAGCTGAAATCTGTGCTGCTGGACAACGAAACGTTAATGAGGACCCTAACGATGAGTAAATATATTTCGCATGACATTTGTCAATTTGTTTTAATTCAGTTGAAGAGTGAATTAATACAAATCGTAAAAGTTTTCCCACAATTATTTCTATTTCAGTTGATATTATATTGTAATTAATGCTCAGTGGTTTCCAAAATTTTCCTAATGTTCGGATATGATTATCTTTTTTAAGGGTATTGTGAAATCATTTTACAATACCCTACTAAAATCGCGTCGTGTCTGTCCGTCCGTCCGTGAGTCACACCACCTGTTCTCGCAAACCGCATAAGCTAGAAACAAAAGATTTTGTAAGTAGGTGTAGAGTGTTGCCCTCTTTAAGGTTTCATCACAAAAAAAAATTTATAAGGTGTTCAAGGGGGGTCTCCCCATATACGAGAGTGGCCCCCGAAAAAAAATTTCATCGCATGTAGGCAATATGGATATTATATGAGAGGTCTTGATGAGAGCTTTTCAAAACAGGTCTTAAAATGACAAATTTTACTTTGAGGGGTGCAGGGGAAAGGGAAATGTACGAAAACTTTGTGTCCCCCCCTCGCGATTGGACACCTTTCACCCGAAAAATCTGAAAAAAATCACAGAGGTGAGACTTTAGGAGTATAAGGGCAAAAAATACCTTTGAAGTCGAAATTAGATCAACTTTGTTAATAATAGCACATTTTATAAATTTTCCGTTCTTGCCGATAAAATCAAAATGGGACCATTAAAATTCCCAAAAACTACAATTTAAGTTTTTTGAAAGCAATTGTATGTGTTCTGAAATTTCACAATAATCGAACAATAAACATAAAGTCGAAAGTTTAACGTGTGTACCTGCCATGAATAGGCCTAACCTCACGGTCTCTACAGAGAGGGTCAAATCAAGCGTTGACCAACGCCCTTTATCCAAGGACAAGGTTCCAGTAACCCCAGTTGAGAACCCGCCGCACACTGGTTGGTGCACTAATCTCCTTTCTAGCCACAAAATAAAAACCGCAAACCACCACGTTTCAGCCAGGATAGGCTCCTCACCTTGTAGGGGGGTGACAGTAACCAGTCATGGGCTCCCCCTAACCCGTGGTACAGATCAAACCTCTGCTCGGGTTGTCGCAGCACTCCATTCGAGTATCGGTCCGGATTTTCGCTCTCAACAGCGATGGGTTGGTGTCCCAGCCTCGGGTCCGTAGGAGCGGCACTTCCCAAGGTCGAACAATAAACAGTTAAGTTATAGCCGATTGAATATTTAATAATCACAACAACATTAACACTTGATACTAGGGAGATACACGTTTGCAACGGGCCTAGCCGCTATAAATACGTGGGAATTTTGATAAACATTTGGTTTTTGATGTGTTATCATGACTAACTAAACAACGGGGTCAAAACACTTGAAATAAAATGGCGGCGAATATAAAAATATAATAACCATAATTATTCTTCAAATCAATTTATGGAATCTTCATATGAGTCAAGTTTTGATACGCAGAATATATTGTTTGATTTACTAATTTTTTTACAATACCCTTCTGGCAGGAGCACTCTCCTGCTACTTCAACTTTTCCAGCGCGAGCTTAGCGCGTCTCGAGGCTTGAAAAAGAAACAAATGATCTTAATACAACATTGTTCAATTTCGAGAACCAAAAATTGAGTTTTATGACAAAAAATTTATTTCGTTTACTACGATTAGAAGAGAATATTGTTATTCCAAAATATGTACTACTTGTAAGATTTACCTCAACTCAGCAAGTATGCAGGTGGGAATTATGGGTTTGGTCATCTTCGTAAGAACGATCATAAGAATACATATCAATTATGGTCACATCCAAGTACGAAGTCTAATTTACTTATTCATGGTAGATTTATTCACACTCTGTTTGAAGCCTTTAAAAAAATTTGCCAATAAAAAGGGTGAAATAAAAAACTTTTAGAAAAAAAAGAAAACCGACTTCTAAATGCCTTAAAAAGGATGTCATAAATTTTATGGAAGCGGTGCCATATCATATTTTCCCCCATTTTTTTTGTGATGATGCAGATGTTGGAAGTATTTATGTTGAAATGGGGAAATTGACTGGCACCGATTCTATAAAATTTATTTTATCCTTTTTAGGGTATTTCGAAGTCGGTTTTCTTTTTTTTCTAAAAGTTTTTAGTTTAACCCTTTTTAGTGGCAAATTTTTTCATTTCAAACCTTTCAAAACTCAGTTTCTTGAATACATTGTACCATGTACTCGTATATTAAAATATAATTTTTTACTGCAATGCAAAAACCACTACGGCTAAAATCTGCAGCGTTCATAGGAATCAAATTTAATTCTGGTACATTTAATACATGATCTCATCAACCTCTGCCTTGATTTTAGATTTCATAAAAATCCAATATGGATTGTAGCTTTGAGAAATTTTCGAATTTCGAACTTTGCCTAGTCGCCATTTTTATATTCTGATCTGACCCTGAAGTGCTTTTCATCGTTCAACTTTTTTCGACCTTTGAGCGACCGCCATTTTGTTTCAAATTATTCCACTTTGGATTTTTTATTGTGAGCTTTATCACGCAATTGAATAAATTCTTGTTCTTCTTGTTTTGGTACAAACCGGAGCCATACCATGGTCAGGACAGAAATATTTCTGAAAATTTGCCGAAAATCGAAGCAAAGTGGTGAACTCCAGGCATAAATTTTTTTATATCCTATCTACATACTACCAACCATACACACACACACACACACACACACACACACACACACACACACACACACACACACACACACACACACATATATATATATATATATATATATATATATATATATATATATATATATATATATATATATATATATATATATATAGTACATACATATACATCTATACACACACATATATGTATATATATATATATATATATATATATATATATATATATATATATATATATATATATATATATATATATATATATATATATATATATATATATATATATATATTAGGGTGTCCCAAAAAAATTAAAGTTATTTTTTTTTAACGCATACCCTCTTAATTTGTTTGAATGATCTTGAAACAATTGTAAACCAAATTTGGTTTAGGTAGGATCACGATATCCCATGCCGACTTGCATCGGAACTTGTCAATACTTGCTAACTACGGCCGACCCGCTCGAACGATGGATGTGCTTGTTATAATTTGTCTTTCTTTTACAGTAAACAGTTACGCCATAACATGTCTATGTGCAACCAATGTGTTGGCATCGACAAAGGGCGATGCTGACGTAGGAACGTGTCAATTAGTAGCTTAAGCAATAAATGGCGATGCCGACACAGGAACATGTAAATTAGTATCTTAAGCAATAAATGTAAGACTAAGTATTTTATAGTTCACGACCTTTTTCTAAAATACATTACATGCCATAAATTTAGCACGTATTTGTTAGAAAATAAGTTATTGTAAAATGACACGAGTAGTATTTAGAGCAATATGGCATTACTAATATTATGCAAATTAAAATTGTTTGTTAGCAAGTAAGGAATTAGTATAAAAGGATATGAGATCGTAGACTTTTAGCCAGTTGTTTTCACACATTATTTTTGTTCGGTCAACATGTCAGTGAAATTACGCAGTTCCAAAAAGGATATATTTTTAATAGGTGACGAAAAACATCAAATTACGGGATCAAAACTTCCTTCTAATAGACAAGTTTTAGCAGTGTTATTTTAAAACATTCGTCAAGTGAATTTAACTGGAAATGAAAGTGCAAATCTCAGTCTTCGCGAGTGTAATATATATTCGGAAAAGGCGCGTATACGTACGAAATCTTTTCCTAATTGTGTAAAGAAACTTGTGAATTTATATCAGTTTGGAGGGATTTGCAAAAAAATGCACAAAAAACCCAAGACGTATTTAAACAGCGTTGACAAGAGTTTGTCAGGAACTTAGACGATTTGTTTGATATTGCCCACGCCGATGCGCTTCATTTAATAAAAACAAATGAAGGTAAGTCTTTTTTACAACGACAACGGGAGCCAGGTCGACCAGGTCATTTAGGTGGAGTAGACAAAAAAGGGACCGATAAAGAGGAAAGGGTGCGCCTTACAATTATTGGGGAAGAGAAACGGCGATCTAAATATTTCGCAGAGTCAACTCTATCGACATCATCATATGATCCTATACAAATAGACTCATTTGATTCGGACGAAGACATAATACCTCAGATCGAGAGTGCGCAACCCAAAAAAATGAAAGTATCTATGCGGAAAGATTTTATCACTCCAAAATTAGTAGCGGTGCTAGACAGGTGCCAGTTAAGTATGAGAGATTCCGTGTATATTCTTGAAGTTACTATTGAAGCACTTGGATACAATACTGATGAATTTCCGATAAGTAAGTCCTCAATACAAAGAATTTGCACCGAAAAACGCAAAGAGCGCGCGGAATCTATGCCAGAGGTTGTGACAGTTCACTTTGATGGAAAATTATTGCCTGGTTTAAATGCTCGGAAATCAAAAGAAGAGCGTCTTCCGGTAGTTGTTTCATATTAAAATAAAGAACAATTGATTGCAAAATTAGAAAACTCATCAGGAAGAGAACAGGCAGAGGCGGTTTGGAAAGCGCTTTTAGACTGGAACTTAGAAGATAAAGTACAAATTCTTTGTTGTGATACTACAACGTCAAACACAGGCCGCATTAATGGCGCTTGTGTACTTCTTGAACAAAAACTTGATAGAGAATCGCTAATTTTTGCCTGCCGCCATCATATGTATGAGTTAATATTAAAAAGCGTACTCGAAGCAAAAATCAGTCAAGTGACAACAAGCCCGGATATTGCGCTTTTCAAAAATTTTCGAGATAACTGGAAGAGTCTTGACCCGAATAAAATACAGTGCTATAAAGATAAGCTCGATTTGCATCTGACTGTTTCCGAAATAGAAAACATGACCAAATTTTACCAATCTGAATTGACCAAAGATATAGTCCGAGATGACTATCGAGAACTGATTGAGCTCTCTGTGATATTTTTAGGCGGAGATAAAGATAGACAATTTAAAATCCGACCTCCAGGTGCCATGCACCAAGCCAGATGGATGGCGAGGGCGATTTATGCACTGAAAACAGCACTTTTTAGCGCTCAACTGAAAATGACGAATAAAGATAAGGCGGCACTGTTTGATGTTTGCTTGTTCATCGTGATATCCTACGTTAAGCCGTGGCTCCAATGTATTTTGGCTGTAAAAGCACCTTATCAGGATTTGTGCTTTTTGAAAGCGATGAAGGCTTACGAAAAATTCGATACAAACGTCTCGAAAGCAGCTTTACAGATATTAAGCCAGCATCTATGGTATTTAACCGATGAAATAGCTGCCTTATCATTATTTGACGACGATGTGGACCAACAAATTAAAATAAGAATGGTTGAAAATTTAACCAAAGAGAATCCATCAACCCATGATAAACGCTACATCCCATCCAAAGAAGAACTCTGTGGTTCATTGTATGGTAAGTTTCATTAGTAAATAAAGTATTGTTTCTTTTATATTCCTTTTTTTTTTAAATTACAAATTCTTTTCATTTTTTATTTTAGACAAAAACATCTACGACTTTGTATCAGTCAAAAGTAAAGCGTTGTTCACCCGGCTTCAAATTGATGACAGTTTTCTGAACGAAGAACCGTCTTTATGGCCAAATAATGCTTCGTTTCAAGATGCCAAGAAGAAGGTTTCAGTGCTAAGGGCAGTAAACGATACAGCTGAAAGAGCGGTCAAGATGATGCAAGAATTTCATGGTTTAATTACAGTTGAAGAAGAACAAAAGCAATTTTTATTACGCTGCGTACAAGAACACCGGAAAATTTATCCAGACTGTAAAAAACAAACCTTAAAAAGGAAATTCGTAAAATAATGTTTTTTTATGTTAAATATTAAATAGTACTATGTTTTGGGTATATAAGTGTTTTATTTACTAAACAAACACGAACTTCCAGAAATCTTCTATACTGACCCGGGACAAAAATTTATATTATATGTTTGGTATCAAGTCGGCACAGGTTATCATGATCCATTCGCAATAATATTTATTATTTAAGCGAATAAGGCCATTAAGAAAAAAATAGAGGGTATGCCCTTATATCTTGGGACACCCTAATATATATATATATATATATATATATATATATATATATATATATATATATATATATATATACATTTCTAAATATATATATATATATATATATATATATATATATATATATATATATATACATATATATATATTAATAAATATATATATATATATATATATATATATATAAACATATATATATATATATATACAGTATATATCGTTTATAACGACATCGGATATAACGACATATCGGCTTTTACGACGAATTTCAAAAGTCCCGGCCGGGAAAAGCACTTTTGTATGTAAGAACTGTCGTTTATAACGACATCGGATATAACGACGAAACTAATATAGCGACGGGAAATTGAAAGATGAACTGGTTAAATTTGAGCCTTATAACGACGGACTCACGAATACAGTAAGATTACTCAAAGGAATTATCGAATAAGGGGAATCACCGGGGTATGAAAACAAACGCGACAGAACATAAACAGTCAGTTCAGTGTTTTGTTTAGTGGAAGTTGATTTCTTAGTTTCCTATAAAAGGTCCAATATTTAAACAGCTTAACGAAGGTCGACATGGCAAAAAGAAAGGCGTTCACAATCGCTGAAAAAGCAGCAATTATTTGGCGTCTGGAAGCTGGAGAGTCAAATTTCTGCATTGCCAAAGAATTTGATGTAAGTTCTAAATAAATATGCAGTTAGTAAAAACACTGTATATGCATGTTATTTCATCTTAGGTGGCACATTCAACAATTTCCACCATGTGGAAAAATCGCGATAAAATACAGAGTGTATATGAAAATAGCTCTAAATCATTAAAATTAAAAAAGGTTAGGTCTTGTAAACAATCTAGAGTAAACGACGCTTTATTTGAATGGTTCAAAATTCAAAGAAGTCGCAATATTCCCATCAGCGGTCCTATTTTGCAAGCAAAAGCGGACGATTTTGCAAGAAAACTTGGATTAAAAGATTTTAAATGCACAGTGGGATGGATCCAAAGGTTTAGAAAAAGGCACAACATTATTTTTGGCAAAATAAGTGGAGAAGCGGCAGATGTACCGGAAGGGATGTGTAACGATTGGTTAACAACAGTATGGCCAAATTTAAGAAAAGGATATAAAGACGAAGAAATATTCAACACAGATGAAACCGGTTTGTTTTTTAGAATGATGCCTGATAAAACAATGAAGTTTAAAGGAGAAAAGTGTGTCGGAGGTAAACTTTCTAAAGAAAGAGTGACTGTTCTTGTAACAGCAAATATGACTGGCTCGGAAAAATTAAAACTAGTGGTTATTGGCAAAGCTAAACGGCCTCGATGTTTTAAAAATGTTAAATCACTACCTGTCGAATATGAAAATAACCCAAGAGCCTGGATGACATCAGCCTTATTTGAAAAAATTATTTTGCGATGGGACAGTAAGCTGATTCGACAAAAAAAGAAAATTTTATTGCTCTTAGACAACTGTCCCGCTCACCCGAATATTCAAAACTTAAAAGCAATAAAATTAGTCTTTCTTCCTCCAAATACTACGGCAGTTCTCCAACCATTGGATCAAGGCGTAATCAAGTCACTGAAAACACATTTTAGAAAAGTTCAAATTATGAAACTTTTAAAAGACATCGACGAAAATGGTGTGCCTAAAAAAATGCATATCCTTGAAGCCATTTTTCTGATTTCAAAAGCTTGGGATCGTGTTTCTCAACGCACAATAACCAATTGTTTTGCACATGCAGGATTTTATTTAAACGCAACAGAAAACTCTTTTGATCAAGATGATTCCCTACCCTTAGCCGAATGGCGACGGCTACAAAACGATCAAAATGAAGTTGAGGATAATCTATCTTTGGCTCAATGGGTCTGCGCTTTGGCTGTAGATGACTTGGCATCACAAGAATGTTGGGAACATTTTCCAAGCATTGATGAAGAACTTGAAACGGCGGAGGACATGACGGTAGAGGAAATTTTAGCTATCTCAAATCAAGATTTGGAGTCGGGTATAAATAACGACGAAGAGGAAATGAATCCAACTATCGATTTCCAACCACCTACCTCTAAAGATGCTTTTTCAGCGATTCAAACGGTACAACATTTTTTTACATTTAATGAGGATTTAAAAGAGGCTAAAACAGATTTCGCTTTACTACATTTGGAGAAAGTAATTGAACAACACTTTTTAGAAAACCGAAAATCACAAAAACAAACAATGATCACCGATTTTTTTTCTTAAAATTAAATCTGGCTAAGTTAAGTTGTTGTGTCCATTCTTTAGTATGTATCATTTCTGTTGTATTCAATTAACTTTCTCATTTCTATCATAAATAAAGAGTATATTTGAGTATTATTATTATGTTTGGATATAGCGACCTACGGTTATAACGACGGAATTTCACTGGTCCCTTCAACGTCGTTATAAGAAATATATACTGTATATATATATATATGTATATATACATATGTATATATTTATGTATATATATATATATATACTACATGCATTATATTATATATATATATATATATATATATATATATATATATATATATATATATATATATATATATATATATATATATATATATATATATATATCTATATATATATGTGTATCGACATATGAATATATGTATTTATATATGTAAACATAAAGTTTACTCCGCAATCAATCTCAAGAAATTTACTTAGAAAGATCCTTCTCAGAAGTATCACTCTTTCACGTTTATTCGTTACCCATCGCCTTCGTTTTCAGTTAACTATGGCACCTAATTAATAATTATAACCTATAGTTCAATGAAAACTCGGCTATGCATTTTCATCTTCATCTGTAAAGTTATGATCAGTTATAGAAAGAAAAGTATCTCTTTTTAAGGTTGCGATTCTCGCCGGTCTTTAGGATGAAAATTACTAATTTTAGATTCCTGGGCATATGTATAATATTGACTGGAAAGTAACGAATCAACTCTATAATTTGCAATCACTCAGTCCTTATTATTACTTCGGAGAATCCTATAAATCCTTTGTGTAACGTTTACGTCTAAGGATGTGAGAAGGATCCTTTACTAAGCTTATCGGTAAACAAAGAATGAATTCGGAAGAGAAAAGCATCCTGAAATGTTCCCTCTAACTATTGTTGAATTGCATTTGTGCTACATTTAGAAGTAATTTACTGGCTATTTCCAGTAAGAATGATTGACTAAAATGTACCGTTTATGCAGAAAATTAAGGATACTTATAATTTTTATCATCCGTCACTAAAGGACTCGTTATCTCCATCAAATTCTTGAGGAGTGCTAACTAATTGGCACTTTTCGTGCGAAAGATTATTTAAATTCAATTTCTCGATTTCAGTGTATCATATTGAACTGTTAATATCTACAGAGTCCTAGGAAGGATTACAATTCTATTCCAAAACATTTTAGATCAATATGTTGTCCTTCATTTGAAACATCTACAATCAAAATCCTTACACCCGTCAATCAGTTATGCTTTAAAATCCTGGTGAAAATCGGAAAGTTTTTAGTTTTAACGGAAAAGTTCTTTACCGTTACTTGAATTTCTTATTCTTTAAACGGGTTCTAACTGGAAGAAAGACGCATCATTTGCCAAAAACAGGACTCTTCTATCTATTTCCGTTTAAAAGTTATGTGTGAACATACAAAAAATAAAGCAAAACAAGTTGGGTAAACAGACCTACGCTCATGTCAGAAGGGTTTTGTATTCAATTTACAAAATGCAGTCACCAGATCGAATAAAATCAAGAAACATGTCAAAGACGATTTTATTGGAGAAAATATGAAATTCGAAGATCATACTATTATTAAAAAAGTTGAACGAATTTCAACTTCTGAGGTTTTTGTTATTGTTATACTCATAAATATCTCCCTTGATAATTATTTCCATTCGCGAGGGAGGAAACACATTTTTCATGTATTTCCCCCCTGTGCCCCCACTGAAACAAAAACTGACAGTTTAACAACTGTTTTGTTCATTTCATACTCATATCGGCTACGTTTGATGAATTTTTATTTTCAGGGGCCACTCTCCTGTACTGTTATCATCGATTCATGGCCAATTTTTTCGAATCCTAGAATGGTTACAAAGCCCTTTTGCAAGGAGCTCTCTCCCGCCTCCTTGCCTTGTTTCGCTTATGAGTATTAATTGTAGATACTCATCTTCAGTCATTCCTGAAATTTTCTTGCAAATCCTAGCAAAACTGTGGTGTCTGAGTCGGTAAAAAGAGCATGTTGTTCCATACCCATACAGGTATGTTGCCATAGTAATAAATGCAGCGCATATTGTTCCATAGTAATACAGGAAAATTCAAACCGCTATAACTTCGCTAAATATGATTCAGAATAGATCAATCTAATAAATAGTCATCTGTGTACTGAGTTTCATTGAATTTAAAGGCACCGTTAAGATTTTATTCAAGAAAACATAAAATCGATAAATCATACTATTACTAACAAAGTTGAGTGAATTGCGTCTTCCAACGTATTTGTTGCTGTTGTACTCATCAACACCTACATTCTTGATTTGTTTCAGATTTTTCGGATCACAGGTGTCCAATCGCGAGGGGGGGACACAAATTGTTCGTGTATTTCCCCTCCCTGTGCGCCCCTCGAAGCAAACTTTGCCAAGAAACGTTTTGAAAAGTTATCATCAAGACCTTTCATTTGATACCCATATCGGCCACCTTCAATGAAATTTTTTTTAAAAATTTTTTATATTTGAACTTTGAAGAGAACACCACTTTACACCTACATACAAAATTTGATGTTTCTAGCTTAAGTAGTTTCCGAGAAAAACTGCTGTGACACACGGACGGACGGACAGACAGACGGACAGACAGGACGCGATTTTAGAAGGGATTTGTAAAATTTTTTTACAAAACCCCTAAAAAAACGTGATGAATTGATAACCTTCTTTCCTTTGGAAGTCGGTTAATAAAATGCATAAAACTGATTCTTGCTTGTGACTTTAACTACCAAAATTGTTTTAAAAACTTCAAAGTTAGATAAGTATGATTATTCGCATCAGTTGAGTATACTTAATATTTATCATCGAATAAACCGAACTGAAGAATATAATTCTGGGATCAATCTTATTAAATCCAATTTAGAATACGCTAGTAAATTTCTGTACGCACTTAATGTTTGACTACTTTTTGTTGCATCCATAATTGCAAAGAACATGAAGCGTGTAGGTCGTAAGATAAATTAAAGTCTGCACAAGCTGTGAGTGGTGCATGAACTACATTTGGATTGCTGATTCGTTGTGAAGTTAAATCTAATTGCAATGTATGTGCAGTATCTTTAAGAGGAATAAAAAGCAATATAATTAATCATCTCTACTATTTACGCAACCTAAGTATCGTATAAATTTCTCATATTATCATCGAGAGTAATAAATTAACTATATAAGTCCAAATGATCTTTGCTGCGTTTTCAGAGACATTTCATAATGTTCGTATGTCAAGGAGATTATTTTAATATACATCATATGCAGCCGGCAACATTTACACTATAGAGTAAGCAGCGATTAAGTACTTGTCAACATCAGCAGGTAATTTTGAACAAGTGAGAAGTTTTCGGTAAGTGGATTTGTCTTGTATGCAAATTCAATATTGAAGTAAATTCACCGCTTTTGATGTTTCTCATAGAAGTAAGCCTTTAAACCAGGGGTGACTTGTAGAAAGTATTGAGTTTGCTAAACAATATACTTGAATGCAAATGCTTGCCCTTGGGACTAAATAAAACAACAATATATGAACCGAATTTCAAATTGAGAACATGAACAGGTATTCCCTACAAAGGCACTTTTAGTACTACGTTCATGGCTTTCGATCAGTCAATGAGTAATCCTTCATGTACAATGCCAGTAGAAAAGAAACTCTACGTCTAGTATTCGTTGCGCACAGATGTGTTTTAAAAGCTCCTGTCATCAGTTTTAAAAAAATAAATATTTTTTAAATTGAAAAAAACATCACTTCGTTGAATTATTTAAATAATTTATCAAATACTTAAATTTTACTTCTGAAGAAGTTTTGCGAAGCCAGAAAAAGCAAAAAAGATTTTCACCGCATGGAGGAGCCCGGCAGCTTCCCACCACTAGGGGGAGAAGGAAAATTGAAGACGATAATTTTGATCATGGGAAGCGGAAACATAGGCTATCTAGGATGAAAATGAAGGATTGAATCTTCGATTATAATCGTTGGAAGAAATGGTTAAAAAATCATTAAACGTTAATAAAACCAAAACGATAAAGAACATGTTACTTTATCGTCTTGATTTTATTATACGAGTGAAAAATAAAGAAGCCACGCAGCATAAAACGAGCAGAAAAATAAGCCACGCAAAAAACTCAAAAAGGAAGGAACCCAACATACAAAATGCGAGGAAGACAGCAATGCAATTTATGCAGCAGGAGATTATGCAGTACTGGCAGCGATGTATACTGAAATGGATTGCCAAAACAATATAGATTATATGAACTGCGACTCTACTGAAAATTAAATTGAATATTTAAAATCTAAACATAAATCGAAGAAGCCAACCGGTGTGTTTTCTAATGAGAACACTAAAAAGTTCCACCGATTAACGTCTTCGGGTAGCGCAGAGTGGAAATGACTCAGCTATTGGTAGTAAAACATAGCATGAATAATTTTGAAGCAAAAAGAGTGATCAAAGACAAGATTTCAATTTAGCCAAAGATGCTTTACATAGTATGAAAGATCCCCACTTTACATACACGCCAAAGGCGGAGAAAGAATCCGCACCCTCGTCTTGAAATACTTGGACTATGGAAAAACTATAGATAATCTCTGTAAAATGCTGTAGGAAGCAGCACTAGCTATCAAATTCATTACTGTAAAAAAAATATGCAACTAGGAGATCTACTATCGCAGGCAAAAAGTTAACATTTAATTGAGTATAAATTTCAAGCGTTAGCAGTCCAAGTGCCCTACGATAGATATGGTACTTGAGCTTTAGAGCTGTGAGATAGGAACATCCTCAAAAAAATGCAGTCAACAAGCATTAAACATGCCAACTGCACCATGCACTATCGATGCGTTAAATGTGAAGATATTCATACCCCCAGTCAGTGCAAATTGACTCAGATGGAACTAAAGGAAAATTATCATTAACTGCGGTGTATTTGGCCATCCAGCATCACATGAAGGATGCTCTCTATATCAAGACGCAAAAGTTAAATTCTCCTGAAAGCAAGCGCAAGTACACTGCAGCGTAATATCATTTAGCTCCTTCAAGCCCGGATTATATTTTGCACTTGCTACCAGAGGATAAGCAGACAATAATGTAAATGAAGTAAATAATACAAATGGCAATGATAAGTTGCTTCTCAAATTTACCAGCAGCTTGAAAATCTTTCAGAAACCATTAATAAGAAAGTGCATGTGAACTTGCTTCAAAATAATTAGTCATCCAGTCATATTTCCATGGATAAGCTTCGTCTTATCTCGATAAACGTCACTCTATCGTTACCCTGCATCGATGCGACTATCTAGTGGAATTTATTGTAAAGCAAAAGCTTCTCACAGAACCCCATCTCTGCCCATGACATTCAAAGGTTTTAAACTCGTAAGAAACGATAGTGTAAACTGTGTTGGGGGAGATGTATTGGGTAAAAGATCATATTATTTCCAAAAGAAAACCCTTTTGTTTCTGAAATATCGATAAAGTCGAATTCAAAAATTTGGAATTTCTTAAAGTGGTCGATATTAGAATTTCATTGCCAGGTGGGGATAACATTTTCATTATCTCTGCCTATGCAACTGGTCAAAATATTCTCAAATTCAAGTAAGAGCTCGATACTTTATTTGAAGTACCCGGAATGAACAGGCTGTAATTATTATGTTTTTGTCGGTGATCTGAATGCCTGGCATACAAAATGGCTGGATGCCATCAATAATCTGAATGGTGCATTCCTGAAAACGCGGATAACTGAGAACCAAATCGAATTTAGGTGCAATCTTTATGGGTCGGTGCTTACTCCCGGCGTTTTTCAAGTACCTGCTTCACAATGAACAATTGATAGTGGCACAAATTTGGTATTCCATCAGGACCCGAACCAACATTAATGCCAAAGTGAGCAGTATACTTTAAACTTCTGATGGAGGAGTCACGATAGATTGCAAAATAGGGAAAGGAGAAGGACACGATGCATATTTAGTGGGGCTTGAAACCTTAAATGAAGAGGAAAAAAATTGAGCAAAAATTCCACAGGGAGCTTGCTCATCAAAAGCTTGACAGTTATGCCATGAGAAGATATTAGGGTTGTAGGATGTTGTTTTCAGGGAACGGATGTATGACCAGAAGGGCTTAGGTCTATTAGATTGCAGTGATGTTTTAATCATATAATGATAAGATCGAATCGTGTTCTTTACCGGTTTTTTGGCATCTTTATGAAGCAGTCGGTAGTTAGCAAGGTCAGTGTCAGAGTTGGAATACTGAAATTTTCTACGCGCCTGGTCCTTTAAATAAAGAGCGCCAGAGACTTCCGCCGAAAACCAGCTGGGGCTCTTTTTCCGAGGGGAATGGCAGGCAGGTACGTGTTTTATAATTATGCTACTGAGATTTCGGTAGAAATTAGATAACGTTGAATCGACATCTAGCTGCTGTAGCAATGAATTCCAGTCAATACTATCCAGCTCTAGCTGGATGGCTGCATAGTTGGCTTTGTGAACATTAAATTTTGGGTTAGAAGGGAGTGCGTTTGGACTGAGGTGCGAGAAAAGATAAATGAACCTCAAGTAGAGGATGATAGGGATACGGTTTTACATATTCGGATGAGGATTTGAGATTGAGGAGATAGGGGCAGGGTTGGTAGCAAGGATGAAATCGAGAAGTTGGTTGTTTGTGCTTGGGATCGTATTGAATCGCGATAGGGAATGAAGCGATAAAAAAGAAGAAAACTGGATCATTGAGGGACGTGAGGGTACGAAAACTTATGTCTAAACTTACACAAGACATATTGAATTCCCCACAGATTAAAATAGTGTAGCTGATATTGCTGAAATAAGAAGAGGATTCAAAAAAAACGATTGTAAACGCGAAAAGGAGCATTGCAAAGGATGAACACGCAAAACAATACTAAACTTACGGCTTGAGAGATATAAATGAAGACAGTGATGCTTTCTACTGCAAGTGATGGGCTTAAAGTCAGAGCAGAGTTTGCTGCCTATAGCTTTAGCATCGTCTGATTCACCTGAAATCAAACGGTGAGAAAATATCAAAGCTGATGACGTCAGGAGTTAGATAGGCTTCTGTTAAAGAGATGAAATTATCACCAGAGATGGAAGAGGCAATTTCAATAGCCTCCAGCTAGGGTCACATGCCACCTACATTTTCATAGTAAAGATTGAAGCTACCAGAAGTGTTTCAAATATTAAAATTTAAATTACTATTTGAATAAAGGTTCGGTTGATCAGTTATTAAAGTCTTGCAAAAAGCTCACCACATAACGAAAATTTCTACTTTTAGTTGCCCCAAAAGGCTTAATTCCACCTCCAAAGGCTTGATTCTAAGAGGCCAGTATTCTGGGTGAAGAACTATGCTGCAGTTTGAAGATACATTTCGCTTGAAGGAAACTATAATCCTTCCCTCAATGTTATCCTCTGTCAGTTTGTGGCAGCTGATGATCTTTACAGAAGGTCCAAGCTATTATGAACCCTCTGCTTTCTCTTGGTGTAATTATGTGGGCATCATTCTAGCCTTCAGTAGCAACAACTTTAGCTATTGGTAATAAATTCCAAGACTAAAACAATTTCACATATCTATTCTGAGATAATAAAAATTACCCGACTTGTTAATAAGTTGAATTCTTTTCATGTTCATATTCTAAACATTGTTTGGAATATTCCTAAGGGTTTGTTTTGTGAGCTTGGCTTTTAAAATTTCGAAGAGTTTTCCCACGTTCTCCCTATTTAGGCCTTGCCCCCTTGCAATGGATAATCCTTTGGCTTGGCGTATGGAAAGACCTTTGTTTCTTTCTAGGAATGACTTCAACCAACCGTAGCCAGCCATTGTCTCTTTACAAAAACAATTAGGTATTTTCAGTTTTTTGGCAAACTTGAGTGCCATCGATCGAATCAAAGTGCAATCAGATATGAATCTAGCTGCTGCAAGGTGTTTTATGTAGAAAACTAATTTCCTTTCGCACTCTTTATCAAGCATTGATGGAGGCCCTTATACACGTTTTCCAAAGTCACCCAAGCACTGCTGCCTAAGTAATGTTTTTTTTGGAATACCAAAAGCCCTGGATGCTGTGTTCAAGTCAAGTTTATTGCTATTTAACTTCAAGATAGCTCTTCTTAGCACCTCTTCAGTCCAGGACCATTTTGGTGCAATACACCTTTGGCATATTCTAAGAAAGTAAATAGTATTGAATTGGCTTATGTGATCGATTTGACGTTTGTTGGGTGCATCTCACCGTATATGACGAGAGAAATGCACCTAGTAACGAAAATGAGTCGTTTGCCAACTATTCACTAAATTATGGCTAAACAACTGAAACTATTTTACGTATCTTAAACATTAAACGTACGCACACGCATCTTAACTCTATGCCACTCACAATATACGCACCTTGCATAACTACTTTTGGCTAGAGATTCTACAACAATACAAATATTTAGTATTATTTTCTACAAATAACACGCTCAATCACGCGTTCAGCTTGAAGCACCAAAGTTAACACGCGCCTTCTTTCCCTATCCAAATCAAACTTACCTTCCCACAGTTCCATCATTACACATTCCCAGACAAATTCATTTCAACATACTCGCACGTTTCATATTTCTTTCCTATTTCGCGGATTCGCTTCTATGAAAATTTCTACATACGTTTCATATTTCTTTTCTGTTTCGCAGATGAACTTTAAACATTGCATAGATTCAGCAATTTTGTTAGTGTCACGTTTTGTAAAGTAAGCAATTGTAATTTTTTAAATACGAGGTAAACTGAATTATTGTGAGTTGTGTAAAAGATTCGGAATAAAGCGGTTACTTAGCATTAAAACGTTTTTTTTTGTTTTGAACGGCTCGAAGTAAGTCTCCATAACTGGCGCTCGAGCAGTTATTTAATGTCCAAAAAGTAAAATAGGTAATAAAGTGCTTGGCTAATCGCGGACATCATAAAAGTTAGAAAACGCGTTTCCGAAAGTGAATGTTTTAAATTAATCAATAAATAATAATTAAAAACAACTCGTCGGACGCGTGATTACACTGTTTAAGGAAATCAATGAATAAGCCTTTTTCGCGTCTTAAATCTCTTGTTGAGGCTGGCAAGAGAGCTAAAGTGTTCATCAACAACATATATAAAGTGTTCATTAACAAAAAACCCAGAAGGAAGGAAACAAGGAATCCGTTGCCAACTATAAATTGCTTAGGAGAACACCTATACATTGGTCAACGGAAAACACAAAGGAAGTAAATGAAACGAAAAGGAAGCCCAGTGATTCAACCTGTACCCCAGTAGGCTCAGGCGAAAATATATCGATCAAAGTTTGAAGCCAATAAGGAGAATGATAGACGGTCCACATATTTTGGATTCAATCATTTTTTTGTAAGTTTACCTCGTTTTCCTAAATTAAATTAAATGAAATTTTTTTATATTCAACATTTCACAATTATATTTTTTATCATTAAATTTCTTACAAACTTGAATATTTCACATAAAAAGCGTTTAAATTTAGAGAAAAGTGTAAAACAAAGTTGTTGAATCGGTGCGTTCTAATCGCGCATTCTTCCGATCTACTGTTCTCTCATCCTTGTCACTTCTAAAGCTCTTGAAAATTATCCGATTTTTTTTTCTAAAACAAAAATGGAAGCTATACAGGCAACCCTTACACAACTCACCGGAGCGGTTAATGCTCAAAAAGAGCAAGTGAAAAGTTTGGAGAATACGTTATCTCAAATGGAGCGGAAATCCGCTAATCCTGCTGACGAGCCGCAGCAGACTTTATCGCGCCCTAAAACGGCTCAGGACCTCGACTAAATTAAGAAGCTTCCTGACTCCGTTATGGATTTACTAACTTTCGACGACAATCCCATTGAATATATATCATGGGTACATAACGTCGAAACCACCCTTGAGGATTATAGTATTGTCCGCAACAAGCCTATCTACGCGGCAATACTTAGACATATTAGGCAAAAAATAAGAGGCCCAGCAGACGCTTACAACATATTCGACAATGATTGAGCTAGCACAAAGAGGTGTTTGTCCCTCCACTACGCGGATAAACGCGATTTCCGCACTCTGGAACATCAGTTACATGCGATGGTCAGAAATAATAGGAGTGTTGACGAATTTAAGCTGCCGTGAATCACCAACTTTCTCTACTGATAAATAAAATCAAGGTAGAGGACTATTTGCAGGAAACGGTTGCTACTCTTAGTGAAAATTATCGCGAGAAAGCTCTCGATGTTTTCATTCGTGGTATCGGTGGTAGTCTCTCTGGAATATTAATGGTACAGGGACCCAAAGCCTTGCCGGAAGCATACGCCGCCTGCTTGGAACTCCAAAATGTCAATTTCAGGAATTTTCAGTTGCACCCTTATAATTCTTTTTCAGCACCTGTGAACCAAACTTTTGCACCCAACAAAACTTTTAAGCGAGTACCTGTAGGTAATAGAATTTTAGATAGTCAAGATAGAAATAAAATTTATAACGCTCAACATAACGCAAATCGGTTTCTCACTGCTAACCCCGTACCTCCTAGACCTAGTCAACGTAAACCCCCTGTGCCTATGGAAATTGACCCTTCAATCCAAAAGTGCCAGGTTGACTATATGAATAAACCCTTGCATCCCCTAGCGCTGAAACGCCCAAACGATTCGATCTCTTACCCCAGAAAAGCGCAGCGTTTATACAACATCCAAACTCCTGAAGAAGATACCGATGAAAATTTTCAACAAGACTTTGAGGTTGCATATGAGGACTCAAATTTAGAGATTTCAAACTTAGAGGACTACCAAGATGTATCCGACCTAAATTTTATGATGGACGCCTCTCTAGCGTCCCCTTCATAGAGTATGCTACAAGAGATGGCCAGACGCAAAAATTCCTTATCGATACAGAAGAACTTCATCTCAACTAAATTAAATCAAAATTCAAAACGTTTAAAAGAACCATTCACAATACACTCAGCAGCAGGCACAATCCAAATAACGGAAAAAGTGAGCGGACGATTCTTCAAAAGTTTCGGAATAAACAAAATTTTGGACTTTTGCATTTTACCTGGCTTAAAATCATTCGACGCTCTAATAGGCGACGACACACTGCGAGGCCTGCAAGCAATTATCGACAGGAAAACGGTGTTTGGATTATAGAACCTGACATTAAAATTCCCCTGAAACCAAAAAAATCCAAACAAATTTACAATTTACAGGCCAGATGTAATCATTTAGGAAAAGATCTTGCAACTAAATTACAATCAGTAATTGATAAGTTCTCAAATATTTTCGGACCAATCTCTGACAAAGAAATAATTGACAGTAGCATCAGGGCAGAAATCAAAACTACAAGCGAAACCCCAATTTACACAAAATCATATCCTTATCCAGTTAATGTCAGATCTGAAGTCGAGTCCCAAATAACGGAAATGCTAGAAAATGGAATTATCCGACCCTCGAAAAGTCCATATGATTCCCCAATATGGTTAGTGCCTAAGAAAGCCAATTCAGAAGGGAAAAAACAATACAGCCTCGTCATTGATTTCAAGCGGCTGAATGCGGTTAGATCGTCGATACATACCCAATTCCCGATATAACAAATACTCTGGCTAGCTCTGGTCAATCAAAGTACTTCACTTTGCTCAATTTAACATCCGGATTCCACCAAATGCGTATGAACGAGAAGGACATCGAAAAATGGCATTTTTACAGCCAACGGGAAGTACGAATTCACGAGACTCCCATTCGGGCTCGAAAATGCAACAGCAATCTTCCAGAGAATGATCGACGACATCCTAAAACCATTCATCGGGAAGATACGCTTTGTTTTTTATCGACGATATAATTATTCTTGGCGAAACGGAGGAAGACCACTTCCGAAATATGGAAACAATATTTTCTCAATCAGAGAGAGCTAACCTAAAGATCAATCTGGAAAAATCTTCCTTCTTCGAAAAGAAGGTTGAGTTCTTGGGTTACATTATTTCGGAAGATGGAGTCCTTCCGGACACAAAAAAAATTTCCGCAATATCCAGAATCAAACCACCGGAAAATTGAAAAGATTGGCGTCCTATTATGGAAAATTCGTGAAGGATATTGCAAAGGTTGCAAAACCACTAACACAATTAACAAGAGGAGAAAACGCTCAAGTGAAGCCGAATCAGTCGAAAAAACAAGAAATTAAGCTGGGAAAAATAGAACTAGAAGCATTCAATGCTCTAAAAAATCTCTTAACTTCCTCCGAGATATTAGCATTTCCAGACTTCACGAAAGCTTTCATTTTGACCACAAACGCATCTAATCATGCTATAGGTGCCCTTTTATCGTAAGGAGAGATTGGAAGGGATAAGCCCATCATTTATATTTCAAGATCTCCCAATAAAACAGAGGAAAACTACTCGACGGGAGGAAAGGAAATGCTGGCAGTTGTGTGGGCTCTCGATAAGCTGCGAACAAACCTATATGGTGTGAAAAAAAGTCAAAATCCTCACCGATCACTAGCCCTTAACCTTCGCTCTCAGCAACAAAACCATAACGCCAAGAATGGAAAGCCAGAATCGAAGAATATAATTATGAGCTTGTGTATAAGCAAGGGAAAACCAACGTCGTGGCTGATGCCCTATCAAGACTTCCACTTGAAGCTCATACCTTAATAGGAGATTCTGGGACAATGCACAGTGCAGATGAGGACAGTAAAGACCTTACACCTTGCGTTGAATCTCCAATAAATGTTTTCAAGAGACAACTAATAATATCACAAGGGAAAAACACCATTGCCCATGAAGAACCCCATCCTGCATACCAAAGATACTACATTCGTCTCGATTCGATCACAAAAAGAAGCCTAACCCAAATATTGAAGGAATATTTAAATCCGAACGTAATTAAAAAAAAAAAATTCTAAATACGTTTCATATTTCTTTTCTGTTTCGCAGATGAACTTTAACCATTGCATAGATTCAGCAATTTTGTTAGTGTCACGTTTTGTAAAGTAAGCAATTGTAATTTTTTAAATACGAGGTAAACTGAATTATTGTGAGTTGTGTAAGAGATTTGGAAAAAAGTGGTTGCTTAGCATTAAAACGTTGTTTTTTTGAACGACTCGAAGTAAGTCTCCATAACTTCAATAGAGACTGAAGTGAAACTAGCAGTATGTCTAAAAGTGTTATGTGATTTTGAGTAGCAAAATTTAGAAGTGGTACACCTCTTGCCAAATTGGCCTCAATATTAAAGTTGTATAAAAATTAGACAGATTCACTCAAAAGGCTCATTTAAAATGGCCGTCATTTTGTTTTATGATACTGATGTCACGCTTTGACCCCCTGGGCACTTATTAGGCCATTTTAAGACGTATTTTGAATAGATCTCAGTGATACGTTTCATGAGACATCCCACTTAACTGCCTTTAATGTCAACATTTTTGTAAGTGTCACCTCCCTTTACGGTGAGACCCCCCTTAAAACTCTTTGAAAAACTATTCACCCCAACATTTCCAAGAAGTCAGCCCTTTTGAACTTTTCACAAAGCCTAATATGGCTGTAGCTTCAATCGGTTCGAAGAAAACCTGTTGTAGCATACAGACGGGTGGACGGCGGACAAATAGACATATACAAAACCTTAAAAATCCCGAAAATCTTTAACACATACTGCGCAAAATAAACATACCAACCCTTCTCATAAAGACTACATTGAACAAAAGATTCTATTCCCTCAAACGTTTACAATGCAATCACTATGATTATAAAAAGCCAGTAAATTCGCAAAAATGGCTCAGTATACTTTAGTAATTATCTCTCAACGCCATTAATTTCTTCCCATAAATGCGGATGAAAGTGAAATAATTGAAAAAGTTTTTCTCTGAGAACTTTCACTAGGCCTTTTCGCATTTTCACTCCACGTTAAAATACTTAGCGAAAATATGCTTCAACAATTTCTTAGGACAGGCTTATTCATGCTTGTACAACAATAGGGATCTCATTTCGTCTATCGATTTTGTTATCCTCATTCTCAGCTCAATATCGTAAAGTTGGACGTTATGGAAATGAACTAGTTATGAGCACTTAAGCTTTATTTAACACTGCTGCAGTGGAACGACAGAATTGTCTTGTGAATAAACAGACAGATTTTGTGGGGATATACTCGTAGTTGAGTGTGGTATAATACATTACGATTTTATAGCCAAGTTGTCAAAATGCTCAAAGATTTAATATATGTAGATAATCACATACGGTTACAACTAGGCATGTTGATTCAGGAAGTTGCTGACATTACTTTAAAAGTACAGAAGATTATTACTTTCAGTAAAAATTCTGGATAATTAGGATAGATGTAATTTCTGCAATCCATATTTTAGTTTATAACTTCGCCAAAGCTATTCCTTATTTGATCCTTTAACTACCAAATATAATTAAGAAACAAAGCATTTTTAATAGCAACTGAAAATAATTAAAGGCTCTCTTCATTTTAATTAGTAATGCTCATATGTACGTTCCCTTAATTGATTGTATTTTTGAAGCATCATTTTATTAGAAGGCTCTTGTGACAATTGCACTTAATGCTCATCTCAAGTAGACAGTGAAGTATAATATAGCTGAAGAAATGTTCCGACTAAATGTTTTGTATCATTGAAGCGTGATTTCATAGCTTGATGCTTGAGTAACTTTGAATGCCAGAGGCAATAGCTCAAGATCAACGAATACGAGCATATGCTTCTCATAGTACGATAGAGCTACGAGTTATTATTCCTCCTTCCACGATATTTTATACTATGAAATGAAAACAAAAGGATGTCAGAAATAATGACACGTGTCATACAGTGACATCACGTGATAGCTCCTGCACTTGGTCATACATTTCAGTGATGCATTATACCTACTTGGTTTTAATTGTAGAGAAGTTTGGTGTTCATAGGCTACTTCAACTATTTAAAAAAAAATTAATTTAGTTTGAACTTATACCTGTATGTACAATGAACAAAACATTAAAAATACTGATAAAAAAATTTAGCCATAGAGAGCTCAAGTAAAATAAAAAATATAACGACAAAAGATGTCGCAGGAGAGCATTTCTACTACTTATAGTTATTTAGCTTTCACATCCCGTCGATCATGGATCAGACAAAAAGTTCTTTTTCCTATCATTAGTCTGTGGAAATGACGAAATCAATATTACCACAGAATCTAGACAGAAGTAAAGCTTCGAAAATGTTAACTTTACCAGCACAACGGCCTTGAGGTAATTGAAATTATATTATCCTATACAAAAACATTCGAACAAGCTAAGTAAGTGAATTTATTATACTCGAAGCCATGTGGATAATTTAATTGAAATGTGAAACTTACCTTCTGAATGCATTTATTTTGTTGTTATTTCCATTTTTAGAACCTGAGAGGCGCTTCCTGGTCTTCGTTTATTTATATTTTTTCTTGCATCTGCTCAACCTTTCATGTAGGGCTTTCCGTCTTCCAACGGATGCATCCTCAGGTAGCGGATAGAGGGTGTTTTAACCGGCTAGCCGGCGGGTATGTGGGAAATAAAATACCACTCGTGGACCAAAATCGACTAAATCGAAGGGCTGACAATGCCCAACTTAATAATTACTTGTCATGGAACCAGGACAACAGCCTCGGATCGGATTGGATAAACGGCAACGACTATCGCACCGTATGAAGGACTTTTGTTTTGGAACTTTGTTTGATCAATAAATAGACCAAGTGCACTGCGACAAATTCTGAATAAAATAAAAACAAGCAGAATCAAAATCCTCGCAGTGCAAGGAACCAGATGGCCCAGTGAAGACATATTTGGCATGCGAACGCACATTGTGTTTAAAAGCTATCATTGTTGACAACTCATTTAAACAAATTATCACTGATCTTAAGCCCAATAACGAAACGCTCTGTGCGATTCGTATCAAGACCCAATTCTGTAAAGTATGGCAAGTCAACTGTTATGCACCAACAGAAGGCAAGGGAGAGGCAATCAAGGATGAATTTTCCAGCACTTTGGAACGTACTGTCGATGCACTCCCGTTGAATGACATTTAAATTGTTCTGGGTGACCAATACTAAAATGGTTAGAGCATGAACGCATAAACCGAAGGTCCCAGGTTCAAATCTCGTTGAGAGCAACGTGATTTAGTTCAGGGGATTTTTCGGACAGACTACGAGTGTTCACTCAGTGATGATATGTACTGATTTAATCAGATCATATCATAGCTGAGCAGGCACACGGGAGCGTGGTACTGACCAAACCAACTTAAAAAAAAAAAATCAATACAGTCATGAAAATGAGATACTCTAACTATCTCTAAGTGAAGGCCCGAGAGGGGCTGTAGTGCTACAAAGAAGAAAGAAGAAGAAGTTTTACAGTAAGCTGCAGACATCGATAAAAGAACGTCGGCATCCTAAGATAGTCGCACATTCAACCAGATCAACCATGTTCTCCTACAAACACGAGCGGTCATCAGTACTCTCAACATGCACTCGTTTTGCGGCACGGTCTATAATTTGGACCAATACCTTATAAGGGTCCAGTTTCAATGCCGCGTCTTCAAGAGCTGTCAATAAAGAGCATCAGCCCGAGTAGAAATCAGTTTTGACATGCCTAAATGGGCATTAGGGTTTAATACGGAAACTGTGGGGCTTGCCTAAGTTTGGCATGACTTATCGGAATCTAATAGGACATGCCTTATGTGGGCCTAATTAAGTATGTTTGACTTAAGAAATTTCGAAAATTTTGCATTTTGTTGAAATTTGGAGAGTGAAAAAAAAATATTCAAATGAAATATTGCAATTGAAAGTGAGATTAGGAACTCTTCACATTTTGTCAGTTTGGGCATGCCTAATGCGGACCTGATGGGGCATACCTAAGTTAAGCATGCCTATTGCAGATCTGTTGAGGGCCAATTAGGCATGCCTAAACTTGCTCAGTTTAGGATTTGCTTAGGAACTCCATTAGGCCCTAATGCCAACCGCAACGCTTTACCTCATCAATTCCTAAACACAACGTCCTTAGGCACCGATAAAGCTTTCCAAATTAGCGCCTAATGGGGTGTTCCCAAACAATTCCTAAGCAGAAAAATCTTTTTTGTGAAAAATGTGAGCAACGCTAACATTTCTTTGTAAGAAATTAGCCTTTTACGTACATTTGTCAGAAACTATAGTTTGAGGAACATTCGTCAAAGATGAAACTATTACGAACACTTGCCAAAAAAAACAAGTTGTAGTAGTAGGAGAGTGCTCCAGCCAGAAGGGTCATATAAAACAATTAGTAAATCAAACAATATATTCTGCATATCAAAACTTGACTTATATATAGATTCCATAAATTGAGTCCGAAGAATTATTATTGTTATTATATTTTTATATTCGCCGCCATTTTGTTTCAAGTGTTTTGATACCGTTGTTTAATTAGCCATGATACCACATCAAAAATCAAATGTTTATCAAGATTCCTACATATTTATAGTGGCTAGGTCCGTGGCAAACGTGTATCTCTCTAGTATCAAGTGTTAATATTGTTGTAATTGTTAAATATTCAATCGGCTATAACTTGACTGCTTATTGTTCGATTATTGTGAAATTTTCAGAACGCATACAATTGCTTTCAAAAAACTTAAACTGTAGCTCTTGGGAAATTTAAGAGTCCCATTTTGATTTTATAGGCAAAAATGTAAAATTTATAAGTTGTACTATTATTAACAAAGTTGATCGAATTTAGACTTTTGAGGTATTTGTTACCCTTGTGCTCTTAAAGTCTCACCTCTATGATTTTTTTCAGATTTTTGCAAGGGGGGACACACAAAATTTTCGTACATTTCCCTTTCCCCTGCACCCCTCAGCTTTCATCAAGGCCTTTCATTTCATATCCATATTGCCTACATGCGATGAAACTTTTTTGGGGGGCCACTCCTCTATATGGGGAGACCCCCCTTGAACATCTTATAAATTTTTTTTTTGTGATGAAACTTTGAAGAGGGCATCACTTTACACCTACGTATACTTATACAATCTTATGTTTCTAGCTTATGCAGTTAGCGAGAAAAAGTAGTGTGACACACGGACGGACAGACGGACAGACAGGACGCGATTTTAGTTGGGTCTTGTAAAATGATTTTACAATACACTAAAAAATGGGTAAACAGAGCCGCGCTCACGTCAAAAGGCTTTTGTACCCTTGTCTTCTACAAAATGCAGTCACCAGCAACGAATAAAGTCAAGAAACATGTCAAAGAGATGTGCACGTTTAAAAGAAAATACATTGTTTCTCCATTGTTTCGCCATTTTGATGAAGAATAAGAAAAATCATCCAAATCATGAATTCCCAAAAAATTATGTTATTGATCTTATTTGAAAACTTTAAGAAGCTCAAACCAAAACTGCAGTGTCTGATTCGATGGAAAGACCAAAAAATACCAAAATCATGTGCTATTGGTATTGTAATTGAGAAATTTCAAATGACTATAACTTCCGTGTATATCATTCCATTTTCATCAAACTTACAAAGTATAAGGCCCATTAGTAAGACTACTTAAATATCGAATTCCGATGATTTTAAGGGTATCCGTACGACTTTATTAGGAAAAATGTGAAATTCAAAGATCATACTATTATCAACAAAGTTCAGCGAATTTCTGCTTTGAAGGTATTTGGTGTTGTTGTACTCATAAACACATACCTTCATAATTTTTTTCAGATTTTTCTTATCAAAGGTGTCCAATTGCGAGGAGGAAACCAATTTTTCTTGTATTTCCTCTCCTTGTGCGCCCCCTTAAGCAAATAATGTCAGTTTCTGTTTGAAAAGCTTTCATCAAGACCTTCAATTTGATACCCATATTGACTACCTTTGATGAAATTTTTTTTTTTCGGTGTCTTCTCCCCTACATGGGAGTAGTACCTTATAAAAAGTTTTTGTAGTTGAACTTTGAAGAGAGCGCCATTTCACACATACATACAAAATTTGATGTTTCTTGATTAAGTAGTTTGCGAGACAAATTGCTGTGATACACGGGCGGGCGGACAGGCGGACACACGGTCACGATTTTAGTAGGGTTTTGTAAAGTTATTTTACAAAACTCTAAAAAAATAGTTTTGTGATAGTTTGGCGTGTTAAGATCGTTTAAAGAAAATTTCACGATTATTTTAATTATGTTATGATAGTTTCTTGAGAGTTTTATGATCATTTCACGGTTCGCTAACAAAAAATCCGTCTCCTGGGTAACCATTTCCTTCACTTTACAAATAAGGTTCCAATTTCGGTGGTGATGGGGCTTGCCTAAACAGTTTATAGTCTAGGCAGTGATGGGGCACGCCTAAATCTTTCCTGATCCAAGCGTTGATGATTCTTGCTTAAACTTTTACTAAATACGAATTTCTTTTAGTGTAAAAAACAAACAATCCTTAAATTCTTGGTAAGAATTTAAATAGTTACAATTTCCTTCACTTTGTAAAAAAAAATCAACTTAGGCGGTGATGGTGCTTGCCTGAACAATTCCTTATTTAGGCAGTAGTGGAGGTTGCCTAAAATTTCGTGGTAATAAATTACAATCATACGTAGAATATTAGAATGCATAGCTTTAAATACTTTGAAGATGGTGATGTGGAATTGATAAGTTTTTCCCAAGTTAGGCATGCCTGCAGCGGGCCTAATCGGGCCCTAATGCGGCATGCCTTATGTGGGCCTAATGGGGCTCTATTGTGGCATGTCTAAATTGAATCAAAATATTTAACTCCATTTGCATTCGCACCAGGGCCGTGTTGTTGAGGTTATATATATATATATATATATATATATATATATATATATATATATATATATATATATATATACATATATATATATATATATATATATATATATATATTTATATATATATATATATATATATATATATATATATATATATATATATATATATCTATAAGTGTGTATATATATATACATACATATCGGTTTGAATTTTCTTTAAAAATGTGGCAATTGGTAAGTATTTGGTGAAGTGACGAGAATAGTAAGAATTATGAACAAATTTATATCTTATGTGTTGATTTTCCCAAGAAAGTTGTTTGTGTTTAGGAACTGTTTGGGCAAACTCCATCACGACCAAAATTAGAAAGTGTTCAGGCAAGCCGCAATACTGCCTTAATTAGGAACTACTTAGGCAAGCCCCGTCACTGCTTTATTTAGGCAGCAAAGGATAATGGGTTACGTTCGGCATGCCTAATTAGGCATGCCTAATTAGGGCCCAGTGATGGCCTAAATTGATTTAGGTTCGGGAGTTATGATAGCTCAGTAACGTGCACATACATGTTAGCGATGGAAAATCGTTTCAACATGTTCCCGTAGGCGGGAGAAAGTAATGATGATATAAAAACCATATGGAAAACAGTAAGAGATGCGGTAACACAAGAAGCCAAAGAGGTGTTGCGGCACCTGCCAAAGAAAAGTAGGAACGACTGGTACGATAAAGAATGCTAGCAAGCGATTAAAAACAGGAATCACGAGGACAAATATATATCCAGTGACTAACTCCGGTCATAGAAGAACAAAACAAAACCCTTCGACGTTACCCTAAAAAAAGGTGCTGAAGAAAGAAACAACAGACTGTCAATACAAAGATCTAACAGATAAACAAAAGCATAACGAACATGAAGTTAGATCGGCATATGCCCCTATTAAAAGACTAAGAGATGGCTTCAATCTACAAACAAGTTTTTGCAAAAGTGTACAAGGGGCAATCATAGGCAACCTGTTGTGAACATTCCAGAAGCAAAGCAAGAGGTTCCGGTCTCATCAGCAACTAGAGGCGAAGTACAGGTAGCAGTTCGGGACTTTAGAAAAAATAAGGCTCCTGTAATCGATGGAATAGTATCAGGGAGACTTTTGAAGTGGACGGTCTCCAATATACCAAATAGTCTTAGTAAAGTTGGTGCTCAAAAAGTACTGAAAATATAACATCGATGTCCACCAACTTTTTGTAGACTTCAAGGAAGCATACGACAGTGTTGACAGAAATGCGCTATACAAAATACTGCTTGACTTCCAGGTTAAGGTAAACGGTGAATTAACGGATAGCTTTATATAAGAATCAGACTTAAAACAAGAAGATGAACTAATGCTCTTTTATATTGTGCTAGAACACACCATCAGGAAGACATCAGCGGAAACCACAGATATACTAATGTTCAAGCCCACACGATTGGTAGCATAGGCCGATGACGTCAATAGTATGGCACGTTCAATTTTAGACGCCAAAGGAGCATTTCTGAGCCTAAAATCTGATGCAAACCGATTTGGCCTACAAGTTAATGAAACCGAAGCTAAAGATATGACTCAAACAATGAAGAAAACTCCAGTTTGACAAAACCAGACCATAGCCAACTACAGCTTTGAAAATTTAGATAATTTTGCTTATCTCGGAGCCAAACTGAATAGAAGAAGCGCCAAAAAGGACGAGATTAGATATCGCATAAACACCGCAAATAAAGCTAAACACTCCATAATTTTCATTCTAAGGTCCAGAGCGGTGCACAGGCAAAATAAGCTTCGTGCTTGCCAGTTACTAGTCAATACTGTGCAGTTATATGGAAGGCGAACAAGGAACCTGACGAGGAGTCCGAAAACGCAGTGAATATGTTTCAAAGAAAAGTACTCCGGAAAATTTACGACTCAGTAAAACAAGATGGGATTCGGCGAATTGATTGCTGAGATTCTAACACATAAAGATTTAAAATAATCCAAAATCAAATGCATGCTATCAAAATGGCGGCCTCCAAAGGTCAGAAGGTAAGCGCAATTCCGTATTTAAGTAAAATTTGAAATAATGAAAATTTTTCATGGAAGCGGTTTAAATGGCTTAACTTTAAAGTATTTATAAAGTAGACCAGTTGTAGGATATTTTCAAATATTTTTATAACACCCCAAAAACTATAAAACCGTGACCTATCTGTCCGTCCGTTCGTGCGTCACAGGAAGTTTTCTCGCAAACCAAATGTGCTAGAATGATGAAATTTTCTACCTAGGTCAAAAGTGGTACCTCTAAAAATTTGCGGTGCAAGAAAATATTTTAAGGTGTTTAAGAGGCTCTCCCTTTCTAGTGGACCACTTAATTTTTTTTTACGTCCTAATGCAGCCAAATTTCTCAACGGCTTCCGATGAAATATGATATTATATGTTATTAAGGCAAGCTTATTTTACCTGCAAAGAATCATGCCAATTGGATGACAAATAAAAAGTCAAAAACATACAGGTTTGTATTTTTAGCAGCCGTTTTCAACAAAAACTGTTCAGAGTGAAACTCCAATTCAAATAAGATTCAGCACAGCAGTTGAGACTAAACGATTGACATCTGTGAAAATAATCAAATAGCAAATGCTCGAATTCATAAGAATGGCCCCTCATGGTTCAGAAATGAATCAAAAATGTTCATATTAATGGCAACGCAAACGTGGGCTAAACTTTGATGGAAATCTTTTAAAATTAACTATTTGAGCTATTTAAGCCGACAAGTTATCACCATTGTGTGGTAACCACTGAGTAATGTGTAAACAGCGAATGTTCAAAGGGCGAAAGCTGTATTTATACATTTATAATAATTTATTATTCGCAGATTATCAATCAGCAACCCATAAGTGTGCAACTGAATTTTATTAGCCTATATTTATGCCTATAGAAAGGGTCTCTCAACCCGAACATCAGCAGATTCTTTTAATGTTAACAAATACCCATGTAATGCTACAAAAATTTCAGTAATAACAATATTAGCAGGCAAACCAAATTCTTTTTTGAAATCTTACGCTAGATACGGGAAATTTACCTTTCGGCCTAGTGATTCCAACGGAGACTTTTTTAATGAGGGCTCACCATAACAAATACATATCATCACAAAGCACGTGTGACAGAAATAGTGTTGACCACTGTTATCTGAACGTTACCAAACACTAACGATTCTTTCATGGATATTATGGGTCAGTCTATAATCTTTTCGTGTATTCTCTGCAAAAACTTGAACTACCTAATAAATTTGAAGTTCTCTGCCGTAGACGGTCTCAAGCCCGTTTGTGAGTGGAGTAGGGAACCCCCTTGTTTTCCGAACCCACCGTTTCCATGATTCCCAATCTCAAACCACCTAATTAAATGGTAGCCTGGTAACGGAATCGAAGCAATAGCCATACACAATCAAAACCAGATTGACCATGTTCTGATCCTAAAAAGTTGATCCTCGAGCATACTTGACGTCCGTACACACCGATGAGCCAAGTGCAACTCAGATCATTGCTTGATCAAATTAACCTATTGATGTCTCATTCAAAGGTATATTCGGGAAAGATCAGTCCGCTACAAAAATTTGACATTTAAAGGCTCCAAAGATCGTCTGCAGCCAAAAATTTCACGGAGACCCTCGACAACCAGCTGGCCCCCATTTTATCAGACGCATCGTTGAAGACAAGCAACGAGCTCTGGATAAAAGTGAAAGTGACTATTAAAACTGTGGCAAAACAGACGATCTGATATCAAGCCCGGTGCAAGAGAAATGAGTGGTTTGATGATGAGTGCCAGAATGCGTTAGATGAAAAGAATCAGGCGTATAAAGATTAAGTAGGTAGGAAAACCAGGACGGGAAGAGAGCACTATAAACATCTCAGAAGAATAGCGAATAAGATGATTGGGATTAAGAAAAGAAAATTCTATGATGACCAATTGAGAAGTATAGATGTAAGCCTAGCAAGCCGCAACACAAGACAAGTATGCAAAGTAGTGAAAAGCCTGAAGCATGGCTATCAGCCCAAAACCATGCCCTGTGATGATGCTATCGCCAATATTATCGCAGATGAAACCAACATTAATAAAAAATGGGCACAGCTCCAGAGCATCGAAGTCTATAGATGTTTGCGGACAGCTTTCGTTGGCCCTACCAACTCTAGATGAAGTTTGTCCCATCATCAAAGCCCAAAGGAATTATTCAGCGCCAAGCATCGATAAGGTTCCTGTGGAGCTCATCAAATATAGTGGCAGCAGTGTTTATAGAGCTATTCACAAAGACATCCGGTGCATCTGGTAACAAGAGCATATGCCGAAAGAGCGGCGCTAATCAATTATAAACTACAGAAACATATCACTACTTTGTAGGGCGTACAAACTATTTTCAATAATCTTAGAAAATAAAATCGGATCATACGCCAAAAGTAATATTGGGGAGTATCAAAGTGGTTTTAGAGCAGGTAGATCGACAATAGACCAACTGTTCACAGTCAAGCAGGTACTTGAAAAATGCTGCAAGTTCAACAAAGACGTGCACCGAATTTTCATTGATTTTAAGCAAGCATACGACAGTATTGATCGTAACATACTATACCAAAAAATGCTTTCCTTTGGCTTCCCAGCCAAATCAGTCCGTCTTACCAAAATAACGATGACATTGATGACTTCCTAAATCTTTTGAATCACATATTGGACTAAAGCAGGGAGATGGGCTGGCCCCATTGCTATTCAATTTGGCTCTGGAGTACGTCATTAAAAAGCTACCCATCAATATACGAAGCACATTCCCTATACAAGTCGAGCCAAGTAGTAGCTTAAGCAGACGATATCAAAATTTTGTAACGGTCATTAACTACTGCCAAAGAACTCTTACTGAAACTCGACAGCGAAGCCAAACTAGAAGAGCTACAAATCAAGTAAAATTGAACAAAGCTCATGACGCAGTCGAGGATAACTACCTCAGATACATAAAATATCACACTTTGTGAATATAGTATCAAAAATATTTGCAAATTTCTGTATTTAGGCGCCAAAATAATGAAAACAGGTGATGAAAGAGACGAAATATGCCGAAGAATACAGCTCGCAAAGAAAATATTTTTTTCAGTTTTAACGATCTGGGAGACCAGCTACATACACAGGAAAATAAAGCTTCAAGTATACAAATCTGCTATGGGTATGAAATATGGACCCTAACTCAAACACCCGCAAATATATTGAACGCATTTGAGCGACGGATCCTGAGGCGAATAATCGGAGTGTAGCTAGACGGGGACCAATGGCGGATTCGATACAGCCATGAGCTGTATGAAATTTTTGCCAAATTGGAGGTCTCAATGATTATAAGACTGCGGAAGCTGCAATGTGCTGGGCATATGAATCGTATGAACGAGGATACCCAAAAAGGTGTTCGCTGGGAGAACTGAAGGCTGGAGACCAGTGGGGAGACTGAGAAAACGCTGGTCTGACTCGGTCGACGAAGACAGCTCATTACTGCTCGGACTTTGAAATTGAAGGACGCGGTTAGTGGATCGAGACAGTTGGATGCGCTTTTTGTAGGAAGCGAAGGCACGAGAGGAGCTGCAATGCTATGTAAAATACAATATTCAGTCTTATAGTGGTTTTTCTAAAGAATGGAATGAAGGTAACTACGGTCGTTTGGTAATGTGCACGTATTATTGTTAGGCTTGCCGTTAGTATGTTTCTCAAATAAAGTACGAATTTGTTGAATTTCAAGTTGGTCGCAGCAGAAACAATGCGATTAAAGGCTGGCAATTAAAATGAATCGAGTGAATTTGCCAAACCCTAGAATTCATTTAACATAATGACCATAAGGTTTTGATTCCACCCTAATTATTTCATGGAATCAAATGGGAAATAGACAAATGATTCATTTAGTAACAATGTTATTATGCAACGTTTATGATATGTTATCCTTGTACTCATGCGGAACCTTTTTTCAGCAGCTTTGTGGAAAATATTCCTACTTCAGAAAGAAACATATCACAACACCCCCCTTTACTTTTAAGCGTCAATCCATTTGCAGGAATGTATAATGAGAAAAAAACTGCACTTAGTAAATTTTCAAGTGCAAAGTTCCTCTTTTTCATATTTTCAGTTCTTTATTTTTTGGATGCTATTTTTTCCAGGTTCACTCAAAGGCAAAGCTAAAATCTAGATCTTATGATTCACACACTTTTCCATTGCAACCATTTTGTTCCTATTCTAAAATCAAAGCTATGAGTTTAAAATGTTATGGCTTATTATAAAAATGTACGATAAATTGGACACCTTTGATTCGAAAATATGAAAGGCTCCTTCTCGCGATTTGACAAAAAACCTGAAAAAATTAAGGAAGTTGATCTTTATGAGTACAAGACCAACAAATATCTCAGAAGTTAAAATTCGATCAACTCCGTTAATAATTGTACATTATGTCAATTTTACGTTTTTGTCTACAAAATTGAAAGGTTACCCTTAGATTCGCCAGAAATTTGCATTTGAATTATTTGGTATTAAACGCATTTTTTTCGAAAACTGCATAGGCTGCAAAAAGCGAAGTTACAGTCGAATGAAAATTTATCATTTAAAATAACAATAAAAGGTGATAATGTGGAGACATGGGTTTACAAAGAGCGCAGACACTAAAGATATGAGGAAATTTTGTTGAAAATTTTAGAAATGTTTTCATAATATTGATCTGTACTCATGATTACTCAAAAAATGAAGTCAATGCATAAAAAATAAAATTGCGGTGAATTGAAATACAAAATAACCGTTAATTAGTTTTCCGAGCTCATTTTGTAGAATATGTGTATGAGTTTGAGCTACTAATGATATTACAAGGCCCCCAGCAGATTGAAAATTTATCAATTGCAACAACAAAAACACGTGATATTATGGAGCCACGAATTTGCAAAAGATGCAGACACTACAGGTATGTAGGAATTTAGGTGAAAACTTCAAAAATGTTTTATAAGACTACCATGTTCTCATAACTACTCGAACAATGAGGTCAACACAAAGAAGTCATAATAACCATACATTATTGTAGTTTTCCGAGCTCATTTGATAGAATAGATGTATAAGTCAAGTTTTGATATCCAAAAGACGCTGTTTGATTTATTAATAATTTTACAATACGCTTCTGGCAGGAGCACTCTCCTGTAAATTGTTTCTTCTTTCATCGGGCTACCCATTTAACATGTGCATTTAATAAAATACTTTTATAAAACCCTGCTGTAATCCCGACATGTCTGTCTGTCCATACGTTTTTCCCTACGTCACAGAAAGTTTTCCAAAAACTATAATAGTAATAAACATGAAATTTCCAAATCAAGTCAAAATTTATGACTTCTCCAAAATTTGATACAAAAAAATCTTATCAAGTTTTAAGGAAGCCTTGATATAGAAGTGAAATTTTTAAAAAATATTGTAAAATGTATTTGATATGGGTATCTTGATGAAAACTTTCAAAATCAGGCATCAAAAGCATAGCAGCGAAAGTGAGGCACACATGCGTGTCAAAATAGTTTTTAGTTTTTTTTTAGTTATAAAATCAAAAGGTGGCCCTTAATTTTGAAATTACAGCAATAACAACAAGTCATACTGGAAAGATACATACTTCCGAACGCCCAAGAAACTACAGATTTGTTCGTAACTTCAAGAAAATTTAAAAAACGATACATCGCATTGATATTTAAAGTTGGGTACTGAAACAATGAGGTGTATATAATCTTAAAATATTGATATTCAAAGCGCACCGTATGTTATAATTCATTTACAAAATCTCCTAGTAGGTGCATTCTTCTGCTACTTACAGTTCTTTCGTTTCCCATGCGAATCCCCATCATGTAGTTATAGTTGCTGTAATTGAGTTTACGTGAAACACTGGCTGATGAATAATGGCATTGTGTGGCAACACTCAGTTTTTCAGTAAATAGTGGTTTCATGTTTTATATAAAAATATTATATATATAGTCAGCATTCTAGGAAGATAAAAGACTCTATCATTTATCTGATAATATTTTCTCACATCCTGACAGTGATGAGCTATATTTTTGGAAAGAATACTTATAAATCAACCCCCGATAAAAAGAGGAAGACAAACTTAAATCATAAAACACAGGAAATTGCCATTGAATATGTAAATTGACCGACTTAGAACCAGGATAATATAGCACATTCAAAATACTTTCTCTATATCACTATTGCTAGTCCCCTTGTCGTAGTTCACTGCTCCTGGGTTGAGTCTAAATATAAGTTCATAGTAACTTCCATTGTAAACAGTGTGGAATATACTCCCATGTAAACACTGAAAATGACATCAATGTGAATTAATGAGAAACAATTTGTACTCTTAGATTTTAGGATAAATTTGAGAGTTTGGCGTAACTTTCAATAAAGATCAGGATTTCTTCTGATATTATATATATTTAACTGAAATTGGCGCACAGAAATTGATTTTCATACTATATACGAGTATTTAAATTATCCTTGATAAATTTCATCCAATTTTTTCCGAGCTCATTAATATAGCCGGAAAACACAAGCAAAGCTTTCATGCAACAAATAGCTGTTGAAATATTCAAATTATGAAAGTACGTTTGCCGGAAGCATTACATGCGTAATTAATACCGGATTGCGTGCTACGCAATCACAAATTCAAATTAATACGACAAACAGTTCCTCATTATTACGACGGAAAACACAAACTAGGTCGCTTTTTGTTTAAGATTTCATTACTATTAATGGTCGCGATAAACGAATATTACAAGAAAAATGGAAAAAAAAACTTGCCGTTGAGTGGTTATTTTGCTTATTTAAGTACGTTTCCGTATTGATTAACTAAATAAACTCACCTTCTACATCAGCTGGGCACGAATGTAGGAAATAGCGTAGTTAAGGCATGCCTGTATGAATTACGGGTAGTTGATCAAAATTTCAGGAGAAATTAAGATAAAAGTTAAAAAAGAAGAAAAGAATCAGCTCAAAAGTCTTTGATTTGTGTATTTTTCATTTGTATGTATTGATTCTTAATATTTTAAATTTTTACGGTAGTCTAATTCTACCCAAACCCACAAATGCCAATGGCTTGGACACGAAGATGGCAACAACCAGAAATAAAGTCTTTTTGCAATTTAGTAGTCCAGGCTTCTTTGATGAATAAATTGTTAAAAGATGTTCTTCCCTGAAACATTCAAGGTATGATTATCTCGAAAAACGCAACCATAATATTGTTATTGACTTACATGTGAAAATGTCAATGACGGCAATAGATTACTTTTTGAAAATAAATCATTCTTTGTCTTGGATACGAAAGTATTTGGTGTATTATTTAAAAACCGTTCGAGAAAAAAAAATGCGAAGGTACTGCAAGCTTAAAAGCTAAAACGATTGCACAGCCTTCAAATGATTTTTAACTCTCTTACTTTTAGTGGGGCAACCAATTTCGACTGACATCCTTTGTTCAGTAGCTGCTGAGAAAGCTTACTGTGCCAGACTAATAGACCGAGGAGTATACCGAAAATGACTCCAATAAGGCATTGTATTTTTTAAGCTCTAATAATTTGCACCACAATTACAGATACTCACATCCCTAAAAAATTTTGTACCATACACAAAGCTTCTACGAGTAAGAGAGTCTCAAATAAAATGTTGACACTTTGTCATTAAAAACTTAACAGACATACCGTTAACGATCTGTGATATCTATTTGAGGAAAAAACAAAGCGCAATTCAACGGGTTCAAAACTTCCTCATCCATAAACAATTACATCGAAGCGAAAGTTCTTACAACTTCACTCTACCACACCACAATTCCTTGAACTGCTTGTGACATAAATGGAAATTTATTGAAGAACTTTTTGCAAGGAAGTAGACTCATTTTCAGAGACAAAACCATCGTAACGATCAAAAAGACATGATAGTGGAGAATAGTTGATGACATAAATGTCGTCAGCAAACTTCATGAAGAAATATTGCACCGTAAAAATTGAGTTATATTCATCGTAATCGAAAACACTACTATACTATGTTCTGTGTTTAAAAAGAATTCGAATTCAAGTTGGTGACAAATTTTTTCTGCATTACTACGGGATTTTTGTCCTTTTTAAATGTGAAGGATTTTGCACGAAAATAAATGAACGTAATTGGATGTCATAAAAAGTTGAAAGGTAATCCATAACATACAAGGATTATAAGTAAAATATTTGAGTTTGTGGTGAACGTTCGAATAAAAGACCAAGTACTTCAAATTCCATGGAATAAATATAAAGCTCAACTTGGCTTTTTTGCTTGTGATGAAAGTTTTTCTTTCGCAACCGGAATATTTATAGCGTTGCCTTTTTTGACCCAAAAGAGGAAGATGTTGAAACTCATCACTTCTGACATCACGAGTTGTTAGGACCACCGTATTATGCTCCTTCATATTTATTTTTATTTCATCATATAAACTTGGTACACCTATTTTCTTGTTCACCGATGCCTACACAAGTAAAAAATTGTCTCTATGTCCAATTTGAAGCTCTTCAGCATTTGTGGGGTTGGCGTTTGCTTTTGCTCCCAATTTTTCTATAAAGTTGCCAGCTATTTATATAATGGTATAAAAAAGATGATCAAATTGTCTCAAATATCATTTTAAGGCTTTTAAACATATTTTTTCTAAAGATTTGCTAGTTTCGCGTCCTGTCTGTTCATCTGTATGTCCGTCTGTCCACCCGTCACAGCAAGTTTTCTCAGAAACTATAAAAGCTAGAAAGTACAAACTTTGTGGAAATGTCAGAAATGGTGATCTCTCAAAAGTTTAGGTCCTATCAAAAATTTCAAAATTTTAAAGGGGATCACCCCTTACAACGAAGTGGCCCTTTAAACATTTTTTTTATCAAATGGAGTCGAATGGGGATATCAAATGAAAGAACTTTTAGAATCTGAAAAAAGTCACTTTATGTATAACTCAGGGGAGGAGGCAAAATGTACCAAAAATTACGAAAGTTGTGTCGGGTTCCATGGCAAGTCCAGATAGTGGGAAACCCGTGTATGATTGTTGTTATTGGAGAAAACTCAAACGGCTATAACTTCCTTAAATTTTATTGAAACATAGAAAATAAGGACTTTTATAGGACTTCTTTCATATCTAATTTCACCCAGTTTAATGATACTAATACAGTTTACAGGCGAATATACTAAATTTAAAAACCCTACCATGAATAGCAAAGTTTAACGAATTTCAACATCATTGGATCTACCTCCACCTATAAATTGTAGGTGCTCATCTGCAGCCATTCTTGAATAAATTCACTCGAGTTTTTATGGCATGTAGGGGAAGGTCGGGCAAAGTGGCCACCCTTAACTTTAAATGAATGCCATTTGTCATAATATCATTTTTTCAATGTCACTTCATTGTTTTATCACCTAAAATCAAAACAGTTTTCATATGACATTGCTATTTTCACTTTAATCAATATGAATAATCTTATTTTTAAGTTTAAAACTGAAATGGGAAATTGACCACATTACCTACCTAGGATGGATAAAATGGTCTACGTAAATTCACGAAATGGGTAAAGTCGCATAAACCCAATAAAGATACTTACTTGTCAATACATCAACTAAAATTTTATTCATATTTAATTAGGACATTATAATTACTACAAAGGAACTAAACAATGCTTCATTTTTCATGATAAGTAATATAAGATACTATTGAGATCCATTCAAACTCGAGCCGTATCAAAATTTTTGGTTTAAAAGTTAAGAACGAAATTCGCATGCAAAATTTACATCTTGGTCATCGCAGCCTGAGCATGCTTCATGGGCCCATCGTTTACAAATGCAGCATTGTATCCAACCGTCTTCGTGTTTCGAGTTAGACCAAACTTCTCCGCAATAAAAGCATTCAGCGTCACCATCTACATTCTTATCATCATCAAGGCTGATGTGTTTACTAATTTGAGTTTTAGATTTTTTTGCAGATTTCATAGAAATAATATCAAGCTTAGATATCTTCGTTGGTTCTTGTCGATTTTTTTTTTTCTTTTTCCAACTCCTTTTTATATGGACTGCTAGTGAGAATTGCTGTGCGGCCTCTTTTTCTATTTTTTTTTTTTTGTTGTTTTAGGCAATGCTTTGGGAATTGGAAACAAATTTTTGGGCGAAATTGCGAATGACGTGCTTGGTTGTGGATCCAATGTTATTGCCGTTCCAGTACTCGTTTGTGGATCTAATATCTGTGGCGTCACTGCTACCATCCCTCCCAATTTATCTTGCAAAACGGATGGAGTATCGAGTGTGTTAGATGTCTCATCCTTTTTGTTGTTCTCATTTTGTTGTGATTCCAGCTCAGTAAAAGCCACATCGGTGGTGTCTGCAGCCAAAAAATCATAATCCTTGAAGACATTGCAATCTATTGGCTCTATCCCGCATTTACGAAAACCATTGATTGCAATAGACTGTTGTGCTGCCTCGCTGTAGGCTCCACCAAAGAGTTTGCTGAATTGGAATACGGATATTGCTCTTCCCGGATTATTGCGAAGAAACTTCTCAACTGCACGTATGTTATACTTATTCAAAGGCCCCATGAAAGATACATCCAGTGGTTGAAGCCTATGACTGCAATGGGGGGGGCAAGCATAAGATGGTAGTGTAGTTTTTTCTTGCCAATTCAATAAAATCCAAATTTTTTGTATGCGTGTTATGCCCATCCAGTATAAGGAGCGCCGGATCGTCTTCAGTTGGCTTGGCAAATTTAGGAAAATGCTTAAACCATTCTGTAAAAATATCCAATTGCATCCACCCTGACGGATGACAAGCAAATTCTGTACCCGGTGGTGCCCCATCTTGTAATTCCACCTTCATTCTCTTCCGAGGAAATATGATAAGAGGGGGAATAAAGTTTCCACCAGCAGCCATACAGATCACAACGGTGCTCAATATACCCCGTTCTGCAGAGGTGATAGCACCCACTTGCTTTTTCCCCCTTTGTGCAAGTATTTTAGAGCTTTTGCTCTGGACTGTGGTAAAGCCTGTCTCATCGACATTAAAAATACGATGAGATTGAAAGTTTATATCAGACCTCACCTCTTCTAGGAGGTCAAAAAACTTTATTGAAACCTTGCGCGCGAGCGAGAGAGGTTGCTTCTGGGCTTCTTAATGTCAATTCCGGATGACGTTTTCTGAAGGCAGCAATCCATGCTTTTCCAGCCATTTCAGTCTCCTTGCTGAACTTGTGGTTTATGTTATTTCGTTCAGCCAGTTGATAGGCTAGTCTTCTAACATCCTGCAATGTTAGTCCATAAAAATGATTCTCCATATCCAAAATATGTTGCACCAATTCTTCTTCCTGCTCTTGACTAAAAATTGGACGATAAGACCCCAATATTTTTATATTTTCAACGGCTTCTTTGTTTTTTCCTTGAACGCGTCGTTTGAGCGTCGAACGAGGAACGTTGAACTCTTTGCTTGCCTTTAAAAACCCCATTTCGTTACTCCTGACAGCTTTAATAGCTTTTTCCATCGCATCCGGGTCCCAAGTCTGTTGCTGCGATATGCGTTTATATGAACTTGGCATTTCTGAAAGAATACATATCATATTTATTCTTACTCGAAAATGTTGTACTAAGGCAGGTAAAGTGGCCTACTAGATCACTTTACCTACCCACATACCAGGTCACTTTACCCGAAACGGACCGCAACGTAAACAACACTTGCTCAAATGTCAAACGCGAATAAATTTTCTTAATTTGCCGCGAAATGAATAGTTCACTAATGTACCAAATCAATATAATATGACTTTGCTTTTCGTTTCGAGTTATCATAGAATCTTATTACAAGATTTAGACTATTCACCTTAGATGAAAGATAGCGCAAACCACTTTTTTCTTTATAAAAACTTTTCATACGAACTTGACGCGTTGCCATCGTCTACAGTAATATAGCGTCGATGGATGATTTTGTTCCACTCGCCATTGACAGATGACGCTTATTGGTTCATTCTTAAATAGAAGGTGACCACTTTACCCGACTGGGCCACTTTAACGAACTCTCCCCTACCTTAAATTTTGAAGTTTGGGGGAAAATAAAACAAATTTATTCAATATTCTCATTTAAAACAGCTACAATTATGTTTTATCATTGCTGATATCACTCTTTGAACAAGTTTTCAAACATATTCATAATACACACCATTCCTGAAACTTTCATGTACTATAAATCCCAGTAACCCAGTAGTGTCTGAGTCAGTAAAAAGCGCATTTTAATCCGTAGCCATGTATTATTTTTATTAGATACCAGAAAATTCAAACCACTTTAACTTCTTTAAATGTAATTCGCTGCTCTTAAAATATACAGAATAAGTTTATTATAAACCATTTGTGTGTAAATTTTCATCGAATTTAAGGATACCGTTACACAAGTATTCAAGAAAATGTAACACTGATGGATCATACTATTACTCAGAAAGTTGAGCGAATTTCGACTTCTGACGGATTTATTACTGTTGTACTCATAAATGCCTATACCCATGATTTTTTCAATTTTTTCGGATGAAAGGTATCTAATCGCTAGGGAGGGAGATCACGCGATAATTTCATACATTTCCTCTTTTTCTGCCCTTTTCGACACAGATAAGGTAATTTTAAGATCTGTTTTGTAAGGATCTCATTGAGGCCTTTCATATAACGCTTCATCAGAATACCATTGAAGAAATTTTTTTTAATGGTCAGCATCTTGTATGGGAAGACCCCTTAAAACTTTCCGAAAATTTTTTCTGATCTTTTATAAATGTTTTATGGCTGCAGCTTTTATAGTTTTGGAGAAAAACTGCTGTGACATACAGGCGGAGGGATGGACAAATGGACACACATCGTGATTTTAACAGGGCTTTGTATTTTAGTAAAAAATGCTAAAAATTATTGCATTGTTGAGTATGCACTTAGCTAGGTGTATGACGATATTTGAATTTGCCCCCACCTCTGAGTAAATTTCAAAATCATAAGCAAAGCCAAGGTCATCGTAAAAAATCAGAAGTTTATACTTTACTTTACTTTATACTGTATTGCAACAGAATATTGGAGGGATATTGCTTCCATAATCAATAGAATACCCAATTCAGATACTCAATACGTTTAAATATGTGGGAGTGCCGCCAAGCTAACAATCAGATAGATTTTTTTCAATACCATAGCTGAAATTTTGAATCGTCTTGAGAAAACTTTTTTAGATAAATAATGTGCATTGCAATGAACACCAGAAGTTCATCATCAAAGAACCTTAAAATATTGAAAAAGAGCTTGAAATAAGTTTATGCCCGAACTTATAATGTGTAGATTGAACTTTGCTCTATTGGACTTTAAACTAAAATACAAAACATTTAGCCAGAAAGGCCCTTAGGGAACCGTCAAACGACAACACGGTTTCCCAAAGAACACTATCCCTGCATCTGGAAGAAAACCCTATAATGCACAAAAGAATTTCAACTCAAGTAAATGCCCTAAACGGAAAGGACGATCTCCAAACACTTTCCAATATATTTGACTCTCAGCGTGGAAGTCGACAGAAAATTCCCGTAAGCCAAACATCCTATTTGCTGAAAATAAGAAGCATACAATACATATCGCTCCAAATGTTACTTTTTTAAGCATACATATAATCTAATTAGTCAAACGTTATAAGTAGACATATAATTCAAAAAAAACTAAAGAAAAAATCAAACACACAGGCGAAAATTCATAGGTCAACTACTCAATCTGAAAAAGACCAAAATAAAGCAGAACTATTTTAGGTTCAACAATAGCACATACATTACCAAGGATGGTTTGAGTATGGGACATCCAATATCCTCAATAATATCAGAAATACTCCTACAATCCTTGGAATAAATCCTTATACCCAAAATCATCAAAAGATTCTATGTAATATTTTGCAGGCGATATTTGGATCACTGTTTCATCGTTATTGACTCATAAAAAATAAACAAGACGAGCTACTAGCCTCTGTGAATGAAATATAAAGTTCAATATAGAAAAAAAAACTTACGAACAACTCAACTATATGAACCTAGCCTTAATATAAGAGCAAACACGACTAGACTACAAAATATTCAGAAAATTAACCACAACTGATCATACTATAAACGTAACATCTAACCACCCCACACACCCCGCAGGGGGATGCTGGTCGACTAGAATACTCTTGGAGGCTAGCATTCTTTGTGGAGTTCCACCCCCACGTTTCCGAGGAAATTCCCGCAGGGGAAATGCCAGTCGACAAGAGCACTCTTGGAGGCTAGCATTCTTTGGGGAGCGCCACCCCCATGGACCCGAGGATATGGAGGCGCCGTGAGGTTCCCTCCCGGGCTGACAGGTAACGACTCTGATTGGATCTGGACTACGCTTCGGACAATGAACTGGAATTGATGCTTTGCGCTGGCGGATGTGATGGTTTGGAACTATTTGCTTTGCACAGTAGCGCCGAGGTGACACTCGTGTATGAACGGCTTCAATTCAACTATCATTCAACTATCATTCTGATTAGCGCTGGTCTGGCTCTGAGCACTTGTTGCCATAAGGGCTTGTGCCAAGCCTCGCATGGCCTCCCCGCTCTGCAAAGATAACCATAGAACCAAAAAGGCGACTACACACACGAACGGAGATAGCGGCTCCGAGGGGGATCCAATAAAACTGGAGCAACCAAAAGCATATAAAAAGATCAAAAAAGTCCAAAAAAAGAAATAAAAAATAATAACGACGACGCAACCAGCGGTTGCAGCCACGATGTTAACACTCCATCGAGGGCGGTACTAACCACGACAAAAACGACGAATAATACAATGAAAGTGAAGACCGATGAAAAACGGAGATCAGCAGACAGTCTGGTTCAGACTGAGATTCCTCCGGCATTTGGGCGAAGCAAAAAAAATATGCGAACGCCAGAGCGTCCTATAAAGGAGAAGCGGGAAACTCTGCAGAACGCTTCAGGTGTTCGAGTGGTGGAAAGTAATATAAAGAGCATCGAAAATTCGATGGTAACTGCTGCGATCGTTACCGAAGCGACCAGTGCAAGGTTTGCAAATCCCGACATATTAAAAAAATATCCTAAAGCCAACGAGAAGATTACGGCACTTAAAGCAACGAGTGACCAGACAAACAAAGCGACGTTGTGTGATTGCACCGCCAACGTCGAAAATGTGGCGGAAGTACTGCATTCGGAAACGGAAAGCGATAACCTCTCCCAAGGATGGTTACAAAGTATAATTGCCGCCCAGCGATACGAAGAAGAAAGGCTATTCCGAAAAGTGGGGGATGTTCTGTAAAGAATACAATCTGCAAGCGACTCCCCAAAAATCAGTAAAGCAGCAAAGGTTGAGCTCCTTGAACTAGAGGAGCTCCTAGTTTGCATAGGGCACTATCGGAGGGGCTGGTTAAGGGCCAAAGACGAGCAGAAAGCTAAAGAGGCGCTAGGGGCAAAATCTAAAGGTGACATGCAGATAGCTCCATAATTAAAAACCAATAAAAGAATGGCATCTAGCCCAATCGAAGGAGATAAAAGAAGGAAGAGGCACTTGATGAGTGTGGACCACCAGATCACGGGTTTCAGATAGTGCTTACGAAAGGAGTGAAGAAAGCCGCAAAGAAACTCCTTCAAAAAGTGCCAGAAAGTAAAGTTCGCACGGACGGCCGACCAGAAAAAGGACCTGATGCAAAACAGGAGAGGCAGAAGCCCCAACAAAGACCCTGGCAGCAGGCATCGCTCGTAAAGCCCCAAGATGGCTGATCCTACGCGGAGGTACTATGGAACACCAGGGGAAACGTAAGGCCTAAAGACACCAACACTACCATTAAAGCAGTACGACCAACGCGGTCGGGCCACATACTGGTCAAATTCGGAGCAGAGGTCGACAATAAGGAAGCATTCTGCGACGCAGTAAAGAAAGTGCTCGGCAAAAACGCAACTATAGCTTCGCTCAAACCGATGGCAACGATCGATATAAGAGACAAAGACTGCGTGACGCATCTGGCCGAGGTAGAAGAGGCCATCAAAAGGGAGTTGCCTAGCGTGGGAAGGACCAAAATGAGACTGATACCAAAAACTCAAAGGGGACAACGCATGACCATAGTTGACTTGACCGAAAAAGACGCCGAAAAAACAAGGGAAAAGCACGAATAGGGTGGGTTGTCTGTACGGCGAAGAGCAACGCCTCTTCAATAGTTCAAATGCCTTGGCTATGGTCACACCACACAAGCATGCAAAGGTTCGGATAGGAGCTCCCTATGTTACAAATGTGGTGAATTGAGACATAAAAGAAAAGAGTGTACGAAGGAGGCATACTGTATTCTCTGCAAGGATGGTGATTCAAGACCTGATTTCGGACACGTCTTGGGATCAGGAAAATGCCGGATGCACCAAGAAGCCCTAGCCACGGCAAACTCAGAACTTCGATGACTCGCATCCTGTAGCTAAGCCTACACCGCAGTTCAACCGCCCAAAATCTGCTTGAACAGTTTGCGAGGGACATGAAAGCCGACTTCTTGCTGCTGAGTGAGCAACACCATGATAAAAGTCCTGCAATATGGTATCCTGACGAAACTGGTACTACCGCCATCTGGATTCGGAACAGTGATTTCCAGGCGGAGGGTTGTGGATGGGGGGATGGTTTTGTGTAGGTTCGATGCTCAGGGACCACCTTCTTTAGCGTGTACCTAACGCCAAACAAATCGATATCATCTTTCCAAGCCAAGCTTAATGCTCTGTGGGGTGCTGTCTCGAGCGCATAGGGCAAAGTGCTCGTTGGGAGTGACTTCAACGCAAAAGCCGACGAATGGGGCCTCGTGATGAGTGCTGTAGGGTCAGTGCTACTGTACGGAGTAGAAGTATGGGGCGACGCTCTCAGCAAGGAGGTATACCGAAAACGTTTGCACAGGTACAGAGAAGAGGAGCACTCAGAATTGCATCTCCCAACAGTTTCTGATTCGGCGAGGAGAGTTATTGCAGGCGTGATACCTGTCGCCCTCCTTACTAGCGAGCGCCACGCTATTTACCTGCGCCGAAACGAGGATGCGAGGGAGATCGTTGTCCGCGAGAAGAGACAGCGCTCGCTTAACGTTTGGCAGCAGTCTTGGGTCAATTGCATGAAGAGAAGGTGGACTGCACGCTCATCGCGGATGTGAGACCGTGGGTTAATCGAATGCATGGTGAGACTGATGTCTATCTGACCCAGCTTTTGAGTGGGCACGGATGTTTTCAGTCTTACCTGCACAAGATCGGCAAGTCACGGTCTCCCTATTGTTGGATCTGCCCAGAAGCGGAAGACAATGCCTGTCACACATTTTTCGCGTGTACAAAATGGGTCAGGCTGCGAAAGAAACTCTCCAGGGAGACGGGAGAGCTCACCTCGGATAATATAGTTGTGGTGATGCTTGAATCGGTTGACAAATGGAACCAGGTGGCACATTATGCACGGGCAGTCCTAAAATATAAAAGGGACTCACAGCAGCCGGGGGCACTTGGGCTGGGGGATTGCTCTTCCGACATTTCCTCTTCCCCTCTCCCTTCCCGCTAGGAAAGGGATCCCCCAGCTTGAAGGCGCCTCACGGCGTAACAAAACGAGACCTGGCCCGAAGTAATGTGTCAAACGGTTCCAGGCCGGGTTCTCAGGTTTACAGGGGAGGTGTTTGGTGGGTAGTCCAGTTGCCTTCTTGCGAGCATGGTAGTCCCACACTCTATGCAAAAATGGCATTCATCTCCCTACCACAAAAAAAAACTACCCCACACGAACTAAACTAGCAGCGTATAGATAAATGATGCAGAGACTCCACCCCAACTCCATGACTCCAACGAACTGAACAACATTTATAGAGTAGCTAGTAATAACGGATACAAACAACGTGACATTGACCAACTCATTGCACAGTAGAAGCAAAAACAAGAACGTCAACTGACTGAAACGCATAAGAACGACCAAACAGTGAATTTTATTAACATACGCAGGCAGAAACATACAAATTATCAAATTTCGTTAGGAAATACAAACTGATATCAAACCTTACAACAACATTAGGAACAAACTGAAACCAAAACTGAGTGGCACATCAATATACGAGAACAGCGGCATAAACAAGCTCACAGGAAAGGACTGCGACATGGTATACACAGGAAGGAAAACAAGAAAGCTAACGAAGAGATACAAACAGCACTTACGATATTTCTTACACAACAAGGCAGACCCCCAGTATGCGACGCACCCACAAAACCACGCACACGAGCATGACGCTATGACAAACTCTATGCCATTGCTACACAAACAAAACAAAAGACCGTGACTTGACATTCTAGAAAGACTTGAAATATGTAAACATTGAAAAACAGATGCTAACATTATTAATTTTCTCCGTACATTCTCTGACGAAAACGAAAACGAGATGAAACAGACATCCAAAAACAACTAGTTTAGTACTTACCTGCTTAACTCATCCTACACGTATATAAAGTCATTTACTCTTACAATTCCTTTAGACATTGAAGATGACTCAACAAAATTGAAGCGCGTCTTCTTACACCATAAAGCAAGGCCCGATTATTTCCCAAAAAAAATTGAAAATAACATAAGAGCTAAATCTATCAAAAAAACTTTCAGAGCTTAGCTGCAATAAAAGGAGCCCCCTTTTTCTTTGTTCCTGTCCTGGATATCCACCAATTTTATCTTACGATTGCATTTCCCCCAAGTTACCTTCCGATTAAGAATTATTAGAGTTCCAATCCACACGTACACCCATAATCCACTTAGCGGATGTTATCTTTAATAACATGCTCCTTCGTCATCAATTCACTACTTTGAAAATAGCTTAACCAATGACACCTCTATTCAACTTTTTAGGAACACAGAAAACAGATATTTTCTATGTTCCCGGGCCCGGGGGGTTTTATAATATCGGAGTCAACGGTCTTCCATTGTCCCAAATTAAACTTCCATAGCTTCCCCATTTCCCACTTCTACCTTGAATTTATCTTAGACGACAACCATAGTGACATGAGAATCATGGAGTTGATAGAGCATCATGTAAGGACAGGTCAGATTGCTTTGATTCGGCGTCTTCGTCATTGTTTACTTGTTTCGTTGAAGTCGTCGATGTTCTTGATGAAAATATTCAATTTACTGGCTCAAAATTTAATTTTAATGACTAACAAATCATGTTCGGCACGGGTCAAGCGGATAGTGGCCGATGTGGTTATTTCAATAGCATGTTACGGATATTGGAATAAGTTTCTAACGGATAAGAAACTAATGGCTAACCAAAAAAACAAATGCTGGATGCTGACGTGGAAGATGATGAAGTCCATAAGATAAAGGTCGTCAAAATCTTGGTCGCAAGTGTAGTTTGTGATGGACATTGTAGACAAGGAATCAGGTGAGTGGTATACACCACAGTATATTAACTTAAAGTTGCTTCCTTTTGGCAGTCCCAAATAACTGACAGTTTCAAATTTTCGAGTGTACAGCTCTTTTGTGGCATTTTCTTTTCGGCAATATAGTCTCCTATATGATTGTGGCATTCATGTTTTCCATCGCCACATCGTACCCAATGTCAGGTGTTGATACTATGCCGGTACTAAAATTGGTGGTGGCCAATGTTAGAACTGCTAATTCCTTTTTTTGGGTTTTGTAAATAATTGTTTATAGTGCCCTTTTAATTTTGGTACCTACCATTTGCCCAACCGTCTACCTGTTAGTGCGTTATAGCACCTTTTTTCTAGAGCTAGAGTATCTACAGTCATCAAATCTTGTGAGCAGCTCAAAAATTTCTGGTTAATGAAACTTTCACAGTTGAAGAAAATTTCAAAGGATTTTAACGGGGGCCTTTCAATATAACGATTTGACCCCAAAGCAATTTTTTCACCAAACATAATTGAGTATGCCATTAAATAAAAGGTCTTCATGAGTTCTTTCAAAATTCGTTATTAAAATTCAATATCAATAACGGAGTAGGAAGGGGAAATATTTAAGAAAACGTTGCCCCTCGTTCTTGATTGAATATCTGAGGATCAAATAATCTGCGAAAAGAATCCCGAAGGTAGTTCGTGATAGTACAATAATGAAAATTACCTGAAAGGTTGGAATTTTCTAAACGTTATTAGCAATATTATGCTTTATCAGCTTTGCATTGTCTTGAATAAAATCGTGAACGTACTCTTAAATTCAATGAAATTTGATAAACAAATAGCTACTTGTAAGACTTATGAGCTAATAAAATTTTAGGAGGATTGATAGGTAACGAAGTTATAGTGTTTGAGTTTTCCTGTGCAACAACAACACTGTGGGTTTGCCAAAATTTGCAACTAAGTGTCAGGAAGGATATATAACCGCTGTAGACGGTCCAAAGCCTGGTTAAGAAAAGAGGAGGGCTCCCTTTGTTTTTTCTACCCCCAGCTTCCATAACTCCCCATTCTAAATCCCACGAAATAATGGTAGTAAATTGTCCCGGGGTCGTACATTGGGTCTACTGATGCCCCATTGATGGAGCATTAAATAGCGAGAAATGCCAATAATTGAAAATATACTTATGGCTCTGCTACTAAATCCTTCTTGCAACTCCTTTGCAGGGACGTAAGAGTGTAGAAGAGAATGTATTGTACCTAAGAATGGAATCAAAATTAATAACCCTGCCACCGAAATGGAAGTTGGGCGATGGGCTTGCTCCCCGACCCTATAAAGCCCTACATCTTTTGAGACCTGTAACCGAGCATCGGATTGAATTCGGCAGTGAACCTGCAACCAAAAAAGAACTATGAAATTGAATCCTAGAATGACAGATCACCGAATAACCCTGAAATTGTTAAAAACTTCTTACAGCAAGCCAGTCAAACTGGCAATCCAGGAAACGAACTAGACTTGAAGTGATATTCAAGATATGAGATCGCAAACAATATTCAAAACTGGAAAGTCTGCTGGAAAACAAGAATTTGGAGTGACCTTTATTGTAGATAGGGAGTTCAAATCACACATTTTTGTTTTTAAGGATTGTATGCAATCCATATAAAGATGAAACTCTTCAAAAATTGGCTGATAAACGTGCACGCCCGACTAATTAAAAGGACGATGAATCGAAGGAAAAGCTCTGCAATCATGTAAAAAGACTAGCCGACTTATTGCCTGCAAATCACACAAAATAATTCTGGGTGATTTCAACGCTAAGGTTAGCAATGAGATATCTCATCGAGGAATGACTGGAGGACAATTTCTGATTGATTTTGCATATAGCAGAAATCTAGTCATATGTTCAACTTGCTTTCCAGATCGATGTATACATAAAATGGCCTGGGTACCGTCGAATGTCAATACACAATACTAAATCGACCGTGTTCTGATCCAACAATGTTGGATTTCGAGCATACTAGACGTCCAAACATACAAAGGACCCAATTGTAACTCAAATCATTATTTAGTCAAATCAACGTATACCAAAGGCATATTTTGCGAAGATCAGTCCTCTAGATAAACTCAACGCCGAAAACCTCCAAATGGCATTTGTAGCAGAAAATTTCACGGAAACCCTTGATAACCAGCAAGCTCTCATACCATTAGACATATCGCTGAAAACAAGGTGCAGGTGGAAGTCAAACCGGAAATTAAGACTGCAGCAGAACAGACGATCGGACATCGAGCCCGCGGCAAGAGAAATGATTGGTTTGACGATGAGTGCCGGAATGCGTACGACAAAAAGAATCATTCCTATAAATAATATGGGGTGATTCATTATGAGGTTTTATTTTCAATAGGCTTTTTTTGACAGATTCTTCAAATTTGAAATCCAGCATATATTATTGGATAATATTTGACCAATTAGACCGCATCCAGCACGTAGTAAAGAGAAAATAGCGGCTGGAGCTGAGAGTTGGCTGAAGATCGTGACAAATCAAACGCGGCGTGCAGTATGGACTATTAACTCTGGATGAAGTTTCTTACCAAAACGAATAATAAAGCACAAGGGACCAATGGAACTCGAGTGAAATTCATTAGATGTGGTAACAGTTATGTTCAGGAACCATCCAGCAGATTTGGCAACATAGAACATGTGCCGGAAGCGTGGAGCTAATCAATTATATTCCTTATTCTCAAAAGAAGTGACTAGCTATGGTGCAAAAACGATAGAGGCATATCACCACTTTTAAGGTGTACAAAATACTTTCAAAAATCCTCGAAAATAAAATTATATCGTGTGCAAACAGTATTATAGGGAACTATCAAGGTAGCTTGAGAGCAAGCAGATCGACGATAGACCAATTTCGCACTGTCAAGCTGGAGAAACGGTGGGAGTTCTAGATAGACGTACGTATCAGTCCCTTTTACTAAAATAACAATGACATCGACAACCTTCCAAGTCCGCATCAATAACTAACACATCAACACCTTTGACACAAATATCGAACTAAAGCAAGGAAATCGGCTTGACCCATTGCTGTTTAATTTGGCTCAGAAATATATAAACAAGCTGGGTAGACAGACCTACACTCCTGTCGGAAGGGTTTTGTACTTAACATACAATGAACAAAACCAAGAAACATGTAAAAGACGATTTTATTGGAGAAAATATGAATTTCGAAGATCCTACTATTATTAACAAAAATCAACGAATTTTGACATCTGAGGCATTGCTATTGTTATACATAAATATCTCCCTTGATAATTTGTTCAGATTTTTTAGATCACAGGGAGGAAACATATATTTCACGTATCCCCCACCCACTGTGCCCCCACTGAAACAAAAACTGTCAGTTTAAGAACTGTTTTGAAAAGCTCTCATAAAGAACTTTCATTTGATACTCATATCGGCTACGTTTGATTAAATTTGTTTGCAAGGGCCACTCCTCTGTATAGTAATCATCGATTAATGGCGATTTTTTTTTTGTATTCTAGAATGGTTATAAAGCCCTTTTGCTAGGAGCTCTCCCCTACCTCCTTGACTTGTTTCACATATGAGTATTAATTGTTGATACTCATCTTCAGTCATTCATCAAATTGAATCAAGTGTTCAAAGCATGCACCTTAAACGTTGAAGTTGGAGAAAAATACCTTAAAACTATCCAATCTTCGCATTTAAAACAGCCACCATTTTGTTTTACGATTACTGATACCACTAGCTGAACCGACTCTCAAAGATATTTATGATAAGCTCTAGTGTCTGAGTAGGTAAAAAGCGCATATTGTTCCATAGCTACATGTAATACAGCGCATATTGTTCCATAGTAATACAGGAAAATTCAAATCACTATAACTTCGTTAAATACCATTTCGATGAGGACGGATCAGTCTTATAAATAGTCATCTGTGTACTGAATTTTATTGAATTTAAGGGTACCGTTAAGATTTTATTCAAGAAAACATAAATTGATAAATCATACTATTATTAACAAAGTTGAGTGAATTTCGACTTCTCATGTATTTGTTGTACTCATAAAGGCCTATATACATGATTTTTTTCAGATTTTTTGGATAAAAGCTGTCCAATCGCGAGGGGGGTACGTAAAAAATTAGTACATTTCCCCTTCCCCTGCCTCCCTCGGTACCGATAAGGCAATTTTAAGACTTGTTTTAAAAAGATCTCATTGAGAACTTTCCAATGACACCCTACTCGACTACCAATGGTGAAAAAAAATGTTTAAGGGTCACCTCACTACATGGAGAGACCCCCTTACACCCCTTTGAAAAATTTTTCCGCCCTTGAACTTTGAAGAAGTCACCACTACTGACCTTTCACAAAGTTTCATTGCTGTAGCTTGCAGTGTGCAGTACAGTGACATACAGAAGGACGGACGGACTGACAGACGGACGGACAGACGGACGGACGGACAGACGGACACAGGTCATGATTTCAATAAGGTTTTGTATTTTAGTATAAAACCCTAAAGTGCTACATGTTGATAGATGCAAGTGGTAGCCTATGCAGATGACATCACAATTTTATCACAGTTGCTAACAAACGCTGAATAAATTTTCCTGAAACTCGACAGCGAAGCAAAACTAGTAGGACTACAAATAAATGAGAATAAAACAAAACTTATAATGCAGATGACGAAACATATAGAAACTACCCGAAATATCACCGAAGTATCGAAATTGTGATGAATTTGTGTATTACGACACCAACGGAACAAGAACCGATGATGAAAGAGACAAAATACACCGAAGAATACAGCTCGCAAATAAAATATTTCATTCAGTTTTGACTCTCTTGAAAACCGGCTGCATACACAGGAAAAGAATGTTTAAAGTTTGCAAATCTATGCTATGGGTGTGAAGGATGGACCTTTCACACCCATAGCGTAGATTTGAAAACTTTAAACTTTCTTTTCCCGTGTATGCAGCCGGTTTAAAAGAGCGTCAAAACTGAATAAAATCCCAATCATCCGCGACCATATTGAACGCCTTCGAGCGTTGGGTCCTGAGGCAAATAATCGAGGCGAAGCTAGATGGCAACCAATAGTGAATTCGATACAACCATGATGTTACGGATAAAACCGAAGGGCACCAGTATTATCTCACCCCGAACACTATCGTAGCATTCGCGTGACCCGGTATATTCAGAGAGCTAAGCCGCACTCGACTAGATTTTGTTTGCCACTCCAAATTGTATTCATAATAATAGTTTAAATACGATTAGTTGTAGTTTTAAGCAAACACAACTGTCATCGAGCGAAGGGCAGAGTCAACGCATGCTTGAAATTGGAATGTTTTCCAGAAATATTTCGGAAAATCTCTTAAAATAATTTGACATGATGATGTTTACTTCCCTGATTTCTGCGATGTATATTTTGCCGCACCAAACATGAATCAGAGAGATGATGATTTAGCGAATTTCCTTTCCATGCCAGCCAAAAGATCTAGCCAAGATTTGAACATAGTAAGAGAAAATCGAAAATATGTTATACACAGAGCCCAAGATCTCAAAATGGGTGGATACCCTGTGAATTCAAGATTGCAAGACTGGCTGATTTCACGTCAGAGATATTGGTGTACACCAATTCCAATCATACATTGTGAATCATGAGGTTCTGTTCCAGTGAATGAACGAGACTTGCCTGTTTTATTACCGAGAAGGACACAATTGAAGGAGACGATGAAGTGGATAATCATGTAACATGGTCGAAACGTGGGAATACTGAAGCGGAAAGAGAAACAGATACATTGGATACTATTGTGGATAGTTCCTGGTACTTCCTTCGATATCTTGATCCTAAGAACGACGTAGAAATATTTGATAAGCGAAAGATGCACAGATTTATGCCAGCCGACTTGTATATCGGCGGCGAAGAACAGGCGGTTTTACATTTGTACTATGCAACAGCGATTGTGGCTGATTCCTTCAATGCACGTCCTGCTCCTAATGTTGATAAGCCAACATCAGAATCTTTCGACACCAGTGGCTATAAACTATATGATTCTCGAAATTATTACATCAAGGGGGCAACGTGTCACTATAAACATACACATCAACTAAGTGTGGCTATTTCGAAAATGCAAGGACTAATAGTTCTTACAGGATGTCACCAACGGAATTTTCCAACTACATCAAACAAAGAGCAATGCAACAACAACTTCATCATTCCCACGGCCCAACGAGCAATCACTTTGGTCCCATTGGACCAGCTTCTCCCTCGCGCTCCTTGTCGCCCAATCCACTGGCTTTGGGCTTGCAGAATGAGCCATTCTAACACCCCAACATCAACAAACAACAACACTCCTAGTCAAGGCGATGGATTTTCTACTCAAAGCACTCCCATTAGTTCTCCCGGAGCTAGCCAGGACTCCAAGTTAATGGATGGTCGCAATTCAAAAGTCCATGTCCATGCTGGACCCTATCAGCACCTTTTGGTTGCTAACTAAATCCAAAGCGAAGGAGCATGATAAGGAAACACTGAAAAGTCTATACACCATAATATATTTTTCGTATGCAAACTAAAGTAATATTTTTCTATGAACGTTTTTTAAATAAAGTCGATAAAAACACACATAAACAAAAAAAAACCAAACATACAAAATACCCTTGATCTTGAAATAGCACTTTATTATCATTCAACTTGCGACATGAAACAAGAAAATTATGCGGTAGGAAAGTTTCGTTAAAATGTTTTCCGCGTTTTTATGAATTTCTAATGTCCTACAAGGAGGACATTTGTTTTGTGTTTACTGTAACTTTTCTCGCAGCCTCCGTAATTTGCTGTTTTTACTTTGAATAACCACAAAATCAAGAAGCAGTGAATGGACTGATATTAGAAAAAGGTAAACAAATACGAAATAGAGATTAAGCAAATGCCAAACTGTCAGTGAATTATGTTCAGCTGATTCAGCTGCACTTGGAGTGCTCGCCACCAGAGGGGAGCGGAGACCAAGTGGCGGCAGAAAGGAATTACCCCGCTGAAGAGGTGGATGACCAAAGAGTGGAACCATAGCCGTTAGGAGGAGGCTATAAAAGCACGCGAAGAATGACGCGCCTCCTCTTTTCCTTTCCTATCGTGTGCGACGAAGCAGCTGAGAAATAACAGCAAGTGCGGAGGTAATTTGAAGCGCAGCGGAAATCATCAGTGTACGACAGCAGAATCAGCAATTGCGGAAGAAAAGGGAGATTGAGGTCGAAGCGAAGGGAGATTAAGATCGAAACGACGAGCAAAGCCCAGACATTGGAGGAAAGATTACAAAGTGCAACAACGGGTACAATCATCGAAGGGGCCCCTTTGTAGGTACACAGTAGAAGAAAGTTTTCTTGTTGATTTCAGTGTATCAAATGTTAAGTTATATTGAATTTGCGAATTGGAGTATATGTTTTGTAAATTTTAAATAGTCGTATTTTCTTTGAAACGAATTAACGCTTTGTGGAAGAAATTTACGTCTTTAGGACAAGAACGGTGAAAATCCTTTTTTTTCAGATTACGGATTGTAACGATTGTAACAAGGCAAGTCGAAGTAAAAGTGTATTAAAATTAAGTGAGACTAGTGATATCGAAAGTCAGAGTTTTCGGGTTTGGTGTAGTGGTCCCGGCGAAGGTTAGTGCTAGGATAAAGTAGAGAAGTACGGTTGTGCAGGTGTAGAGTTGGAGTGAAAGTCAGAGTGTGCTTGTTAGATAGGGTTTCGGCCGAATAGCGTCGTGATTAATCCGGCTAGCAGCATTCTCACTTGGCGGCCATTTGGGGCCTTGAGGGACAAGCGAGTGGCGCCCCACGCTCGTCACCGGATGAGCTAACCGGGTCCATAAGCCCCGCCAGAGCACCCCAATTTCCCGGAGGGCCATAGTGGCTCTCGTGGAGTAAAAAGCGGGTGTAACAATGAGCTATAGGAAATATTTGATGAGCCGGCGGTGTCAACGATTATAAGCCTATGGAAGGTGCAACGAGCTGGCCAGGATCGTACGGACAAACAATGGATACCCAAAAAGGTATTTGTTGAGAAAACTGAAGGGCGGAGTCCACTGGGGAAACCGAGGAAACGCTTGCCTGACCTGGTCGACGAAGACAGTTCATCGCTGCTCAGATTCTAAAGTTGGAGGGCACAGTTGAAAGACCAAGACTAGGCCTTCATTATAATCGATAAAAATATTGATATCGTATCGTATAGATTTTCGATATGATATACGATACAATATTTAGTGTGACGATACCGAGAACGATGCGATACAATTGATTCAGGAAATTATTGATATTATCGTATTGCCGATAAAAACGTCCCAATATTATCGAAAATATCGATATCGACCTTAAGAATTGAAAAACAAATTTAATATTAAGTCCGCTAAAAATATAATACAGTTCCTCTATTAGGGATTGCAAAGTTGATTTCTATTTTAGTCGAAAGCACTGGTGGTTTGAATCTGATCCATTTTCTAAGACCTGCATAAAATGCCGTGGATGAAATCCAGAAAATTAAACAATTTCATACTCGTGTCACGTTTCAACTTTAGGCTTGCCCTCCTGGGAAACCACCCACGGCTAAGTTTGGCTCCAACTCTTTTTCGGCAATAAAGGGTCCTTTCTAGGAACAACAGACAACTGCCTTACAAAAAGGGGAGGCTGTATGGCATAAGAGGGGATATGTATGAAGAATTTCAACTATTAGGTAGAATTCTTTCTTGAAAAGAACAAGAACAAGTCGTAATTTTGCTTCGATCTTTTGTAAAGTATAAATATCTCTACTAAGTTCATTATCCGGCCATATCGGCCGAGTAGTAATAAAATGGTGTTCCGGCCAAAGTAAAACTCCGATTTAGATTAAATTTGGTACAAAGACTAACATAAATACTTAAAGAAGTTTTCAGGAAACAAATTTAAGATTTAACTAAAGTGATGAAAATGGCGGCTGTTTCAATGTCTCAACATGTGAAAAATTTGTTTGGTTGATAACGACCACATATATTGGCCAATTTCGATGAAAATTGACACAGAGGTAGCTGTTGGTATCATCTAGCTAATCAAGGTTTTAAAATGGCGTGTCGTAAATCCAAAATATGCTCTAATATTTTTTTATGATTATGATTACATAGATTGATCGAATATGAGGAAATTTTATACAATGGTATCAAATCTAAACAAAACCGGAAAAATATTGATTTCATGTTGATTTTCAGGGGTTCTAGAAGTCACATTTCGAAAGGAAATACATATTAAGAATCAGACTCAAAATGTGACTTGATACAGTCATTTTTAAAACTAAAGAAGCATACATTACTAAGAGGGCCGGCACAAATATGCGACTTTTTTATGGCTCTCAAATGCTAACATTTTTCACCCGAACAACGTGAGATTTAGTATTGCGATTGCTAGATACAAATCCTTTGTATTGAATACATATGTGACTGTGTGTGCGGGTGTGTGAGTGTATGTAGTAAAGCGATACAAATATTGTGTGCGCAATACACGAGAACTCGTGAAACTGAGAAATTTTCACGCAAAATATATTCACGGCTTTTCTAGCCTTAGTAATGTGACGTCCGCCGTCATGTGTTTAGTTCAAATCAACTTTGTTTTGCACTCAAAATATGATATGCAGTCCCCAATTATGATCAAACTCAAGAAATGCTTCAATGACATTCACATCGAATATTTGATTTCAAGGAAAAACTAACATTACTTTTCTTTAAGAGACCGCCATTTTGTTGCGATACTACTTACACTATTTCATGTGAAAGATATTGATGTTATTCATCTTTTTTGAAAATCGAGCAAATTCAATCAAAACTGTAGTGGGTGGGTCGATGGAGAGCCCATGTGGTCGAAAAATCCAGTGTAATTTTTGTATAGAAGACTTTATCATATTGAAAGCTAAGTCAACAGCTTACTGTTAAGCTTTACAGTATAACGATGAAAGTTTTTTGAGTTCGGTCTGCAAATATTTCGCATTTATCGTGTGTGTGCTAGCTTCACTTCGCATTCAGAGTGAAATCCTCCGCATTGAAACGAAGCAAACAACTAATACCAAGAAAACAAAGACATTTGTTTTGCTCCGGTAACTGCGGGCATTAATATGCCTTGGAAGGGATGGCGAAAAAAAATGTCTTCCGGTTCTCTGTATTCATTTATATCCGGTTATTTATCTGGTTCTTGAATTTAAAAGAACAAACCGGTTTAAACCGGGAGCAAAAAACCTCCCAAAAACACCGGTTTTCGTTTAAACCGGTGCGGTTTTTCCCATCCCTAGCATGTCATGTTCAGATTTATCGTTTACATTTGAGTATGTACAGACAGCACCTGTTTGCGCCCTTGCATTAGCGATTTAAATGGATTGTCGCGATAATGCCGAGACGCTGTCTGCGCGCTAGGTAAGATCAATCGCGTAGAAGATTGCTGCAACCTGCTGTTGAGTAAGTTGTGAATGCTGTTCGGTTTTTTTCCGGAGCCTAGGTTGGGTGTGGAAACCATGTGATTATACGATGATCTAACCATAAAGAATTCTTTTCATAGCCACATATATGACATATATTTGATTCTATTCCGTTCTATATTTTGAAAGCCATTCATGACTATGCCTAACACAATCAACGACTAATGATCTTCAGTAAAATATCGTTACGTCTTCAGAACCACAAAATTTTATAGATAGTGTGTTACCTGATAACGGAGTATTGCGAGCAGTCTCCCCACCTCTCTAATTGTTCATATCAAGACTCGCTTACAATGCAACCAAGGATAAACTTACCAACTACTTAACATCGAAGCTTGGTTGCATGCCTAGTATTTTCAGGTGCGTAAAATTAACAACAGACAACTTTCCTGACCAGGATATAAGTTCTTTCAAGCTGACAGTTCCGGTTTAACTTTCTATCCTACTTAGTTCCGATTTTGGCCAAAGGGGACACTCGTTAGAGCATTTGATACAAGGCAACCTAAGCGGCGATTTCATCCCGAAAAAGGTTCCAAATAGCCTCAACAACCTTAAAGGATTAGCTAATACTGAAAGAAATTCTTCCCTTCCAAATCGTTCAACTATTTCTATTTACTATCAGAATGTTCGTGGCTTAAGAACCAAACTTGATGACTTATTACTCGTCTCTCAATTAACTAACGATTCCGTCATCTGTTTAACTGAAACTTGGTTGAACGAAAATATTTCAAATGCGGAAATATTACCTGATAATTTAGTCTACCAATGCGACCGTGACCTTAACATTACTAATAAATCTGATGGTGGGGAAGTCTTGGTTGCAATCTGCAAAACCCTTAATAATTTACTTTGCGCTGACTTCAAATTTGCTTGTGCTGTTGAGTGTGTAATTGTGAAACTCCCTCTTCCTCATAACTCCTCATTATTAACTTCCTCTGTGTATATTCCCTGTAATTCTCTCTTAACTGTGTACGATGCCTTCTTCGATGAACTCTCAGCTTATCTTCTTGCTCGTCATCCACATTCCAAAATTATAATTTGTGGGGACTTCAACCTACCTGCAGTGGAATGGGATCACTTAACAACACCTGGTATTTCTTCAACAAATAATCCTTCTTTGTTACTTTCTTCCTTTCTTTCCCTTTGTTCTTTTTCACTGTTTAATCATATCCGTAACCCTAATGGTCGTCTTCTGGACCTTGTCATGTCTAATGTTCAAACTGGGTGTCTATCAATAGCCACTGTTTTACATCCTTAAGTTCAACCTGATCTCCATCATCCACCTTTGTCTCTAGCACTAACCGTTGATACCCTAAAACCCCAGAGAACTGCCTCAGTTTATTGTTACAATTTCTTTAGAGCAAATTATGAGGCAATTAAAACCAATCTGGACTCGGTTACTGGTGCACCTTCTTCACTTGTGTTGACTGCGACAGTGCTTTGAACAAATTTTACGATTACCTTAATAATCTTATTGCTCTTTATACTCCACTCCAAGCTCCTTGCAAAGCGAAAATGAGGCATTGGCTTACTCGAAGTGTTCTTCTTGCCTTAAGAGCCAAAGGCAAGGGGCATAGGCACTATAAATTGACCGGAAAGGATGTTGCTTAACAGAATTTGCGCAGACTGCGCTCTTTGGCTAGAAACGAGCTCAAAACGGCCATGAAAAATTACTTTAGCACTTTAGAGAGTTCCTTCCTGACAAATAACGTTAAATCCTTTTAGTCATACACCCAATCCTTTAAATCTTCCTCTTCCATCCCGCATACTGTCGATTGGAATAACACTGAAGCCTCCTCCTCTCAGGATATTTCTAACCTATTTACAGAATATTTTTCCTCTACTATTTCCTCTTCTGATATACTATATTCCTCCGTAAATTCAATCCAACCTATCCAGCATCAAGTACATCCTTTTCCACTGATTCTTCTGAAGTTGAATCCCTTATTAACTTGCTCGATCCGAATGTTAGTCCTGTTCCCGATGGATTGCCTAGTATATTTGTAAAGTCACTTTGTTCATTTTTGTGTTTTCTTCTATCCCTTATATTCAATCTCAGTCTTGGTACTGGCACTTTTCCAACATACTGGAAAGATGAAAATGTTGTCTCTATCTATAAACTCGGCGACCCATCATCTGCCTCAAACTATCGTCCCATATCACTCCTCTCCTGTTTCTCTAAGCTGCTGGAACGACTTGTATACAACAGGCTTCTTGAGTCACTGAGTTCACTTGTCACACCACGGCAACATGGATTCTTGAAGGGTCGTTCAACTTCTACGAACTTGGCTATAATCATATTGCAAGAGCTTTGGATAAACAGCTTCAATATTCACGGACTTCTCCAAAGCTTTTGACTCCGTGAACCATGCTCTCCTCTGTCAAAAGTTAGCTTTGCTCGGTATATCCGGTTCCCTTCATTCTTGGGTTTCATCCTATCTATCCTCCCGTTCATGTCGTGTTAATCTCTGTGGCACAATCTCCTTTCCATTCAATCCTACATTAGGCGTCCCTCAAGGGTCAATTCTTGGACCTCTTCTTTTCGTACTGTTTATCAATGATCTTCCCCCTGTAATTTCCTCTTCTTGTCGCCTGTATGCTGGTGATTTCTTGGTATTCCGAATAATTAGATCCCTTGGAGATTGTCAGCAACTCCAAATTGATCTTTTTAACCTCTATAACTGGTTTAATGTAAACTCCCTTCGCATGAATGTTTCCAAATGTTTTAAAATGACTTTTACTTTGAAAATTGTCCCTTTAACTTTTAATTACACCCTATGTGATGTTGTTCTCTCCTCTGCAGACTCATGTAAAGATCTCGGTGTAATATTTGACCCCAAGCTTAAATTTGATGGTCACATTTTTAGCATAATTACCAAGGCATCAAAAGTTTCGGGTTTTATTATGCGGCATTTGTACAAGTTTGCAAATATTACTACCGCTGTTCGCTTGTACACATGTCTTGTCCGGCCGCTTCTTGAGTCCTACTCAGTAGTGTGGTCTCCTAGACATTTATATCTTGTGAACCCACTAGAAGCAGTTCAGCGTAAGTTTATCCATATTGTGTTCTTCGAATTCAACTTAGCTCATGAGTCTTACGAGCGTCGTCTATCCATACTTCGTCTCCCTTTTCTGTCGCCCCGTAGAACCTTCTTAGATCAATGTTTCCTTTATAAGTTGTACACCAACAAATTGCTTCCACTCTAAGCGAAGACTTGCACTACAGACTGTATGCACGTCCTAGTCGGTCTAATAACATTCACGAGGTTCCGTACGCCCGGGCAGATTTATTTTCACTCAATTGTGCCGCGAATCATCGAGCTTAGTTCTCTATCCACGTCCTACTTTGTGGATTATGTGATTAATGCTTCCTTAGCATTCATTTTTTTTTCACTTTTTTCAAATTTTGATCTAAACTCTTACCTTATTTCTCACATGTTTTAAATAACTTTTTTCTGCTTGATTTTGTTGTATTAATCTGTCTTACTCTAAACTATATTTAATTGTCTGTCTATTCTGTAATTGGATTTCTGTCTGTTAAATAGATTTAAATAAATAAACAAATAAATGACAGCGTTTTAAAATCTAAATTGTAGAAACGTAAGTTATACTGGTCATGTTGAAGAATAATTTTAATTAACAAAAAACTGTTTTCACGTTTCCCAGATAAGCAATTCTCTATATTTCCCAACAGTGGCTCAAAAACATTTTCTCGCAAAATCCATCAATATTCATTGTGTCAATAAACAACTCGTCCTTTTAATGAGATTTTCCACTATCGCTTAATCACTAGTAGCTTGCATCGAACGACATCATGTATCAATCAATGATTAACATCATTACCATTTTCCAAGCTCATCCTGCTGTAATTGAAAGCCTACATTATCCGTTCCATGCAAACCTGATACATCCTGTAGCTCATTTCACCTCGCATCATCTCATTCCTGAATAAACGCATTAATCGTGTTGTCATGTTTTCGAAATAAATCAACGGAAAATTCTGAAACATCAGATGTTAAATCACGACGGCTTATATAAAGGATGACGAAATGCAAACACCGCAAATGAAAAACAAACATATCTTCATACTTTCACCCTTGATTACCAACAGCATAGTACACTGTAGTGAATCCTCTGTTATGCTGGATTTGCATTATTTATCACTTAAACGAATTTATCTCGTAATGAAGCATGAAAACTTTTAACGCTCCATTTAGTTTGCAAAGTCTTAACGATACGAAAGCGCATCCGAATGGAATTGAATTAGCATATTTTGAAATTTAGTTATATTATTACAAGTATAACGGAATGAGTTTAGGGAATATATAAACTTTGAAAACGGCATAGGGAATGCCTTATGAACCTACCCACAATTATTAAATTCAGGCTCTTCAAATTCAACATTTGAAATTCTCATTGTTCAATCATTCAACAGACAGGTAAAACTCATTATGACTACATGAACTCAAAAATTTTACGACTAAAATACAGTACAATACAATATACATAAAATCCAATTGCTTAAAAATTATGCTTAAGCTTAAAGAAGCACAATTTTGTATCGCTTAAACTTAAAGAAGATTTTGCGTGGTGTACTATTTCTATCCTCAAAGCTCGTTATTCCCTGCACAACTCAGTTACATCAACATCCTTAGAGTCTTCATGGCAAGGACATTTTTCCAACTTTACACATTCCAGAATAGCTTAAGAGGTCTTATTCTGCATCTCGTGAACGTTATAGAACCATCCAAAGGTGTTGTTCGTACTTTTTTATCTAACATAAGTTAACCTCTAATCGATTGAATTTATTGCGGTTTGCAGTACGCTACAATAAAATTTGACTTTAATGTAGCTTTTTTCATCATGTATAGGTTCATCTTTCGCTTCATAACTAAGCTGCTTTAACGCTTTTCTTAACCAGACTGGCCACGGTTCTGGTGCGAACATTGCTGGAATGTATGCTTCCTCCAATGCCCGATCCAGCTATTTTACTGCCCTGAGCAAAACCAATATTATTTGCCGCCCTGTATGATAACACCTTTTGAGTCATAAGTATACTACTCCAGAGATTAGATGTTGGAACTTTTTAACCCATATTCATAAAAGAATGTTGTTATTTCTACCTGTAGGTATGCAATATTACAAAGAAAAGTTAAGACAACTACAGACCTACGCTCATGTCAGAAGGGCTTTGTATTCAATTTACAAAATGCAGTCACCAGATCGAATCAAATCAAGAAACATGTCAAAGACAATTTTATTGGAGAAAATATGAAATACGAAGATCATACTATTATGAACAAAGTTGAACGAATTTCGACTTCTGAGGTTTTAAGTATTGTTATACTCATAAATATCTCCCTTGATAATTATTTCAGATGTCCATCCGCGACAGAGGAAACACATTTTTCATGTATTTCCCCCCTGTGCCCCCACTGAAGCAAAAACAGACAGTTTAACAACTGTTTTGAAAAGCTGCCATACTCATATCGGCTACGTTTGATGAATTTTTTTTCAGGGGCCACTCTCCTGTACTGTTATCATCGATTCATGGCCAATTTTTTCGAATCCTAGAATGGTTACAAAGCCCTTTTGCTAGGAGCTCTCTCCCACCTCCTTGACTTGTTTCACTTATGAGTATTAATTGAAGGTACTCATCTTCAGTCATTCATTAAATTGAATCAAGTGTTCAAAGCATGCACCTTAAACGTTGAAGTTGGGAAAAAATAACTCAAAATTATTCAATCTTCGCATTTAAAACAGCCATTTTTTTGTTTTACGATTACTGATACCACTAGCTGAGCCGATTCTCAAAGATATACATGACACCTATCATTCCTGAAATTTTCATGCAAATCCTAGCAAAACTGTAGTGTCTGAGTCGGTCAAAAGCGCATGTTGTTCCATAGCCATATGTTGCCATAATAATAAATGCAGCGCATATTGTTCCATAGTAATACAGGAAAATTCAAACCGCTATAACATCGCTAAATTTGATTCAATCTTTATGAAACTTTCAGGATCTTACAAATAGACATCCACGTACTAAATTTCATTGAATTAAAGGGTACCGTTAAGCTTTTATTCAAGAAAACATAAAATCGATAAATCATACTATTACTAACAAAGTTGAGTGAAATGCGACTTCTCACGTATTTTTTGTTGTTGTACTCACCAAGGCCTACATTCCTGATTTTTTTTCAGATTTTTCGGATCACAGGTGTCCAATTGCGAGGGGGGGGACACAAACTATTCGTGTATTTCCCCTCCCTGTGCGCCCCTCGAAGCAAATTTTGCCTAACTAAGACTTGTTTTGAAAAGTTCTCATCAAGACCTTTCATTTGATACCAATATCGGCTACCTTCAACAAAATTTTTTTTTCGGGGGGTCACTCTCCTATATGGGGAGACCCCCTTAAATACCTTATAAAATTTTTTTGTAGTTGAACTTTGAAGAGATCACCACTTTACACCTACACACAAAATTTGATGTTTCTAGCTTAAGTAGTTTCCGAGAAAAACTGCTGTGACACACGGACGGACGGACGGACAGACTGGTCGCGAAACTAGTAGGGGTTTTGTAAAATTATTATACAAAACCCTAAAAACTTGAATAACGAGTAATTTAATTATGATTTCTCGTCAGACCTAGACTCAAACTCATTCGTTAGGATCTGGGCCACCTTTTAAGGTGAAAATTGGCTCATAAGGTTTTATGTGTGGGTTAAGGCAAATGCTAGCAAGTAAAATTAACAAGTTTGGTTGAATTTATATAACCTTTTTTCTGAGAATTCATCTGACCGGGCGTACTGCAGCGCATCGTGTTCAATCTAAAACTATCAGAATCAATCTCTCTCGTATGGTAATAATGATTCCATTTATCCGATTGATGGGTTGTCAATGTATGGCTGTGGATTTCCCGGTTAATCAAATGAGGTTGTATTTAAAATTTTCTTTTTAAGTGTAGTGAATGCTGCAGTACCCCCATGCTAGTGGTGAAATCATGGTATAATTAAATCGCTTTGGTTTCCATAGCAATCATCGAAGGATTATAACAACGAAAACTACTTATGGTAGACTCTAATATAATAGATAATGCAAATATTAAAAATAGCCGGCCTAGCAGCGGTCGAGAAAGCAGAACTGTTCTTGTTACCACTGCCCCTGCAGCTGCTGTTGATCTCCTTTGTTCTGTAGGCTGCGTTGTTGCTGTTCTTGTTTGTTTTTGCGTCATTCAAAACCGATATTGTACATTTGCGAATAGTTGCCTCTCGGTTATCTGGTGAAGATTTGGCTAGCATAGGTTTCAGCCTATCAATCGAGATGGTGACCTCTTCACCGTGCACTCATATTTTAAATGTCTTATCACCGCGTTTTGCTACCTCGGACGGACCATCATATGGCATCTACAGTGCGTTTTTGAAGGTACCATGTCGCGCAAAAACGTGTGTAGATATCGCCAAGTCCTCAAAAATGAATGGCACTCATGAGCCACGATGACTGATGGGCACTGGACGAAGCGTCATCGCAAGTCCTTGATAAAATCACTCAGTTTGAAAAATTTGCCTTGCAAACGTATCGGCTGGCCGCATTGTAGTTCAGCCAGTGAGTACCCCAAATTCTCACGGTGGCTTGCGCGTTTACCCATGATGACGTCTAGTATGATTTTCGTCCATTAGTCATTCTGATGGCATCGAATCGCAGCCTTGAGGTTCCAGTTGAAACGTGCCAACTATGCCGTTCCTTTGTGGGTGGTAAGCAGTCGTGTGTAGTTGCGTGCCACCTGCTAGGTGGTTTAGTGAACTAAAGAGGTACAATTCGAACTGTCATCCTTGGGCGGTGGTAATCCAATGTGGCGAGCCATAACATGTGATCCAACTTTCCCGGAAAGCTCATGCGACTGTCGCTGCCCCTTGATTTTCTATAGAGATCATGAGTATGTGACGCATGTGAGGCAATACCATATTTTTTCAAAGCATGGCATGTTAATAATGTCTATGCAAACATACTCAAGTCTTGTAGATGGTGGCCTGAAATTTACGACAGGTGTATGTACGTGTCGTGAATTTTCATTTGCTGACATTGTAGACATGCTCTGGCCCAAACTCAACAATTCTTTATAGTGGAAGGCCAGATACAAGGTTGTGCTATCAGTTTTCATGTTGCTCTCAGGCCTGGATGACCGAGGCAGTGGGCTGAAGTAAAAGCGGCTTTTCTGAAGGTTGGTGTGATCTATGGCCGAGCTTTCCCCATCGAGTTGCCGCACAAGACTTGTGCGTTTGTGCTTGGAATACGCACTCGTTTGAGCTGCAAGCCTGTTCCCAAATTAAACAATGAGTGTGCATCGGCGCAAACATTGTCTTTACCCGAGATGTACTGAATGTCCATCGTAAACTGGCCAATGAATCTAAGGTGTCGAGCTTGACGTGGCGAATCCTTTTCGGCTTGTGATGAGTTTATACCGTGAACACTTGTGCTTCCAGAAAATGTCGGAAGTGCTTGATTGTGAGGTAAATTACGAGTATCACTCGACCGAAGCCGGTGTAACGCGTCTTAGCTTGAGTGAGCTTATTAGAAAAAAGGCTAGTGGTTCCTAGACATTGTTCATTGTAGCTTGCGCGAAGCAATTTTTCAATTTGTCGAACACTTCTTTTGCTGCTGGTGTCCATTCTAGCAGTGCGTTACCCTTGATTATAAAAATTGTACATACAGATAAAATAGCGGAGCTGCTTGGCTGTCTCTAGCTTCAAAATATCAAGAACATCTTTAACCTTTTCCACTGGTGGTTTGATGCCTTTGCTGGTAACGGTGTAACCAAGAAATGTTACCTCCTTGACTCCAAACTCGCATTTTTGGCCGTTGCTGATGACACCGTGTCATTGTTGTTAAGTTGTTTGAAAATCTACCAGAGATATTCTCAATGCCGCTCTTTATTTTCGGAAGCTGATGTCATCAATATGAGCCTATGTGAAATCTAACTTCTCAACAACTCGCCGATGAAACGTTGGAAGGTTTGTGCTGCATTTCGAATGCATGAACTAAAACTCGAAAAGACTGAGAGGCATTATTATTGTCATTTCCTCAACGTGCTCTTGGCAACCAGAATCTGGTTGTGCACACACTCTAAATCGATTTTTGAAAAGAAATCCTCGTACCACCTAGTGATTGAGTAAAGTCGTGATTGTGGTGTACGGGATGGCGATAGAGGATGATGTGCGCCTTGAGTGCTCTATAGTCACCACTCGGGTACCACTTTCTATCCTTCTTCGAGGCCATGTTTAATGGCGATGACCAGCTGGATGAAGCTGGACAATTATGCCAAATTTCTTAAGGGCAACGTTGTACTTTTCGGTTGGGAGGCGTCGTGGTTTGACTGCCACAGAAGCTCATGGCGTTGTTGGAATGTGGTGTTTGGTCGTTTGTCGTGCCACTGGTGCTCTTCTGTCGAGTCGTGTGATGTCCAGAAGCTTTGCGAGAAGCTGGTGGTTTGCTGATTTCTGCCTTGGAGATTTATTTATTTATTTAAATTCCATTTAACAGATAAACATTATCCAATTACAAAATGGAACAAAACAAACAGAAAAGAAAATTAATGAAAATTAGAATTAAGTGTTAAAGTTAATATAAAAAAGAAATTCAATGGTACTAACAACAATAAATATGCGTGTAAAATTAAATTAAAGCACACAAAAAAAGAAAATAAAGTCTAATATTTACTCCAGTTGAGCTTTAAGAATCAGGTTTCTTAACCTCAATTTAAAAACTAGGTATGAGTCGGAAAAAGGACCAAGCTCAAGCCTATCATGATTCCTTACCATTCGTATAATAGGAGAGTGAAAATATAAATTTGTACGGGCATACAGTGGCACGAAAAAATTGTTTGAAGAACGCGATGATTGACGAAGACGTAGGTCTGCAAGCAATGTTAATGAAATTTGATTGTGGCAGAGTTGATACAGAAAACACTGATCTAGATACATGCGACGGGAGGACAGAGTAGGCAAACGTAGGAAGGATAAACGGCAGTCATAGGGTTGATATGGGATTTTGAATTTGTAAAACAAGACACGAGTAAATTTACGCTGGACATTCTCTAACGAGTCAATGAGGTAGGAGTTTCGGGGAGACCAAGCTACAGAGCAATATTCAAGGATAGGACGGGCAAGACAGATAAACAAGCGGACAGGAGTAGATATATTGTTAAATTTATGCGCGTGCCTGAAAATAAGTCCCAATATTTTCGAGGCCCTAGTAGTCGCGATTAGAACGTGTGTATCAAAATTGAGCTTAGGATCAAAAGTAACGCCAAGGTCCTTAGCAGAGCTCACAGCAGCGAGTGGGACTTCGTTCAACATATAGGTAAAATTCAGCGGAGAACGATTTAGATTAAAAGTCATTTTAGAGCATTTGGCAACATTAAGACAGAGTTGATTAGACGAACACCAGCTACTTAGTGCAATCAGGTCCATCTGAAGATATTGACAATCTTGTACAGACCTGATAGCTCGAAAGACTTTAAAATCATCGGCAATTGGAAGCGATAACCGAAGGAAGATCATTTATAAACAATAGGAATAAGAGGGGACCTAAAATGGAACCTTGAGGAACACCAGAGGACGGATAGAATGGAATAGAGGTAGTTCCACAGTAACTAACACAACATATACGAGAAGACAAGTAGGAGTCGATCCATGATAAGAGAGGGCCAACAACCCCAAAAGTTTTCAGTTTATAATAGAGAAGTTGATGGTTGACCGTGTCAAATGCCTTCGAGAAGTCAGTGAAGATTACATCAACCTGCAATCGATTGTCTAGGGCCTTAGCAATGAAATCGGTGAATTCAATTAAATTTGAAGTCGTAGAACGGCCTTTGAGAAACCCATGTTGTTCTTTCGACAAGATAGGGGTCAATGAAACTGAAAGCCGGTTGTGTACCAGACGCTCAAGTAATCTTGGGAAACAGGAAATTAAGGAAATAGGACGATAATTGGACACAGAAGAAGGATCACCACTTTTAAGAATAGGAACAACGTTTGCTCTTTTCCAATAAGTAGGGAAAATACCAGTCTTTAGACTGAGGTTGAAGAGAAATGCCAGAGGGATACAAAGTGAAGACGCTAATGACTTGACAAAAATATTCGGCAAGCCGTCAGGACCAGGTGATATATTAGGATTAAGTGAATTAATGAGGGATTCAACTTCGATATGGTCAGTGAAAAGTGAAGAAATGTCAATGGAGTGAAGTACAGGTGTATTAACTGGATTAGAGACATGAGAAGAAGGAATAAAAGTTGACGAGAAGAACTGAGAGAACAAGTTGGAAATATCCTGTGGAGAAGAGCTAACTATATTATTCCAGCGGACTGAAGGAGGGACAGAAGAGGAGGACTTAAAGGATCTAATGTATGACCAGAATGGTTTCGCATTATTTGCCATGAGGGAACTCTCCAAGCTACTGAAGTAGTTTTTCATTGCAGTCTTTAGTTCTTTTTTTGCTGCAAGACGTAGATCACAAAAGCGGGCTCTGGATTCTTCAGTACCACAACGCTTGAAACGGCGGTGTGCCTTACTTTTAGCATTCAAGGCACTTAGTACTTGCTTGGTTAGCCATGGTTTCTGCTTTACTTTGCGAAGAGCTTGTAAAGGTGTGAAGTGTTTAATCAACTCATAGAGGTAATTATAAAACTTATTCAGAGCTTCCTCACACTCCAAATTATCAAAAAACTCCTGCCAGTCAATCAAGATCAGCTCGGAGGCTAAAGCTTCGTAGTTTGCTTTGAAGAAGTTGAATTTTGGCGAAGAAGCAAACGTACGACTTGACAAAGGTGTAATGGAGAGATCGAGCGATAATGGCGGATGATGACTATCGATACTCACTAGAGGATTTAATGCAGTGGAAACAGATAGACAGTTTAGTGGAAAGTTAGAAAGAACTAGGTCAAGTACCCGACCATTAGCATTAGGGATATTATTGAATTGCGATAGTGAACAGAGTGATAGAAACGAGGAGAGGGATAAAGAAGATGCATCGGTTGATGAAACAGAGAAAGGAAGGTTCTTCGTCCATTGCACTGTTCCCAAATTAAAATCACCGCATATTAGAATTAAAGATTGCGGATGTTGCAATAAGACATAAGAGAAAAACTCGTCAAAGAATGTCTCATACACATACAAAGGAGAGTTACTAGGTATGTAGACAGAGGAAACTAATAAAGATGTATTGTTAGGAAGGGAGATCTTGACAATCACACAATCCACAACACGGGAAAAGCAAAAATCAGCACAAAAGGAGCTACGCACTGTATTACTAACAGCTACAAGAACACCACCTCCATCTACTTTATTTGCAGAGGCCAAGTCCCGATCACAACGGTACATATCAAAATCAAGGGATATTTCCGAGTTTAAGATGTTACTATTTAACCAGGTTTCCGTAAGACATATAAATACATCTTCGCTGAGTTGTAACGATAAAAAGAGCTTGTCAAGCTTGGTCCTTAACCCTCTTGCATTCTGGTAATATACTGAAATATTTGAAGTTAAGCTACAGTCATTAAATCTTATACTAGTTTGTAGGTTTCTGTCTACCCGGTGCACGAAAGGACTTCCTTCTTCTTGAGCTGAATGGTTTAATAAGTACTCCAGGCGGCCAAGCTTCAGGATTCAAAATAGTATCACAATTTGAGGGCACTGTAAGCTTGAAAGAAGCTACCACTCTGTCCTCCAGATTGTCCTTAGTTAATTTGTAGCAACTAATAACTTTAACAGCTGGCCCAAATTTTTTACAAACGTAGTTTTTTAGGTATTCCGCAGTTGTATGGTAGCTTAGGCGCGAAATAAAGATCTCCTTTGGAGGGGATACGATGTCAAGTGTTGGGGCTTCGTCATCCGAAATCAGAGTAGCCACAGCCGAGGTTTCAACACCAGATGAGGGCGGAAGACTAGGCGATTGATTATTTTTGATTTTAGGGATCGCCCCCCGATTTATTGATGAGGGTCCCGGAAAGCTATCACATGCCACAGGTAATTCATTACTAACCATATTCTGAGTTGCTGCTGAAGGCACGGGAGAATTAGAACACGACGTAGTTGTGCTAGAACCAGCAGCAAGGCTCGGGGTTTTAGAGGCCGATAACTTTGCCAGCGCTTTACTACGAGTAAGGATGGAAGGCTTTTGTACAGGCGTAATTGAGCCCCTAATGCATACCTGCTGAGCTGTCGGCGTAAGTAATTGCGTCTGGTTATTTACGTCAGTGATATTCACTGAAGCCAAAGTCTTGGGTGACGCATCCTCTGTAAATCGCAACAGGGTCTCGAATTCCAGACATGCACTTGAGCACTGGTTTGAAGCTGTTTAAGCTCGTCTGCGAGCGATTTTATTGTTTTATCAGCTAATTGCAGACTGGAAACATATGCTGACAAGGAGTACCTCCTGCAAGAATCGCAATACCAGTACACGCTGTTACCAGCCTTATTTATCAGGTCGGCTGAAGAACCTTTAAGGTTAACGCAAGCCGAATGGTAAGATAGCTCACAAAAGCCAAAGCAAAGGACCATAGGGGTCTTACTGATCAACTAATTATCCAAAATGTGTTAAAAAAACGGCTCCAATGATCAGTTTGGGCCCATCGGCAATCATGAAATTCCACGCAAAACTGCGCCGCAGCCCGAAGTTGAGCGTGAGTGCTGAGAGTCCATATGTGGCGATGGGTGCTCCATTTGCGGCCCCCAGTTTGTATGAGGTCCTCTTGAGGGGGCCGTGTACAAACAAATGCGAAACCATGCCCCAATCGGCCCCTGTATCGATTAGTAACATTTCGTCAGAGAACAAATAAGCGGCAAGACTTCTAGATATTATCTTTGGCCACCATCAACAACTGCCGTTTACGTCTCCGGAGAACGAGCATGGTTCTTTGAACCTTTAGGCGTTAGCACCGTAACACTGACGGTACCAACAGAGCTCGCTATTTGGTGATTTTGCAATTGTGTGAACGATGTAAGACTTGCAGGCATTAATCTCCCACTCAATGATTTCCGTCATGAATGTTCACCGGCAACTGACTAGTCCAAATTGTTCGTAACACTTCGTCACTGTACGCTGTGCCACTGAAGCCACGTAACTCCCGTAAAATTAGTGATGGTTTTCGGTCGCCCATTACAACTTCCTCAAGTAGCTCGTGTGTTTTATCTGCTTGCAAGGCACTAAGTCGTTTCAACCAATGTGTTCTTTACAGTTGCAAGTGGGTTCGTCGGGTATAGGTTAAGTATTATATCTTCCAATACGATTATATAACGCGCACCGGGAGCTTACACTGCGTGGCTAAATTTCATCCCCATTTCGAAATAACAAACGTTCGATAAGCGCAAACCACAGCGTGAAATTTCTAGGCATAAAATCCAGTAATTTTACTGCCACTGCACTCTGTTGGGCACCGACTGCAGCTGCGTTTCTGGGCACGTTAGCACCCTGCGCCTCGTTTTCATTTGCTATTTTGAGTAGCACTTAAATGTTTTTAGGGTTTTGTACTAAAATACAAAACCCTATTGCAATCACGATCTGTGTCCATCTGTCCGTCCGTCCGTCCGTCTGTATGTCACAGCACTTTTTCTCCGAAACTATAGAGGCTACAGCCATGAAACTTTGTGAAAAGGTCAGAAATGGTGACCTCTTGAAAATTCAAGGGTGAAAAAATTTTTCAAAGGGGTTTAAGGGGGTCTCCCCATATAGGGAGTTGACCCCTCAAAAAACAAATTTCACCATTGGTAGTCGAGTAGGGTGTCATTGGAAAGGTCTCAATGAGATCTTTTCAAAACAGGTCTTAAAATTGCCCTATGAGTACCGAGGGGGGCAGGGGAAGGGGAAATGTACGAACTTTTCGCGTACCCCCCCCCCCTCGCGATTGGACACCTTCCATCCGAAAAATCTGAAAAAATCATGAATGTAGGCCTTAATGAGTACAAGAACAACAAATTCATGAGAAGACGAAATTCACTCAACTTTGTTAGTAATAGTATGATTTATCGATTTTATGTTTTCTTGAATAAAATCTAAATAGTACCCTTAAATTCAAGAAAATTTAGCAAACAGATGACTATTTATAAGATTGATCTTTTCTGAAAGTTTCATAAAGATCGAATAGTATTTAATAAAGTTATAGCGATTTGAATTTTCCTGTATTACTATGGAACAATATGCCCTGTATTACCATGGAAACATATGGCTATGGGGGGGGGGGGGGGGGGAATACATGAAAAATGTGTTTTCTCCCTCGCGAATGGACACCCGTGATCTAAAATAATCTGAAAAAATTATCAAGCGAGATATTTATGGGTAGAACTTTAACAAATACCTCAGAATTCTAAATTCTTTCAACTTAGTTAATAATAGTATGATCCTCCAACATGATGTGTTTCTTAATTTTATTCGTTGCTGATTACTGCATTTTGTAAGTTGAGTACAAAACCCTTCTGACATGAGCATAGGTCTGTCTACCCAACTTGTTTTTTATTCCTCGTGCTTCCTCGTGCGTATTCAGATCACGTCATTGTCACCAATTTGTGGGTCAAGGCGAATGTTAAGTGGCAAGTAAAATCAACAAAGGCGGGTGAATTTGTATAAGGTTTTATCTGAGAGCAAATGCTGCAGCGCATCGTATTCTATCGAGAACTATCAGAATCAATCTCTCTCGTATGGTAGAAATGATTCTTTTTATCAGATTGTAGGGTTGTCAATGCATGGTTGTGGATTTTAGATTTTCTGGTTATTCAAATGAGGCTGTATTTAAAATTTTCTTTTTAAGTGTAGTGAATGCTACAGTACCCCCTTGCCAGTGTTGAAATCATGATATAATTATGATGTGGGTGTGTACAATATTCGCTGTTGTGGTTCGCATAGCAATTATCGAAGCGTTATAACAACAAAAAATACGTATGGTAAACTCTAATATAAAAGATAATGCAAATATTACGAATTGAATAAAATCCGAAAATACGCCACTTGTACGTCGGAATGCGTCTGAGATCTATAAGTGTGTTGGGTGCATGTCTGCATATCACTCGTAGTTGGAACCGACCTGGTAGCGGCAACAAAGTGGAACTGTCGTCCTGATCAACGTTGAAGTTCTTGTTCCCGCTGCCCCTGCAGCTGCTATTGGTCATCCTCATTCTGTAGACCGTGGTGTTGTTGTTTTAGTTATTTTTATGCATCGGCTGGGTCGTTCGAAGCCAGTGCTTGTTGCGTTGAATCCTTCTTCTTTCCATTTTCGCTAACTGACGCCTAACAACCGATGGGTTGCGATTCCAGCAAAAGAATTTAGAATTTAGAATGCAAAAAGCCGCATGATGGCGATAAAATTGAATATAATTTTAAAATCAGCCTAGCTCACCGCTTCGGTCACGGGGTTGTTTTTAGCACTCTGGATAGCAGATAGAAGGTGTGCATTTCCTGCTTCAGCACTCTCACACACACGCAGCACACACTCCTGAAAACTTCTTCAATACATTATGATTTTCATTTAATTTGAAAGAAAGAAATATGTTTAGGTAATATTTAAATTGTTTGTATTCTTTCGACATTCCTTTTTGCTATATTATTTTATCAGAACATATTTATATTCTTTCTACATTCCTTTTTGTTATATAATTTTATCAAAACATATTTATATACAACCAGAACGTAAGGTGTGGGTTTTTCTTTCTCGTAAGAAAATTTTAAATGTTTAAAGAGTATTGTAAGTTTGTTGAGAATTTCAGTTTTTAATTTAGAATGAACGATGGTTTCAATTTCATTTTATAAGGATTTCACAGGAAAAATAGAAAGACGAGGTATGCAGTTCATAGGTGACGTGGTTGGTTTATTTTAACAGTTTATAGTAAGTATATTTCTCATTTGGATGCTTAATTGATAAAGTATAGGAAAATGTAGAATAATTTATATGGGAAAAAAATTTTCTGGTTCATTGTTTTGGTTTTAAATCCTGCTTGAAAAATGTTTTTCATGTCGAAATATCACCTTATTGTTTAATTTTAACCTACATATCTATTTCGTATTGATTCAAATGGAAAGTCACCTAAGTTAGGTATATTTATTTTATGATTGCCAAGCATGAAAGTTTTCGTCGGTAACTTTAGCTTTTATCTAAATGATAAGCTACAGTTTGCTTCACTTCGCTTTTGTTTACAATTAAGTTCTACCTATTAAAGTCTTCTACTCAGATCAATGACACCGAAGATTGTTGGTTTAGAAATTACGATCAAAGATTAAAAAAATGTCATATTTAACCGTCAAAGTAGGATGAATGTGCTGTTCAATTATTAAATAGGACTATATATGATTATTTCTCGGGGATGAAATATGATTGGCTTATTTGCCAGAAGCTACTCGATGCAGATTTCACTCTGATATTCAACTCACCGTAAATGTCTCTACTAGGATCGCTTATTCAGGGTGCACAGTTGTTGGATTCTACACGACTTGACTTGCAATGCAACAATAAAACGTCAGAGCTATCCATGACCACTCTAATTCTTTTTTACTCATACCACTTCCTCCTTGCAGAAAATCACTTTGGCGCTTACCTGATCTAGAGCCAGCCAGTTCTGGGGACAGGCGAATGTACGACTAAACCTTGTGGTTTCCAAGAAAAATAAACGGATTTGGTCAATTTTTGTATTCGCTCTATTTTTTACAATTTAACACGTTTCCCGCCTGTTAATTGATCAAACACCTCCCAAAGGTAATCCGCGTACTAAGCGGGGATGGATCAATGTCGTTTGATTTCCGAGGTGCTACGACTCCGGATAGTCAAACCATATGACAATCACTCCACATAGTGCCTTAAATTTAGATCTCTGTTCAATAACGTTAAAACTACTACAGAAATAAACAAGAGCGCGCCACGCAACGTCTTTAACATCTGCCATATATCGTTTGTCAGAATGGAGTTGATTTTACACTGCTATGGTAGAGACACTAGTGCTGCGTTATTTTGAACAAACTTGTGAGAGGTTTACTTTATAAATATAACCAAACTAACTACCCGCACTAATGGACGGTTCGAACTTACTCGTGTGAAGTATATCGCTGCTAAATTATGAACAGGGAAGACGCCCGACAAGAATCAAGAAGAAAAATCTTTGCAAAGCGCACAGTTTCTCAAAATCACAGAACCGCACTCGCCTAACTTCTATCTTCCATCCTCAACTCCGCTTAGCTGTCACGAAGACAACGCTTGCTGTTTCGATATTCCGCGCTGAATTGCATCATCGTGTCGACAGCGAAACTTGCAAATACGCAGGGCCGTATCGTTTGCGTGTTTTGAGGGGGCGTATAAAGTTCAAATATAGGCGTGAAAGTCACTCTGAAAAAAAATAAAGAGACAATGGCATAAGCTAACCAGAGCAATACGATGCGATAATAATAGACCAGAATAATGTAATAACAGGCCAATTGAAAAGGCCCCGGTGTGATACACAGATGGCGGTGCTAGTATTAAATCCATAAAATTTTTAGTAAGTACCAACTTTCAAACGATACTTGTCTAAATTTGACAGCAGTCCGACCATTAGTTTGTGAGATATTGCGTTGTGAGTGTAGTTAATTTTGTTATTTGAAAAAAAAAATGGAAAAAAAGAATTTCGTGTGCTGATAAAATTTAGCTTTATGAAGGGAAAAAATACAGTTGAAGCAAAATCTTGGCTTGATGAAGAGTTTTCGGGGTCTGCACCAGGAAAATCAACCATCATTGATTGGTATGACAAGTTCAAACGTGATGAAATGAGCACCGAAGATGGTGAACATAGTGGACGCCCAAAAGAGGTTGTCACCGACAAAAACATCAAAAAAGTTCATAAAATAATTTTGAATGACCGTAAAGTGAACTTGATCAAGATAGCAAACATTATGAAGATATCATCTAAATGTGTATATCATATCATTCGCGAATATTTGTACATGAGAAAGCTGTATGCAAAATGGGTGCCACGCGAGCTCACAACCGATCAAAAGCAACAACATGTTAATGATTCTGAGCAGTGTTTAAGCGCAATAAACCCGAATTTTCGCGTCGATATATGACAATGGATGAAACATAGCTCCATCATTTCACTCCGGAGTTCAATCGACAGTCAGCTGAGTGGACTGCACACGATGAACCGAATCCAAAGCGAGGAAAAACACAAGAGTCAGCTGGTAAGGTTATGGCATCAGTATTCTGGGATGCGCAACGTATAATATTCATTGATTACCTCCAAAAGGGCCAGGTCATCAACAGCGATTATTATATAGCGTTATTGGATCATTTAAAGGATGAAATCGTTAAAAAACTGACCCATTTGACCGGGGTCTTACGTATGCCACAATGGGATGAGTTCGGTCTATCATGAGCTTGGGAAATCAGCCTCGATTGCTGGCTAACGGGTACCCATTATTTGGTTGGAAGAATATCTAGATCCGGGTCGTTATTTCTTCCTACATTTATGTAGATACGACTATCTCTTATCCAGTGGTTGGAAAACCGTTTAGGTTCTTTCGAAATCGAAAGGATTCGCTCTAAATATTCTGGCCCTGTAAAGGCAGAATCTGGCAATAAGGAATTTATATAAAGGTGCTTAGGAAGTAGTGGGAGGTATAGACACAAGAGTTCGTTGAGGCTCTCGTGAACTCAGGAAAGGGCATCGGGAACGGTATTAGCTGAATCCTTGACATGTTCAATGTTGAAGTTGAAACGTTCCAACTTCAGACTCCAGCGATATGGATATGATAATTATATACTATAATGATAAGATAAACAGATGTGATAATTAGATACTATAATGATAAGAAAAATGGATGTGATAATGATATTCTATAAGGATAAGATAATGGAGTATGAACATTATATACAATAATAATAAAATAATGGATATGATCATTCTATACTATAATGATAAGATAAATGGATGGAATAATTATATGCTATAAAGATAAGATAATGCAATATGAACATTATATACCATAATGATAAAATAATTACATGAGATGAAAATACGATAGTGCGATACGATAAAGATAAGATAATAGGATGCGATAAAGATACGATAGCTACATATATGCGATAGAGATAAGATAATACGATACGATACGATAACACGATACAAATACGATAATAATAAGCGAAAAGAAATAAGATAAATCTATATGATAAAAATACGATCCCTGATCCTAACTTAATAATAACTAATCTGTCAATATACTCAATACAGCTAAATATGCAAAATAAGGAACTCTAATTTCTGATGATGCAACATGTGGGGATGACTCACCTCTTGAGAAGGGTCTCATAAATAAAGCCGGGCCATTCTCCGTGTATTATTTACATTAGAGTCGTATGGTGACTATGAAAGGTCCCTAATGGTATACCGTCAGGAGACTCTAAATCATACGCCACTTGGCCTATCTGACGTCTTATTTTAGCCGCTATAATTTTGGAACAGATTAAGCTGCGACTTTATTAGTAGCGCTACTCAGCACATGGTTTGTAATGAAAACCATTTGTCTTGGGATAAATGTTCGGGCTCTAACCCGGAAACAGTAGTGACACTGACCTTTAGCGTACGCCTCGGTAAGTTTCTCTTTGACTCTGTCGCGAATCTCCCTTAGTCGTTCGTGAAGAATCGTAGGCTCCACTTCTCCATCTTCAAAAGATGATAACTTCCTGAGAAGTTCATAGTCTGAGCCGTGGCTTACAGACTGAAAACCACACATGAGATAATGAAGGGAACAACCAGTAAATTCATGTATTGTATTTTGTAGAGCTGTGCCTGATTCTTTGAGGTACCTGCCCCAAGTGCAGTGGTTATCTCCTATATAGTAGCGAATGGCAGCCAATATAGATTGGTTGGCCCGTTCAGAAGCGTTGGACTGTGGTAAGTATTTCGGGAAAAAGATATGAGTAATGCCGTATACCTGAATGAATTGGGTGAAGTGCTTCGATGTGAACTAGACACTATTATTGGAGTGTATTAGCTCGGGCACACCAAAGGTGCAAAAGATGTAGTGGCCTAGGGCATGGTTTTCATCCATACAAATTTCGTATAATGATCGAGCACCACAAACAGTTGGGTATTTCCACCTTTAGAACGTGGATAAGGTCCTAAGAAATCGATGTCTAAGCACTGCATTGGCCCGTCAGAAATGCACTCTTGACCCATAAGGGGTCTAAGGACCTTAATTCAGGGCTTAACCTGCTTGCAAGTATTGCATTGGAAAATGTAAGAAGCGACGTCCTCACGAAGAGTTCGTCAAAAGTAACATCGCTGCAATACTTTGGTGGTCATACGTATGCCACAGCGAGATAATTTCGGTCTATCGTGGGCCTGGGAAATCAGCCTCGATTGCTGGCTCACGAGTACCCATAATTTGGTAGGAAGAATGTCTAGATCCGGGTCGTTCTTTCTTCCTAAATTTATGTAGATACGATCATCTCTTATCCGGAGGTTGGAGAACCGTGAAGGTTCTTTTGAAATCGAAAGGATTCGCTCTAAAAACTCTGGTTCTGTGAAGGCAGGGTCCGCCAGTAGGGAATCGATATGAAGGTGCTCAGGAACTAGTGGGAGGTATGGACACGAATGTCTGTTGAGGCTCTCATGAACTCGGAAAGGGGGGTCAGGAAACCTTGCAACTTCAGACTCCAACGAGCTAGCCTGCCAGAGAGGTCTTGTTGGCTCATGGCCACTTCAAACTGGCGTGATCTGTGATGATGGTGAAGGAATGTCCTTCAATATAGGCATGGAATTTTTTCACGCTTTGTACGGCGGCAAGACACTCCAACATGGTAATAGTATAATTTTGCTACGCTGACGTCAGTTTGGTAGACATGAAGGCAATTGGATGCTTTTCACCATTCTCGTCCTTTTGGAAAAGGAGACTACCAATTTCAGTGGTGCTTGCATCACACTGGATGAAAAAGGGTCTCGTAAAATCGGAATTGACGAGTACTGGTGCTGAAACGAGAGCTTATTTCAGTTGGTTAAAGGCATTTTGAGAAGTGTCGGTGCATTCAAATGCAGGTTTGCCTTTCAGCAGCTCAGTCAAAGGGGCAGTAATAGTGGCAAATCGAATGGATAAATTGGCGGTACCAACCAGTCATTTTCATGAGACGACGAATGTCTTAAGCGGATCTGGGCATTGGATAATCCACTATGCTGGAAACTTTGGAGGGATTAGTTGTCAGGATACTATCACTAACAACATATTCCAGCTACCTTATTTCACGCTCTTCTCAACATTTATCGTACGCACAGCTGATTTAAGTGGCTGAGCCACTGTGGACAACAAGTCAAAATGCTCTTGAAATGGCTACGAGCAAATCATCCAGGTTAACGAAAATTTTGTCTTGGAGTTCATGCGGGATGACCTTGTGCATTAGGCGGCACATGGTATAAAGGACAAACCGACACCAAGAAGGCTGTCTTTTCCTGAGATTCAGGACAAGGAGTATCTGTAAAAAGGCGTCCTTTGAGACAATTCAGTAATAAATTTTGTGGATCGTAATCGTGCTAATAATCCATCGATTAACGGCAAAGCATATGCGTCCTCGATGGCAACTTCATAAATACGTCGAGCATCTAAACGTCAATAGACTTTTCCAGGTTTATAGACCAAGATAACCGGAGAACTCCAAGAACTACTACTCTGGCCGATCACACCAAAAGCAAGCATACGGTTAAGTTCCTTGAACAGCAGATCCTGTACGACGGGAGAAACAGCATAAGGCCGTTGTTTGACTGGCTTACCAGTCCCAGTGTCAATATGATGCTTGGCCAGTGACGTTTTACCCAGACCAAGCTCGTTGAAGGAATTGGGTACCTACTTGTTTCAATTTAAACTCCTGATCAGGCATCAATTATCGAACAGTGTCAGCCTCTTTGGTTGAATGTGGAGTAGGGACTTTGATGAGCATACTCATGTTTTTGATTGACACTGGCGCTATCGGAAACGCGTTCCAGAAATCAATTCCTAGATAGAAGCTGACGAGGGAAGGAATGACTAAAAACCCTAAAGGTTTAGTATCATTAGCATACGTAACGGTGACACTCACGTACCTTGCTGCTGCTATACGTTGACCAGACGCTATTTGGACGTAAGTTTGGAGAAAACGGGTTTTTACACCTAATTTTCGAAGTAATTCAATGGAACCGTGTCCTAAAACACTGATGTTAGCTCCGCTGTCCATCAGACCAGTGAATTGGTAACCTAAGGCAATGATATCACAGTATGGGAGAGGATCGTTCGGATCGGGATCGGACACTAGCGAATTGATCACCAGTTTATGTAAGGAGCGTTTAGCGTGGAAATAATTTATGGCACGAAGGCGTCTTCTGTCGCTACGTATAGTAGGTGACGTTGTAAAATGGATGCTAGGAGTAGCTTTACCAAGAGATGTCCTTTTGACCAAAGACTTAAGTGAATAATCATATGGATTGTTCGGGCTTAACAATTGTGACCCAATTCGGGATCTACATTGGTGGTTGCATCCACTGTTGTGACTCAAAGGCTGTTCCTTGCATGAGGGTTTGAATTTTGAGGGTTGGGAGTGTGTTGATCCCTCACATTCGGGCCGCTCCTGTGATAGTTTCCCGGGACTTAAATTTGGGACACTTAGCTTTTGCGTACTTCTGGAATACGACAACAAAAACAAAAGATACTTTGTATTGAAATGAGGGAGTTACTCAGAGAGTGGCCCATTTTTTTACAATACCAGCATAAACGGGTTTCGGAATTGTGAGTGGGATCGGGTGATCCAAAAGCTTCCACGGGCACGTTAGTTGGGAAGTTTGTAATAGGAGGCTGGGTCAGCTCTTGAACTGTACGCGTAGGCACAGTGGGCTGCTCCGGACGGTTCAGGTTCCATACGGATTCTGCAGAAATGCGACACTGCACCAGATCCTGTGTACTCACGAAATGTCGACCAGCTAGATGATCTTACAAACGCCAACTCATGTTACGATACAACAAGTGCTGCATGTCTAAGTCGGACAAGCCTTGTTGTAGTTGTAGAGATAAGGTCTCTGAAGCATCGAAGAATTCGACGAAAGGCTCACCTTAAGCCTGAAAGCGAGCGTCCATCTGAAGTCAAACATCTATATCCTCACGAGTACGGGTTGAGTTAGGAAGGATTGCGTGAGGGTATCCCAATCTAAAGACTGAGGGTGCATCTCGTGGTACTTCCAGTACCATTCAAGGGTGGGACCTTTCAAAAAAATATGGAAACATTCGGCAAGTTAGTTTAGGGGCACCCCTTGGGTATATTTTATAGCCTGTAACCGATACAAAATAGAATCAGCTCTAAGACTGGATCGGCTTCCGTCAAACATGATACTCCACTTGGATAATCGTATGAATGTTTGGTTCGTATAATACTGTTGCACTGAGTTGCGTGGAATGGAATGATTTGTGATTTCTCTTGGAGACTGCGCTGCCATCGCATCGGTGACAGGTCGTGATAATTGCCTGGCCTCTCTTGGTTGCCGCAATGGACTTAAAAGGTTGGATCCCAGGGCTTGCGTCAAGCGCTGGATCTCTTCAGTCAGGGGACCGATTCGGAAGTTAGCACTGGGGTTCTTTCTGGTTGTCCCAGGAACTATAGTTTTATACAGCTTAGCCGTATTAATGGGAGATTATACCATTTCGGAAGTCGATAAATGTCCCGAGGGCGAGTTATTATCCAGCTCTATATTAAATGGGTTGGAAACGTTCAGTTTTATCGGAGTGAGATGGCAATGATCTGTTTAGATACTGAAAGGCAATCCGGTATCCGTGGGTAGGTTATCTGCTCTCACAGGGATGTCAACCATTGATATGGCCTGAGGCATCGACTGTTCAGAAGGTATGAGTTTGTTTGAGTTTCGTTTATTATGTACACAGTTTTCCTTTTGTTTTCAATATTTAAACTCTACTTTAGTCCTTTTTTTTCAACTATAACTTACTCTTAGTTCTCTTTGATTTCCAAATTTGTTTTGGGTTTTACTCAATTTTTAATTGTCTTTTTCAATATAATAAGTTTTAATTTTCATTTTTTTTATGTATAATTCTCGATTCTTACATTGAGCATTCGTGTTTATGCGCATGAACTTGCATGAATAAAGCGCGTCCTTGAGAGATTTCAGAAAGACAGTGTACAGTCTATAGAAACAATTTTGAAACGAATGTACTTCCAAGGGGTACGTCGCTCGTTATGCCGCTGATTCAAACCCGCAGGGACATATTCTCTACAGCTTATGAGCAAAATGACCCTGACCCCAAAAGGTATAAAGCCAAAGAACGACAGATGTGTTGAGGGTTAGAGGCCTTTCTGAGGGCCTCCATATTGAAATGATACTCGTTCAAACCTTAAAATGGGCGTAATCTACCGATGACGTATAAATGCAGATATTCCTCGAAAGTAAATATGAATGGGGTAGACTGGATCGATTTTGAGATTACCATTCAAATCCTATACAGGAGAATAGCACCAAATTATTTGTCAACGATTCGCGCTCTGTCTCGCAAAGCTCAAATGAGTCAAAATCCACGGAAGCGCTCGCTAACGTCACTCCAGAAATAAAAGTCTTAAAAATGGGTACAGAGGATATATAATAGATAAAGAACCGGGGCGCCAGCTGCAACCACAAGCCATCGCCGCGATACTGCGGCATGACGTCGAGCGACGGTGTAGTGTGCCAGCAGAGGAGTTTCCTTAAAATTCTTTTCGTTTGAATTCAGGTGTCCCCTTGTAGCGGAAAACTCTGATAAACTACCTGCTTGCTTTGTGGTTGGAACAAGGACTTAGAGTTGAAGCGAGTGGTGCCCACGTGCGTCTCCAGCGAGCAGTACTGGGGCCCGCCGAATCCTTAACCGGAACGTTGTTGCCAAATCCCTTTTTGAAAAAAAACCAAAATATAAAAAGAACTAAAATAAATGAAAGCGGGGAACCCAATGGGCCACCCTCGCAGCAAAAAAGGAATTACGGAAGAAAAATAGGGACAGCAATAGGTTACATGGTGGTAACCTGAAATTTAGTTTATTACCTCACCCGGTAGCTCACCTGCGACAGCATGGGGTTATAATCAAAAAAGTAAGGAGGACCCACCATTGTGGATCGAAGGGTCTAGAAGCCTTTTAAAGGTAAAGGGAACGTAACACGGGAGGCATATTACTCCTTCTGAGCACTCACGCTCACTCACTCACAACCCCTGTAAAAATATTCAATACATTTTAATTAAAAATTTTAAATAAAACAATCATAATTATCTTCTATTTTTTTTCCGAATTTTTTTTATATAAAATTTAGATGGCGCTGCACACATTGAATAGAATTATGCCTAAAGAAAATTTACATTAAATGACTATATAAAACTGAAGTTGACAGTAAAATGATTCATAATCATCCATGAATAATTGTATCGTGTATTATTTTATTTATTTTGTATTCATGCATTTTTTAATCATTTCAACTGGATTTGCTTACCATATTATGTTATTGCGAAAATTCACTTTCTAAGTTCTGTTAACATTCATTTCCTGTTTTTTTCTTGAGTTAATATAAGCACGAAAATGATTTTGTGCACTTTGGTTTTTGATTCATTCATAAATATTCATAAATATTCTCTAATTCTCTTTTACAAAACTCCTTAAAAATAAGGACGTAAAAAAATACTTCTATTGGAAATTATTTAGGAAAACCTCGAAGCCATCTTCGCAAAAATGCTCTCGATAATTATGTTTTTAATTCTTTAGCATTTGATAATATTAATAAGAGCTTACACTCCAAGAAAAATCGAAAACGCCCGTCATTCAAGTTCAAGAACACTAACTAATACCTACAATCAAATACTAATACATGATGTTTGTATAGGATCAGAACACGAAAATCAACACAGAATTTTGAATTGATTTAACGACGTGCCTAATTTCGACGAATGCTTACTATCGACATTCAACATGAGACTACAGATGCTTAGCTTGCGAAATAAACTGCCCTTGGTACAAATCTGACTCAGCTCAAGTATGTGTCAGTATTTCATACTGATTGTGAGATATCTTCCTTGAAACGTAAACGAAAAATATGTTGTGCCGCATGCGCTGACTTCTCCCGCAACCGCGAAAGGCATCCGAAGCACTGCTCTGAGACACACCAAATCTTGGATTAATTCGGATGCGAATTATTGCAATTTATCGTAAACAATGCACTCGCCAAAATATATAAATATGATTCTCTTCGTCGTCCAAGAGCTCATCAAGAACAATCCGTTCCTCGTCTTCGTCACCATTTACACTCCATTGTGAAATTACTCCTCGGCCAACAATACTCCAACACATAAACAAAACAGTAATTTATTAAGCCAACTTTTATCAATGGCCCACATTTAAATGAAGTTCTGATCGAAGACTTTTCAGAAAACTTTCAACTCCGAGAATAACAATTCGAATGAAAATAATTCTTTTTGTTTATAGTGAGCGCATCACATTTCGATATCCACACTCCCGACTAACGATACGGATGCAAAGTAGACACCAACGACGAATGAGCTGGCCGTTAAAATCTCACCAAAATTCAAGACCCCTCACATCTAAATAAAAATCACAATTTAGGCTTTTCGCGAGCTCGGTGGACAAGCGCTTTTCTCGGGTGTCTTCAATGAACTCACTTCCTGCACGTAGGCCATCCGCGTTGTCAGCAGCGCTCACAAATCTGCACAGGGGTGTAGTCATTGCATGTTAGGGGATGGGTGCCTGAAACTATTGAAAATTTAGCCGGGAAAATCCATTTGAATTTCAATAGCAATGGATATGTCTAAATAATATAAAAGGAGAAAATGGAGATAATGGTTATCGATTACTAATTAATTGAGTTAATGATATGCTATAAAGATAATATAATATGAAATAATGAATATATGATATAAAGGCAAGAGATAATTATAATACAGGGTGGTGATAAGCTATGAATAGAGAACAAAGGTACGGTAATAATATAAGGTAATTATACACGGTATGGTACTTATGATTACATGAAATAAAAATAATGCAATACGATACGATAAGGATCATAAAACGGTATGATAGCGATACTATAAAAATATATGGTGCGATACGATAACGATAAGATAATACGTTACGATGGCGATACGATAACGATAAGATAATAAGATACTATAAAGGTAAGATAATACGGTACGATAATGATATGAAAATGCAATAAAAATATGATAGATATATATGATATAAAGTACGATAATTATAAACGATGAAACTACGATAATTCTATATAAACACAAAGGAAAATATACACGATCCCTAAACCTAACTTAAGGCTAATCAATTTTCACAAGATCGGGAACTTTAGCGTTCTGAAGACGTAACAACGTCCTCGAGTGGAGGATATCACAACCCTAAAGACAAAAACCTAATATCCCTCTAACGGGCCTAACTTAGGACCCACCCCCCCTCTAAACATCCGTAAGCCACTGAAGATGACACAAAGGAGTCGAAACGCGTCTGCTCACTTAAAAAGGAAAGGTCCGATGCCTTTTCAAGAAAACAAAAGAAAAAACCTAGTAGACTCACCTATTTGATAACACGCAAACATATTTTCATACATACAGATATTGAAATTTTGCAATAAATCTGTTAAGTTCATATTTTAGTCACTATGAAGTTACTCATGTCTCATAGTATTTAACATGTTGGATAAGCAGAACAACGTTCATGTCAGAAGGGTTTTGTACTTAACCTACAATATGAAGATATGTAGAATGACTAGATTCAATTAAGTTACTGACAAAAATGCTAAAATTTTCTATAACCAGCAAAGTTAAACGAATTTTAAAATCTAATTTATTTGTTATTGGATGTTCCTCCATGATTTTTAAGGCTTTGTGAAAGAAAATTTTACAAAAAACCCACTGGTTTTAAGTCCTGTCTGTCCGCTTGTGCGTCCGTTTTTTCCATCTGGACGTCTGTTCGTCTATCCATGCATCACAAACTGTTTCTTCAGAAACTATAGAAACAATAAAGCTCAAACTTTATTAAAATGCCAGAAGTGGTGGTCTCTCAAAACTTTAGGTCCAATCAAATATTTCAAAATTTTTAAGGGGGCTCCCCTTCACAACGCAGTGGCTCTCAACAAGTTATTCAACAAATGCAGTCCAGTAGGATATCATATGAAATGTCTTTGCCCTTTTACAATCTGAAAAACATTTTTCCTCAAAATCGAAACGGTGCCCTTAAATGTGGGTTGATACAAAAATCAAATCATAATCAAGTAAGTTATCGCCATTTCAATTGTATGGAATTATAAAACAATAACACGTGGTGATGGTAGATATATATTTCAAATAGACCTAGGTTCATTTTTTTCGCCAATCTATGAAAATTTAAGTAATAGTCTTCAAATTTATCATGCCCAATTAGCTAAACATTCCGATAAATTATTTGATCTAGAACACAATGGCACCTGTCATGTACTTAAGAAGGAAACTCGGCATCTTTAAGATAAACTTGAATGATTTCTCATTCAAGTGTTGGATGAATAATTCAAGACATCAATTCATGCCATTTGAAAACTTGTTTCAAATCTTAGGATGGTCACAAAGCCCTTCTGGTAGGAGCACTCTCCTACTTACCCGACTTGTTTCACCTCTAAGTTGTAGGTGCTCATCTTCAGCTATTAATCTATAAATTCAACCAAGCGTTAATATCATGTAACTTAAATGTTGAGGGTGGGGAAAATAACACGAATTTATTCAATCTTCTCATTTAAAACAATCGCCATTTTGTTTTCCAACTACTGATGTCACTAGTTGAAAAAACCCTCGAAAATATTCATGATACCTATCATTCCTGAAACTTCCATGCAAATCCTAGCAAGCCCGTAATGTCTGAGTCGGAAAAAAGCGCATATTGTTCCATAGCCATATGGTTCCAAGTAATACTTGTATAGCACATATTGCTCCATGGTAATACCAGAAAATTCAAACCACTATAACCACCTAATATTTTTGAAACTTGAGGACAAGTTAATCTTATACATAGCCACTTGTGTATCCAATTTCATTGAACGTAATTTGTTCAAGAATATGTAAAATTGATAAATCATACTATCACTAACAAAGCAATAGGGTTGTGTAATTTGCTACAAAAGAGCATGCATTAACATCTCGTTTGCTTTGCTAGATATCTTATGGATCTCATCAAGACATCATTCCTTGTCTATGCTACTCGTACTATACTTTAGCGAACTAAATACATCCGATATCCCAGAGAGGCTGTATCTGGATGACAGGTGAAACCCTTGGAATCCCAAATTATTTTGCATTCCACCCAATAAAATTTTTTAACTAAAATCTGGTTCTATTGGTCCACCGATGTCACCTAATTTTTTTTCAGAATTTTTTTTTCCCTGCCCGAGAATTTTACTTGTTACCCTGAGGCAACAATGACGTTGAGTGGTAAATCGCATTTTGCATATTTCATAGCCCAAATTCTGTAACAACATCAGGTAATGAGCAGTAAAAACTAAATAAGTAGCATATTATGTAATATGTGAATGTCATTATATTGTAATATATGACAAATTATACTTAAATTATAAATATACTTATAATGTAAAAATAAGTCAATTATTACAGAAGTTTTTGGAAATGAAGAAACTAATTAGTAAATGGTCACTGTAATAGGATTATTTGCTGTAAAAATTTAAAAAACAGTTTCTTTGAGTAGTAAAACATTACTTTACATTTTATGCAAATAACTGTAGTTGTATTTTTACTACACTGTCTACATCTATTTTTTTTAGAAGTGTATTCAGGAAAATGAGATATCTTGTCACATCTTGCACAACTGACTGAATTACTTAAGTACTAGTTTCCTCTTCTTTATTGGAGGTTTGTTTTCCGTGGAACTTGCACTAGGTTGTCCTCTTTTCTTCTTTGCAGATTTATTTGCTGACATCAATCCGTGAGCAACTTGGGATTTGAATGCTAACAGATGAATTAGCTTTCGATTTTTTTGGTAACAATGCCTCCTGTACAGTAACCATGCATTGACGACCGAAACATTTATGCACCGAAAACTATTCGGGAGTACCATTTATTGGAACGCAGATTTATCCTGTAAAGCTCTACCAACATATACACTCCCCATAAATTGATTATATTCTTGCACTTTAAACGGCCAGTCTACTATGTTTCTTTAATTTTTGATCGTACCTCTTACATTTTGTTGCACTGAAAAAACTCTATTTTTAATAAACTAATGAAATCAAAATCAAGGAAACACTTTCTACACTTTAACATAAAAACTTTATTTTCAAAAAAAGGAACGCTAACAATAACAGTCCGGTAATAATTCACTTTTATAAAAATGATTCAAAATTCGTAACGATTTAAAATTTGCGAGCAATAGTTCTGTCGTATTCAACTTCCAAAATACTACTGCATCTTAGTCTTTTAGTTGCAGAAAGTACCGAAATTTTCAAACAAAGAAATCAATTTGAACAAAGGATTTCGGTACTTTTCCTTTAACAAATTGAGTTATCTCTATCTAACTATTTACTATAATTGTTATTGTGAATGTTAGGATAGTCTACTATTTTAAATCTACTATTCTGAATTGTAATGAATGTTACGATATTCTACTACTTTAAATCTACTATTCTAAATTGTAATCTCTTAATGACATTTACTTTCACATTTCACTTTAAATGTCATTGTTTTGTTATTGTTTGATATAAACAAGTGCGGGAGTGAATTTCGATCAAATAAACAACTAAATCCAAATAGTGTCCATGGAAAGTGACCGGGATTCGTGCGGGAGCTGATATCAGATAAGTAACTTCATTTAGTTGACCTAAGCATCGATTCTTTGTGTTTTTTTTTTCTTTCCTTTTCAGATGTTGCATAACCGGCAATAGCAATCAGCGATGCAGGAGCTGACTGGCGAGCAACACATTTATTTACTGGGTCGTTGAAACAATATGAGGACATCATGCAGATAGGGAATCGAATCTAACCAATAAACCACACACAGGAGACCATTGTCCATAACTATGCAATCCATAGATCCCCTTTCTGATTTTCTTTAGTTCACCCTTTCAGAAGACAATTACCGGTTTGACCAACTCTTACTGTTGTGACAGACCATATTTGCCATTCCCTTAGCGCCAGACACAATTGAATTGAGGCAAACCAATTATCGTAAAATATTTTATAATTTTGACCAGACGGTAACGCTTTTGTCAATTCCACGACAATGTTGCTTGAAAATCCAGGACCGTGATCATCGCAAGTGCCTTTGCTAATATAAATCCTGAAATAATGAATTATTCCCGTTGAACTGCAACGATTAAATACTGTGAAGCCCTATTTATGAGATTTAGCCTTGTTATATTATTTCAGGTAGCTGCGGCCTTTGAACGGAATAATTTGTTCATCAACGCAAGGTTTTTGCTCTGCGGGGATCTTTTTGAAATTGGAAGTCAATTTGTTTAGTATGAGTTTTGTTTTATAAAGTTTGTCGTATTCAGGTTCATTCTGTTTTTAGGGTTTTGTAAAATAGTTTTACAAAACCCTACTAAAATCGCGTTCTGTCTGTCCGTCTGTCCATCTGTCTGTCTGTCCGTCCGTGTGTCACAGCATTTTTTCTCGGAAACTACTTAAGCTAGAAAGATCAAATTTTGTATGTAGGTGTCAAGTGGTGTTCTATTCAAAGTTCAACTATAAAAAAATTTTATAAGGTATTTTAGGGGGGTCTCCCCATATAGGGGAGTGACCCCCCGAAAAAAAATGTCATTGAAGGTAGCCGATATGGGTATCAAATGAAATGTCTTGATGAGAACTTTTCAAAACAGGTCTTCGTTTGGCAAAGTTTGCTTCGAGGGGCGCACAGGGAGGGGTAATACACGAAAAATTTGTGTCCCCCCCCCCCTCGCGATTGGACACCTGTGATCCGAAAAATCTGAAAAAAATTAGAAATGTAGGCCTTAAATTCAATGAAATTCAGCACATAGATGAATGTTTATAAGATTAATCTATCCTGAAAGTTTCATAAAGATTGAACCATATTTATAGCGGTTTGAATTTTCCTGTATTACTATGGAACAACATGCGCTGCATTTATTACTATGGCAACATATGGCTATGGAACAACATGCGCTTTTTACCGACTCAGACACTACAGTTTTGCAAGGATTTGCATGAAAATTTCAGGAATGATAAGCGTCATGTATATCTTTGAGAATCGGTTCAGCTAGTGGTATCAGTAATCGTAAGAGAAAATAGTGGATGTTTCAAATGCGAAGATTGAATAATTTTGAGTTATTTTTTCCCAACTTCAACGTTTAAGGTGCATGCTTTGAACACTTGATTCAATTTAATGAGTGACTGAAGATGAGTACCTACAATTAATGCTCATAGGTGAAACAAGTCAAGGAGGCGGGAGATAGCTCCTGGCAAAAGGGTTTTGTAACCATTCTAGGATTCGAAAAAATTGGCCATGAATCGATGATAACAGTACAGGAGAGTGGCCCCTAAAAAAAATCATCAAACGTAGCCGATATGAGTATGAAATGAAAGTTTTCATGGGAGCTTTTGAAAACAGTTCTTAAACTGTCAGTTTCTGCTGCAGTGGGGGCACAGGGGGCAAATACATGTAAAATGTGTTTCCTCCCTCGCGAATGGACATCTGAAATAATTATCAAGGGCGATATTTATGAGTATAACAATAACAAAGACCTCAGGGGTCGAAATTCGTTCAACTTTGTTGATAATAGTATGATCTTCGTATTTCATATTTTCTCCAATAAAATCGTCTTTGACATGTTTCTTGATTTGATTCAATCTGGTGACTGCATTTTGCAAATTGAATACAAAACCCTTCTGACATGAGCGTAGGTCTGTTTACCCAACTTGTTTCATTTTATCGTTATTATTGAAATTGTGTTTGATTTTTTCAAATCTGTTTTTAGCCATAATATCTAGACTGCTGGATATGGACATTCTCTTGACCGGTAGATTGGCAGTTGTCACATTTTGACTATCCCCATATGAATTATTATTCCGATATTTTGCTCTATCTCGTCAATAGTACCAACAAACACAATCCCATTTTTTGGCAATGCATATCTGTTCGTTTATCGTGAACGAAGTTTTTGAAAAACTGTAAAGGTTAATTGCTCTTTTTTCTGGAGGAGGTGGCAAAAAAGCTTTCCATTTAATATCTGTATGTGGAATGAATTCATTTTAAGTTCACTTGCAAACTGTTTTTTATTCACTTTTTTGGCTACAGTCTTAGTACGGCTGGACTTTCCACGCAATGTTTCTTGAACCTGAAAACAGTAGTGATCGTTAGGGGAGATCACAAATATGATTTATGCGATGTTACTAATAAATTTTAGTTCAGTCCTCCAGCGAGTTCTTCCTACAAATAGGAGAAAAACGTAAGACTTTTCTGGACTATCTGATGTTGAAAATAACAAAAAACTGCATAAATTGCATATCAACTCTTGGGACAGAAGTCTTCACTTTTCATCGGTACTATTACATTCACTTATTATATTCTCCATTTCCAAGGAACCATTCAACATTTTATCTACTTTCTCAATCACATCAACATTATTTTCTTCATAATCTGACTCATTTGGATCAATTATTACAACTCAGAGATGTCCACTCAGCCCCGTTGTTGCTCATGAGCAATTGATCTTATATATACCATTATAAACAACCTGTAGGTTGTAAATTTTAACAAAATGTTTGTCCCACCTCTTGATAATATATTCAAGTGAAATATCTTTTTTTTGGTACATTCATATTCTGTAATAAAGCAGACAAAAAACAACCTACCAGAGACACTTCGATACCACGCACACTAGTTGATCACTCAAGAACAAATAGCAGTTTATCAAAGAACCAGTTGTGAAAAAAGCGAGCAACTGTTTGACCTGATAAGAAACAGTGTTGCCATAACTTTAAATATCACTGCATTACAAAATTTACCTTCTTTGTTGGTGCTACACTGCTAAAATATATAAGATGCCTGCAGGCAACATTGGGGCTCAAAGGGTAAAGAATGCCTTAACTTCATCATATAGTACTCGTCTAAATGAAGCCATCATTTATATACAGAACCAGTAAATCCGGGAACGCATAAAAGATGTCTTCTAAGCAACATCATTAAATTTTTGCATATATGTATACGGAAGCTTCAAAGGTTGATTTTACGTTTTTTGGTGCATATCTCTAAGACGGTAGGTCACAGGGAAAAAATTGATCTAAATCAGATTAAAAGTTAAATGAATTTCCTGTAAGAAAGTATTATGTCCCCTCTAAAGGCCATGAGCTCGTGACAATGTAGAATTTGAGTGGCTCATAGCTCTCAATTTCAAGTTTTTGTCACATATCTTGAAAGATGTATCTCATACTGAACATTTTATAGCGACGAAAATTAATGCTCGCTGGATTTTGGTCTTCGTGATATGGAACAAAAACTGAAAATCTACCAGTTAAACTTCCTACTGCCTCCGCAGGGAATTTATCGAAGGACTTTATTTGGATGATTATGGCCAAAAACCCCACCGGAGGAAAGGTGGCATTATAAAAATATCTATAGTATCCTGAACATATTATTAAACAATTTTCTAGTTTTGACAAGTTCACAATTATCTGTCTGTTTGTAAAATATCTTTTAACTGTGATTAAAAGGATATTTAATTTAGACAAATAATCTGGTATCTTTTCATTTGATGTCCTGCTGAACGCTGCTATTGAAAAGAAAGTATCTATCTATCATAGGATGGGTTAAGTAGGTAGCAGTAGTTTAGGTCGGTTACTAAATCAGGTCAGGTAGAGGGATATTAGGTTATTGTTTTTTGGATTGTTGCATGTCCGTTTGTTCTGTTTCATCTCTTTTCCGTTTTTGTCGGAGAGTGTAGTCTGATGCTGAAAAAATCGCCTCGGAATTTGTAATAAGTTGTTCGTTGATAATGTTACCGTCTGTTTTTCTATGTTTATATAATTCAAGCCTTTTTAGGGTGTCAAGTCTCGGTCCTTTGCTTTGTTTGTATAGCAATGACATAGGGTTTGTCATAGCATCAGGCTCGTGTGCGTAGTTTTGTAGGTGAGTCGCATCATTGGAGTATGCCTTGTTGTGTAAGAAAGATTGTAAGTGCTGCTTATATTTTATCGTTAGTTTCTGTGTCGTCCTTCCTATGTCCCTCTATCTGACCTTTAGTACCGACCTAATTTAGTAACTGACCTAATTTAATGCTACCTGCTTAACCCATCCTACGACTTTAGAAAGTCATTCCCTTCAACACATCCTTTAAACACTGAAGAGGACTCAAAAGAGTTGAAATACATCTGCTAACACAACAAAGCAAGGCCCGATGGCTTTTAAAGAAAAAAATGGACTCAGTATATGGAGAAACCGCTTTGAAAAAATGTCGAACTCTAACAAGATTATCATTTTTATTAAAATACCTGTTCCATATTACCTACAAAGTTTGATGATTACAACTAAAATAAATTTAAACTAGCTGATGGCAACCTCCACGCGTTTGAAAATTAAAAGAACCATCACGGTCAAAAAATAATAATAAGTTAATCTTTATATAATGTTTCAAAATAAAACTTCATGTGTACTAATAATTTTGAAGATTTTCCACCAAAACGCAGACTTTCCAATGACAAAATATGAAAAATACAATACTTCTTGCATCCATGTATATGATTCACACCCTCCACTCGAGCATTGCATGTAAGATTTACGAACAAAGAGTGAAGGACGCTCAGCATATCCTGTAAGATGAGCTCTTGAAAATCTCTTCACTGCAAGTGCTATCAATCATTTCTGTCGTCCTTGTGTTTTAGTACTCTTCTAAGAAGACAAGGGTATCACTGAATTCCAAATGAAAAGTCATTGAGGATGGGTGATGTCAGTAAAAGTCACATCAACTTCAATGCCCTTGCAAATGCACATGAAAAATCGGAAAAAGCTTTTAACATACAACTGAACAAAGCGTCAATAAATCTTCTGCTTGCTGTTGCACAGTCAGTACACTGTTTGCTGTTTTTAAGGATATGATCCAACTTATTGGGAAACGGAAAAGTAGAAAAATTGTAAGATGCATGACACGTTCTGCTTTGGGATTTTTATAGAACGTAGGTTATCAGGGGGTGATCAGCCAAATAATATTGCTTGCATTTCCAACAGAACACGTCCATCACTTTGCATAAATATTCTTCATATTGTATTTGAATTGCATATAATATATTAATAGCAATTTATGCCAATTATCATTCCTAAGGACAAGCATAGTAACTTTAACTAGCGGCATTCCAAATATCATCTGAACACACTTCTCTCCTACAATATGATTGAAGGATGTCACAATAATGACAGCGAAATGGATAAAAGGACATCCTCAACAGGCTGACGTAGTGGAGCACAGATTAAGGGGGAGAAATTGAAAGCCAAAAATTACTCAACTCGAAAGGAGATAATTGCTGTCGAAGAATTCGAGGGGATTTTCACTACTCCCCCAAACAAGAGTGACAGTGATTGCGATGACTCAATTGTACTTATTCTTTCCTCTATGCATACATATACATACATTCTATACATATTGTATTGTCGAGTTAAGCGAAATATGTGCAGAAACGTGTCAAGGGACGAACTGTTGGAATTGAAATTAAAAAGAATTGAGGGAGTGGGAGTTCGTCTTAGCGGAGCAAATTTGCCGCGTAGTGAATAAATGAAAATTGAGCAAAAGATCCCTTGATTTTCTAAGGACGCGATAATTCAATTTGTTTATATTTTTGGAGAATTCAATGAAAATTGTCGTTATCCTCTTATACAATTGGTTTTCATTAAAGCACAGTTGTTTATTTTCCAGACTTCTGAATAAATTATACTCCATGACAGGCTTTGAGGACAATTGCGACATTTCAGGTCAATCAAATGGCCAAATTGATGGCCTTTCCTTTGATTTATTATTCTTTTCTTTTTTTGGTTTTTGAAGAGAACTTCAGATCGTTACTGAATTTGATTTGAAATGAAAACAACTGATTGCACTCTTAATTCTCCGGATAGTGGTTGGCGCTTGCCAGGAGATAGAATGATTGATTAAAGAACAATGATTATTTTGGACCTGATCTTTATAAAAATGGATTACAAAAATTTAATATTGGATAAAATACAACAGCTTTTAATTATATAAATCAATATATCTTACACACAAACTTAGAAATAACACAATCTTATTTTCCTTTTTGGCGTACTTCCTACGTATGTCGATAAATACTAGGATAACGTTTTTGATGGGGAAACAGCAACTCGTAGGATTCCCATACATCCTTTTTGCATTATCAATATATTTGGTGGTTATTTCATGTTATTTTTATTATTATTATAAGACATTAAATAAACGTCAATAAATGAAAATAGCCCAAGGCGCTATCAATTTAATTTGGGTTCTGCTTTTTCTTATAACTCATCCATAATTTGTCAAGTAAAAATATATTGATAAAAACGTTTATCTATATTGGCTGTAATAATCGGGCAGTTGCCTAAGCAAACCGCTTGAAAACCTGCATAACTTCTATCCGAAATTTTAATTGCAGATTTGGAAAATATTCATTTTTTAATTATTTCAATTTATAGTTATAAATCATAAAATATTTATATTTTTATTTGAATGTAAATTTAATATCATTTTTTTCTTTTCTTCTATATTAAATTTGAACCTTTCTTTCTAGTTATATTCTTTATGATATTTATCTTTTTATTAGTATTTAGACATTTTTGCATTTTTTACTTCTGTTAATTTTAAAATTCAAATTTGCAAATTAAAATTTTAGACCTGAGAACACTGAAATAATACAGCCATCCACGAATTGCATTGCGAATGCAATCTAACTTGGCTGAGCTAGAAGCTTGGAAATTTGCCGTTGCGACACGGAGAAGTGGACGACGAACAGAAAAGACAGGGAGTCTGTTATGAATCGTCACTGCGAACACGTCGCGATGCCCAAGTAGTCTCCGACCACAACCGGGATCGAGATTGAGGGGTCTGCTTGGAACCACGACAGCGATCACGTTGGGGAAGATAATATCTGATATGATTGTTATTTTGCGGATTATCTAGATTGCCGTTTCGTCAAAGTTGACATTCCGGATACGATGTGACGCGATTTGGTGAAATTTGTGCGGCTTAGAATGATTAAAAAAATGGTTTCGTGCAAAATCATTGGTGGTAAGAGTACAGTGCATGTGTAAATTATTTTGTGAGAATCCTTGTTCATTCCTATGGGTGGCTCGCATTCGTTGACGCCCATAATCCCTGGTAGTCAGTCGGCACGATGAGTTAGCGGTTATCCATATAGTTTATTCAAGCAAGGCATTTCTTAAATGATAAAAATCAAAGAGGGGAAATTTGAACTAACGCTGCAGTGTATAGATTATCGGATAAAGTTATTGTGCAAATTGTGAGCACTTTAGGCTGCGTGAGTTAGTGAAAAGTGGAAGGAAACTCAAATGTTTGAACTGCTTTTGCTTGGGTGTGCAAAGGTTTCTCGCTCCCTTAAACCATCTGTCAAAAAGTTATTCTTTAGCTCCCAAGAATAATCAGGTCCCCCAAGAAGAAATAGAAATCTGAAAGCAACAGCAACGACATTCCAAATTTAAAGCTTCGTGGTTATCTGAAGGGCTCAATTCTAGTAGAAGTTGCCAGCGTCGCAATATTTTGTTTACGTATCTTTTAGTAGACAAAGTCGAGGACGTGGAAAAGCCAGATGGGATTGAGGAAGGTGATATTATAATATCTGAATGGATTATATTTGAAAAGTAGCTATAACGGAAATTAAACAATTTGATACAAGCGCTCGTAATGTACTTAAAAGAGAAAAATTTGAGTTTCAGGACTATTCACAACATCAGCGGGTGCCCGGCGAGGATGTTTGGGTGAGTACCCTTACATTATTGTGCATATTATTTTTTTGGATATCATTTTTTGCATATTTAGGAATATCATTTTTTCGCATATATTTTTTTGCATATCATTATTGCATACTTTTTTGCATATAATTTCTTTTTATGATAGTATATATTATATTTTTTTAAATCAATGTTGGGTGTTCAATGCACAAAATCATTCTATACTTAAATTCTACACAAATATGGAATTAAACTTAACCAACTTTTGATATAGACATGCTTAACGTAGAGATCTCTAAAGTTTAGTTAGAAAATAATCCACTGCAAATGTTTTTAAATCGAATTACGTAAGGTTTTAACATGTCAATCTGATTTCCAATTGGAAAATATTTGGGATCATTTTTATTTGTTGTTATAAAGTTAGATAGGTGTTTAGTGCTACTTAAATGAGAAATAAATTTAAAATATGAAGCAAAATAATGTTTTAAAACTAAAAATTTAAAATTCGGTCTTTCCATTCGGCTTTCGTGACACCTGACCAGGTATGGGACCCGCCACGTTGGCCGACCCCTCCGCTGTAATGAGTTGGCTATCGAGCGTCGGTAACGATGAAGTCCTCTTAAGTCCGTCCTCCAAGTCAGCAATTTTCTTTGACCCTTAGTAGGTTACCTTCTTCTCGACTTCAGTCGATATTCATTTGACCCTTTTTTTTATAGTGGTTGCTTGGGCTGGGGGAAGCACCCGCCCCACGACACCGCAACACATGCCTGCCAGCACATTCCCGCATCGTCAGACAAAGTCAATCTCGGCAGATCTTACCATTTTCTTTCGCCGAGGCAGCAGATCATCACTACAGTCCTGTACGGACTTTTATGTACACCTATTTCACTACATGGCATATTACCTAAAGAGTCTAAACGATATTTCTAACCTCAAACACTTGAGTGTAATTATTCGATTTTCCTGGCTTTTGCTTTAATATCTGACTGAAGATCCAGAAATATTTTACACAAAATGAATATGTTACATTTTGGTACATAGGAAGTTAATACATGTCAACTCATTGACAGATTTTCAAATGTATGGGATGTAGTTACACATAATGCATTTGTATAACCGCTTTTCTGTTTAAGCATGATAAGATCTAGACTATGAGCACTCTTTTTGTGAATCACAGAGAGCCTATTTATTAAGTTTTATCGGCATTAAGTTGGCCATGCAAGTTCTGTTGAGGAAAATTCTATTTAGCATCAATTTGGCGTTTGGTATTTGTCGCCATAGGGATTTAAGCTAAGCTTTGCACAGCTTCTCTACTTTCCATAGACAAACTTGGAATCATTCTGGTGCATACAAACCGAAGGTAATGTATATGAGCTTAGAACCATTTGACTTGAAAACCATTCAAAATTAAAATTGAAGCTTACAAACTGAAGACTAAAATTTTCAAACCATCCCCACGCATTATCGGAATCGGAACGAATTCTAGATCAAAAGGACCAATGAGAGATGAAATTTGGCTGAAAACCCGCTTTAGTCAAAGTTTTGGCTGAATTCTGGAAATATGACTTTAATTCAAATCTATAAGCCTGGAAGACCTATATTTATCTTGATTAATTTTACGAAATCCAATTATGGTGAACATCGGTTCTAAACAGATTTGAGAGCATCCTCCAATTCCACGTCTAGCATTCGTTGCATACAAATGTGTTTTAGGTAAATTTCTCGAGAGAAATTTTCTTACTGCGGAGAGTGTCTTATATATATATATATATAATATATATATATATATATATATATATATATATATATATATATATATATATATATATATATATATATATGTACATATATATATATATATATATATATATATATACATATATATATATACATATATATATATATATATATATATATATATATATATATATATATATATATATAACGGGATATAACGAAATTTGTGACCACGCTAGAGGTTGCAATTTTGCTCCAATTTTCACCAAATTTTCAAGATAGGTGTATTAAGTAAATATCTCGGTTAAGTTCGTGAACCAGCTATATTGGCCGGGCAAAAACAAAATGGCGGCAATTTTAGACGAAAAATCGTGATTTCTGTTCTGACCAAAGTATAGCTCCGATTTGGATGAAATTTGGTACAAAGGTTCATTGATGTATGTGATAAATATCATAATAAATAATCCCAAGTCGGTACGGCTGAAACAAAATGGCGATCGCTCAAATGTCGAAAAACGTACAAAATTTTATTGTTGTAGTTTTGACCAAAGCTTTCAACCAATGTTAATGAAATTCGGTAGTTTGCTAGAAACTATAAACATTTAAAGAGATATGTAAAAAAACTGGAGGTCAGGTCACAAAAAATAAAATGGCGGCCAATTGAAACTCTAAACTTCAAAGGCTTCTAAAAGTCGCAATTTTGATCAGATGTATGTGAAACTTGGTTTCAAGATAGAAATTGCTTGGATCTAAGAATTACAAATGTGCAAATTTCAAAATGGTGGCCGTTTAATGACGCATTTTTTTCAGATTTTTGTGGCCCTCTAGCGGTCACATTTTCCAATGGATTTTCATAAAACTTGAGGCTAAAAATCTCTGTACTAAGTTCTTTATTTGTGAAAAAAAATTATTAAAATCGAATGAAAGATAAAGAAGTCAAAAATTTAAAACCCAATATTTTTAGCTGCCATTTTCACTAAAAATTGAATACTTTTGCCCTGTCTAGAGTGAAACTCCTATTAAAACGAGATTTGGCACATTGATTGATGAGGTCCTAGCAAGCAAAGATTTAAAATAATCTGAAATCAAGCCCCTAAAGGTCTGAATGCAAGCACAATTTGCTATTTTTGTAGCAACTGAAATAATGAATAATTTTCATGGAAACATTTTAAATGACTTAACTTGGAAGTACAGGGTTATCCATTTCTAGGTAGGAAAGTTTAACCCGGCCATTTGACATCTGTCAAAATTAAATGTCATCCAAAGTGTGTTTTTTTAGTTGAAGGTTTGCCATTTAGAAATATGGATCGTTTAACAGTCGAAGACCGTAAGATTATTAAATTTTATTATCAAAATGGTGATTCTGCTGTATCAACATTTAGGGCTTTACGAGCCAATTACGGTCGGCATAATCGACCTACACAGCAAACAGTTTCGAAAACAGTGAGAAAATTTGAAGAGACTGGATCGATTATTGATTTGAGAGGCCTGTGCATCATCGCAACATTCGTTCTGCTGAAAATATCGCTGTCGTTGCTCAAAGTGTGGAGGAAGACCCGAGTTTATCAATTCCTCGACGTGTTCAACTTTGGGCTTGTCTTACGGCTCATTGTGGCGGATTTTGCATTTGGATTTGCATCTCCATCCGCACAAAATCCAACTCACTCAAGAACTTAAGCCTCAAGACCATACACAACGCAGAATGTATGCGAATTGGGTGATTGAACAACAAGCCATTGATAATGATTTTTAAAACAAAATTTTCTTCAGTGATGAGGCTCATTTTTCGCTCAGTTGTAACGTAAATAAACAGAATTGCCGCATATGGGGAAAAGGTGACCGTTTGGTGTGCATTATGGTCTGGTGGTGTTATTGGCCCGTATTTTTTTGAAAACGATCAAGGAAAAGCCATTACAGGCAATTCTGACCGCTACGGACGAATGTTAGCCGATTATTTTTGGAGAGGAATTGAAGATTATGATCTGGAGAACATGTGGTTCCAACAGGACGGAGCCACACTGTATTTGCCAAGTGTGATATTTTGTGTGCTTGTGGTATTTTTCCTCGACTGCGTCATGAGCTTTGTTTTATTTTCATTGATTTGTGGCCTTACTAGTTTTGATTCGCTGTCAAGTTTCAGGAAGGGTTCAGGCTAATCGAGCACTTTTGCAAGAGAAATTTCCAGGACGCGTAATTTCGAGATTGATGGGTCAATTGGCCCGCAAGATCCTGCGACCTAACATCTTTGGATTTCTTTTTATGAGGCTATGCGAAAGATCATGTTTACGCGAACAATCCTCAAAATCTTGAGCAATTGAAAACCAATATTCGTGAAGTTATGGCGGAGATATTGCTGGGAATGAGCCGAAAAGTCATTGAAAATTACCTCAAAAGGATTAAGGCCTGTAAGAGGCCCCGTGGAAGACATTTGAATGATGTTGTATTTCACGTATAATGGCAAGGTTCGATTTTTATATTAAATAAAAAATTGTATTTCCATCTGAATATTTTATGTGTTTTATTTAGCTTTACTTTCCCAAGCGTAAAATGAATAACCCTATATTTATAAACCAGACCATTTTTAAGATATTGTAAAATATTTTTAACAATACCCTAAAAACTTATGAAATCGCGACTTGTCTGTCTGCCCGTCTGTCCGTCCGTTTGTTCGTGCATCATAACAAGTTTTCTCGCAAACCACAAGAGCTAGAATGAGAAATTTTCTAAGTAGGTCAACAGTGGTGCCTCTTGAAATTTGCAGTGCAAGAAATATTTTAAGTTATTTAAGGGGGGGTCTCCCCATATAGGGGGGTGACTTAACATTTTTTTTAATTCTATAGCCCTCTAGCAGCCAAGTTTCTCAATAGATTTCGATGAAACTTGAAATTATAAGTTATTACGGCAAGTTAATTAAATTTAATTATGCAAATAGAATGAAAAATAAAAAAGTCGAAAATTTGCAGCTTAATATTTTCAGCAGCCGTTTTCAATAAAAATCAAAATGACGGCCCCTGATAATTCAGAAAAGAATTGAAAATGTATATATTGATGGCAACGCAAGCACTGATTAAACTTTTATGGAAATCTTTTGAAATTAACTATTTGAGCTATTTGAGCCTTTTTGTGTTAACCACTGTAAAATGTGTAAGTAGCAAATGTGAGAAGGGCGCAACCTGTATTTATATGTTTACAATAATTTATGATCCGCCGATTTCTAATATGTAATGCATACGTGTTACACTAAATTTAATTAGCAAAATATTTGCGCCTCTATAAAGGGTCTCTAAATACGAACGTCGGCAGATTCTTTTTATGTTAATTAATACCCATGTGGTACTACAAAAATTGTAGTAAGAAGTCTAGTAGTAGGCAAGCCAAATTCTTCTTCGAAACCTTAGGCTACATACAAGAAATTTACCTTTCCGGCTGGTGCTGCCAATGGGGATTTTTTAAATCGCTCCCATCATTAAGTTTCAAAAATTAATTAATTTTTATAAAACGTCTGTCTAAAGTTAATTTTTATTGGAAAACGCTTATCATATCGTTGAAGCAATCAATTCAAGCAATTTATATCGAATATAATTTTATTTCGATACGCAAAAATAAGCAAAGAAGCTAAGGCGTCGCTAGTATGGAGGAGCCTAATGGCTTCCCAGTGTTGGGGGAACTTCAAATATGAAGCTGGTGACAATGATCAACAAAAAATATAGCTTGATCAAAAAAACTATACAAATGGCGGATATTAATTACAAATAATCGCAAACAATGAAGAAGTGATCAAACTACGCAAAGTAAATGTGGAGTTGAAAAATAAAGTCCAACAGGGAAAAATAAGTCCAACAGGGAACGAAGGCAAAGAAAAGTGTGGAAAAACCGTCCCGAAAGAAATTGTAAGTTCTAGTCGCACTAATGAAAGTCAAAACTATATTGGAGCGCTGGAAGGACTGAGAGAAGAAATGGAAATTGAAGAAGATTTCAAAGGTGATTCCGATAAAGACACATGTAAATTTTATGCATTATTGAAAAAATGAGAACAAGGAAAAGAAGCCAACTCACAGTTCTGCTGGTTCCTAAGAAAAAGCAAGCAACAAGACAGAGAATGTTCTGCCATAAAATGTACGCGGATAAAGCTGAAGAGGTATGGTTTGGCTGTTAAAAGTGAAGAAAACCAGACCTTTCTCTCTCTCAAGGGTCTGGGTTGTGGAGAGAATATGGTAAATCTCGTTTAAATGCCCAAAGAATCTGAAATTGGACTCACTCCTGCAAAACCTTTGTATTAAGGAGATCTACTATCGAAAAGGAGAACTTACCACTTTACCTAGAATGAATTTCCAATAAAAGCAGTCCACGTGCACTCCAATAGATATGGTACTTGCATTTCAGAGTAGTGAGGTGGGAACGCCCCCATAAAAGAGAAATCTACCAGTATTCTAGAGTCAATGGCTTGGACATTTGGTTGTTAACTGCGCCATGTACTATCGGTGCGTTAAATGTTAAAAAAAATCCATGCCCAGTGTGAGTGCTATCTAGCTCAGACAGAGCCTAGAGGAAAATCATACTGTGTCAACTGCAGCGTATGACCAATATGCAAAAGTTAAATTTATTCAAAAATAAGAGCAAGTATACCGTAGTGTGATAGCTTCCAGCATTGTCAAACCTGGGGTATCGTTAACGATTGGCGCTAGAGAATCAGTAGATAATACTATAAATAATGCAAATACTGTAAGTAGAAAAAATGAAATGCTCCTCAACCCTAGAAAGGTACTGTGAGTAATTTTTACTCACACTATAGATATTTTTGTTGGTAGATCGGCAGATAGGAGCCTGTGAGCCACTCGCAGTGCTTCATTCATTTAGTTACAAACCATCTGCGGTGGTGATTGCATGTGATTGTGTTTAGTTTTGTTCTGTCTCCAGGCATTGAAGAAAATGGTGTGAGTATATTTTACTCATCGGTACCAACAGCGTCCGATATTTAGTGAGGAATTTTCGCTCATTGATACCTTTATGGGTAACAATTTATTTTTCAAATGCATGAATATATTATCAAATTATGACTGTTGCTTATTTTACATACATTAAATTTAATCTTGATCACTGAACAATCATTTAAGGCAATTGTTGTTCAGATACTTTTGAAGAGATTTTGGTCTGCACAAATAAAGAAATATAAAGTCAAAGAGAGAAGTATAATCGAGAATCAGATTTGAAAATGAGCGAACTTGAAGCATTTCTGGGCCTGTTAGTGTTAATCGCTACACTCAAAGATAATCATTAATTAACTAGTATAATGCTTGATACTAGCTACAGTGGAGATAGATACGGAGCAACCATGACTAAGAGGAGATTCAAATTTGTCCTAAACTGTCAAAGATTGGATGATAAGACAACTAGACAAGCTAGAAGAGAACTAAATAAACTAGCTCCAGTTTCTTCTAGTTTGGAAAAACTTCTACAAAATTGTGGAACCAATTATAAACCTGATAGTTATATAACAATTGGTGAACAACTTGTTGGGTTTATAGGAAGATGCCCCTTCAGAATTGACATTCCCTCTAAACCCAATAAGGATGGGATTAAAATAATTATGTGCTACCATACCGGAACGAAATTCATGCTAGATGCCATTGTTTATCTTGGTAAAGGAAGTGGGCCTCCAAAAATACCCAACTTTTACAAAATGTGAAAGGCACTAACAGAAACGTCACGTTAGATAATTGGTTTACAAGTATTCTGCTTGTTCAACGTCTCCTTCGTGGCTATAAAATAACTACTTTTGACACAATTAAAAGGAATAAACCATATAGTTCCCTACTCAAGCTACGAAAGTAAAATTTCAAAACCAAGCGCACTTGCTATATTTTTTAACCAACTTCCAAAGGAAAGAAGGTTATCAATTCATCACGTACATTTATTTTTTGTTAATTTTTAGGTCTTTGTTAAAAAAAATTTTACAAACACCCACTAGTTTCGTGACCTGTCTGTCCGTCTGTCCGTCCGTCCGTCCGTCCATGCGTCACAGCTGATTTCCTCAGAAACTATAGAAGCTAGAATGCTCAAACTTTGTGAAAAGGTCGGAAGTGATGGTCTCTCAAAAATTAAGGTCTTAACAAAAATTTAAAAAATTTTTAAGGGGGGTCCCCCCTAGTAACGAATTGGCCAAAAATTTTTTTTAATCAAAGGTAGTCGAGTGGGCTGTCAAATGAAAGGTCTTGACTAGAACTTTCAGAATCTGAAATAAAAAAAATCATTTTGTGAATAAGGGGGTCCAAGGGAAGGCAAAATGTACCAAAAATTTGTGCCTCGCCCCCCCTCGCGATTGGACACCTTTCAGCCGAAAAATCTGAAAATTGTCACGAACGTGGACCTTTATGAGTACAAGGGCAACAAATACCTTAGAAATCGAAATTCACTCAACTTTGTTAATAATAGTATGATTTGTAGATTTTACATATTTGCCCATAAAATCAAAACGGTACCTTTAAACTACCTGAAATTTTGCGAATATATAGACTGATATAAGATATATATGTTCACAAAATTTAATTGAGATCGAATCATAATCAAATGAGTTACAGCCATTTCAATTGTATGGAATTACACCAACAATAACACGTGTTTATGGTTGATATAGGGTTTTCCAATAAGAGGTGTTATTTTGATATTAAAACAAAAATGCCATTTTTTAATACAAGTGACCGGATGTTTATTTCATCATAAAGAAAAAGATATGCCGTTAATAGCAAAAAATAACATCAGGCAAATAATCACCATTACACGCTTACAGGACCATATCCTTTTCATGAAATTTTCCATAACCAAATCGCAAAGTGGCTGCCCTATGTCCTCGATAACCTTACGAATTCCATCTTTGAGGTCTTGAATCGACGCTGGGCTGTTGGCGTAGGCCTTTTCTTTCACGTGGCCCCAAAGGAAGGCATTAAATCACAAGATCTATTCAAAATAACATCTCTTATTGGAAAACCCTATATATATTTAAAATTGACCTAGGCACTTTTATTTTCTTTCAATTTTCATGAAAATTTCAGCAATAGTGTTTAACTTAAACATGTTCAATCGGCCGAGCATTCAGAAAAATCATTTAGGCTAGATCAAAATGGTGGGTGTTGTGTGCTTATGAAAGAAACTGTGCATCTTTTGCATAAATTTGAACGATTTGATATCCAAATATTGGACGAATAATTCACGCCATTAGAAAACTTGTTTCTAACTCTAGGATGTTTACAAAAGCCTTCTGGTAGGAGCACTCTTCTGCTTACTCAACTTGTTTTTATGTATGTTCACGCATAACTTTTGAACGGAGATAGATAGAAGAGTCTGTTTTCAGTAAATGATACGTCTTTTTTCCTATAAGGTCCCACTTAGAGGATGAGAAAATTAAATAACGGTAAAGGACTTTTACCGTTAGAACTAAAAATAATCCGAATTTCACCCCGATTTTTCAGCATAACTGATCGACGCATATGACAATTTTGATTGCAGAGGTTTCAAATGAAGGACAACATATTGGACTGAAATTTTTCGGCACAGAATTGTGATCCTTTCAAGGACTCTCTAGATAGTAACAGTTGAATTGATACATTGATTTCTACATATTGAATTTTAATGATCTTTTGTATGAAAAATGCCAATTATTTCGCACTCTTCAAGAATTTCCTAGAGATACCTGATTTTTTGGTAACGGAAGATAAGAATGATCAGTTTCCTTAATTTTCTACCAAATCGGTACATTTTGGTCAGTCATTACTACCAAAAATAACCAATAAATTAACTCTAAATGCATTGGGGAAAATTTCAGGAAACCTTTTTCTTCCGTATTCTTTCTTGACCTACTGATGAACTTATTAAAAGACCCTTTTCATATTCTTAGACGCAAATGTCACACAAAGGATTTGCGAAATTCCCCGAAGAAATAATAGGGACTGAGTGATTGCGAATTTCAGAGTTAATCACCATTTGAAAATTGATTCGTTACTTTCTACTACATTATACTCGTATGCCTAGAATTCTAAAATTAGTGATTTCAATACGAAAGATGGACGAGAATCGCGACCTAAAAAGACGACATTTTTCCTTCTATAACTGATCATAATTTTAAAGATGAACATGAAAATGCATAGTCCACTGTTTAATTTAATTATACAAGTAGGACAGCATTTTCATGAAGCTTTCATGCAAATTGTGTGCCATAATTTACTGAAAATAAAGGCGATAGGGAGCAAATAAACGTAAATAAGTGACACGGTTAAAAAGATCTTTTGAAGTAAACTTCTTGAGATTGATTGCGGAGTTCACTTTATGTTTAAATCTAAAAATATATAAATCTGTATTTGTATACATATATTTATAAATATATATATATATATATATATATATATATATATATATATATATATATATATATATATATATATATATATATATATTTATATATATATATATATATATATATATATATGTATATGTACATATATGTTTATATATATATATATATATATATATATATATATATATATACATATATATATATTTATATATATATATATATATTTATATATATACATATATATATATATATATATATATATATATATATATATATGTACGAGTATATATATATATATATATATATATATATATATATACATATCTAGCTATCTGTATGTATGTATTAAAAATATTTAGTAAAACAATTTAATAACTTTAAACTAATTTTTACACAGAGCTTTAGCATTGAAATGGAATGATTTTTAATGCCGATTTCATGTAACTTCTAATATTTATTAAAAGCATTAATAATAACAGTGAAAATTAATTCGACTTGGAATATGTAATAGCCTCGAACTTGGCGCCCTACACCACTGATGCCGACCAGCAGATCCCCACACCCGAAGCCACTGACGCCGACCAGCAGATCCCTACATCATACGCCACTGACGCCGAAGAGCAGATCCCTAGACTCTACGCCACTGATGCCGACCAGCCGATCCCAACACCGTACGCCACTGACGTCGACGGATGTTGCGCGTGTTTTCTTCTAGGGAAGTAATGACAGATACTTATTACCTCTTGTCTTTAGTCTAATCCGCTGCTAGTCAGTAGAAAGGTGAGGGAAGTTTTGGGCGATCTACCGTTCATCGCAGCCTTATCTGGACTATCAGTGCATGTTGCCATGGCTTCGCGAGCCTTTTCGTACCTACAACATTACACAAAAAGGATAGAAAGGTATTCGTGGTACCTTAAATAGTTTCCTGTGCAGCGACCCACACGCCGTATGTTGGCAGTTGTGGGTATCCGGGTAGCGACCCTTGTAGATGGGCTGGAGCTGAAGTGATAAGGTGAGAGAAATCTCCATCATTTGTTGGTATGCCCCGCGTCATTTTGTTCATGGTAAGTGGAATCGCGGAATCTCTATGATTAAATACTTGTTATTCTCGTTTAATCTGATTTGCGTTGTATAATAGTGAATCGCAACTACGAGAGTCATCCCCTCGTTGTTGGAGCTCCTCATCATTCAATCCGACTGGGAAAATATACCTATCCGGGGAAAAGCGATGCAATTCCCACTCAACCAGTAAGGGGCTTGGCGTGTGCGAGTATTTGGAAAATCAGCGTTGAGGTGTCGATCAAGTGGAGTGTGCCAATCGTCCAAAGGAGCCATTGAAATCAACAGCCAACGTGTTGTCATGAAAAGACAGTTCTGCATAGCTTCTCTGTAGTTTTAGTGCTAAGCGAACTCGCAAAATAAACGCCGATGCGGAACTGGGGTTTATACTTTGTGGCAAATGATTTCCAAGATACCTTATGAATAATTATGGTCTACTATAAGGAAGGAAGGAGTTTCGACTGGATATAAAAGTGATTATTTTTAAGATAGACGCATTGCAACTGAAATAAATGTGCGTCACAATCAGCCGAAATATCTTTGAAATTGCGAACTAGAAATATCAGCGATTTATCTATTTGTCACCAATAGACTCTTTGATCTTTAGATATTACAAACTATAAAATGCGTTCCGAATTCCTATTTAAAATTTACGTTACTATATTCGTTCTAACGCATATATCCCATTATTTAGAAAATCATTAACGTTTTACATAACCTTCTCCGCTATTGTATCGCCGCTCGAATAGCTTCTAAGGGCTAATGGGGGTTCCTGCGTTAGATTAATCATTGAGTTTCCCCTCCACTATGTTGCTTTTATTGTTGCCTGATTTCGAACCATTTTAATCGACATATGATGTAAGGGTATATTTTCTGCTATAATTGATGGTAGTTCGACCTTGCCACATAGTTCACTTGAAAAATAGAGGATTTACCATATAACATATTTCGTATCAGTTAACATTCTATGCCATATTCCTGGAATCCTCTTTTCCTTACCTCACAGGTTTCCTTGATTTTGGCGTTCTTGCCAATAAATTTATTGTTAATTGCGAAAGAATGTGAATTCACTAGGAATCTTAAATAACGTTTTCACTAATTTCAGTGAGTTGTAGATATTTCTCGCAGTTTCGTACGAGGTGACCGATATACTCCTCAGGAGCTGCCACATCAGTCACCTCGGGGCAGCTCGACTGCGGGGTTCCAGATGACCACGAACCCATATATATATATATGTTGCAGCATGGCAGTGCTGCAAGCTCTATCGAGCAGTAATTTCCACATTTACGCAGTGGTGGCGAACTTATAAGAAAATTTTGTTTGAGGATTGCTGGTTGTCCTAAGTGAAAGAACTACATTGTTCTTTCACCCGAGCATTTTAGCTATCAACATAATAGCACCACTGCGTACATGAGGAAATTACTGCTCGATAGAGCTTGCAGCACTGCCATGCTGCAACATATATATATATATATATATATATATATATATATATATATGGGTTCGTGGTCATCTGGAACCCCGCAGTCGAGCTGCCCCGAGGTGACTGATGTGGCAGCTCCTGAGGAGTATATCGGTCACCTCGTACGAAACTGCGAGATTTTTAATGGAACCAGCCTATATGCTGGAACCAGCTGAAGTACATCGAGCGAATAATGCTATTATGTTGATAGCTAAAATGCTCGGGTGAAAGAACAATGTAGTTCTTTCACTTAGGACAACCAGCAATCCTCAAACAAAATTTTCTTATAAGTTCGCCACCACTGCGTAAATGTGGAAATTACTGCTCGATAGAGCTTGCAGCACTGCCATGCTGCTTGCAGCACTGCCATGCTGACCACGAACCCATATATATATATATGGGTTCGTGGTCATCTGGAACCCCGCAGTCGAGCTGCCCCGAGGTGACTGATGTGGCAGCTCCTGAGGAGTATATCGGTCACCTCGTACGAAACTGCGAGATTTTTAATGGAACCAGCCTATATGCTGGAACCAGCTGAAGTCCATCGAGCGAATTATGCTATTATGTTGATAGATAAAATGCTCGGGTGAAAGAACAATGTAGTTCTTTCACTTAGGACAACCAGCAATCCTCAAACAAAATTTTCTTATAAGTTCGCCACCACTGCGTAAATGTGGAAATTACTGCTCGATAGAGCTTGCAGCACTGCCATGCTGCAACATATATATATATATATATATATATATATATATATATATATATATATATATATATATATATATATATATATATACATATATATATATATATATATATATATATATATATATATATATATATATATATATATATGGGTTCGTGGTCATCTGGAACCCCGCAGTCGAGCTGCCCCGAGGTGACTGATGTGGCAGCTCCTGAGGAGTATATCGGTCACCTCGTACGAAACTGCGAGATTTTTAATGGAACCAGCCTATATGCTGGAACCAGCTGAAGTCCATCGAGCGAATAATGCTATTATGTTGATAGCTAAAATGCTCGGGTGAAAGAACAATGTAGTTCTTTCACTTAGGACAACCAGCAATCCTCAATCAAAATTTTCTTATAAGTTCGGCACCACTGCGTAAATGTGGAAATTACTGCTCGATAGAGCTTGCAGCACTGCCATGCTGCAACATATATATATATATATATATATATATATATATATATATATATATATATATATATATATATATATATATATATATATATATATATATATATATATATATGGGTTCGTGGTCATCTGGAACCCCGCAGTCGAGCTGCCCCGAGGTGACTGATGTGGCAGCTCCTGAGGAGTATATCGGTCACCTCGTACGAAACTGCGAGATTTTTAATGGAACCAGCCTATATGCTGGAACCAGCTGAAGTCCATCGAGCGAATAATGCTATTATGTTGATAGCTAAAATGCTCGGGTGAAAGAACAATGTAGTTCTTTCACTTAGGACAACCAGCAATCCTCAAACAAAATTTTCTTCTTGTAGATATTGTTGACTATCTTCTTCAAATCAGACAAGATTATATTTATCGTAGTATTTTTTGCTCTGATCCAGCTTTTACATGTACACAATGTCCTGAATAAACTCTGCTAATGACAGCAAAGATATTCAATATTTACATCCAAAAGAAATACTAAATAAGAGTGTGTACAATAGTTTAGAGTGTATAGCTAACAATCTACAGCAAAATTTAAGTCAATTATCAGTCAAACAGAAAAACAGCAACATGTTAAAAAAGAAAATAAACAAGACATATATAGAGTTTCCCAAAAAGAGGTGTTATTTTGATATTAAAAGGTAATGCCATTTTTTAATATAAATGATTGGATGTTTATTTCACCATAAAGAAAAAAGTATGCCGTTTTTAACGTTAAATAACATCAAGTAAATGACAACCACGACCACGCTTACAGGACCATATCCTTTCCATGAAATTTTCCATAGCCAAATCCAACAAGAGGTGTTATTTTGATATTAAAAGAAAAATGCCATTTTTTAATATAAATGATCGGATGTTTATTTCATTATAAAGAAAAAGGTATGTCGTTAATAGTGAAAAATAACTTCAGGCAACTTCCCACCACGACCACGCTTACAGGACCATATCCTTTTCATGAAATTTTCCGTAAGTGGCTGCCCTATGACCTCGATAGCCTCACGAATTCCATCTTTGAGGTCTTGCATCGACGCTGGGCTATTGGCTTAGACCTTCTCTTTCACGTGGCTCTAAAAGAAGAAGTCGATAGGTGTTAAATCACAAGATCTATTCAAAATAACACCTCTTATTGGAAAACCCTATATAAAGCTTTTGTGCACTATTTAGAGAAAGATATAAAAGTTAAGACAATATGTCAATGTTTATCAAAAAAACAACAAATCAAACTTTTGAAGAACAAAAATGCTCTTTAACTTTGAAGCGGGTTTGATCATTCTTATTCTTCGAGTTGGTAATAATTCCCACAAAAAAAAACAAAAACAAATAAAAAATAAATAAATATGCCATGCAACCTGTGAATAACCAAAAATGAATACAACAAAAATACGCTTTACAAACTAAAAACAGTAATTTCTTTGAGAAAATACGCTTTATTCAAGTTAACGGGCATTTATGTATTTTATATGAATTTTATTTTAGACTCTTCTGTTATGTGTAAAGATATTGAATATTCAACAAATCGCTTAAGGATTAATTTTTAGACCAGATTTTTGTTTTAAGATCTTAAAAAATGCTTATTTCTTTTATTAAATTTAAAAACATGAAAATAAAAGCAAAATAAGAAAAATTGGGAACATGATTATTTTAGTTCGAACTCAAATGAAATGTTAGTAATTTTTCATAGCAATATACTCAGCGTAAATAAATTTGAATTAAAAATCCGTCAAATGTTCATAAAAACCTGATAAATTTTGTAAAAAACTGTAACCTCACATTGAAGACGATACGAGCATATGCAATCTGTGAATTTTTTTCGTCTACCGAACTGATCTTTAAATGTAAATAAAAGACAACTTTATTTTAATTTCTAGTATTGTCCGTTTAAATGCAAATAAACATGAACAGAAAGGGGAAATAAAACTAATTATGAATTGCTGGATTGCTAATTACGTCTTTCCTTTCTAGTAAACCCCTTCTCTTCTAGCAGGATAATGCGAGCCAGAAGTGAGTATACCGCCGAGAGGGTAGGGTTTCGGTAAATCCACGAATGGTCGGTTTCACGTTGCGGTCGGTAGGCGGTGCCATAGTTTGTATTTGCGTGTTTTTATTAGAGTAGATTTTTCAGTTTTGAATTCGAGTAGAGCATATCGGACACCGCGTTGGTAATATTCGGAAGCGCACATTTTTCTCAGCGGTTGTCTTGTTTCCTTTTCCGCGGAACGAAGTTGCGTAATTTAAAGTAGTCGTTGTTAGTTGTTCAAAATCGGACATTTTAACCGGTTGCTGAGTGTTGTAGTTTGGACTTAGTCTGCTCATGGATGACCTGCGATCAAAACTCCTCTCCGAACTAGCTAGCTAGCCAGCAGCCACCTCGGTGTAGACTGAAAGTACTCCTAAATGATCAATATATTAATCAATATGCATTGATCGATACATATTGACGGGCTATGTTGACGTCTAGGAGAGCTTCAAACGTATTGTTGTTGTTCGAAATCGGACATTTTAACCAGTTGCAGAGTGTTGTAGTTTGGAATTAGTCTGCACATGGATGACCTGCGATCAAAACTCCTCTCCGAACCAACTAGCTAGCCAGCAGCCACCTCGGTGTAGACTGAAAGTGCCCCTAAACGATCAATATATTGATCATTATGCATTGATCAATATATATTGACGGGCTATATTGACGTCTAGGAGAGCTTCAAATGTAATGACGGCATATTGATGGAAATCCATATTGAAGCATATTGATGGAAGCTATACTGAGGCTGATATTCACGTTTAGAGCTATATTGATCAATATTTGTATGATCAGTCGTGTTTCAAATACCAAAGAGGGAAAGTATACGCGATGTCCGAAACAAATGAAAAATTAAAGTGTAAACGCGATTACATTTTATTATTAATAACCCTCTATCGCGATTCTCCAGAGCTATGGCAGGTGAAAAGTGAAGGCTATTACAACCAAAATGAAAAGCAGCTAGCTTTAAAAAGAATGGTTGAAGCACTAACTTTGTTTAAGCCGGACATTACAATCGATAAACTAAAAAAGAAAATTAATTCCTTGCGAACTAATTTTAACAAAGATTTCCGAGCTATAGAAAACGCAAAGCAATCTGGTGCATCAACCAATGATGTTCCTCAACCAAAGTCGTGGTATTATGAGGAAATGATGTTTGTTAAAGATCAAATGGAAATAGCGCAAACGGAGAGTTCAGAGGCAAGTAAAATTTATGTATGTATGATCTCCACGAAACTACAGGAATCGCGGTATATGGAATGTATTAGTGACTGCAAAATCGGGTTAGTTGTAATAATTAAATATATGTGATTAATAGCTGTTCCATTTGTTCGTGATTATTGATAGTGTCCAAAATTTATCCCCTGTAGACGCTCGTACAAAGTGCAAGTAAACATGGTACGCAAACCACGTTCGAGCTGATGTTGCTTGCCTACGGAGCTGTACGCAAACCGACTTTTTGGTCTCTCGAACGATACAACCAAATCAAAGCTGGTTTGATTTTTGTCGATGTTTGTGCGCGGAGCATTGTGTTCCTAGCACCATGTGCTAGTAACGGCGGACTAGTTTGTCAACATTTACTCGAATATGTAATTTTAATTAATATTTTTTCCTGTTATGATCCAAAGTAGAATGATTAGAAGATTACCGACTCATCATTTGTTGACAAAATTTGACATCGAAATGATAGTTTTGACAGCAAGTTCGAGTAAATAAGCTTCAGCTCTGTTTATCGTCTGCGGATTGAAGTTAGACCATGTTCACTTGTGCCATGTTGAGCGTCTACAGGGGGTATAATATTGGCAAAAACACAAAATATATATTAAAATAAAACATAAGTGGGTTCCATCCCTCGAAAGTTTTTGGCATCTTAGACATAAAACGTTAATTTTGATGGCTTGATAACGTTTTTCTCCTCATCATACTATTAAATTTTGATTTCTTGACTGAAAGTCAATCGAATAAAGCTGCAGAGGAAGGAGGAGAACGCCCTGCAGACGTACATCGAAGCTGCGGAAAAAACAGAAAATGAATTTAAATAGCTCAACAGATGAGCTAGTCGGGTTAGCCTCAGTATACTTTAAGAAGCCCGAAAATGAATGCGACATCGTGGCGAAAGGTTGGGCCTTTAAGTTAAGTCGATTGCCTGCAGATCAAAGGAAGTTTGCCCGAAAAAATAATCAACGACACCCTGTTTGAAGCAGATATGTGGAATTTAAGTAGACATGGTACTAAGTTTATATCTTGGGACAACTCGTGCATGCAACCCATATATATGGCATCACATTCTCCGTATTCAACTCCTTCAACCACTCCATCAACCAATCCCTCAACCACTCTATCACCTGCCATGACCCCTCTGCACTAAGGGAGGCATATAGTTTTCCTCAAATTTTTATTTACTAAGTCCCTCAAGCTGGAGCTTCCATGGTTGAGTTCAGTTTCCAACATTCAGCAGACATCAACTCTCAGATTCAAAAAGATATGCCTACGGCAGCAGAATATTTATCTAGGTTCTCCTCCTTTTAAATTTTGAATTCATCTATACGAGTACATTATATAACAGTAATACTACTTTAAATAAACAAATAAGGAATCGAACTTCTTTGTTTATCGTTCTCAATTAGTTTGATTTGAATTCGCTTGACATTTTTCAGAATTTTTGGATCAAGCTTGTCCAATCGCAAGGGGCGTAAGTGAAAAATTCACACATTTCCCTCCCCCCTGCGCACCTTGAAGCTGCTATCGATATTGTGATGAGATAAGATTTTTGAGTTCCTCTAATGATTTTTATGTATGAAGTAATAGCAACTACACCAATTAATATACATATTTTTTATTCAAATTTATTTAAAAACCAATTCAACTGTATTCATTAGGGTATCTTTAAAAATATCAACAAATGCAACCATACTAAGTATGCTATAAATTATATTATACTTTATCAATTAAGAATGAATTATGAACTACTACAGCTGCTTTAGGGTATTTTTATTTTGAATTGATTTTCGAACTGATTCCTGTTAATAGCATTATCAACGTAGAATATTATTTTGCCGAGCCAGCGGATGAGTTGAAATAGTCCGTGAAACCATCCCTTGTTTGTTTTGCTTGAACACGAGTTACCTGTAAGAATTCTTTGAAGTTGCAGAGTCGCTTGTACTTCCTTTCGCCATGATCCTTCTTCAGTAATGCCATTGATCGTGTTATCGTAATCACCATCACCTCTTTGTATGTAGTCTACCCATATAGGGGAATTGCCCCTGAAAAAAAAGCTTTCATCGCATGTAGGCAATATGGGTATCAAATGAAAGGTCTTACTGAGCACTTTTCAAAACAGGTCTTAAAATGAAAAGTTTTGCTTCGAGGGGTGCAGGGGAAGGGTTAAATGTACGAAAACGACCTTTGACCTGAAAAATCTGAAAAAAAATCATGAATAAAGGCTCTTATGAGTACAACAACAACAAATACATGAGAAGTCGAAATTCACTCAATTTCGTTAGTAATAGTATGATTTATCGATTTTATGTTTTCTTAAATAAAATCTTAACGGTTCCTTAAAATTCAATGAAATTCAGTACACAGATGACTATTTATAAGATTAATCTGTTTCATTAAGATGGAATGGTATTTAATGAAGTTATAGCGATTTGATTTTTCCTGTATTACTATGGAGCAATATGCGCTGTATTACTATGGAAACATATGGCTATGGAAAATATGCAAATTTTACCAACTCAGATACTACAGCTTTGCTAGGATTTGCATGAAAGTTTCAGGAATGAAAGGTACAATGAATATCTTTGAGAATTGGCTCAGTTAGTGGTATTAGCAATCGTAAAGCAAAATAGTGGCTGTTTTAAATGCGAAGATTCAATAATTTTGAGTTATTTTGCCCAAACTTCAACGTTTAAGGCGCATGCTTTTAACACGAGATTCAATTTAATGAATGACTGAATATAAGTACCTACAATTAATACTCATAGGCGAAACAAGTCGAGGAGGCAGGAGAGAACTCCTACCAAAAGGGCTTTGTAACCATTCTAGGATTCGAAAAAATAGGCCACGAATCGATGATAACAGTACAGGGGAGTGGCCGCCGAAAAAAATTTCATCAAAGGTAGCCAATATGAATATCAAATGAAAGTTCTTTATAAGAGCTTTTTAAAACAGTACTTGAACTGACAATTTTTCCTTTACAAGGGCAAAAATACATTAGAAGTCGAAATTCGATCAATTTCGTTAATAATAGTGTATTTTATAAATTTTGCTTTTTTGTCTATAAAATCAAGATGGGACCCTTATATTTCCCAAAATCTTTAATTTAAATTTTGTGAAAGTAATTGTATATGGTTCGAAAATTTCACAATAATTGTACCATAAACAGCTAAGTTACAGCCGATTGTATATTTAACAATTACAACAACATTAATGCGTGATACTAGGGAGATACACGCTTGCAACGGACCTAGACACTACAAATATGTAGGAATTTTGATAAAAATTTTAATAATAGTTTGTCCTATACATGTGTTATCATGACTAATCAAGCGACGGAGTCAAACAACTTGAAACAAAATGGTGGCGAGTTTAATATCATAATAACCATAATAATTTTTCGAACTCAATTTATGGAATCTATATATTAGTCATGTTTTGATATGCAGAATATATTGTTTAATTTACTAATTGTTTTCCAATATCCTTCTGGCAGGAGCATCCTCCTGCTACTTCAACTTGTTTCATCTCACACACTGCTAAAGTCAAGGTAAGAAAACACCCACCAACGTATAGTCAAAGAATGTCCAGGCATCGTATTGATATGCATATTGAAGCTACATTGAAGCGTATTGATGCTACCCTCAATATTATTGACCAATGCATATTGATCAATATATTGATCGTTTAGGAGCTACTTAAGAGTGTCCAGACTTGCTGGCCTGGTGGGTACAGTCCGTGGGCACGTTCAAAGACTTCACGTCTAGAACCGATGAGAGGACGGTTTAGATTTGCCTCGGGAAATCTCAAACGTACGAGACGTATAAAAACATTATAAGTAAACTGATTAATACCAAAACGAGTAAATGGATTAATTCCAAAACACTTCATGGAGGAAATACTGAATTATGTGGGTACTAGTTAAATGTAAAACGAAGGAAGGCAATTATCATCATCCCTGTGCATCAGCAAATTTTCTTTTGCACCGCCATATCGAAATTATGTATTTTCAGATATTTTTACTACCCTAAATAATTGAGAAATAGGAAGCAAAGCGTGTTTTTTGGAGTAAAAAATAAAAAAATAAAGAAATATAATTATAAAGAGTAAAAATAACTGAACGTACCTATATTTAATATTTAATCATAAAATCAATTTAATTAAAAGTATCAATGCATCACTACCCGTAAAGGCCCTTACCCGCCCCAGCACGAGCGCTCGACGAAGGACGACTAGATTACAGCGTTATCCTTTTGGATTGTAAATCTTAAAAATTAAAAGAAAAAATTAAGTATGCAAAAAAAAGAATTCAGCAAAAATCTACTGAAAATCTTCAATAAGAATCAATAATTAAAACGCCTAAGATGCATGAAAGTATGATTTATTGAATAACGTTGCAAAAACATGTTTAAAGCCTGTTTTTGCCAGTCAAATTTTTTTAATCTATTAAATCATTTCTATTTTATTATAATTGATACATTCAATATATTATATATTATTCTTCCCGCAACTGAAAGAAAAGAATTACGAATTTTTTTATAAATTTTTGAAGAAAAAAATGAAAAGATAAATAGGAAAAAGTTCGGTCTTTTCATTTTTTATGGAACCTTGACCAGGCATGGGACCCGCCACGTTGGCTGACCCCTCCACTTATGAAGTATCCCTCGGGTGAGCTTACCCTTTTTAGGGTATTGTAAAATCATTTTACAATACCATTCTAAAATCGCATCCTATCTGTCCGTCCGTCCGTCCGTCCGTGTGTCACACCACTTTTGCTCGCAAACTACATAAGCTAGAAACATAAGATTTTGTAAGTAGGTGCGAAGTGACGATTTATAAGGTCTTTAAGGGAGTCTCCCCGTATAGGGGAGTTGCCCCTGAAAAAATAGTTTTCATCGCATGTAGGCAATATGGGTATCAAATGAAAGGTCTTAATGAGAACTTTTCAAAACAGGTCTTAAAATGACAAATTTTGCTTCGAGGGGTGCAGGGGAAGGGGAAATGTACGAAAATTTTGTTCCCCCCCCCCTCGCAATAGGAACCCTTTGACCCGAAAAATCTGAAAAAAATCAGGAATGTAGGTCTTTATGAGTACAACAACAACAAATACATGAGAAGTCGAAATTCACTCAACTTTGTTAGTAATAGTATGATTTATCAATTTTACGTTTTCTTGAATAAAATCTTAACGGTTTCATAAGGATCGAATTGTATTTAATGAAGTTATAGTGGTTTGAATTTTCCTGTATTACTATAGAAAAATATGCGCTGTATTACTATGGAAACATATGGCTATGGAACAATATGCGCTTTTTACCGACTCAGATACTACAGCTTTATTAGGATTTGCATAAAAATTTCAGGAATGATAGGTATTATGAAATTCTTTGAGAATTGGCTCAGCCAGCAGTATTAGTAATCGTAAAGCAAAATAGTGGCTGTTTTAAACGCGAAGATTGAATAATTTTGATGTATTTTGCCCCAACTTCAACGTTTAAGGCGCATGCTTTTAACACTTGATTAAATTTAATGAATGCCTGAAGATGAGTACCTACAATTAATACTCATACGTGAAACAAGTCGAGGAGGCATGAGAGAGCTCCTAGCAAATGGGCTTTGTAACCATTCTAGGATTTGAAAAAATAGGCCATGAATCGGAGATTACAGTACAGGGGAGTGGCCGCTCAACAAAAATTTCATCAAAAGTAGCCGATATGAATATCAAATGAAAGTTCTTTATAAGAGCTTTTCAAAACAGTACTTAAACTGACAATTTTTCCTTCACAAGGGCAACAAATACCCTAGAAGTCGAAATTCGATCAACTTTGTTAATAATAGTACATTTTATAAATTATGCTTTTTTGTCTCTAAAATCAAGATGGGACCCTTAAATTTCCCAAAATCTATAATTTAAGTTTTCTGAACCATAAACAGCTAAGTTACAGTCGATTGAATATCTAACGATCACAACAACATTAACGCGTGATACTCGGGAGATACACGTTTGCAACGGAACTAGACACTACAAATACTCGTATGTAGGAATTTTATTAAAAGTTTTAGAAATGGTTTGTAATATTCATGTGTTATCATGACAAATCAAGTGACGAGATCAAAACGCTTGAAACAAAATAGTGGCGAGTTTAAAATCATAATAACCATAATAATTTTTCGAGCTCAATTTATGGAATCTGTATATTACTCAAGTTTTGATATGCAGGATATATTGTTTGATTTAAGAATTGTTTCACAATACCTTCTGGCAGGAGCATCCTCCTGCTACTTCAACTTGTTTTCTTTATCGTTACAGGTGCTCTTGCAGGGTAGGTGGCCTTGCGGTTGGGTTTTCTATTTATGTTAAAATGTTATGTGATTCCATCATATAAAACTTTAACATAAATCTGAAAGATTCATATTTTTCGTTTAAAGGAAGAATTCATGCAAATTATGTTTGTATAAGTTTTCCATTTAAATGGCAAATATACGGTCACGTCTACAAAGAGGTGCGAGGGGGTAACGCTCCCACCTGTATGCCCCACATGTATTTAGAGGTCGTAAGTATAAATAGTAAAGACGAGATCCTCTCGAGTCTCACATGCATTCACCAGGCTAATTCTGTCAGTTTGTGTTAGCATTCCATTCCTTCAGTATGTTACCTCAGCCTCAAAACCGTCGAACGGAGTTATCTGATCATTTAATTCATGAAGGTGAAATTTTTTTGTAGTGAGCTCTTGTTCAGGGGGGAAAGAGTCCGCCCATCGACACCTCAATGCTAGCCTGCCAGCGCATTCACGCATCCTCAGACAAGGCCAATTCTGGCGAACGCCAACATATTCACTCACCGAGGCAGCAGACCATTGTTGTAGCCTTTTACGGACACTGAACATCTATAAATTTACGACACCTTCTATCCAACGTATTTCACCTCAAGGTTTAAATTCTACATCTTTTTATATTTGGTATTGGTGAAAAAAGCGTTAGAGCTCCTCGACTCTTTTAGTTTCCTTTCCAATTTCTGGACTTGAACTGCTCTGTAATTTGCTTCTCTTATAAGGGACATTCCAGTGTTCTTACCGTTTTCTGGTAGCACCAAACACCACAAGAACTTCCAGTTGCCCTAGATACGAGTAGTCTAGCATTCACTCATGCTTTTTTAGTTCATCTTTGTTATCTTTGCTCACTATTCTTGTCTTCGATGTCTTGGTCGTCGATGTTGTTGGTGCTCTCATCATTAGTGTTGTTATCTTTAGTGTTGTTATCTTTAGTGTTGTTGTTTTTAGAAATGTTAGGTTCAGGTTGATTGTTCCCCCCTCGGGGCCACTAACTCTGTCTGTGTGTGTGCGAGTGTTGGCACTAGCCTTTATCGGGGCAGTTGGTCAGATTCAGACCAGAACTAATCGGGAGTCTGTTTCAAGTAAACTCACACCACCAAATCAATGGTGCGCACTTTGATGTACTCTGAGACCTTCCTAGGCTTACCAGGAATGCCATCTTGGTGCTACCGTACAAAGCAAATCGGTCCAAAACATTGTAATGAATCATGCAACGCCGCTGGCGACCACTACTAACCCACCTTGCTACTAGGTGGCTTGTCATTTCACGTGGTTGTGACGAGTGCACATCCCACGTCAATTTTGTCGTGGGATGTCAAGAGGAATTGACAGCCACATTGCAGTGAAGTATGTGCGTAGTGGCCGTCACCCAAGAAGAGTCGGGTAGCACATGTGCGGAAGAATCAGTTTACGGACCAACCGAAAAGGACTATTTGCTGGATGAAAGAGCAGCCCGTGAAAATTCACCATCTGATATGCATCATGGGGTTAGCGATTCAGTTCTTTGCAAAGTGCCATTAGAGGATCGATTGGCAGTTGGTTCATCAACGATCATCAAACGACGAAGGCTAGCAGGTTAGTGTTAAAATGCTAAATATTAAAAGTGCAAGTGCAGTGTTCACGATGTCGTAGGGTAAAAAGAGGAATACGTATGAAGAGTTGGACGAAATGGAGATTGGCTATACATGTGGAGATCATAATTTACTCCGAGGTGCTCACACGCCCCAAGAGTTTCGAATCCATCCGAAAAACAATGAATTGGAAAACTCTGGTGCTTACGTAACGGAAGATTGCGGGATAACTACTGAAGATGCTACTATCATGAAAGCGCATGGAATACTCAGATACGAAACGTCTTTAGAGGATTATAAATGTACACTTTCAAATGCTAGTTGCTATAAATGTGACATATGCAGTGAATTGTTCCCTGGATTGCATAGCTTAAAAGCCCATGCAGTCTCGCATAATAATTCGGATATTTATAAATGTCCTATTTGTAGTAAGGTATACACTCATCGAATAGTTTTTAGGAAACACATGAAATGGCATTCGAATCCTAATGTGTATATATGTGATAGATGTGATAAACATTATGCGTCAGCGCAAAATTTGAAGGAGCATAAATTTTCCCATTCTGATTCAAACGCGTGTGACATATGCGGTAAAACATTTGGAACAATACGATTGCTAAAGACTCATATCGAATTACATAAGAATCCCGAGCTCTTTAAGTGTGATATTTGTGAGAAAACGTTTACCAAGGAAATTTGTTTGAAGGAACATAAATGTTCACATTCTGTTTCAAACAAATGTGGTGAGTGTGGTAAATCATTTGCTAACATACGGTACTTAAACGCCCATATCGCGTTGCACAAAAATTCCAACCTCTATAAGTGCGATAGCTGTGAGAAAACATTTAAAAACGAAATTAGTTTGAATGAACATCAATTTTCACATTCTGATTTAAACGATTGTAATAAATGTGGAAAATTCTTCTGTACAACGCAAGCATTAAGACTTCATTTGGCCTTTTATTAGAATTCGGACCTCTATAAATGTGACGAATGTGGAAAATCCTTTAAGTCGGAGCGAGGTTGGAAGATACATCAAGTTTCACATTCCGAAACCATTATATTTTAAAGAAATCAACTTTGATGAACAGACCATTACGACTAAAACATCCACTTTTTAAAATTGCAAACAATGCACTAGTAGATCTACCTGCCCCAATTAATATTTCAGCTTGATGAAATTTTGGGTCATTATTAGGACTATGTTTAATTGTACAAATTCTTACAGGATTATTTTTAGCAATACATTATACAGCTGATATAAATATAGAATTTAACAGAGTAGCCCATATTTGCCGAGATGTAAACTACGGCTGATTATTACGAACTCTTCACGCAAATGGAGCATCTTTCTTTTTATTTGCATTTATTTACATATCGGACGGGGTATTTATTACAATTCATTCATTAACATACACACATGATTAGTCGGAATGCGTTTATAGCAGAGTTTAGTTATTTAGTAGTATCGGAAGAAAATAAAATAATAACGTTAAAGCAACAATAGAAAACAAAGCATGATAGAATTGAATGTCGTGTGATCCAGGGGTTTTCTGGCTGTGTATAGACTAACAACATTTGAAATAACATAAAGTGTAATAACCATTAACTATTTAATATTTTAATGACTGCTATAATTTCTTGGTAGGGTTTATAGGTTTGACCCGATTAATAAGCTGTCAGTAGTTACTACTATTACTACGTGTATGTCAGATCACTTTCAACCAATGAGATGAAGTTCTGTTGCATCCTTCGCATGTTTCAGTATCTATAGCTATTAATACCGCTTTGAGGTAATAGTTCTACAAAACTTGTAAATCATAATAATCTATCTATGAAAGGTATTTACACTGTCAGGCAAATTTTGCATGCAATAACGACATTAATCTCGGATTCACATAAAACGGTGCCTAATTCTTAGAGTTTCACTTCCGATAAATAGTCGTATGTTCATCCAACCGAACTGTTCTCGTTCATATCACTAAGAAGTTCAGCAGAAAAAAATGTTTCGAATAGGATAAAATTAAAAGCATTTCTCAAGCCAGCATATAAATGCACATCAATATCAAGCATTTACTGATTTACAGATAATTTAAAACAGAAAGAAATAATAATTCTGGCTAATGTAGATCATTTGTTTTTTTTTTGAGTTTATGTTATAGGTTTATTTGAAAAATTAGTAAAACATGTTCAAAAGGATGTCAATTGTAATTGAGTTACAGAAATAATATGAATTGCTAAGCCGTATCAACGACTTTCCTTTCCAGTGGTTCCTTCCTTTCAGCGGGAAATAGAGTGCATGATAATTATGCCGTCGCGAGGGAAGGGGTTGAGAGGTAGGGTTTGAAAATCCGCTGAGGTCGGTTTCGCGTCGCGGGCGGTACGCGGTACCTTAGTTGATTTCGGTTTTTCTTTAGCGTAGTTTTTGTTTGGATTTACGTTAACGTAGTATATTTTTCGGTACCGCGTCGGAAATTCGGGAACGCGAAGTAACGATTAGATCTTTGTCCTTTGACTGGTTGTATGAAGATATATGGAGTAACGTAAAGTAGGTTTCCTCTCCGTATGGTTTTGCTTTGGTGACGCGTTTGAAAACGGGCATGTATTGGTGGCTGAAGATTGTAAATGAGCGTAATCCATTTGGAGACCCGCGACCGAAATCCTCTCTGATCTAGCTGGCCGACAAGCAGCCGCCGCGAAAATGGATTACGGTGCACGGATTGGTTGACCGGTTGGTACCAACCGTTGGCACTACTCAGACTTAGCGTCTAGAACCGATGAGAGGTCGGTTCCTTGTCCGGACTTAGACATTTAAAATCATTACAATATAATATCTGCCAGTCCAAATTTGTCAGTTTTAATTCTTCACTCGAATCGCAGTCTCTTTATAATTGAGAATCAATCTCCGTAAAATCCAGGAGGAACCTTATGGATTTCCTTGGACACATACTGGTGCCACTCTCCAAAAAGTACTAGTCTCCAAAACTACTCTCGTCAACCAGCGGGCCCCCGTTGGATATCTTTTCCCTATAATTAAAAGATGACCCATTTTCTGATTTGTTTACGTCCACCTGGCGTATTTGAAAGACGTCTGTTAGAAACTTTTGGCTATGAATAAAAGAAGACTTAATCTAGGCTACTTATTTGACGTATTTATGCAGTATGCATCTTATAGATAATTTTTTCATTCTCTTTGTTGTTCGGGTACTAATTTGAATAAAAATTATTAAACAAGAAAGTTTGAAATTGAATTAAAAAACCTGGAACCATAAAATGACGTTATTGCAGCATTTTGAAAGCTTGTTGATTTCTGCAACCTTTATCATGAGATATTACTTCAAAATATCCTCGTTTCTATCATAGGGAAATATCATTTTCATGATATTGGCTACTGTTTAAAAGGACCTCAATAGACAGAGGTAAAAAGAATTAATTCTACTAAGGTTCTTAAGAGTCGATTATTTGATAAATATTTTCGTACAGAGCTAATTTCATCTATTTTTTTCTGAGCATAATCGGTATTGTCTGATATTTTTTGTAGTTTATTGGTACTGAGTCAATGTATGGTGAAATAGATCTTGGGTTAGCTTCTTAATTACATTCAGAGCTTCATAAATTTAATGCTCATGAAAATATTATAACTTGTATAAACAAGTGGCTTTGGGGAGTTCTTTTTACAAATTTCTCAAAGAATTTTATACATAAATTCTAAGCTCATAACAAATATTCCCTTCCGCCCATGCATACATAAATACTTCTAACGTACTAGCAGAGTTACATATCTTACCACAATTTCGCATGTTACACATATTTGAAAGGACAATTATGAGCACTTAAATTTCAGGAAATTTCTCCTGTGAATTATAAACTTTCTAAACTATTTTAAGTTCAAGTATTTGCATCCAAAACTTCTCAGCAAACTCTAATCCTATTGACAGAATGAACTTTATTACTCACTCTAATAACTTTCACATAGAAAGCCCTTCAGGAAACTTTGCATGTGGAGATAATGGGCATTGCCCTCTCTACTCCAATCTCAGTTTGTATGAAGCAATTTAGCCTTTCAGGCACGAAGTGAAATTAAGGTGGATAATTGGATTAGCAAAGGCAATGAAAACGTGTGGAAAACATAATAATTTCAAATGGATTTAATGATGATATGAACCATTGGTTGGGATTTTGCAAGGGAAATGAGCCAACTATCAGCGAAAATGTGAATATGCTACTAATTAATAAGGAGTATAATTACGAATAATTAGTGTTAACTATTGGTAATCACTGAGCATCGACGCTTCAACAGGATTAGCAAAGGCTTGATGACGCAAGCATGAAGCAGAGTAAATCAAAGAGTGATTAAGTCATAGCTGCAAAAGGGTTACAAGTATGAGTTTGACCAGCAGGTTTGCATGAATCATGATTCGTTTTCACATCAATCAAATCCAATGATTCCTTTAATTAGATTTCAAAAACATTATGCGTTGCTGTCAGCAAAAAATTATACGATCATCATAAAAACTAAACAACTTGGAAATTATAGCCCGAAAATACTTTTCACAATGTACCAACAATATGCAGAAATCATTACATAAATCCCATCTTCATCGCTCGCTGCCTCCTTGGTATCCCTCCCAACAGTTACGTAATCCATGAATAGTCAAGTTAATGATACGCAAAGCAATTTTATCTTCCTCGGAGAAACAGAAAATATAAATCCAACCATCAATGAACGGAAACGGAAAGTATCTCTGACAATTTGACGATGCAATAATGTAGCGTATCTGATACGAAATCAAACTGTAGGGGTTTGGTTTCGAGGAATTCATTGCAAGAGGGATGAATTCACTTTTCAACTTTCCACTCTTCCGTTAGCTGTTTTCAACTGACTTTATTGGCATTTTCATAGTTGGAGGGAAAACGGATGGAGGTATGTGCATGATAATATGTGGGTATTGAAAGGAACAGAAAAAGTCCCGGGTGAGTTATGATTGTAGTAAATGTCGGGTGTGGAGGAATTCTGTTCAAGTTCAATGTATGGGAATTTAATAGGAAATGCAATAGTCTGTTATCACTGCAACGTTGCTTTTCTGGGGTGAGGTAGTTATTGGATATTTACGGAAATATATTCTTAAAAGCCGGTGGTTCGAAATTGCCAAACTTATCGCAAGTACGACATGTTTGATAAAATGAAATAAATCTCGAACAGTTACACTTTAATCAGAATCCATTTGTTATAATTTCGTTTTCTTATTCTCAAGCTTATTCACAATCTTCTTTTAGGGGTTTGTAAAAAAATGTTCACAATACCCTATTAATGTCGGTACATGTCCGCCTGCTAGCGCGTCACAGCAAGTTTTCTCTGGAACTATAGAAACTACAGTCAAACACTTTTGTGAACAGGTCAGAAGTTTCTGGTGACTGAAAATTCCTTAGTCAAAAAAAAATTCAAAGGCTTCTAAGGGGGGTCTCCTCATATAAGGATGTGAACCCTCAAACAATTTTGTACTAAGGATAGTCGAGTAGGGTATGGAATGATATCCGTTATTAAAGTTGCAATATATATGACGGGGTAGGTAGAGGAAGCGGAAGAACACAAAAAAAATTCCCCTCTCCCTCGCGATTGGACACATGTGGACAGAAAATTCAAAAAAAATCATGGGGACAGTTCCTCACGAGTACAACAACGACAAATATTTACGAAATTGAAATTCGCTAAACTTTGTTACTAATAAAGGGTTTTCCATTAAGGACATATTAATTTTATCTATGAATAAAAAACCGAAATATTCGAGACATTGAGTTCCAATTTACTGTGGGTATAGTGCAAGCATTACATTTTATGAATTAAATTCCATTTTGGTCATATCATCACCACCTACCTGTTTACAGCGGTCGATTCTTTGGATACTGGAACGTCGGCAATTTTGCGTTGGATGTTGTCTTCAAGTTTGTCAAAAGTTGTTGGCTTGTTGGTATAGGCCAGTGACTTGATATAGCCCCATAAAAAGAAATCTAATGGAGTTAGATTGCAGGAACAAGGTGGACATTCGTCTAGACCATTTATCGTGATAACACGTCCACCAAATTTGCCTTTCAATAAATTGATCGTGGGGCGTGTTGTGTGGCTAGTGACACCGTCTTGTTGAAACAACATATCGTTTGTGTCAAGTTCATTCAATTCTGGCCACAAATAATATTCCATCAGAACACGATAGCGCTCTCCATTGACGGTAACATGACGGTCGTTTTCATCAACAAAAAAATAAGGCCAAATAGTGAAAATTTAGACTCAAACTTATCCATTATAATACGCACAACCTGTCGGGTAGGACGATTATTATGGCCGGGAATTGGAGTGAGCGCTCGTAAAGTTGCAACCGCCGACTCAAAATTTCGGTAGTAATTTTTTATAATTTCCAAACGTTGCTGGTTCGTGAACTTCACCATGATAAAAATGTTAACTTTAGCTAACAATTTGATACTAACAGTTTATTCAAAAAAGTTTACGGTTGCGCTCATACAAAGATACAAAATTGTTATGTCCTTACTGGAAAACCCTATTCTATGAATCGTGAAGGTACCCTTAAATACAATGAACTTTTGTATACAGATAGCTATTTGTAAGGCTAATCAGTCACGAAAATTTTCGAAAAATTCGGGACGGACGTTATGGTGGTTTAAAAATTCGGAGTTATAACAGCAACAAGACGTTGCTATTGAGCAATATGTGCCTACAATCGACTCAAAAACTACGGGCTTGTTACGATTTGCATGAATGCATACATTTTAAAGGTGACAAAATTATGGCTATAGGTTCTTATGAGTACAACAGTAACAAATACCTTAGAAGTTTAAATTCATTCAACTTTGTAAATAATAACAGAGTTAGAAGTATAGCATTTTTCGCAGTGAATTCATATGGATTCCTTGAAATCTAAATTGATGCAATATAAGGAAGAAAGGTCCCTATAGTCTGGAAGTTTTAATAAAGCTAAATCGCATTCAAGGAAGTAATAGCCATTTGAAAGTTCTCCGAGTACAACAAAAAAATGTACGTTTTTCTTCCATTCGGAGTTTTCATCGAATTAGATACTTTGATTGGATCTTCGCCAAATTTTGTGATAAAATGAATGAAAAAACATGTTTAAGTTTTCATTCAATGTAGCTAGTGATATATTGGGGACACAGCAACGCTCTCGCAAACGAAAAAAGGACTACGGCATTGGATCCTGGAATGTCCTGCCGCTGTTTAGGAGCTTTTACAACAGGCCAGTCAATGTCAATTAAAAATACTGGCAATCCAGGAAACGAGTTGGACTGGAAACAAATTTCAAGACATGAGATCGCACAAAATATTGAAAAGTGGGAAGCCTACTGGGAAACGAGAATTTATTTATTTATATATTTATTTCTATTTAACAGTGAAAAATTCCAATAACAAAATAGATAAAATAATAGCACAGCAAAATGAATTAAATAATAGCACAGCATACAAAAAGCAGGATACAAGTAATCAAAAATGCAAAAACTAGGAGAAAATAAATAAGAAAAATTACTGAGAGCTGCGAGGAAGACAGTTGACAAATCTTTTATAAACTAAATACGAAAGGGGGAACGGCCCAAGCTGAGGGTCATCATGGTTACGAGGTAATCTGAGCATAGGTGAGTGAAAATACACCAAACTACGTGCAAATGGAACATCAAAGATGTTCGATGATCTTGTAGAACGCATAACGCGCCTCACAGGAACCTGGTTGACAAGGCGAGTATCGAGCAAACCACGGCAAAGCCTGTAAAGAAAACATTCATCTCGGTACAATCGACGCATTTCCAGCGAAGAAATATTGAGGATAGCTAAGCGTGATTCATAAAAAATGTAGGGAACCTGGAATTTCAAGAAGACGATCCTGGTAAATCTTTTTTGTACAGCTTCTAGGGTGAACTTCAAACACTTCAAATGAGGCGACTTAGCTGGCGAACAGTACTCAAGGATGGGACGAACCAAACTAGAATATAATTTAACACACGACAAAGGGTCGGAAAAAATAAAGGAATTTCTTAAGATCAAGCCAGAAATGCGGGAGCCTTTAGAAGTAATTTCAGAAATATGAGCATAGAACTTTAATTTGGAGTCGAAAGTGACACCCAACTCCCTAAAGTGTGTCACCGTACACAGGTAGGAATTATTTAAAGTAAATTGTAAGCTAATTAGGCAAGGGTTATAAGAAAATGAAAGATGGATGCACTTAGAAACATTTAGTGTAAGTTGGTTATAAGACCTTCTAGAATCTAGAAGATACAATGGCATTCAAATCATCTTAAAGCGAAGCACAGTCATCGATTGACGACACTACTTTGAAAACTTTGACGTCATCTGCATAAAGAGAGTGAACAATAGTGGGCCCAGAATGGATCCTTGAGGAACACTAGAAGATCGATGGAAGGGAGTAGAAAGACAGCCTTGAAAAGATACCTGACTGACTTGATTAGATAAGTAACAGGATAACCAGTGGAGCAAATAATCAGGAAAGTTAAGAAATTTAAGTTTGCTAAACAAAATATTGTGATTTACTGAGTCTAAGGCTTTAGAGAAATCTAAATACAAGGTTTCGACTTGTAAACGGTCCTTCATGGCTTTGAAGTAACGTTCATAAATTCTAACAAATTTGTTAAGGTCGATCGCCATTTGATAAAGCCATGTTGTTCAGGAACGAACAACTCATGAGTAACTGAAGAAAGGTGCAAGTACACAGTAGTTTGGAGAAACTGGGTAGTAAGGAGATAGGCCAATAATTGGCAACGTCTGAATACTACCTTTTTTAAAAATAGGAGTAACATAGGGTCTTTTCCAACACGAAGGAAAAGAGCCTGAAGATAAGCTAGAATTGAAGAGAAAGGAAAGGGAGATACAAATAAAAGTAGCTAATGATTTCACAAAATGATTAGGAATGCCATCGGGACCTGAACTAACAGAGTCATCAAGTTCTAAAATAAGCTTCGTAACATCTTCTGTATAGCACGCAAAAGAGAATGAAGGTGGCATGTGTATGATTGGGAACGAAGCGCCATTGCTGGGAGTAGCATTAAAAGTAGAAGAAAACTGAGTTCTAAAAAGTTCCCAAATCTCGAGAGGTGAAGTTGCTAAGCAGCCGTTCAAATGACGCGAGGATGGAAAACTGGAAGAGGATTTAAGAGAGCGTATATATTTCCAAAATTGTTTTGAATGATTTGAGTTGAAAGATCCTTCAATACTATGAAAATAAGAAGTTTTAGTGATAAGCATCTTTTTCTTAGCTACGGACCTCAGATGACAAAAAGCTGTGCGTGACTCAGGGGATCTGTCTCGTGAAAAACGTTGACGAGCTCAATCTTTAGCTTGTGAGGCTCGCCTGACATCGAGAGTTAATCAGTCAGAAGAGTTTCTTATACTGACAAGTGGAGTCGTGTTAGAAATAGAAGCGCTGAAGAAATCATAGAAATTGTTACAACAAGTATCCGGGTCAAGACCGCGAAAGAAGGAGGACCAATCAACAGAGCGAATTGTTTCGGAAAGTTGCTCATAATTAGTTTTATCAAAGTTATAGCGCCGAAGCTCTTTCCGACGATAACGGACAGAAGCAATATAGGAAATTTCAAAGTATAAGGGGTGTTATAGGTCACATGCGATATACTTATTGCATGCTATTTCTCTAGTTGCATGCTACTTTACTTATCATGACTCCCTCTGTTTGATAAAGTCACGAGTTGCCTGATATTTCGCTTATCACCATTAATTACACATGCATGAAAGAGGTGTGTCTAACTTGCACTTGCATTGAAACACGAAACCTCGAATCGCGTGTACACACAAAATCTTCGGCATGTTTAATGTACCGAGCCGAGTCTCAAAAGAGAAACTTACTGTTAAGAGCGAAAAGTGGGCGTGGCAAAGACGGGAGCTTTCGCGTTATAGCTGCAGCAGCTACGGAGGAAGAGATTGTCGGGGTTCTGAAATGTTTGAATGAACTAAATTGAAACCATTATTTTGCTTGATAATCAATAAATCAATTAAAAGTAGGCTATCATCGAGTATAAAAGAACCTGGTGGTTCCAACAATGGTGTCTTAATCGTTGAGTAGCTTGTTCAAGGCGTATGCCCGAACAATACCAATTCCAAGGCTTCCGCCAGGAATAGCGAAAAGCGATCAAGGCCTCGTCGTGCTGAACATACAAAGGAGAGCCAAGCAGCGGACAAGCGTACACCAACAACATAGAAGTCCCAGAACCGCAGAGCCAAGCAGCGGACAAGCGAACACCAACAACTCCGAAGTCCCGGACATGCAGAGGGAATCATCTGTTATGCCGACGGACCGTCCGGCATTGGAGCAGGCTATTGAAGCATCGCCCACGGCAGGCCCGCGACCACTGACGATCGAGGAATACCGCGCTCGAACAGCGAAGCGTTGCAGCCCACCACTTGAGCCAAAACCCAAGAAGCGACAACGAGGCGGCCGAATAGTTGCATATCGGCGCCAAGCAAGCGACCTGCGAAGGCTGGCACGAGTTGCGGTCACTTCGGCTGAGCGGGAGAGTTTTAAGCGGCAGTATCGGCAACTGGAGGCTGAGTTCAAGAGCCAGCAGCGGCTTAAAGAATTAGCGAGAAACTCGTCTTCGTCTGGATCGCCAACATGCCCAGAATAATCTGTACGAATATTTGAAATTAAATAAATGTGCATCAAAAGAAGGAAGATTAGTTTATACTGGAGGAAGGTGTTCGTTCGGTAGTAGGTACAGTGCTTTGCTTCCTTTACAGGTATCAACGCTATACATAGGGTGTAGCGTTGCGGTAATATTTACTCCAGGCAGTTGAGGTTGCAACGTTCGTTGCAAGATACTTAACATTTTGGCGCAGCCGGTAGGATACCGGTTTTGCTTAGATTACAGTGATAGCGTCTGTATAGCAAATTAAGTGATGGGAACATCAACCGGCATTCGAACCTATATTAATTATTGCTTGAGAGTGAGGTTTCTAAACATCTTATTTTTTTTTTGAAAAGCACACTCTACCACGAACATGCCTTGAGGTACTCCAGTCTAAACTAATCCGTTGTTATAAAATATTAATAATCACATTTAAATTACAGTGAAATAATTTTAATTAACATAAAAACAGAGACTGCAATATAACAAGTGAGCTCTTGGTGCGGGTAACCGAATAAACGGTGAAGTTTAATTTTTGATTAAAGTGTAGAAAAGCAGTTTGAAAGTGAAAAAAAAACTCTAAGAGTAAGGAGCATATGACTGACAAAACATTCAACGTTGATGATTTGTTCCATCATTCGGCCGCCTGTAGCTCCTATTGTAAAACCGCGAAATCAAATGGAACGAGTAGGGGTTGTGTCCAGGTCGGTGGAACCAGGTTTCAAATTCAATTCCCGGCATTCTCCGATCAATTCTACAAGGCATGCTGATACTGAAAGAAACTCACAACTTGAAAAAGAACTGATATTATATGAACACCTGAATCCCGAGAAAAAGGGAGCTGTAACGCAGCTTTGTCAAGAATTCAACGACATATTTTTCTTATCAGGCGACAAACTCACACATACGAATGCTATTCAGCATGAAATACCTTTGGTGGCCAATCAAGCACCTATCAACCAGAAAATGTATAGGCTGGCTCAGCCCCAAAAGGAAATAATTAACGAGCAGTTAAAAGAGATGTTGGACAATGATATTGTTCAGCCTAGTAAAAGCCCTTGGAACTCTCCTCTTTTGGTAGTGCCAAAAAAGGCTGGAGTTGATGGTAAGAAGAAATGGCGCGTAGTTGTCGACTTTAGGCGGTTGAATGATAAAACCATAGGGGATGCATTCCCTCTGCCTCGTATTGAAGACATCCTGGACCAACTTGGACATTCACGCTATTTCAGCACACTTGATTTAGCTAGTGGCTACCATCAAGTCCTTGTTCAGCCTAGGGACCGGTCCAAGACAGCGTTCAGCACGAGCTATGGGCATTATGAATCCAAGCGTATGCCATTTGGGCTGAAGGGAGCGCCAGCTACTTTTCAGAGGTTAATGAATCACATCTTGACTGGCCTCCAGGGTATTGATTGTTTCGTGTATTTGGACGATGTAGTAGTATACGGAAAGAACCTACACGGACATATTGGCAGACTCAGGAGACTTTTTTATCGCCTCAGGGAAAACAATTTAAAGTTGCAGCCAGAGAAATGTCAATTCCTACGTCCCGAAGTCGTCTATTTGGGTCATATCTGTTCTCAAACTGGTGCCCGGCCAGATCCTAGCAAGACTAGCTGCGTTCGAGATTTTCCAGTACCCACCACTGTAAAACGGTTGCAGTCTTTCCTGGGTTTGGTAAACTACTACCGCAAGCATATCCAATATTTCATATTCCAAAATCTAATCTAGTCTATTTTAAAATCAATCAAACAAACTTCCAAATGATTCAAACTTAATTTGACGTACAACTTATCAAGGAGATAAAGTTTCAGTTGCCTTACATGCAAAACAATCAGCAGTACAAGTAAACATCGAACATTAGCAAGCATAATGAAAACATAAATAACGAGTAAACAAACTCGTGTCCATCGTTATATCAACATAACATCTTTTATCGCTCAAACAACTGAAACAATAATAATAACAATAACGCGCACCCACATGAATATTCAAGTCTTATCTTTAAAATTGATCTAGCATTCGAATAATTTCTTGAGAGCCTTTAATGAAGATGAAATTAATGAATAGACGTTTGAGCAATAATTTTTAATGCTGTTAAATTAAAGTGTAAATAAATAAACCAACCGCGTCAAATGAATATCAAATTTAGATAAGAGACAATTTTTCAATGCAAATGCTCAACAAGAAACTTTAATAATTTCAAGTTTCACTGAAATAATCCAAGTTTAGGAACTGTGAAACAAATGAGTTTTAATCATTATAGCTCAATACAATATAGGCCAACTCAATACAAACAAATTTACCCTTAAACCAATTATCTCTTTCAATTCCCATTTTTTCTCCCCCACGAATGACAAAATATTAATTCCGCACTCAATTTGCAATTTCATAGTATAAGCAGTAATAAAAAGGAAACTAGTGGCAGTCAAGCCGATAAATCCCGGCAAGCTTTCATAAATAAATAGGAAAATAAAATAAGTTTGAGTGGTTCCCCGAAAACCCACTGTCGACAGCCACAAATGTGGTCCCTTCAAAACAAAACTGTCGGCAGCCACTCAGCCTTTAGTCTAAGTAAAAACAAGATAGCCTCTGAGCGGTCGACCGAAGCTGTCGGTGGACACGCTATTTTTAATAACAAGTCGGTAAGGAAACCGACAATAGCCTCTGAGCCGTGGACCCTAGTTGTCAGCGGACACGCTATTTTTAGTTGTAAGTCACTATAGAAACAAACGAAAGCCTCTGAGCTGCCCGTCGGCAGACACGCTACATTCATTTAATATTAAGACAATATACCAACCAATCGGAGCCTCTGTGCTGTTGAACTAAAATGGATTGCAGACACGCTTCCACTAGTCACTATGTTTCCCTGCTCAATAAATACATTCTAGCTGCTAACTACTAAATAACTCACCATTTAAACCCCTGCGGTTAGCGCAAAAAATTTAAAAACCCACCCGTTTCCCACCCTTACATATTATCAACAATTTTAACGAACAGCTAATGAAGTGACCTCGCACGGCACTGTACTGTCCTCCAGCAAAGTCGGGGACAGCGTTACGCCAAACCGAACATATACTCACTAGGGAGAAATTCGACGGAACATATAGGGTCTTAAATGAAGGCCGAAACTATATGCTCCTTTGCCCAACATATAGTGATAGTTTTGTTGCGACTCTTTCTCGCAAGATATTTTTAACGTAATATTTCTGCTTAACAGCCCACCCATTTCCAACGCTTCCACTTTACACGCATCCTCGAGATCGGGATCAACAATTTTAACGTACGGCTAATGAAGTGACCTCGCATGGCACTGTTCTGTCTTCCAGCAAAGTCTGGGACAGCGTTACGCTAAATCAAACAGACACTCACTAGGGAGATTTGACGGAACATATAGGGTCTTAAATGAAGGCCGAAACTATATGCTCCCATGCCCAACATATAGTGGAAGTTTTGTTTCGAATACGTTTTAGAATACTCCTTCTCGCAAGATATTTTTAACTTAACATCAGGTGGAAAGTACGCATGATTTTAAAATTCAACATCCACCTTTCTTCCCCGAGTTTGATAACGAGCTATTTAACCTCAATCTTTCAACCTTTTCAGGGAGTCATCCTGATAATTCCCTACAATTAGTACCACCTAAAGATGGAAGTAAGATATTTCAAAGTGGGACGCATTCCCTGACTGAAATATACTCTAAATTGGACCAAATAAAATTCAAGGAAATTAGTAGAAAGCATATGCAGGTAACCCAACTATCTACGTCAATTGTAGCACTTTTTATACTTGCGGTAGTAGCATATTCAATTGTTCGCTTTGTGTTGTTTCGCTGTCAAAGGTCATCCAAAGCGCCCAAACATTCAGGAAACAGCAACACAAGCCAGCCATCAAGTTCTAATATTACCCTCAATCTTCGTGAGGAGCGGATGACAACAAAAGAGATTCCGGCACAAACTGTTTTAGGAAAAATCACGGTAGCCCCAACATATTCCTCAGCCCGATCCTTTCAATTAGTCTAACAAACAAAAAAAAAATATATTAACTAAAAAATACTAATTTTTCCCATTTAAAAATTCCCCACGGAGTCCACATATCAAATAATTTTGTCAGCGCATAAATTTGCCGTGCATCCGCACTGACTGCATTGAGTGCACTGAATTGAGTTCAGCAGCTAGAGCTACACGCATCGTCGCCAAGCTACATGCATGCACATACGTGCAGATAGAAGCGAAAGTCCGTGAATAATTTTTCTGTATCCATATATGAGCTGCAAAAGCTTTTCTGGTAGCCGAACAATTCAATTTAGTAGGTAGCACCAATCACTCGAAGTTTTTATGATCGTACCCGATCGTGCTGACAATCCGCATATGATTGTGTGGATGGTCCGCCAGGATCATATTACCTATGCAATGAAGTGCGGATAAAATGGCGCTATGCCAAACCCTTTGCATGTTAATTACCATGCCAATCCGATTCCCCACCCAAAATACTAATAAATAATTTAAACATCAATGATGAATGATGTCGTAACCAGAAGCTTAGCATGAAAGCTTCTCGTTATGGGAAACGTAAAAGATAAATTGATTTAAAAATAGAGATTCAAAAGAATGTGATGTTGTTAATCCAAAAATATTAGGTAAATACAATTGCAAGAGGAATATAGTAAGGAAATTTTATGAAAGAAGTATATACTATTATAAATATAAATAATTGAAGAAGAAGAAGATCTTTATGAAATAAAAGTTAGAAGACAAAATGATGCAAATCAGAAAATATTAAGAAACAAAATGCAAAAAAAAATTATTTAAAGTGCATGCTAATTACTAATTAATTATTTCTCGCATAGAAGAAACAACATAAGTTTAAGTATGTACGTAAATTTGATTGAGTAAAGGACAATTATTAATTAAACGAAGCAAAGTACATAATATCAGAAATATTGGAAACTGAGAAATAAATATAATGCTGTTTAATTACTCATAAACAGGTAAATACGATTGTAAAGAAAAATAATGTAAAGGGAAAATAAAACGAAGATTTATAAATAATAAATGCATGCTAATTACTGTACGTCAATGTTTATATTTATTAAATAGAAAAAATATGTACGTAAAGTTTGATTAAGTAAAAGATATTTAAAATTAAGGCGAGACAAGGTACTATCAGAAAGATTGGAAACTGAGTTGTAAATATAAGGCTATTCAATTACCCATAAATAAGTAAATGTATGCAAAGATGTAAAAAAATGTGTAAAGGAAATTTATTAAGGGGAAAAAAAATACATACTAGTTACTGTAGTTCAATATATCTTTATTTATTACGTGTGTAAAATGTATTGTACATAAGGAATGAAATATAAAAAAATATTCGAAACTAAAAAGTAAATTTATATCTGGCCGGTTATCCACATTTATAAGGAAGAAAAATGTTGTCTAGGAAAAGAAGAAAATTGTAACTGAATATAAAAGATAAAAAAATAAGCATCAAATACAATTAAAATCAGATGGAACAAAGTAGTTTAAGTAAAATAAGGAACTTTATCAACAAAGCAATAGACCACTATAAAATTAAATTGAAAATGTATACATATGAAAGAACTTTGAACATAAGAATACTTAATTTTCAACACTATAATGTAATTAAAAGAAATAAGATTAATAAATTAAAACAAAAAAACAAGGTAATTTAAATCAAAAGTACAAGGAGAACTTGTACAGAGTCGATATTTAAAAGAAAACAAGAATTTAACGTTTATCAAGCAACATAATAGGCAAGGAAAATGTAATTTGAATTTAACTACTTGAAGAGAAACATTTCTGGACCCTATCACGACTAGGCTCTCCAAGCCATTCGTGCTCAATCTTTTTCGGCAGGATAGTAATGTTATAGGTCACATGCGATATACTTATTGCATGCTATTTCTCTAGTTGCATGCTACTTTACTTATCATGACTCCCTCTGTTTGATAAAGTCACGAGTTGCCTGATATTTCGCTTATCACCATTAATTACACATGCATGAAAGAGGTGTGTCTAACTTGCACTTGCATTGAAACACGAAACCTCGAATCGCGTGTACACACAAAATCTTCGGCATGTTTAATGTACCGAGCCGAGTCTCAAAAGAGAAACTTACTGTTAAGAGCGAAAAGTGGGCGTGGCAAAGACGGGAGCTTTCGCGTTATAGCTGCAGCAGCTACGGAGGAAGAGATTGTCGGGGTTCTGAAATGTTTGAATGAACTAAATTGAAACCATTATTTTGCTTGATAATCAATAAATCAATTAAAAGTAGGCTATCATCGAGTATAAAAGAACCTGGTGGTTCCAACAATGGTGTCTTAATCGTTGAGTAGCTTGTTCAAGGCGTATGCCCGAACAATACCAATTCCAAGGCTTCCGCCAGGAATAGCGAAAAGCGATCAAGGCCTCGTCGTGCTGAACATACAAAGGAGAGCCAAGCAGCGGACAAGCGTACACCAACAACATAGAAGTCCCAGAACCGCAGAGCCAAGCAGCGGACAAGCGAACACCAACAACTCCGAAGTCCCGGACATGCAGAGGGAATCATCTGTTATGCCGACGGACCGTCCGGCATTGGAGCAGGCTATTGAAGCATCGCCCACGGCAGGCCCGCGACCACTGACGATCGAGGAATACCGCGCTCGAACAGCGAAGCGTTGCAGCCCACCACTTGAGCCAAAACCCAAGAAGCGACAACGAGGCGGCCGAATAGTTGCATATCGGCGCCAAGCAAGCGACCTGCGAAGGCTGGCACGAGTTGCGGTCACTTCGGCTGAGCGGGAGAGTTTTAAGCGGCAGTATCGGCAACTGGAGGCTGAGTTCAAGAGCCAGCAGCGGCTTAAAGAATTAGCGAGAAACTCGTCTTCGTCTGGATCGCCAACATGCCCAGAATAATCTGTACGAATATTTGAAATTAAATAAATGTGCATCAAAAGAAGGAAGATTAGTTTATACTGGAGGAAGGTGTTCGTTCGGTAGTAGGTACAGTGCTTTGCTTCCTTTACAGGTATCAACGCTATACATAGGGTGTAGCGTTGCGGTAATATTTACTCCAGGCAGTTGAGGTTGCAACGTTCGTTGCAAGATACTTAACAGGGAGATGATAGAGATCAGGAGAGATAAGAAACAAGAACTGGAAGTGAGCATAACAACAATTGCTCTATACTACAAGAGAATAAGTCTAGAATATGACTATTAACGTTAAGAAAATTATTAAATTGAGCCAAGGAACACATGGACATAAAAGAACAAATTAGAGACCAAATTTGAGATGAGTCAGAATCAACCTGATTTTCATCCCATGAGAGTTTAGGAAGGTTGAAATCTCCACATAAAATAAGGTGACAATTTGAAAAGCGCGATAAGAAAATACCAGATATTTCGGTGAAGAAAGTATTATGGACCGTAAAAGGAGACTTACAAAGTACATAAGTGCAAAAGACAAGAAGAGACAGGGAAGACGAAATGACTATTTTAGCCCCCACACATTCTACAGGAACAGTGAAAAGTAAATTTATTAGAGGGGAGCCAGTAAAGGTATTCTTGTAGGTAAATAGGACACCTCCTCCCTCTAACTTGTACAAGATTGTCCTTTCACATTCACACCTAACAACTGTGTGGTTAGGAAAAATTTCAGAGTCAAATATATGATCAGCCAACCAGGATTCCGAAATACAGATTATATCATCATTAGAGAGAGAATAGGATAAAGCTAGATTCTTCAGCTTGGATCTTACACCCCGAACATTTTGATAATAAATCGAAAATTTGCTGTTAGAAAATTGACTATTAGGAGTGCTATTCTGAAAGTTATTAGGAAGAACGGATGTTACAGCTTTGGTAGGGAGCTTGGTGGAGAACGAAAATTTTTTTCCTTACAGTTATGAAAGATTTAATAAGCACTCTAGGCGGCCAGTAATCAGGGTTCAGGATGTAGTCATACGATGCCGGAACAGTCAGTTTGAAAGAAGCTATAACTCTGTTGATCAAGTTGTCCTTCGTCAACTTCTGGCAGCTAATTATTTTCACAGATGAGCCAAACTTCTTATTTACATAATCCAAAATGTCTTCGGTGGATATGCTATACGCAAGTCTTGATATGAAGATTTGTTTCGGTGGCACTACAACTTGGAGAGATGGAAATTCCTCAGGAACATGCCGCATTTCGCAATTTTTCGGAATGGCTCCCCGATGAGATGAAGATCTCCGCGGCATATTTCTTGTAGTAATCGACGAAGAAGGCTGAGAAGTAGGCGTTGCATTACTTGATGACGATGAGGGTATACTCTGCGGTAGATACACTGACGTGATGGGCAGATTCGCTCCTCTTAACGAAATATTTTCGTTGTTTGATGACGATGTTGATGATAATAATGGCTTACTCAGGCTGTCTGTTGTAGAGGATGAAGTCTCAGATCCCACCACCGATGGAGGTTGATCGCAAGAGAGGGAAGGTTATATTTCTTGGAAGAGAAATACTTAATTATGCTTTGATTTCTATGAAATTTTGTACGGGCATTGATCTTATATCAACCTACATAACTGTGAAATGCGAAGAAGTTTAAGGGCACTGTTTCAATTTTCGGCAGTAATTATAAAATTTACAAATTATATCATTATTAACAGAGATGAGCGAATTTCGATTTCTGAGTTATTTACAGCCCCTGTACTCATAAAGACCTAGCTTCGTGATTTCTCAGATTTTTCGGCTAAAAAGTATCCAATCGCGGGGGGAAGAGACACAAATCGTTCATACATTTTGCCTCCCCCTGAGCCCCGGAAGCAAAAATGCCTTTTTTCAGATTTGAAAGCGTTAAAACCTTTTGTTTGATACCCATAACAACTATATTTGGTGAAAAAATTTGTTAAGGGCGACTTCGCTGAAAAATTTTGAAATATTTAACAAGACGAAGGCTATTGAAAGAACACCACTTCTGAACTTTTCACGAAGCTGGAGCCTCGTATCTTTTAGATTTTCTGAAGAAACTACCTGTGGTGCACACATGAACGAACAGACAGACAAATGGGCGGACAGACAGGATTCGAAACTAGCAGGCTTATGTAAAATTTCTTTCACAAAGCCCTAAAAATCATGCAAATAGATCCAAAAAACAAATGATGTATAAGTTAAAGTTCGTTGAACTTTGCTGATAATAATAGGATTTAGCATTTTCGTCAGTCAAACTGTACTAGCATAATTAAATTGGATGAAATCAGCCATTTAACTAGGGTGACCAGACGTCCTTTTTTGCAAGGACATGTCCATTTTTTTGACTATTCGGAGGAGCGTCTTTTTTCTCCCTACAAATGTTCTTTTTTCACGAACGTGAAACTCAAATATATTTTAAATCTTTCGCAGACTTTGAAATCGTCATTTTATTTGGTCATACACAAAACCGAACTATAGTTATCAAGCCGCACATGTAGGCTGACTACTACATGTGCAAAGTTGGTCTGGCTGACTTGTTTGACGTAGGTTTCGACCATATACCTTCAGCACGTTATAGCAGGCTTGTTTTTAGCCAAAGGTTACTCCATCTCCATTGTCAATGGTCATCTCAGTTCGTTCGGTTGTTTACGCCGCGTGAACGATTCAAAATCAAAAGCGTAAGCACGTGACCTCACGTAAACGTGCAATCAAGCTATCAAGTGTTGCGCGCGCGAGTGGTCATGTAGGTTGACCATAAATTTACAGTTCATACGTATTTTAATGTACTGCGGGAGCCGGTTTTGGTGACGTACGGCTGCTAATCTCGAATTGCAAGATGCCGAAATGCAAATGCAATTTTACTGAAGATCTTAAAAAAAAATACCCATGCTTCAGCAAGAGTGAGACACCTACATTAGCGAAATGCAAAATGTGTAGAAGTAGTGTTTCGGTTGCCTATATAGGTATGTATTTTCTCAATATCAGCTATTTCCAAAAAAAGTTTTTTTACGACAATGTTTATAAAATTTTTATACAAAAATGAAGGTATTTATACTGTAAATTTGTTTAGGTAAAGGTGCATTAGACACTCATCTGAACTCTGACAAACACATGTCGGCCATTCACGCTGCTTCGACTTCATATTCAATGGACCAACATGTTGTGATGAAAACTTCTCCACTTGCAACAAAAATTGCGATCGCTGAGGGGACTCTTGCATTCCACACAGTCACACGTCAATGTCCTATCGGCAGATGGATTGTACGGCACCTCTTCTCAGAACACTTTTTGCGGACTCAGAAGTTTCATCAAAAATATCATGTTCGCGAACAAAAACCGAAGCGATTATAAATGGCATCCTTTCTGCTTATTCTGTTCAATTGATAAAACAAGATGTACCATGTATAGGAATTAGTACTGATGGGAGTAATCATAAAAATTTAAAAAATGTTCCCATCACAATGTAATATCTTGATAAGAAGGACGGACTCAGAATTAGATTGTTACATGCTAAAAACCTTCCAAACGAAAAAGCTGAAACAGTTGTATCCTACATTGAAAAAACTCTTGATGATAATGAGTTGACTGTGAAATTCAGTGCTTTTGTCGCTGATAATACCAACACGAATTTCGGAGGTGTGAAGCGTGGAGGAACGAAGAATATTTTTTACATGTTGAAAGAAAACTTGAATAAGCCTCATTTAGTGGGGATAGGTTGCTCTTCGCATATTGTTCACAACGCAGTTCACCAAGGACTAGACCGCATGGGTTTGTTTGACATCGATTGTATTGTGTTCAAAATATTTGAATATTTCTCTATTTACACTGTCAGAACCGAAGATTTGAAATCATTTTGTGAATTTGTTGAAAGTGAATATCTTGAGCTGTTAAGTCACAGTCGAACTCATTGGTTGAGTCTTTTCTCAGCAGTTGACCGAATTCTTAGAATTTTCAAAGCGTTGAAATCGTATTTTTTGTCGCAAAAAAAAACCTCCAGTCATGATAGAAAATTTTTTATTACACGATCTTAGTGAATGTTTCTTGCTTTTCGTTCATTCTCTCATGTCTCTTTTTCAACCGAAAATGCTGTTGCTCGAAAGGAAAAATAATAGCATTCTGGAAATCAATTCGATATTTAAAGATCTTTTTGCAAAATTGTACGAAAGGAGTCAATCAAATTTTGTCCCTTTGATGGTTCCATCAATTTTGGCAAAAGTTAGAAATGATGGAAAAAATCAGATGTGCAATGATTTTCTAGCATGAATCGAGATTGTTTATTATGAAAATGTAGAATATTTCAAAATTTTGACAAAGAGTTTCTCCGAATTCGAAGTATTTAAATGATTGAACTTCAAGAGAGAAAAAATTTTGCAGTACAAAGATGTTGAAGAATCTGTCAAATACTTGCTGGAAAAGGACATTGACATCGATGATTCGAAGCTTCACGATCAAGTTGTTGATTTAAAACGATTTTTAGCAACGAAAATAGATGATGATAATTTCTACAATGAAAAATGTGCAAGTTCTCGTATTTGCGAATTCTTTAATGCTAATGAAAATATTGACAGTTACTCTGAATTGCTCAGAATCTCTCAATTTTTCTGTGCTATCCCAGCACATAACGCTAATTGCAAAAGAGTTTTCTCTCTTATGAATACACAATGGACAAAAGAGAGAAATCGTTTTTCTATTGACAGCATACGACACATTTTGAGAGTTAAATTCAATTTTTCTGAATGCAAGTGTGTTCAGTTGAACAAGTTTTTGACGCAACCAATGAATGTACGACGTGTTGATGAAATAAGCAACAATGAAAAATATGTACCTGTAAACGAGGGGTAAATCTATTTAATTGTGAAACTGAAAAGTTAAAGTTGCTAATAATAAATAAATTTTTGCAAAATCACAAACACGCACTTATTTTTTCATTCATCTATTCGTGACTATATTTTATATGCACTCGATTTTTTTTTATTTAGCGCAATTTATTGAGAAAAAAAAACAATCAATTTTTCGAGTTCATCATGAATAGTATGACGGGGTAGAGATTCAAGATGTCCTTTATTTGCTCTGAGCCCATCTGGTCACCCAAATTTAACTAGTTCTTTAAAAGTTCCTTACATTCTTTAATAGGGGCAGAACCCCCCCCCCCCCCAAATTTTCGACAAAAGTTTACTTTAAATGATATTTACTTCGTAAAAACTGTGAAAATCTGTTCCATCGAAACCAATCTAATAAAAATATTAGCTAGCGCAAAATATTTTAAAGGAGAAAATAATGAAACCACAAGTTGCTCTTCGGGAATATTCTATTATTGGTAATTCATTAAATTTTTCAAGACAAAAAGAGGTACATAATTTTACAATTATCATGTTAACTCATATTTTGATGACAAGGGGTTACATTAAAGCTTTATTCACGAATATATTAATGAATACAAATTTTTGAACAGGAAAATGCAAGAAAATCATGAATTTGAGAAAGTGAATAGAAATACTTGTAAGAATATATTGCTCCACATGCAAATGACCTAATGAAGCAAGCAAAGGAATATCTTATTTTCCAATTGGACAAATAAATTAAGCAACTCTAAGACACCTCTTTCCTCTACACGACTTCATAATTACATATAATCTCTCTATATTTAATATGTAGTTTTCCGATGGGTTATTATCAATAAAATCTAGTCTCCCATATTTTAGGATAGAGTCGAAAGGAAAAGTGAAAAGATTATAAAAAACAAACAAAACCACTCACATTGACTTTTCTGAGAAAAAAGTAGTGGAGTAGGGCAGGGGGATTTCTGGAGCAAACGATCTAAACAAAAGAAAAATTCCAATACTGCTATCATTAGTGAATTCATCATTAGTGAACTCGTTCGCGGTGTTTAATTTGTCGTAAAGTTGAAAGTGAAAATTGTGCGGTGTTTTCCTTGCAAAGTTAAAAGTGAAAATTGTGTGGGGTTTTTCTTATAAACTTAAAACTGCAAATTGTAAGGTGTTTTCCTTGTAAACTTAAAAGTGAAAATTGTGCGGTGTTTTCCTTGTAAACTTAAAACTGAAAATTGTGTGTGTTGTGAAAATTGTGTCTGCTGTAAGTATAAAGCTATATTAAATAGTAAGTGATATTTACTTTATAATTTGTCAATTTCATTTATATGCACTGAAAGAAAAATTCGTAGTCAAATTAACTATTCTCGTTGTATTTCAACTATTCCACAGAAGCTAGTAATAATAAACACGAAAATAATTAATTCAATCAATCATTCACAGTAAATTTTACTATTGAGTAGTGTTCAATTTTCTGTTGTAGTTCCTACAACTTTCATCGTTCATTTTATGACTTTGAGTTTTGATCTACTACGAACTAATATGGAACATAGTTGTTGACTTACAATGAAATAGTCATTTGCTATATGTTTTTCAGGAAATATTAAATGAAACAACGTGTTGTGGTTATATTAAAACGTTTTGTGATAATATTACCACGTCTTGTGGTAAAATTGACCACATTTTGCGGTATGTTTTATATCGGTACCGAAAAATGTCTGTTGTCTGGAAATTTGGCGGCATTCACGTTATATCAGTGTGATAAGCGGTTAATGAAGTTTGTTTTAGTGAGTTAGTGTTGTTTTGCGAATAATTAGTTGTAATTGGTTGTGAATTAAAGCCGGCGATAAATTTTGCTTAACGGCCACTACAGGTAAGTAAAATTGTGCGTTTTGCTAATATGTATATCTCCAAATCGGGGATAAGTATTGTGTACATAGTTTCAACACCTGAATTGAAATCAACCTTTAAGTGTCCGCCGGTCTTTATTTTAGAAGAGAGTCAAGATCTTTCCTCACGGCACAAAATATGGAAGAATATTTAAATTTTCAACAACTGCCAGAATCATCGTTTGTGCAGCGTGACACCGCTTTGTTTGACTTACTTTACAACTGGGGTCATAGTGGTTTGCACACGTTTTTCGTTGAAAATAGTATAACGTAAGAAACAATGAAAGTCTTAACTGAAAAAGACATCGACGAAATTTTTTGTCAAAGAAGCTTGGCTCCAAAATTGATTTTCGGCAGAAGCTAAAGGCGTGGCGTGATGCACAGGTCAGAAAGATTTCGCATCGTTAATTGTATTAACAAATTTAAAATGGTTACAGGGTATACCACATCCTGAAATTTCGATTTCCACTGAGACTATCCGACAAATAGTTAAAGAGGTCTTGAACCAGACTGAAAGTCAATTGACAGCTCAATCACCAATTTCATTTTCACGTAACTCATCTCCTTCATGCAACGATGAATTCTCAGATTTTTTAAGGTTATTTAAAAGGAATTGATTTTTCGATGCATATCATTTTATTACGTATGCTAGAATATTGACACCATACTTTCAACAAGTTGTTCCGGTCAATATATTTTGAAGGAATTCGAGCGAAATGGGAGAATTGGGGAGACGTCAAGATCCATTTTAGTTGAAGCTAAAGTTATTTGGTGCAATAATCTCTCGAGAAGCATAAAAAGAAAAGATTTTGACTTTTTGTCCGAGCGAATTGCAAAGCGGTTTAACGAGGAAAAAGTATAAGCTTTGAAATGTAGACCTGCTTATTTTATTGCTTTGATTTTTAAGGAGCTTAACTATCGAGCTTCGGAGAACTCTAGAGACAGTCCGACAGGAATTCTATACAATAAGTATCACAACCGAAGGAAAAGGCTGCGCAAAGTTGGTCTTATTCCGACCGTTGCTTAAAGCAATTTCGAGACAAACGAAAGCATAACTGATTCTATAACTACCTTTGAAACTGACGAAGATTTGAACCTGAGAAGAATTCAACTGCATTTTATAAACTCTTTGTAATCCTAGATTTTAACGCGGATTTGAATTGGTTGAAAGTTTTCAAAGAACCATGGGAAGAGGTCAAGTTCCAATGGAGCCGGACATTTCAGCGTAGACGCCACCAGATTTCGAACGAATTCGATGGGAAAAAAATTGCATCAGTTTTAGAAGAGTGGCCTCTTTTTGGACATACGTATGGATTTTCATTGGTAAGTTCTCCAATTTTTTTAATTTTCATTAAATATTATTATCACGCGATTACAAAGATTTCATTTTAATCATGAAAAATACTCTTCAAAATAATTTGGTTTGGTTTAGATTGAATTTTATTTCCAATATTTAAATAAAGTACATTGCATGCATGTTTCACTTTTTAATATAATTGAATATAATTGAATCTTTCCTCATAAAACTTTAAAATTACAAAGCCTTATGTTTCTTTGTAGATAAATATCGACTTTAATATTATTCATCCTGAACAAAAAGACAATTTCCTTGTAAAGTGGGAGAGCTCAAGGTTATTGCTCTTCAACTATTTAATAAAAAAATTAGGGATAAAGAAACTTCTACATTTATTGAATGAGAAAGATTATTCAGCTCGTAAGTAGCCTTACGAACATTAACTAAGAAAATACTAAGTTGACTTTTCTTTTGAAGGTTCCGAAGATGTCCTAATTTTGGACTTATTACAGTCAAAAGCAATTCTACGGGGCAACATTCAGTGAAATATACTATAAAGGATTCTCAACAGAGTTTGTTGCTGAAAGTTGACACCGTCAGTGACGTATTTCCTTCGCTTGATAAAACATCTTCAAAATTTCGCCAAATAGGGACGTCTTTGCAACCTATAGTTATACATTTTAAAAGAGAAAATTATTTTTCCGTTTATTTTGATGGCATTCAATATAAATTTGACCACTTAGTTCCTGCTATTGACTCCTGCTTCAAAATATTCTTTGTCTTAAATGTACATTATCCAGAACCATCAAAATCGGTTTGGTACTTCATACAAAAATAATTTTATGAAATAAATGTTAAGAATTTTCGTATTCCCACTAACGTTTTATCACTTCTAAGTGAAACAAAAACAATTCAAAATGAATAGTTCTCTCTTTTATAGAATCGATTCTTTCTCATAAAAAAACATTTTTGAAACTGTAACCATACCAATATATTTATACTCGTATTTTTAAGCAACATAAATACACACTCAAAATGTATATTTGTCATTTGTGTAAATCAAACGCCACATTTAAGGACATAAATACGTTATCATTGCACTATAAATATTTTCATAATTTCGCATCAACTGATGATTACATATGCTCATATTGTAAGCAAGTTTTTAATCTAAAAAGTTTCAAACGTCACTTACCTCGTTGCTCTAAAAACAACGCAACAAATTTCTACACAGATGATAGTTTTGTTCGGGAGTCATATAATGAAAGCATTCCAACTATAGTCAATGGAACATGCTCCAAATCAGAAAATTTGAAAAATGATATATTTTTAGAGAATATGCTAGTTCGTGCTTTGAAGTTCTTATGCTTTCTATACGGAAAGCCAAACTTACCTATCTCTTTGGTAGACGAAACACATAAACAGCTTATAACGTTATTAGTTTTCCCGCTATTAGAACAGTTTATAGAGCAGTTTAATCACAATTAGGAGCCAGACAAAAGGGAATATTTTTTAAATATCTTGCTTGGACTTAAATCAATTTTTAAGAAAATAGATACATTTCATAAATTTGTTAATGCACTTAAAGAAAAAAATATTTATTTAGAATGTCAAAAATACGTTATAAAAAGTCAAATATCAAGCACAGTTGGTACTTCCTCTAAACTTATTGCCAAGGAAAGTGATGGGATTTTATTTCCTATTAAATTTCATATCAAAAAACTCTTTGAAAGCTCCGACTTTTTTGCAACAATTTCAAAAAATCTTGAAACACTTCAATCCGACCCCAATAATTTCATGAATAACAAACTCTGGAAAGAAAAACTGCAGAAAGTAAACCAATTGAGAGATCATATTTATTTACCATACTTTATTTACTATGACGACTTTGAGTCAAATAACCCTTTAGGATCACATACAGGATCTCATTCTATTGGAGCTGTATATTACAGTTTCCCTTTTCTACCACAATGGATGCAATCAAGTTTGGAGTACATTCAAATAGCTCAATTGTTTAACTGCAAGTTTAAAGTGTTTGGAGTTAATAACATTTTCTATAAGCTTACAGAGATTTTAATTGATATAGAACTAAATGGCATTCGAATCGAAATAAACTCTAAACCCATTGTTATCCAGATTCGCTCATCTCCTACTTAAAAACAAAAATATTCCTACGAAAATAACTTGCTTAACAAAAAGTTCAAGCTGCGTTACCAGCATCAACTTTGTGAACCTTGATTCAAATACTCAAGCTAGGTATACTGGAAAATGTTGCTATGATAATATAAAATGCTATGATAATATAAAATTTAAGAACACATTATATAAGAAAAATCAATATGTGAGCATAAGTAATGAAAAAAGTGTTGATGTGTATCGTCTAGAGGGATTTATTGTTGAAAAAGAAAATATTGAATGCATTTGTGTAAAAGTTGTGGTTTCTCCTTTTAAAGAGCATTAAAGTCATTTGAAATAAAAAATTACCTACTAATTTATATTTCCTCTTAAATATTGAGATATTTGATGGACTACCAGTAGATATTTTCGTTAGCTCTAAAAATCTTTGTTACTACCAAATTAAATTTTTTTTGAAAATATTTGGTTTTATCTTTATGATAGATTTTTGTATTATGTTTATAGGGAAAATAAATCATTTAGCTATATTTGATCACGGATATAAGCAATTATAATAAAACTTGGAACCGATTAATTTGTTATTTTTATTCTTATTTTGGTTTTATTAAAATCATATAATTTTACCCCTACAGAAAGGAAAATCCCATAAGCAGACCTTTAGAACAGAGCTATTTTCTGCTTATTAAGAAATATTCTTGAACAGCTTTGGATGGCATAGGAGTACAGGAGACTTAACGAGAATTGTCGTTGCAACTTCGAAAAAGATGAGCATACAACGACTATGATAGGACAACCATGGGCAGAGGTTGAGTAACCAACTTCAATGTCAGCAGCCTAATGTCGTTGTTAAGCAGCGATTATCTGGAACATTAACTATGTACATTGTTCGTAGACCATTCTTAATGGTTGGTTACTTTTTCTTACCAGTTCCGTCGTAAAACTACAACGGCACATAGTTTAAAATAGCAAATAACAACTTTCGCGTTGTCATTTGCACAATTTTTGTAGTAGACGCAAAATTAACTCATGAAAACAGTTGATTTTACCAACGTTTTTCTCTCAGTATGGTTAATGGATTGTGAAACTATTTTGATCATGGAATATAATTGATTCCATGATCAAAATAATTGGTAAACCATAGAGTAGAGTTAATAGACTAAGAGCCAGCGCCTGCCAGACCTACGTTATAGTATAACAGCTGAAATTTTTTCTGAGTTTACTCTAGCATAGAGTACAATGTTTAGGGTTCATAAACCTTGACTAGTGGTGTCATCGCCAGGTATCAGGTAATAAGGTGTACAACAAAAAAACTCCCTCACGTTAAAGTATAAAAGCTGAGATTTGGATATTATCTTCAAATGACTATTTAAAGTCAGTGTTTAAGAAACCAGACCGTTCCGAAGGATCTAACACTCCGCCAGACGCGGTAAAAGTTCGAGGAGAGTGTCGCCCATGCATATGACTGAATGTAGAAAATCAGGGATTGTTCAAACATTATTAAAGAGTAATTTTTGAACACATATTCAGAAACTTTATTTATTTTAAATTCCATTGAAAACCTACATTTAGTCATATGCATCGGCAATACTCTCCTCGACCTTGTACCGCATCTGGCGGAGTGTTAGACCCTTAGGAACAGTCTGGGTTCTTAAATACTGACTTTAAATAGTCATTTGAAGATAATATCCTAATCCCAGCTTTTATAATTTAACGTGAGAGAGTTTTTTTTATTGCGCACCTTATTACCTGATAACTGGCGATAGCACCACTAGTCAAAGTTTATAACCCCCAAACATTTTACTCTCTGCTAGTGAAAATTCACAGAAAAAAGTTCAGCTTTTATACTATAACGTAGATCTGGCAGGCGCTGGCTCTCACTCGATAAAGTTAGTTGTACAAATTTCAAAAGATCATTCTTCATACTGCAGCCTGGTTTAATATTTATCTTTTTTGAAACTTGTACTTGAATATAGTCTCCCGAGCAATTAAAGGCACCATCATTTTTAAATTTATATTTTCAAAGTACATTTTCTTTAAAAAATCTAAAAGATAATTCAAAAAGTTTTCAAGTTGTTGATTGGGTCTGACTACACAAGGGGCTCTTCAAATTTTGTTTTTCGTTCTTACTGACGTTGTTTAGCTCCTTGCCCTATAATTTACTTCTGGTATAACCATCTAACAACTTGTCTAAACAGCAGAAAATAATAACAGGCGGTGGATTTTAGCAAAAATTTAAATGAAGTTTGCACAATGTTTTATTGTTGTGTAACGAAGAGCGACTGCATTGAAAAGTGTAATATCGCTTGGAAATTGAAGCTATGAGCTAAATACGAAATTATCGGGCTATAACCGTGATAATCAATTCTGATGAATGCAATACCAAGAACTTTTGCCACGGACTTTATCAGTGAAAATAGTGCAAGAGGTTAAATTAAAATATCACTTAGTTCAGTCTTAAAAAAGTGTCACATGTTATGTCAGACGGTATTCAACAGCTTATAACAGGCAAGCTTTCTGACTTTTTTGTTTTAGGGCTATCTACCGAACTAATTAAACCATGGCTAAACGTACGAGCTCACAGCTGCCTCTTCTAAGCTTTTTTACAAAAGTTGCAAAGGTTTCCGACGACAGAAGTAGACCAGGAGTAACTCAAGAACTTGGTCCTTCTACTAGTAAAGAAAGAGTATTAGAAGGCATTACTGTTAATGCTACCAAAGTAGGTATTGATGATCCTAAGCCTCAGCTATTCGATGTAGGTAAGTACTTGAGCCTTTCCCACGAAGAAATTTTAGATGAATTGAGAATTCGACTTCTAAAGAGCCCATGGTCACAAGATGCAGCTTTCGTATTTCCTGGAAGTGAAAAAGGAACTTGAAATTTCAAAGGCAATGGCTTTAACGTTTTCCCTGGCTTGTCTACACTATCAGTGATGGTGGACTTTGTAAATACTGTGTCCTATTTACTAAGGAAAATGCTGGAAAAGGGGCTCATCAGAAACTCAAATCTCTCGTGAAAGAACCCTACAAAAACTGGAAGAATGCCTTAGAAGACTTCAAAAAACACGAGAGCCTCTTGTACCACCAAGAAGCAATGGCATCGGCAGGCAGCTTCTTAAATACTCGTATGTCAAAAAATCCTGATCGTGACATCAGGAACATCATTGATTCTGCAAGAAAAAAACAAGTTCATGAAAATCGTGAAACGCTCTACTCCATTATCGAAACAATTAAGTTTTGTGGACGACAAGAGCTTGCCCTTCGAGGTACAAACGATTAAGGCCCTATAAATCCAATTGATAAGGAACCCACTTAATGATGGTAACTTTAGGGCTTTATTAAGTATGCGAATGCAATGTGGAGACCAAAAGTTAAAATCACATACAGAAAATATGAATTTAAATGCTTCATACTTGAGCCCTACTATACAAAACGATCTTATTAATACTTGCGGGAGCATAGTCCAGAAACAGATTGTGAACGATATTTACGCTGCTGGTGCATTTTCAGTCTTAGTTGATGAAACCGCAGACAAAGCCGGCTACGAGCAATTGTCTTTATGTGTCCGCTACACCAAAAAAAAATGAAACTTGCTTCGTAGCAAAAGAGGATTTTTTAGGCTTTGTTCGACTTAAGCATACAACTGGGCAGAATATAGCCAATACTACAGTATCCTTTTTAAAAAATCTGGAAATTGATTGCAAAAACATGGTTGGTCAAGGCTATGATGGTGCGGCTGTGATGTTCATTTAAAGATGTCCAAGCAATCATCAAGAAAGAATATCCTGAGGCACTGTTCGTGCATTGTTGCTCACACTCTTTAAATTTGGCACTCTATCACTAATGCTCGTTACAAAGTATTTGAAACTGCGCTGGCACAGTTCGAACAACAAAAAATTTGGTGAAAGGGTCTGCGAAAAGAGAGGCTATCCTCCAGCGGACAATAAAATCTATGATTCCAGACTGTCAGTGGAAAACATTAACAGCATTGTGTGAAACAAGATGCGTCGAAAACCACAACAGTTTCTTAAAATTTAAAGAGCTTTACAAGCCTATTGTGGCCTCACTTGAAGAGCTCAGTGAAGATTCGGACATGGAAAGATCATCGAAAGCAGGAGCGTATTTAAAAGCCATACTAAATGGAGAATTTGTTGTAACACTTTGTTTTTTGTCCAAAGTCTTCTGTTATACAATCAATTTGTGTAAAATTTTACAGTCGCCTCTTTGTGATTTAAGATCAGCTATAGACAATATCGAGAATATTATTGATCGGTTCAAAAATATGAGGGAGAATATTGAGGCCGAGTTTTCCATTGTCTTCAAAAATGCTAAATCCCTTTTGACCGATGTTGATGGTGAGATATCAGTTCCACGTCTGAATTCTTCGCAGCAGCATCGTATCAACGGCCAAAAAACTGAACCCGAACAATATTTCAGAATTGCAGTGGCCATTCCTCTTCTTGATGACTTTGTAAGCCAGCTCAACTCAAGATTTACGGATCATAAAGATGTTTTTATCGGCTTAAATTCATTGTTGCCATCTGTTTGCTGCAGTACTCAAACATTTGATATTGAAAATTTCAAGCTTTACAAAAATAAAGTCGACTTATAACTTCTTCAAGCTGAGTTTGATAACTGGAGAATCCAATGGGAAAAGCAAGAAGAAACTAATTGCCCAACATGTGCTATTGAAAGCCTCATAAATTGCAACAACGAACTCTACCCGAATATATATAAACTCCTGAATATTTTCTCCACTCTACCAGTGACTACCTTTACTCCTGAGCAGACTTTTTCCACTCTAAGACGATTGAAAACTTACTTGAGGAATTCTAGCACTTATGTCTATCCACAGAGACAGACATATAAAGACAGAAGAAGTAATTGAAGAGTTCGCCCTCAAGAAAACAAGAAGGCTTGATTTTGTTTTATAAATTAATCGTTGGAAAAAATATCAAAAATGGTCGTAAAAGTTCTATCCTCAACCTCTGCTGATTCACAGACATTTTTTGAGTTTCTTTCTCACGGAGGTTCTTGTTCAGCTTCACAAGCTACATCTTCAAAATAAAACATGCCAACGCAATGAAACATATTTTGAGCAAAGGACGATAAAATTCACTTTACAGCAAAACTATTATACTTTGGTACAAATTAGAGCAGCTAATGAACCGTAGGTGTGGTTTCAGCCTAGATAACGAAGATTTAACAAAAATCAACCAGAAAATTTATAATGAATCTACGCATTGAAGACGTAATCCACAAATTTTTATTTGCGTCAAAGTTTGGTACACTTAACAATTTTTAAGGTAACCAAATAAATACAAAAATTCAAAAAAAAAAAAACGTTGAGAAGAGTCAATTCAAAGTTCATGGCAATTTTTGTGAAATTTCATTTGTCAAGTTTGAACCACACTTTTGGCTCATAAGCTGTTCCGATTCAAAGTAGCTTTGTTGAAAACTTCGTTTTATGTTTTGCATTGTTTCATTCGGATTTTTGCAACCTGTCAAATAGCTAATTAAAAAAAAAATTTCCATTATAAGGTTGAAATTGGTTGTTTTTATTTAAAAAAGAAATAAACAGACAGCTGATTAGACAAACACTGAAAAAGAAATCAGATCGATTTCGAAACAGTTGACTGTTTATTTTTTTTTAATAAAAACAAACAATTTCAACCTTATAACGGAAATTTTCTTCTGTCTTTAGAGCAAAGCATGTTTAATTTCGCTGGCCCGTGTTGTTTCGGAGAAACAAATCCTTAAGCTAAACAAGAACCTCAGTGATGAACAAACTCAAATAGTTCCATAAACTAATAGAGGTTGCCGATAGAACTTTAACGTACAACATTTTCTCGTTCAACTTTAGGTCACCTATCACCTTGCTTCGGGGCCGTTACCTCGTTTGAATCAACTTATTGATATCATATGCTCTGTAAAATGGCTTGGGTGGAAACTTTGACGAACATTACCTAAATCATTTTTGTAGAAAATAACATTGACTTTAATTCATCCTATCCTTTATTTGCCTCCGACGCATAGAAAACGTGATATTCACAAAAAAAGAAACATTTTTTACAAGCTTTGACTTCGAGTAACCACTTTTTTAATTATTTGTTTCCGAACATAAAACAAAACCAACTAAAAAATTAAAAATTAAGATAATGTTTTGGAATAGAAGATCTAATTTCACTAGCTTCTCTACTTTGGATTTGACGCCTTCAAGTTTTAACAGACTTCCAAAAGGAAGTTATCAATATCATACGAATTATTTTTGTACTGTTTTTCGTGTATGTTCAAGCAGAACTCCTAAACGCGAATTGGTAGAGAAACCGTTCTTTCACCAAATTATTGAAAATGGAGTTTGAAATCAAATAACTGTAAAGGACATTTACCTTTGGAAATGCACGAATTTTTTCAAAACAATAACGTGGATATTTCAATACTTTATATGACATGGTGTCCAATCAATTTTCAGTGGATGTATGGTTTTATTTTTACTTTATTTTATCAGGGAACTGCAAACAGTTAACTAATAAAGTAGGAGGGCAATTTAAGTCGCATAGCGGGACTTAAATTGCCCTCCCCCTATAGTATTGGCAAAAAAAATAAACCAATTGAATATTTTTTTGTTTTTTATTTTTAACTGTCTACCAATTCATAAGCTATTACAGCACCAACGGAACTATCCTATCCTGGAAATTTCATGGTTTCTATATCTGGATAGGGGCAACTTTAAGGTCCGCGTTTCAGGTGAGGAAGAGGTTAGGATAGTTCCATTTGGACTGTCATCGGTTAGTAATTGATTCTAGATAGTAAAAAGATGAAAATTTTGTATTTTGTTTGGCCAATATTGTAGGGGACTGAAAACCGGTCAAAAGAGCACTCCTCCTTTGAAGGAACTGACATGAAAGTAGTAAATTTTGATTCTTGTGAATATGTAGTTTTATTTTTTTCAATATATTTCATTAAAAATATGTAAATAAATAAATAAATAAATAAAAAAAAAAAAATATATATATATATATATATATATATATATATATATATATATATATATATATATATATATATATATATATATATATATATATAAATATATAAATATATAAATATATATATATACATATATATATATATATATATATATATATATATATATATATATATATATATATATATATATATATATATATAAATATATAAATATATATGTATATATATACATATATATATATATATATATATATGTATATATATATATATTTATATATATATATATATATATATATATATATATATATATAAATATATAAATATATTTATATATATATATATAAATGTATATATATATATATATATATATATATATATATATATATATATATATATATGTATATATATATATACATAAATAAATATATATATATATATATACATATATATATATATATATATATATATATATATATATATATATGTATATATATATATATATATATATATATATATATATATATATAGATATATATATATATATATATATATATATATATATATATAAATATATATATATATATATATATATATAAGTGACGTAAGATCCACCTGTAAATACTTACCCTATTGCATCATTCATTATGTATTCAAAGCAAGATGCAACATTGTATTTTTTAAACTGCAACTTTGTATGCAATTCACAAGAAAAGAATCTCATATCAAAATTGTTTTGCAAACAACACCCGGCTCACTATCGCATCTTAAAAGATGACACGTTCGCTAAAGAATTTTCTTTGTAAACCGAGATTACGTTTTAAGTTGAAACGAAATTGTAAGTTAGTTCTAATCTGAGTTTTCAACAATAAAGATCTTAAAGAATAAAATTACTCGCGTTTTATTTTTTTTTTCGAACAACCGCTTAGGCTCAAACATAACTGACGCAGTCGGCGTTCGTATCGTGAAACTAATTTACTCGGGATAGTTTCTAAAATACGCTCGAAAATAGTGTCGCGAAAAGTAAAATCCGCGATCGAAATAGCTGCCTTTAGAAGTGCAATAGGCCGGAATAGTGCATTTTGTGAGCCGCACGGACTTGGCAAGCGAAATAAAGTGAAAATACTCGTAAAGTGAACAGTTAATAGTGCGGTGATAATAAAAAACGCACGTAACTAACAAAAGTATCTAACAAAACGAGTGAAGTGAAACTTTTGGAGATTCCGATAAGCCTTTAAACAAGGAATCTTAAAAAGACTACGGGGAGACTCCCGTAAGAAATCCAAAAGCTAACTTATAACCAGTTAAAAATAACAAACTGAGAAGCCTGCAATAACTCAGAATAAAAAAAAAATCGGCAGCGTAATTAAAAACTAAAAGTGATACAATACAAAAAGTGAAAAATGGAAGCAATCAGGCAACAAATTCAAAATCTAAATATTGAAGCAGCAAATCAAGCGAATCAAGCGAATCAAGCTAACGGAGCAGCAAATATGCATGCAGTAGCAGATACGACAGCAAGAGTCATGGCAGCGGTAAAACCCTTTACAGGAAAGGAAGATGTGAGTACTTTTATTAGACAAATCGACTTAGTGTATAGAGGCATAGGGAACCCAGAAGATACAGAATTCGTCGAAAATTTCTATATTTTCCCCAAAATCCTTGGATACGCTGGAGACGTCATATCAAACATCCCACAAAATCAAAGGACATGGCCCCTAGTTCAAGAACTGTTATTAAAAGCATTTACATCACAGGAGTCATATGAAAGGCTCATTGAAAAAGCAACAAGAGCATCATCGAAGAAACCTGTCAGCGAAATTTACAATTATTTATTAAGAATTCAATCAGATATTTTAAGTAAAACAAATAGTGAGGAAAGTGCCATATATAATGAAGACAGTATACCTGATCTTATTAATGATATTTTCAAACAAAAAGTACCAAAAATTATGTCCGTAGCTTTATTGAATACTGAATCAAATAATATTACAGAGTCATATCTATATTTAATCAAACAAAATATGATCAATAACCCCAAATACGACAATATATCTTCCGATAAGTCGAACGAAAAATCTCAAACCTATCACCAAAACAGACCAAATGATTCAAATCCCCTTCAAAATAGAAATCCTTTTTATAATAATTTTCAGCGTTCTAATTTCGTACCACATAGGAGAGACAACGAGCAATATTCAGGAGTCTCGAACGGACAAAACAGGAATATGGCTAATAACAGATTAAACAATTTCAGGAACAACCAAAGGAATAGACAGGACAACGTCAGCCGAAATTCACAAAGACCGGAACCAATGGAAATCAACTACACACAGGATAGAAACATCGAACCGGATACAAGCCAGGCACAAAACCAGGGTTTTTTGCGTAGACCCGCCTCAAGAAATTTACCCATAATAGATATCACTATAGGAACAGAAGTTGTGAGAACATTAATTGATACTGGAAGCACCTTATCAGTTATTGACTCATCTAAAATACAAAATTTTAAAAGACGACAAATGCAGAATAAATTAAATATTAATACCCTTTCAGGAAATCTTAAACTATCCCACGAAATAATAACTCCTCTACCTGAAGAATTCAGAAGCCCAAAATTCCGAAAATACATGACTTGGAAACAAACAGAAATTAAAGATAGGGATTATGAAGCAATCCTTGGTAATAATATATTAGAACCATTAGGAGTCCTAATAAACATGCGCGAAAAATTTATTTTAGTGGATAATAACAAAATTCCTTTTATATTCCCAACCATTCTATCAAATGAAATATCTCAACTTGAAGACAACGGAGAAAACATTAAAACCGACCATTTAAATCCTGAAGAAAAAAGCAAATTAAATAAAATCCTTACAAAATTTCAAGAATTATTTTACAGGGAAGGCGACATTCTAAAGCCAACAAATAAAATTACCCATAAAATATATACGAAGGACGAAAAACCAATTTTTTCGAAAATATATCAATACCCCGATATCCATGAAAAAGAAGTAGAATCTCAAATAAGACAAATGCTAAAGGATGGCATAATTAGAAAATCTAAGTCCCCATATAATTCTCCTCTTTGGATCGTCCCTAAGAAAATAGATAGTTCTGGTCAACAAAAATGGAGATTAGTTATTGACTACAGGAAACTTAACGAACATACCGTTGAAGATAAATTCCCAATCCCTAATATTGAAAGCATATTGAGCAAATTAGGCGAAGCTCAATACTTTAAAACACTGGATTTAGCAAAAGGATTCCATCAAATTCCTGTTGACGAAAATGATCGACCAAAAACAGCATTTTCAACTCCATATGGACACTACGAATTTAATCAAATGCCATTTGGTTTAAAAAATGCTCCGGCATCATTTCAAAGGATGATGAACGAAGTATTAGACGGGCTAATAAATAAAATTTGTATAGTGTACTTAGACGATATACTGATTTTTTCAACCTCTCTCGATGAACATATCCAAAATCTGACAAAAGTTTTAAATAGACTTAAAGAAAACGGATTGAAACTACAGACAGATAAATGTAATTTTATGAAAAGGGAATCAGAATTTCTAGGACATATATTGACGGACAAAGGCATCAAACCAAATCCTAAATTAATCAAGAAGATCCTCGAAGTAGAAATCCCAAAAACACCGAAAGAAATTAAATCATTCCTTGGAATTACAGGTTATTACAGGAAATTTATTAAGGACTATGGAAAATTAGCGTTACCTCTCACTAAATGCCTGAAAAAAGGAAATAAAATCAATATTGAAGATCCTGACTACGCTATAGGAGCAGTGCTTACACAAAAAGGACATCCAGTTTGGTATGCAAGCAGAACCCTCAACGAACATGAGAGAAATTATGCTACAGTGGAAAAAGAACTCCTAGCAATTGTCTGGGGAGTCAAAAAATTTCGAAGATACCTTTACGGAAAAGAATTTACTTTGAACACCGATCATCAACCATTAAAATGGCTTCAAGTCAAACATAAAGGAAAAGATATCAGTCCCCGATTACAAAGATGGCTAATGGAATTAGGAGAATATAACATAAAAGTGAAGTACATCAAAGGAAAAGATAATGTTCCAGCAGACTTCTTTTCACGGATAGTCAGAAATGAAGAAATGAACCCTTTAGATGACGAAGATCAAGACAGCTTAGTACCAACCATTCATACACAAGCCGAAAATCTCAACGATCACTTTGAAATTCATGAAACTATCATAAACTCCCTAAAAAACCAAATAATTTTAACAAATATTACAAACGCTATTTTCCCAAGACGAAGATTGATAATCAACGAAAATGAAATCAATGGAGATGAATCAACCCTCTTAGGAAAACTAAAGAAATTTATCAGACCCAAAAAAATAGGTATTTATACAGAACTGAATGATAATCTTTATAATAAAATACAACAACTCATTATCAAACATTTTGACACAAGAAATATACAATTCATTAGATGTTCATACATGGCTAAAGACATGAAAGATGTGGAAGAAACAGTCAAAAACATAAAATATTATCATATAAAGGAAACAGGACATTCTGGTATAAACGAAAACTATAATGGATTAAGAAAACAAATATTTTACCCAAACCTTAAAGAAATAATTCAAAAATACATCAATACATGCGAAACATGCACAAGAGCAAAATATGACAGAAATCCTATAAAAGCCAAATTCAAAGACACTGAAACACCATCGGATATAGGAGAAATCATACATATTGATATATTATCAATAAAAGGCAACAAAATATTTACGAGCATTGACAAGTTTTCTAAATACGCTTCAGTACTAAACCTTACAGCAACTGACGATTTCAGCCTGAAAGAAGCACTGGCAAATTTTTTCGCAAATCATGGAAAACCGAAGAAAATTATAGCAGACAATCAATTTAGTAGATTCCTCATCAAACAAACAATACTCGAAAAGGATATTGAAGTACATTATACTACGCCTAATTCTCATACTGGAAATGCAGATATTGAAAGATTGCATAGCACAATTCGGGAAAAACTAAGGACAATGCATGATATTACACAGAAAACTATCATCGAGAAAACATATGAAGCAGTAGAATTCTATAACAGACAAGTACATTCAACAACTCTTGAAAGGCCAATAGATATATTACACGGCAAATCAAATAAAGAGAAAATCTTCAACTTAATGAAGCAGACAAAAGAAAAAACGATTGACAAAAGGAATAGGAATCGAGAAGATTATGAAGAGACTAGAAAAACTGGATTTATTAAAGATTTCAAAGCCAATAGAGATAAAATTCATCCTAAATACAAGAAGGCATCATTAGAAGGAGTAGATCTTACTAACATTAAACGACCTTTCTTTACAGAAACGGCGCAAAACGCAGAACGTAATGCGAGTAACAATGATGATAATCGCACTGAGCCTGATACCTCGAGCAGAAACCAGCCTATCAATAGAGGAAATTAAAGAAGAAGCAGGATTCACGGAAATTACATTAAGACAAGTGAAAATCCCAATTGACCATACTTTAATCCTACATACTATGAATTTGGAAGAATTAGAGCAAACTCTAGACATGATCGAATTCAACGTAAATTTGGCATCTGGCAAAATAAATCAAAGCGGAAATGCGCAGTCAACAAAAGCAATTTGTAGAAAGAGAATTTCGAAAACAAGAACTTTCAACAGTATAAACGAGAAACAAAGGAAGAATATCCTCAAAAACGAGTGTAACAACCAGACTTTGGCAGAACTTATTCTTAACGATAATACTCACGCATTAGAAACCTACCTTTACGCTAAATATAAGAATAAATCAGATAATACTAACCCAAATATAACTATCATAGATGTTAATAGTAAAAGAGAAGCAATCATAAACAAGGAAATCGAACAACAATTATTTGCACAAATATCAATAATCAGACATAAAATATCCACATTAATTCCCCATAGAGCTAAACGCGGATTATTCAATTTCGTAGGAAAAGCATATAAATATTTATTCGGAACCCTAGACTCTGACGATAAGGAAGAACTAGAAACCTATTTTAAAGAAACAAACGAAAATCAAGTCAAAATCGCAAATACTTTCAATCAGCAAATAAGAATAAACGAAAACTTTAACAAATCTATAGAAACCCTTCAAGACATAATTAGCCAGGATCAAAAGAAAATTTCAATTTGAGCAGAAGAAGTAGATTCGGAACTAATAAATCTTAGAGCAGATATAACGCATATAGCCTTACTCACCCAACTTAATACTTTACAGGACCACATAACGCATATTCAAAATAATATTGCTTCAGCTAGATTAGGATTAATGGTAGACAATGTGTTAACAACCGAAGAAATAACTGAATACGATATAGACTTTCAAAAACTATCCCAAATAAGATTGGGGCTAGCAACTTTCAATAATAATAACATTATTTTTATAATAAAAATCCCTAATAATACAATAACCACAAATACAATCCTATTTTATCCTATCCCAAATAGTGAAAATGTCGAATTACTGGAAGATAAACGCGAACTTGTTAAATATGAAAATAAAACATATAAATATGACCCTGAATTAGAATTAAAAAAGATGCAAAGATACTATTATTGTAATATTTCAAATACTTGTACCTATGTAACCATGAAAGACGAATCAATAGAATTAATTGATGATGGATTAATAATTGTCAAAAATTGCAAAAATTGTATACTCTCCTCTACATGCGATGAAAGAAAAACTGTATTAAACGAAAACTATCTATTGAATTTTAACAATTGTACAATAAAAATCAATGAAAAAGAATTTTCAAACATCAAAAGAGAATTTATACAAAGAGTAATTATACCGAAAACAAATGTATACCCCATAAAAGCCAATCGAATTAATTTTGAAGATATTAAATTGAATTTCACAAAGAATCTTGAAAAAACAGAATTATTAGAGCATAAAACATTCTATCATTTGACATCAGATTTAATATTTTGGACAATAATAATAACTCTCGGAGTAGTAACATTCTTAGCAATTTATAGAAAAATGATTAGAAATAAAATTAAAATTTTGAGTTTAATTGGTAATGAATTAATTCCAAAAATGACGAATTCCAGGGGTAATTCGAATCTTAGCGGGGAGGAGTGACGTAAGATCCACCTGTAAATACTTACCGTATTGCATCATTCATTATGTATTCAAAGCAAGATGCAACATTGTATTTTTTAAACTGCAACTTTGTATGCAATTCACAAAAAAAGAATCTCATATCAAAATTGTTTTGCAAACAACATCCGGCTCACTATCGCATCTTAAAAGATGACACGTTCGCTAAAGAATTTTCTTTGTAAACCGAGATTACGTTTTAAGTTGAAACGAAATTGTAAGTTAGTTCTAAGCTGAGTTTTCAACAATAAAGATCTTAAAGAATAAAATTACTCGCGTTTTATTTTTTTTTGAACAACCGCTTAGGCTCAAACATAACTTATATATATATATATATATATATATATATATATATATATATATATTATATATATATATATATATATATATATATATATATATATATATATTTTTTTTTTTTTTTTTTTTTTTTTCTTTAAAAGCCGTCGGGCCTTGCTTAGTTGTGTGAGCAGACGCGTTTCGACTACTTTGAGTCATCTTCAGTGTCTAAAGGATGTGTTGAAGGGAGCGACTTTATATAGTCGTAGGATGGGTAATTAGCGAATAGGTAATTAGCGGATGGGTAATTAGCGGATGGGTAGTTAGCGGATGGGTAATTAGTGGATGGGTAATGAGGTCAGGAAGTTAATTACTCAATTATACCAGGTAGGGGGATATTATGTTTTTGTTTTTTTGCTTGTTGGCTGTCCGTTTGTTCTGTTTCATCTCGTTTCCGTTTTCGTCTAAGAGTGTGGTCTAGGACTGAGAAAATTGCGTCGGAATTGGTAACAAGTTGTTCGTTGATAATGTCACCGTCTGTCTTTCTATGTTTATAAATTTCAAGCCTTTCTAGGATGTCAAGTCTCGGTCCTTTGTTTTGTTTGTGTAGCAATTTCATAGAGTTTGTCATAGCATCAGGCTCATGTGCGTGGTTTTGTAGGTGCGTCGCATAATTGGAGTCTGCCTTGTTGTATAAGAAAGATCGTAGGTGCTCTTTGTATCTTGTCGTTAGTTTTCGTGTTGTCCTTCCTATATATACCATGTCGCAGTCCTTGCATGTCAGTTTGTATATGCCGCTGCCTTCGTATATCGATGTGTCATTCAGTTTTGGCTTCAGTTTGTTTCCAATGTTGTTGTTCGTTTTGAATGCAGTTTGCAATTTGTATTTCCTAAGGAAGTTTGATAGTTTGTATGTCTCTTTGCCTACGTATGTTAACGATACCCACTGTTGGTCGTTCTTATGAGTTTCCGTCGGTTGGCGTTCCTGTTTTTGTTTGTACTGTGTGACTAGTTTGTCAATGTCGCGTTGTTTGTATCCGTTATTATTAGCTATTCTGTAAATGTTGTTTAGTTCGTTGGAATAGTTAGTAGGAGTCATGGGGATGGAGTGAAGCCTCTGCACCATTGATCTGTACGCTGCTAGCTTATGTTGTGTGGGGTGGTTAGATGTGTCATGTATGGTATGATCAGTTGTGGTTGGTTTTCTGTATATTTTGTAGTCCAATCGTGTTTGTTCACGTGTCACAGTTAGGTCCATATAGTTGAGTTGTCCGTTTGTTTCTTTTTCCATAGTGAACTTTATATTCGGGTGAATTTCATTCATATAGGCAAGTAGTTCGTCTTGTTTATTTTCTTGTGAGTCAATAACAATGAAACAGTCATCCACATATCGTCTGTAAAATATTACATTGAATCTTTTGACAACTTTGGGTATAAAGACTTCTTCCAAAGATTGTAAGAATATTTCTGACATTATTGAGGACATTGGATGTCCCATACCCAGACCGTCTTTGGCAATGTATGTGTTGCTATTGAACTTAAAATAGTTCTGTTTGATTGTGGTCTTTATGAGATTGAGTATTTGATCTGCGAATCGTCGGCTGTTGTTGAATGAAAGTTTTTCTTTTAGTATGGCCAGTGTTTCATCGACAGGGATAGACGTATAGAGGTTGGTGATGTCTAATGATAAAAGTTGACAATTTTCAGTCAATTTTAAAGAAGTGGTAGAATTTGCTAGCTCGCGGCTGTTCTTTAATGCGTATTTGTCGTCAAGGTGCACGATATCAGCCATTATCGTTGCCAAGTACCGTGCTAATTGGTATGCAGGAGCTGGGCGGTAGTTGACAACAGGACGGATAGGAATATTGGGTTTGTGGAGCTTAGGTTGTGCTTTAAGGGGTGGTGTGCATGGATTTGGGTTTATGTAGCGTTGCTTATTATTAGGAGGAATAATTAGTGGGGATTGTATAATGGCAGTACGTAAGTCCGCTTGGAACCTATTGGTGGGGTCTTTGTTTACCAGTTTGTAGCCGTTGGCGTTAATGAAGTCTATTGTTTTTTGTACATAGTCCGTTGTTTTTAGGATCACCGTTGTATGTCCTTTGTCAGCCTTCGTCACTGTTAGTAGGTTATCCGTTAGCTTTGTCTGAATGTGTCTTAATATCTTATGGTCTTCGTGGAAATCCGTTTTGTTTATGCTAGTGCGTATTTTTTGTAGTATGTCTACTGCAGTATGCCTTGCATGTGTCTGTTGTTCCTGCGGCAGTTTGTTAATGGCTAGTTCAGTGTCGATTACTAGTTGTTCTAGGTCTTTGTTGCGGTTTGTATTATGTAAGTTGTGTTTCAGTCCCTTATTTAACAGCTCCATTTCTTGTGTCGTAAAAGGCGTATCTGATAGGTTTACAGTCCGTGGATAGAAAGTTCTGTTCGCTGGTGTGGTCATTTTGTTTTGTTTTTTCATCAATTTGTCAAGTTTTTTCGTCATGGTCTCATATTTTGTTTTGAGCTGAATATCAATGTTTTGCCTCACGTCATTATAAAACTGTAGAAAGTTTTCAGTTTGTATAGTGTTAGTTAATTGTAAGTGTGAGTGTAGTAGTTGTCGGTTGATTTCGTCCTTTTTTATGTACAGTGTTCTTATTTCGTTTTTAATGCGGAGCATCTGTGCGCTACGTTGTGTGTTACGTGCAGCGATTGTGTTTTGTTTTATCACGATTCTTGCAAATGCTGGTGTAATGTTGTTTTTCAAGCACTGTTTGTTGAACCATATGTTTGCTATTGTTTGATGAAGTTTCAGGGTACGGTTATGGAATGAACGCAACAGTTTTGCCTGGCTGGCAGTGTTGTAGTCAATAACTTTGTTAATTTGATATCCGCAGGCCAATCCTCTTTTTTTTCTTTAAAAGCCGTCGGGCCTTGCTTAGTTGTGTGAGCAGACGCGTTTCGACTACTTTGAGTCATCTTCAGTGTCTAAAGGATGTGTTGAAGGGAGCGACTTTATATAGTCGTAGGATATATATATATATATATATATATATATATATATATATATATATATATATATATGTGGGATTGTAATAATAACGATGATGTTGATTCGATAAAAGATATTTATTTAATATAGTGATGCGGACTTGTAAATGAAAACAATATGAATTGAAGAATGATGGGAACGGCTCTCTGCTAAACTGCCTCTCACGACGTCTTCGATACGAATCCTCTTCAACATCCGTCTGCTATGTGTTTTGTGCTCGCTAACCAGTTGTTCAATCACCCGTTATCTCGTCTGTGTCGTCTAGCAGGCCACTCGTTCCGGGTTGCCAGCACAGCTCGTTTCCCACATTCGGCCATCCTGAACTTCATCCGTCTCGGATGAAGAACCTTCGTCTTCATAGTCGGCATAACGGCGCCACGGTTTCATGTAGTCAGCACTTGTACTAGTTATCTTCGGACCCTCGGCACTGGCACTGGCTTTGACAACATCGTATCGCCCATTTCTTTTCACCTTCGTAACCTCGTACGGACCCAAAAACTCACTGGCTAGCTTTCTTCCAACAACAAACTGCGTTCTTTTGATAGCGACAAGGTCTCCCACCTTATAGATGTTTTCCGGCTTACGTCTCTTATTGTATTGCTGGCGGTTCTCCTCTTGAATTTTCTGGGTGTGTTCTCTGGCTTCGATTCGTCTCTGGTCTCTCTCGGCATTAAAATGTTGCACGTGTAGTTCCTCTATCATCTGTCGAATTTCAGTATGCTCTGCACCCCTGCCTCGTACCCCAAAGAGTAGCTCGAACGGCGTAGTTTTTGTAGCTCTATGGAAACTCGTATTCAGCGCGAATTGCAAACGGTCCACATACTTGAACCATTTCTCAGGATGCTCGATAGCCAGCTTCTTCAAAGCTTGCACTATATTGGCGTTGACTCGTTCAACCTGCCCATTTCCACGCGGCACTCCTGTAGTTGTTATCACATGATGTATGTTTTCCCGGTCACAGAACTCCTTAAAAGCTGCGGACGTAAAGGCAGCTCCATGATCACTGATTAACCGTCTCGGGTTTCCAAAGCTTCTCTGGATCTCGGCGAACTTCTTCAAGACTTCATCGGTAGACAACGTTTTCGTCGGAAACAGCCAAGTGTATTTCGAGAAAGCATCCACAACAACAAAAATATAGCGGTATGACTTACTGGTGGCATCCATCGGCCCCAAGTGATCCACGTGAAGAGTGTCCAATGGTTGATCACCCTTTTCTAGACAATGCAGCAACCCCTCTTGCATTCCGGCTTTGCGACTTGCTAGGATGCACCGCACACAGTTTTGAATGCAACTCTCCACCTTCTTCTTCAAACTCAAGATGTAGTATTCGTTCTCAATTTGGAATATCGTCTTTCGTACGCCAAAATGACTCCGTTCGTGCACAGTTCGAATGACTTCTGATTCCATCGCTCTTGGTATACATAACAGCTCTCTTCCGGCAACTCCTTTGAACAGCAACGATCCTTTTAACACATAGCCATCGTAATTAGGATTGGATTCCAGCACTTTTCTAATAGCTTCGATATGCGGATCCTTCGCTTGCGCTCGCTCTAACCTGACTATAAATTCGTCTCGCATCAAATATATCATCGTGGGAAATCGGCTTAATGCATCAGCGTGCGGGAGGCGACTTCCAGCTCGATGCTCCACTTCAAAGTCAAAATCTTGAATAAACATTACCCATCTCGAGGCTGCTAGTGGCAACTCCTTCTTTTCTATTGTCTGTCTAAAAGCACTGCAATCAGTGACCAGCTTAAAATGGATTCCCAACAGATAGTGTCTAAGTTTCCTGAAAGCCAAATAGACGGCCTTAACTTCCAAATAGTAACTATGAGCACTCTCGTCAGCACTAGTGGTTTTGCTGCTATAATAGTAAACAGGGTGCAACTGTTGATCTTCGCTTCGCTGGAACAACACAGCTCCAAATCCTCTAGCTGAAGCGTCCGTATGCAGCTCTGTTTCTGCTCCTCGTCGATAAATTTGTAACACTGGGCAACTAGTAATAGCAGCTTTCAACTTTGTTACTGCATCTATTTGCGATGACTCCATGCGAAATTGCACTTCTTTCCTTAAAAGGTTTGACAATGGACGAGCAATCATTGCATAATTTAATATGAATTTTCTCAGGTACCCGGTTAATCCCAGGAAGGACTGTACAGCTTTAATATTTTGTGGCAATGGAAATTTTGTTACAGCGCGGACAACCTGCTCGCTTGGCTTGACGGTTCCGTCTGCTATACGGTGTCCCAAAAAGTCAATCTGCCGCTGCAAGAATCGACACTTTTTCCATTTAATCCGAAGCCCGTGCTTCATGCACACTTCCAATACGTACTTCAAGCGCTGTACGCCCTCTCTTTCATCCTTGGCCAGCACTATCACGTCATCCATATATGTTAACACGATCCCCTCGTGAATCAGCGGGTTGAAAATAAAGTTAATGAAACGCAAAAACACAGCTGGCGAGTTACAAAATCCGAACGGCGCGTACATGAACTCAAAATGCCCCTCGTTGGTGATAAATCCCGTATATCCAATACTCGATTCATCGACTGCTACATGAAAGAATCCGTTTTCTAGGTCTATTGTTGTAAACACGCGTGCGCCTTGCAGCTTGTCGATGACGTCCTCTATCAATGGAGTCGGGAAAATTTCTCTAATGACCTTCTTATTCAGATCTCTGTAGTCGACGCAAACTCGCGGCGTACCATCTTTCTTTCTTACGATGACTACTCTACTAGCATATGGCGACGTTGATCGTCGAATAACTCCATCCATCAGCCATTGAGAAATCTGCGACCTGAGTGCCTCTTGCTCAACAAAATCTAGTCGACTAGCCCGATGCACGACTGGCATTTTTTCTTTCAACTCGATATGCATCTTAAACGGTGGTTCCACTACGACCTGCGGCTTGTATGATTCGATTAATTCTTGCACCTCGTTTTGATATTTAGACGGTACTACTTCTAGCGGCAAACCATCGTCTTCTAATGTTGCAATGGACATAATAACAGCTTCGTCTTCAGCACAACAGTTTTTCAATTCAACACTGTCCCTCTTAATGATTATATCAGCAACGGCAGCAATTCCACGGCCCAGCACGCAATCAACACTCATGGCCCCATCTGGCACGACGTAAAACCATAATGACATTTTAATTTCATCTACCACGGCATCGGCCAGAAACTTTCCTTCCGCAGCAACGGAAACTCCTCCGAATCCAAGAAATGAACGAACAGCTGATTGAATTTGAATATTCGGTAATGTATGCAGCACAGTTTCCTTGATTAGATTCACATCACTGCCCGTGTCAATAAGTCCTCTTACTGAAACTCCTCCAATTGACACATTTTTCAACATCGGCGAATTATCAATGGACTTAACTTCAGCAACGTTCAACACTTTAGGGGTTTGGCTTAACGGACACTCCTTGGACATGTGTCCAGACTCACGACACTTGAAGCACTTTGTAGGGAAAGTGCACGCAGCTCTTATGTGATCAGCAGACCCACAATTAAAACAATATTTTTTATTTACTGCAAAACCAGCTCCACTGTTCAGCTTTGTGCTATTCAGCTCAATGGTATCGGCTCTTGATCGGCTCTCAGCTACAACTCTTGATCGGCTCTCAGCTACAACTCTGGATCGGCTATCGGCTACGGCTATTGCCTTCTCTTTTATGTCCTCGTAAATCTTCAGCTTTTTCTTCAACTGCTTTATGTCTTCAGCTCCATACAGCATCATTTTGTTAATTTCGGTGTCTCGTATTCCTTCGACTATGTACTCGATCAGCGACGCTTCATCTATATTACCACGAGCGGCCATCTCCTGCATTGCTAACACATATTCCATCATCGACTCGGAATTCTCCTTCTTTCGTTCTCTCAACACCCGATGTAGTTTGGCACCACTAATTTTCATCGAAAACTCCTTTTGCAGCAATCTTCGTAGTTCAATCCAGGACCGCACTCCTCTTTCAGCTTGTACTAATGTTTTGGCATCGCCACGAAGCGATTTTTTAGCAAACACAAATTTTTCAAGCTCGTTCCAAACAAACATGTCAGCGATTTCTTCGAAATCTGCAATCCAATTCTCAATAAGGTAGTGTCCACTACCATCAAATGTACGAATTGTATCTTCAACGTCTCGAAACGAAAAACTGCACTTTGTCATAGTGCCCGTCCTACGGTCACCATCAGCCCACGCGCCATTTGATTTTTCATTCTCGTCGTTCTCGCTTACATTCGCCATTTTATGGTACTTTTTCAAGCAACGTTTTTTGTTCGCGCTTGTTCTCGAATGACGAGGATCGCTCAATTCGTCATCGGACTCCGATTCGTCGTTTATGCGCAGTTGTTTAATGCTCATTAGTTTTCGCAGCAACAACAGTTCCTCATGTTCGGCATCAGCTCGACTCCTCTGCTCCTCCCTTACTCCTTGCGATCGTTTGCTGGTGTTGTCGTCGCTTTCACTACTTGCTTGCACATTTCGGTCCTCGATTTCGCGCCCTTCATCGATTTCCATTTCCAAGACCTCGAGATCGTTCAAACATCGACACAACTGGACGGCTAACTGTTCTTTTGTTTTCTGTTTCACATTTATCGATAAAATTTCACTTACTGTTTCTAACTGTACTTTGTCGAAATTATCACAAATGTACTTTCTTTTGTTTTCAAATTCTTCACTGTCTTCGCCTTTATATTCAAACCCACCGAACTCGCGTAATTGTCTACGATTTTTTCTACCGTCATCTCTCTCGAAAACGACTTTATGCAGCACAGCTATACTAGACGCTTTCGTTCGCTGGTGGGTCAAACTATCCCACACTAAGTCACCAAGTGTTAACTTCCTACTCGACATGTTCACTGCACTTTTCAATTTCTATTGTCACTGAATTTACACTGAATATCAAAGCACTATATAAAAATCCCAGTTTGATGAATCCGATTAATCAAGTATCCGATCACTCAATTATCCAATCCCGGTTGAGCCCCCAAAACTGTGGGATTGTAATAATAACGATGATGTTGATTCGATAAAAGATATTTATTTAATATAGTGATGCGGACTTGTAAATGAAAACAATATGAATTGAAGAATGATGGGAACGGCTCTCTGCTAAACTGCCTCTCACGACGTCTTCGATACGAATCCTCTTCAACATCCGTCTGCTATGTGTTTTGTGCTCGCTAACCAGTTGTTCAATCACCCGTTATCTCGTCTGTGTCGTCTAGCAGGCCACTCGTTCCGGGTTGCCAGCACAGCTCGTTTCCCACATATATATATATATATATATATATATATATATATATATATATATATATATATATATATATATATATATAGGTATATACATATTTCAGGTAGTTTTGATTTGTGTATTTTCAAAATCAATTCAATAGCACGATTAAATTTCGTGAATGAAAATTGAACTCAGGCCAGTGCGTAGAAATAAAAGCCACCGAAGAAAGGGGCTTACAATATTTTTATGTCCTATAGAATAAGAATGAATTAAATACCAAAACCGCAATTTTTTTTTTATCAAATACCAAAACCGTTTATACCAGTAACACCAAACGCAAAAACCACTCCCGTTCATATGGGCCTGATTGAACCCAAAGCAAACGATTTAGTTTGAAGAATATTTCAGAAATAAGATACTTTTAAAACTACTTTGAAAAAATTCGACATCTAATGTAACGAAAATCTTTGAACTTAATTTAAGATTTCAAATGAAGAACACTAAAGAATGGGCTTTTGGTCGCCAATACGTCGAAAAGCTACGGCTTTGATGTCATGAAAGTTTTTTTTTTAAGTAAATCATTCAACATATCTGCATTGTAGGTTAAGTACAAAACCCTTCTGACATGGGCGTAGTTCTGTTTACCCAACTTATTTTTTTCTGCAGAAGGTATGACAATTGCAAATAGTTTTCTTTTTAAACATAAAACTTTTTGTTGCCATTAATTATGACTGTTTTATTATGTAAGAATTTATTATTTGAGAATTAAGTTATCAGTGTTAGTGAAATATCAACTTTTAATAAATATAAAACAATTTACAATGAGGGCACCACTTCAGCCTTTGGGAAAAATTGTCACTTTTGATTTACAAAGTAACAAGTTAACTGCATAATGCGACAGCTCACTTAACTTTAAACATTTTCTCAACTCATGCTCCAATTCAACATCAACAGCCTTCATGCAACTATTTCTTCCCATATATATTAATAATAAGTTCCGCCTTTATGTCTACATTTATAAAGAAAATCTTTCCTAACTAGCATGAAATTACAAAAATTATACCTTCTAGTCAAGAAACGATTTCTTACACCACCAATTTGCTCAGGAAAATAGTTAGGAAAATAAGCAGGTGATGAAAAGCGTCCCTCCCGGCCAATAATGCAATAGCTTCGGTATTAAATAATATATTCTGTAAACGTGTAAGCGATGCAAGGCATCATAGCATGGCATAACACCGCCAATTAGTTTTATAGCCTTCTGATTGATTGTTTCGACTTGTCAGGGGGATAATATTCCTTTGCGAGTCGCTATTGGTATCGTAGTTGTCGTCGAAGTCTTTTTTCACGTTGCCGAGTGCCAATCTCTATTCAAGAAGATTTTCTGCCAACGACATCGATGGAAATTAATAGTAGCACTTTACGCTGAAACGGAAGCCGTTAACGTTGCTTAATAGCTACGGTAAGCACTTATATGAGCATGAACGTAAAATATGACTGTGGTCCGTGGAAGCGACCATCCCGGAACTCTACACAGATGTTGGCCGAAAAAGTAACATTGAATGGTACAATCTGGACTACGAATCTATTGGGGACTAGGACGATATTTCTGAGCAACAAAATTTATGTGCGTCTAGCCGCAAGATTAACATGATTTCTCTGATTAGACAGATATTGATAACCCATTCGAATGGTTCATTTTCATAGATGCTTTAAATGCAGCTTTATATGATTATTAATTTCCGCGAACATACTTGTAGCGTAGTAGAGAACATTCCCATTTTCCCAATGGAAGAGCAATATAATGATAACGGAAACTTTTTGAAGTGGATCCGCTAGATTATAGTCTTGCTCTAGACATTCATAGCTACGCTTTCTAACATTTTGACGTGAAAATGGTGAAAGTCAGTTGAAAAGGGTTGGAATGAAAACATTTCTCTCGATTCACAAATGCGAGTTCTTTGAACAGGAAAAGGAGGATAATTTTTTCCCGTTTCTTACCACGTGCAACTTCGAAAAAAATATCACTAAGATAGGGATTAACAAAAATATTTTAGATGAACTATAACATGCTCAACAGGCGAGTGAGATATAGTTAATTTTATTTTTATTGCTTGTCTGGAATTCAAACGCATGGAACTTCATTTGATACTTTCGATTATTTTGCAAAAACGTTTAGATCTCATGATTAGTTGTTGCATGGTCTAGCTTCATAAAAACACGAAGCAAGTTTTAAAACATTATAATATACTTCGCACTGGAAAAAAAAACTTTTGAAACACAGGACGATTACAAAACATATGGAAATAAATGAATCATAAATTTGTGATAGAATACTTTAATTTTGTGTTAACTAGTAACGTAGCTTTGAACATGCTCTTCGTACTTCTGTATTTTATTTCAATTGGACTTTTCATACAATTCCACAAAAGTTACAAGTTCAGTAAATCTGATGACAAATTTATTCGCACTTTTTACATAAGATTTCAAAACTAAAAAGTTGCTGAGCCTAACTATCAGTTCTTCCGTGTAACCCTTCGAAACCTATTCTTTAGAAACAGAGTCTTGCAATAATCAAACGGGTTTTAACAAACCAATCGAAACAATTTTTGGACAAAAAATTTTCAATATACTTATAGAGCAAGCTTCACCCATGACAGGACATATCACCAATTATTACAGCGCAAAAGTAGGAATCACTGGAGGAAATATTCCGGCAGAACGGGAGCACTCGCAAAACATTTGCCCTATTAGACTCAATAAACGAGGTTAAATCGATAGTTAAAAACCGCTTCTGAGTAGCATCAGGCATACCGGGACAACCGATTATATTTCGCTTGGAAATAAAAGCACTTGCAAGATCCAAAAGAGCTGGGAGCGTGGTTTTAACCAAGTGACGCCTTTCCTGAATTATCACACTTCCAGGAACTTAAACTAATTTAAACCAACACATATTTTGACGAAACATTTTGCAAGTCTTTAAATAATTTGCAAACAACCCTTTTCACTGCAAAGATTTATCTACTTGCTTTATTGAAATTTCCGAATTTGGAGCCACATCTGCTCCATCAAATCTAATCAATATTGACCCCTACAACTCCAAAGCTGCCTGAAAACAAGTCGGGGAGACAGAACTACGCTCATGTCAGAATGGTTTTATACTTAACATACGATATGCAGATACATATATAGAATGATTTCTTTCAAGAAATGCGACGTGTGTGAATTCTACCTGGTTTATTTTTTTAGAGCATTGTCCTAAAATACAAAACCCTATTGAAATCATCACCTGTGTCAGTCTGTCCGTCCATCTGTAAATTAAAGGAGTTTTTCTCCGAAACTATAGAAGCTACAGCCACGAAACTGTGTGGAAAGGTCAAGAGTAGTGACTTCTTGAAAGTGTTGGGGGGAAAAATTTTTTCTGAGAGTAATAAGAAGGTCTCCCCATATAGGGAGACGACCCTTCAAAATAATTTGTTCACACTTAGGAGTGTCAATGGAAACATTGGAAAGTTCTTAATGAGATCTTCTCAAAGCAGGCCTTAAGCTTACTTTATCAGTACCGAGGGGGACAGGGGAAAGGGAGATGTACGATTTTTTTGCGTAACACTTTTCATCCGAAAAATCTGAAAAAATCATGATTGTAGGTCTTTATGGGTACAACAACAACAAACACGTCAGAATTCGAAACTCGATTAATTTTGTTAGTATTAGTACGATAGATCAATTTGATGTTTTCTTGAATAAAACCGTAACGGTACACTTAAATTCGATAAAATTTGGTGCAGAAATGGTTATTTTTAGTTTAACCTGTCCTGAAAGTGCCAAAAAGATCAAATGGTAACTAATGAAGTTATTGCAGTTTGAATTTTCCTGTATTGTAATGCAACAATATGCGTTGTATTCCTATGGAACCATGTGGCTATGGAGCAATATGCGCTGTTTACCGACTTAGGAACTACAGGTTTACTAGAATTTGCATGAAAGTTTCAGGAATGATAGGTATCATGAATATCTTTGAGGATTTGTTCAATGAGTGACATTAGTAATTGTAAAACGAAATGTCGGCTATTTTAAATGCGAAAGTTGAATAAATTTGAGTTCTTAATATAGTAAAAACACTGTATCTACTCCAAAACTACAACTTTATTCAAAATATGGATATGGCCATTTCGTGAGTAACTTGCTATCTTCTTCAGTCCATTGATACTAAAATCATTGACAATACAATTTGATCTTAAATACTACGAGATTTTAAGGTACTTTTTCTTTCTTTTTATGATTGTTTAAAACCGTTTAGTACCATAAAATCTCGTAGTATTTAAGATCAAATTGTATTGCCAATGATTTTAGTATCAATGGACTGAAGAAGATAGCAAGTTACTCTCGAAATGGCCATATCCATATTTTAAATAAAGTTGTAGTTTTGGAGTAGATACAGTGTTTTTACTATATAAGTATTTTGAATAACTGCAAGTTTAGGAAAACAATACTACTTGAAGATTGAGTTATTTTCCCCATACTTCAACATCTAAGATATATGCTTTTAACGCTTGATTGAATTGATTAATGAACGGCTGAAGATGAAAAGTGAACAAGTCTTGTAAGTACAATAGGAGAGTGCTCCTACCTGAAGGGCTTTGTAAAACTCCTAGGGTTTTCTGATGGCATAAATCAATGATTTCAATTATTCATCCAATACTTGCATAAGAAATTATTCAAACTTACTTAAAAAATGCAGAGTTTCTTTCATAAACCTATAACAGGTATCATTTTGTTTCAGCTTAAATATTTATTTGAATCCTCAGCCAAATGATATATTATATTTTCACGAAAACCCGAATAAAATAAGAGTACTCAGGTCAATTTGAAATATCTATCGACCATCAATGTTGCTATAATTCTATACAATTGAAGTTGCAATAACTCACTTGATTACGATCTGATTTCCATGAAATTTCGTAGTCATAAGGGTCTTATATCAATGTACATAACTTTCATATTTTAAGAAGTTTAAGAGCACTGATTCAGTTTTTGGGGGAAAATGTTAAACTTGCAAATCATACTATTATTAACAAGGCTAAGTGAATTTTGATTTCTGAGGTATTTGTTACCTCTGTACTCATAAAGACCTATCTTCGTAATTTTTTTCAGATTTTCAGCTCAAAGGTGTCCAATCGCGAGGGGAGGGACACAAATTCTGTTCGTACATTTTGACTCCCCTCGACCGCCTGATGCATAAAATTACTTTTTTCAGGCTCTGAAAGTGCTAAGACCTTTCATTTGATACACTTCTTCTTCTTTTTTGTAGCCCTACAGCCCCGCTCGAGTCTCACTTGCTGCAAATAGCACTTCTAGCTGTCTCGGTTCATTGACCACGAACTCCGATTCCCAAATCAGACCAGCGATGAAGTGCCTTCGTCGGCCAAGTCAGACCAGCGTTTTCTCGGTTTCCCCACTGATCTCCGGCCATCAGTTCTCCCAGCGAATACCTTTTCGGGTATCCGTTGTCCATCCATATGATTCATGTGTCCAGCTTCGACAGTCTTACAATCGTTGAGACCTTTATTTCGTCAAAAATGTAAAACAGCTCATGGTTGTATCGGATTCACGGTTGGTTCCCGTCTAGCTTTGCTCCGACTATTCGCTTCAGAATCCATCGCGCAAAGGCGTTCAACATAGATAGATACGGATGCTTGGGCAAGGGTTTCACATCCATAGCCTGACACAGGTCATATCGCAGATATGTATACTTAGAGCTTTGTTTTCGTATTCATGCAGCTAGTCTTCGAGATCGTCAAAACTGAATAAAATATTTTATTTGAGAGCTGTATTCTTCGGTGTATTTCGTCTCTTTCATTACGTGTTTTCTTTATTTTGGCGCCTAAATACACAAATTTGCTAACATTTTCGATACTGTGTTCGCCAAGTGTTGTACTTTGCGTATTTGAGGTATTTTTCCTGAACTGCGCCATGAGCTTTGTTTCATTTTCACTGATTTGTAGCCCTAATGGTTTTGCTTCGCTGCCAAGTTTCAGAAAAAAGTTCTTTGGCAATCGTTAATAACCGTCGTCTGCAGAGACTACTACTTGGCTCGACTTGTATAGTAATTTTCTTCGTGTATCGACAGGTAGCTTCCTTGTGACGTGCTCCAGAGCCAAATTTAATAGCAATGGGGTCAGCTCATCTCCCTGCTTTAGTCCGATATTTGTGTCAATAGCATCGGTGATTTGGTTATTGATGCGGACTTGGGAGGTTGTCGACGTCATTGTCATTTTGGTAAGATGGATTTATTTGGCTTGGATACCAAAGGAAAGCGTTATTTAAAACGTATGTTACAATCAATACTGGCGGTTGCTTACTTCAAGTCAGCGAAAATTGGGTTCACGTCTATGTTGAACTCTCAGCATTTTTCAAGTACCTGCGTGATTGTGTACAATTGGTCTATTGTCGATCTGTCTGCTTTAAAACCATCTTGATACTCCCCAATAATACGTATGCGTATGACCTGATTTTATTTTCTAAGATTTTTGAAAATATTTATTACGCCGTACAAAGTAGTGATATGCCTCTATACGTTTTGCACAGTAGGCTTTCACCTTTTTTGTGGATAGGGAATATAATTGATTGGCTCCACTCTTTCGGCATATGTTCTGGTGGCCAAATGTACTGAATGACTTTGTGAATAGCTTTATGAACACTGCTGCTAGCATATTTGATGAGCCCCACTCGATGCCCGGAGCTTTATTATTCTTTTGGGCTTTGATGATGGAACAAACTTTATCAAGAGCTGGTGGGGTCAATAAAAGCTCTCCATAAACATATGTAGGCTCCGATGTTCTGGAATTGCGCGGAGGATTAAGAAAGTTCTTGAAACATAATGCCCATCTTTCCTTGACCTTGATTTCAAGAGCGATGATATTGCTGATGTCATGACGACAGAGCGTGGTTTCGGGCTGATAACCACGTTTCAGGCTTTTCGCTACATTATATGCTTGTTGCTCGCTAAACTTACATCTATAAGAAATTTTGTTTGAGGAATGCTGGTTGTCCTAAGTGAAAGAACTACATTGTTCTTTCACCCGAGCATTTTAGCTATCAACATAATAGCATTTTTCGCTCGATGGACTTCAGCTGGTTCCAGCATATGGGCTGGTTCCATTAAAAATCTCGCAGTTTCGTACGAGGTGACCGATATACTCCTCAGGAGCTGCCACATCAGTCACCTCGGGGCAGCTCGGGTGAAAAAACAATGTAGTTCTTTCACTTAGGACCACCAGCACTCCTCAAACAAAATTTCTTAGAAGTTCGCCACCACTGCGTAATAGTGGAAATTACTGCTCGATAGAGCTTGCAGCACTGCCATGCTGCAACATATATATATATATATATATATATATATATATATATATATATATATATATATATATATATATATATATATATATATATGGGTTCGTGGTCATCTGGAACCCCGCAGTCGAGCTGCCCCGAGGTGACTGATGTGGCAGCTCCTGAGGAGTATATCGGTCACCTCGTACGAAACTGCGAGATTTTTAATGGAACCAGCCCATATGCTGGAACCGGCTGAAGTCCATCGAGCGAAAAATGCTATTATGCTGATAGCTAAAATGCTCGGGTGAAAGAACAATGTGGTTCTTTCACTTAGGACAACCAGCATTCCACAAACAAATTTCTTATAAGCTCGCCACCACTGCGTAATAGTGCAAATTACTGCTCGATAGAGCTTGCAGCACTGCCATGCTGCAACATATATATATATGGGTTCGTGGTCATCTGGAACCCCGAAGTCGAGCTGCCCGAGGTGACTGATGTGGCAGCTCCTGAGGAGTATATCGGTCACCTCATAAGAAACTGCGAGATTACATCTATAATTCTCAATTGGTCATCATAGTATTTTCTTTTCTTAATTCTAATTTTCTTATTTGCTACTCTTCTCAGATTTGCATAAAATCTCTCTTTGTCCTGGTTCTACTACCTACGTAATCTTTGTACGCCTGATTCTTGTTGTCTAACGCATCCTGGCCCTCATTATTGAACCAATCGCTTCTCTTACGCCGGGCTTGATGTCCGATCGTCTGTTCTACCACGGTCTTACTAGTCGCTTCCGATTCCATCCAGAGCTCGTTGCTCGTCTTTAACGATGCGTTTGACAAGATGGAAGCCAGCTGGTTGTCGAGGGTCTCCGCGAAATTTTTGGCCACAGATGCCGTTTGGAGCGTTTCGATGTCAAATTTTTGTAGCGGACTGGTCTTCTCTGAATATGCCTTTGTCCTACTACATTGATAGGTTAATTTGATCAAGTAATATCTGAGTAACAATTGGCTCCTCGGTATGTAAAGACATCAAGTATGCTCAAGGCCCAACGTAGCATATTTGATGAGCCCCACTCGATGCCCGGAGCTTTATTATTGAACCAATCGCTTCTCTTACGCCGGGCTTGATGTCCGATCGTCTGTTCTACCACGGTCTTATTAGTCGCTTCCGATTCCATCCAGAGCTCGTTGCTCGTCTTTAACGATGCGTTTGACAAGATGGAAGCCAGCTGGTTGCCGAGGGTCTCCGCGAAATTTTTGGTCACAGATGCCGTTTGGAGCCTTTCGATGTCAAATTTTTGTAGCGGACTGGTCTTCTCTGAATATGCCTTTGTCCTACTACATTGATAGGCTAATTTGATCAAGTAATTATCTGAGTAACAATTGGCTCCTTGGTATGTACAGACATCAAGTATGCTCTAAGCCCAACGTAGCATATTGGATGAGCCCCAATCGATGCCCGAAGCTTTATTATTCTTTTGGGCTTTGATGATAGAACAAACTTTATCAAGAGTTGGTGGGGCCAATAAAAGCTCTCCACAAACATATGTAGCCTCCGATGTTCTAGAATTGCGCGGAGGATTAAGAAAGTTCTTGAAATATGATGCCCATCTTTCCTTGCCCTTGGTTTCATGAGCGATGATATTGCTGATGTTATGACGACAGAGCGTGGTTTCGGGCTGATAACTACGTTTCAGGCTTTTCGCTACTTTGTATGCTTGTTGCTCGCTAAACTTACATCTATACTTCTCAATTGGTCATCATAGTATTTTCTTTTCTTAATTCTAATTTTCTTATTTGCTACTCTTCTCAGATTTGCATAAAATCTCTCTTTGTCCTGGTTCTACTACCTACGTAATCTTTGTACGCCTGATTCTTTTTGTCTAACGCATCTTGGCCCTCATTATTGAACCAATTGCTTCTCTTACGCCGGGCTTGATGTCCGACCGTCTGTTCTACCACGGTCTTACTAGTCGCTTCCAATTCCATCCAGAGCTCGTTGCTCGTCTTTAACGATGCGTTTGACAAGATGGGAGCCAGCTGGTTGTCGAGGGTCTCCGCGAAATTTTTGGCCACAGATGCCGTTTGGAGCGTTTCGATGTCATATTTTTGTAGCGGACTGGTCTTCTCTGAATATGCCTTTGTCCTACTACATTGATACGTTAATTTGATCAAGTAATTATCTGAGCAACAATTGGCTCCTCGGTATGTACACGCATCAAATATGCTCAAGGCCCAACGTTTTGGATCAGAGCATAATCGATCTGAATGCACTATGAATGCGTTGATATGGGAAGCAAGTCGCATATATGACTAGATTCCTGCTACATGCAAAGTTGATCAGGTGCTGACCGTTGTCATTTGTTTCATTGTGGAGGCTATATGCTCCAGTTTTTCCCCCATGATATATCTCATTGACAACCTTAACGTTGAAATCATCCAGAATTATTTTTGTGTTGTTTGTGGGCAATAGGTCGACTATTCTTTCCAAGTGATCGTAGAACCTTTTCTTCGTATCTTCAACCATTTCTTCACCCGGGACGTGAACATTGATCAAATAGATTTCCAAGAATTTCACTTTTATCCGGATCGCACGCAACCATTCGTTTATTGCCTTAAAATCAACAACGAGCGATTTGAACTCCCTACCCGCAAAAAAAGGCCAATCCGAATTCTCGTTTTCCAGTAGGATGAATTTCGGTGATGAATTGGTGGTGAATTTCGGAAAGGTATTCTCCTACATACTAACTAGATTCAACCAACTGAAGAATTAAGCTTATGCATAAAATTAAGCCCAATAATTTTCCGAGAATGCTCTGCGTAATTGAGAAGAAAATATTGAATTTTATCAAAACTTCGTCTTCAGCAATGAAACACAGTTTTGGCATATTGGCATATTGTGTGTGTTGCCATTGAATATTTTTAAAGACCTGCGTCAAGCTTTTGTTTATGCTAATAAATCAACAATATAAGAGGGTGAAATATGTATAGATGATTCTGAATTGAATTTATTTTTTAAGCCTTAGGGGGAAGGCGGGTGACAGAAATATTCTTTTAGGCTAGCATTCTTTGGAACCACCACGTACCCGAGGAAATTCTCGCAGGGTGATTATGGGTTGACAGGAGTATAAAAATCTATGAAAAGACCTGTGTTATGCTATTGGTGTGAAACATGGACCCTAACCCAAGCACCCGTAAATATATTGAACGCCTTTGAGCGACGAGTCCTGAGGCGACTAGTCTGAGCGAAGCTAGACGGGGACCAATGGCGAGCTCGAGACAACCATGAGCTGTATAAAAAAAATTGATGAACCGATGGTCTCAACGATTGTAAGACTACAGAAACTACAATGAGCTGGACAGAAGAATCGTATGGATGAACAACGGATACCCAAAAAGGTATTCATTGGGAGAACTGAAGGCCGGAGACCAGTGGAGAAACCGAGAAAACGCTGGTCTGACTCGGTCAACGAAGACAGTTCATCACCGCTCGGAAATTGAAATTGGAGGATGCGGTGAATCGACCGAGATAGTTGAAGGTGCTATTTGATGGAGCGAGGCTACGAAGAAAAAGAAGAAAGAGTACTCTTGGAGGCTAACATTATTTGGGGAGCGCCACCCCCACGGACCAGAGGACATGGAGGGTGCCATGAAACTCCCTCCTGAGATGGCTGGTAACGACCCTGACTGAATTGGGACTACGCTTTGAACGGGAATCGATGCTTTGGGCTGACAGGTATGATGGTCTGGACCTAGGTATTTTGCACGGTATCGCTGAATTGACACTTATGTATGAATGGCTCCGATTTAACTATCATACCATCTCCGTCTCGGCAAACCCTTGGCAGGCTTCGGAGTACGTTCGAAGCTCGCCCCATTGGGTTGGTGGTGCACGTTCGGTTGAGACGGACTCCCGATTAGCGCTGGTCTTACTCTGAACATTTGGCCCCATAAGCACTTGTGCCAACCCTCGCATGGCCTCCTTGCTCTGACGTGGTAATCATGGGACCCAAAAGGTATCTACACACAAAAACAGACATAGCGGCTCCGAGGGGAGACCAAAAAAAACTGGAACAACTAAAATCCCTAAAAGAAATTCAAAAAAGAACACAAAAATAACAACAATGTCGATGCAACCAGCAGCAAGATGTTCACATCACATCGAGAGCGGTATTAACAATGACAAAAACGACAATGAATACAATGACAGTCAAGGCGGACAACAAAAAGGAGATTAGCAGAGAGTCTTGTCCAGATTGAGATTCCTGCCGAATTCAGGTTCAGCAAAAAAAACTATGTGAACGCCAGAACGTCCTGAAAAGGAAGAGCAGAAAACTCTACAGGACGTGCCAGATGTTCGAGCGGTGGAAGCAAGTATGAAGAACATCTGGAGTTTGATAGTTACAGCTGCGGTCGCTACCAAAGTAATAGAAGTAAGGGTCGTAAATTCCAAAATAATAACGAATTATCCTGAAGTCCACAAATCAATGACGGCAGGAAAAGAAAGGAATAATAGAACAAATAAAGTGCCATTGTGTGATTTCATCGCCACCATCAACAATGGGGTGAAAGTAGTGTACTCGGAAATGGAAGCCGATAACCTCTCCCAAGAGAAGTGGTTACACAGTACACCCCCCAGTGATTCCGAAAAGCTCGGGATGTTCAAAACAGAATAAAATCTGCATGCGACTCGACAAAAATCAGCAAAGGAGTAAAAATTCGTCTCCTTGAACTAGAGGAGCTCCTAGACTACAAAGGGTATTACTGGAGGAGCTGGTTAACATCTGAAGAGGACCAGAAGGCCGAATAAGAGCACAAGGCTAAATAAGCGCTGAGGGCTACGCCTCGAAGAAGGAAGAAAGAGCCACTTGATGGGCATGGAATGCCAGATCAGGGGTTTCTGACAGTGTTGACAAAAGAAGTGAAGAAAACTGCAAAGAAACTCCTTCAAAAAGTGCCAAAAAGTAAAGTTCGCATGGACACCCAACAAGAAAGAAGACCTGAAGCAAAATAAGAGAGAAGAAAGCCCTAACAAAGACCTCCGCAGCGAGTACGATCCTATGCAGAAGTGTTGCGGGATATTAGTGGAAATGTAAGACCCAAAGACACCACCCCTGCCATTAAATCAGTACGACTAACGTGGTTGGGCCGCTTACAGGTTGAATTTGGAGCAGAGGTTGACAATAAAGAAGCATTCTGTGACGCAATAAAGAAAGTCCTCCGTAAAAGTGCAACGAGCCAATGTGAACGATCAAAATAAGTGACATTGACTGCATCGGAGACCTGGCTATGATAGAAGAGGCAACCAAAAGGGAGTTCCCTAGAGTGTGCAGGATAAAAGCGAGGCTGACACCAGAAAATCATAGGGGAGAACGCATGGCCATCATTGACTTGACCAAAACGGGCACCGAACAATTTCTGAATAAGGGCAATGTAAGAATAGGGTGGGTTGTCTGCAGGATGTGGTGGAGAGCAGTGCTTCTTCAATATTTCAAATGCCCTGGCTATCGTCACACCAAATAAGTATGCAAAGGACTCAACAGCAGTTACCTTTATTACGAATGCGGTGAAATGGGACATAAAAGAAAAGAGTGTACAAAGGAGCCACACCATATTCTTTGCAAGGAAGCTGATCAAAGACCGGATCTTGGGCAGATCTTGGCATCAGGTAAATGTCAGTTCTTCCAGGAACCCTTAGCCAGGTCAAAATCAAAACTTTGATGACTCGCATACTGCACATAAGCCTACGCCGCATTTCAACCGCCCAAAACCGGCTTAAGCAGTTTGTCAGGGACATGAAAGCCGACTTCTTGCTGCAAATGAGCAACACCATAATGAAAGCTCTGCATCACGGGGAGGGGGAGATGGTCTCGTGAGGGTTTGGTGCTGGGGGACCACCTTCTTTCTTTTTTACTTAATGAGGAACGAATCGATATCATGTTTCAAAACATAGCTTAGCACTTTGGAGGGCACCGTCTCAAACGCAGATGGCGACTTGCTCGTTGAGGGAGACTTCAACGCTAAAGCCATCGAATGGGGCATGCCTTAAACAGATACGCCGGGAAAACGAGTCCTAGAGATGGCGACCAGGTTGGCGCTCGTCATATTGAATACCGGAAATACGCTGACTTTCCACCGTATTTGCTGAAAGGGAACCAAACCGGACGTGACATTCACCTCGGAGTGCTTAGTATGGCTGATACAAAATTGGAGAGTATTAGAGGACTACCTAGCCAGTGATTATCGGTGCAGTGATGTTGTCTCCCGACGTCCGTGCTCTCGAACTTCTACAATTGAGTGGAACATCGGGCGGATTTACGTCGAGAAATTCATTGAGGTGCCCACAGCAGGTGCTCCGATGCAGAGAGATTTGCAGGTGATGCCCCATCAAAAACTCCAACACGGCAATCCCCCAGTGTACTGCTGGTTGACTGAAATTCGCTGAAAAGGGTTTCATAATCTTCGGCGTTAGGCTCAACAGGCATGGAACCATGTCGAAGCATCCAACTGGATAGCAGCATAAAAGTCGGCTAGAAAATGCCTTCGCAAATTGATCAATGACGGCAAGGCTCGCAGCTGGCAAGATCCAATACACAATGGGAGCAAGGATCCGTGGGGCCTAGGCTACAAGCTAGTTATGCGGATGCTTGGTGCCCTATGGAAGCCTTGCATATATGATAAGGAAAAAATGGGTGAGATAGTGCGGGCACTTTTCGCCGCCCATCCCCTCCGTCTTGACGCTGTCCATGGTGAAACTGCAAAAAACTGTTCATTCTTTACACAGCTGGACCTGGAAGAGATAGTTTTTTCACCGAAACTGAGGAAGGCTCTAGGTCTAGATGGTGTTCCAGCTGATGCGACTCACCATTGTCCTGACTTGTTGCACAGCACATTCAACGCTTCCATACGGGACGGGGTTTTCCCGGTACGATGAAAGGTGGCGCGGCTTCTACTGATCAGATCAGCAAGGGGAACGGAAATCTTGGATCGCCGTCTGCACACCGCCCGTTATGCATGCTAGATACTTCTGGGAAAGTGCTAAGGAAACTCATCAAGGGAAGACTCACTAACGTAATTCATGCAATTATGATCAGCAAGGGGAACGGAAATCCCGGATCGCCGTCTGCACACCGCCCGTTATGCATGCTAGACACTTCTGGGAAAGTGCTAAGGAAACTCATCAAGGGAAGACTCACTAACGTAATTTATGCTGCTAGGGACCTGTCTAGTCGGCAGGACGGCTTTTGAGTGGTTTCGGATGTAAGACCATGGCTAAAAGAAAGGCATGGTGAGACTGACTTCTATCTGATCCAGCTTTTGAGCGGACATGGATGTTTGCAGTCTTACCTGCACAAAGTTGGTAAGTCAATTGTCGGTTTTACCCAGGAGAGGAAGTCTATGCCTACCACACATTTTTTGCGTGCAAAAAATCGGATAAACTGCGACGGGGCCTCTGCAAGGAGAGCTCAGCTTAGATAGTTTAGTCGGGGTGATGCTTGCATCGGTTGACAAATGGAACAAGGTAGCACATTATGTTTTTAATTCCGATTCCCATACAATCAATTTTTATAGAAAAAAATATATCTTTGAAAGTTTTCAAACCAACCTTTATCTTAAATTTAATATATTTATAAGATATGCCAGGAGTTTCAATAAATTATATATATTGCTCCATTGCCAAAAAATTACTCAAGGGTCTTGAATTTCGCTCTTGCTAGCTTGATGACATGTTGAGCGCTTCGGATACACCCGAACAACATGAGAAACACCTCCACACCGTTTTCAAGAGGCTGAACGACCACGGAGTGGTAATCAACACCGCAAAATGAACACTAGGAGTCAAGCAAGTCGAATATCTAGGACATATAATTTCAGCAGAGGGAATATGTCCCCCAGAAAAGCGGGTCGAAGCAATTAGAAATTTTCCGAAGTCGAATACAATCAAACAGCTTTGTCGTTTTCTTGAAGTTATTAACTTCTATCGAAAGTTTGTCACAAAAGCTACAGAAATGCAAGCTCCCTTAAATAAACTCTTGCACAAATCAGGAAAAAATGACAATACTCTAACAACTGGGACCGAAGAAACAAACGCAGCTTTCGAACAATACAAAAACTGCCTCGCAGACGCCACACTCTTAGGGTATTTCCAGAGCAATGGGCTTTTGGTCTTGTCTCCCGACGCATCGAACGCCGCTGTCGGAGGAGTGCTCGAGCAACTTCAAGACATCATATGGAAATCAATCGAATTTTTCCAACGCAGGCTCACCACAGCTGAATCTCACTGCAGTGCCTATGATAGGGGGTTACTTACCGTATACAGCAGCATCCGCCATCTTCTACATTAACAGGAGGGTACGAAATTCGTCGTACGCACTGATCACAAGCCACTCGTTTTTGCCTTTAACCAGAAATCCGATAATGCATCGCCTCGGCAGTCAAGACAATTGAATGACATTCCACAATTTTGCACCAACTTTGTACATATTCGTGGCGATACTTGCGCTAACATAATCGCAGATCCGCTGTTCCGCATAGAAGCCATATCATTACCGCTATTAATTGAAAAGCACGAGCTTGTCAAAGAATAGGTGAACGATCCTGAACTTAACACTCGTATTCGAAACAACTCGGCGTCCTTGCAACTGCAGCCAATTAATACCCAAAATGGAAAAATATACTGCGATCTGTCAATAGGTCTCACAAGACCTTTTATCCCAGTTGCGCTTCGTAAACGGATCTTCGATACCTTTTACTGTTGTGCCCACCTAACTGCGAGAGCAACATTACGAGCGATTGCCTAAAAATTTGTTTGGCCCAGAATGAGATAGGACATACATCTTTGTTGTCGTTGTTGCCTTCCTTGCCAGAGATCCAAAGTTGGCAGACATACAGTAAACGCTTTGCAACCATTTCCAGTCCCAGACAAACGCTTTCAAGTAGTGCACTAGGATATAGTCAGACCACTAACGCAAGTGGATGGATTCAGGTACGTTTTAACGATAGTTAACAGGTTTTCAAGGTGGCCAGAGGCAGTAACATTGGAAAACCAAACAGCAGACGCAGTAGCTAAAGCCTTCTATGCCGCCAGGGTGTCTCACTTCGGAGCGCCAGAAATTGTGGACACCGACCAGGAAACACAATTTCAGTCAGCCTTGTTCAGGTCACCGACTAACATTATAGGAAAGTTTTGTTAAAAATAACGTCTCTCAAAGCTTTTATCTAAAAGATAGCTACTTTCAAAATTATTTGTGTTGTTGCAAAAAATAGTAATATTCAAGCAAAAATGATTTATGATACTTTTTTCAAATACTATAAAAATTATTTAGGATAGCTATCTAAAGAAAAGTTGTTGGTAACAATGAATTGAGATGGAAGACTGACGATGGACAATGTAGACATTTTATGTATATTGCACAATTATTTTTATAAAAGTTATGTAAATTCAAGTATAGCTTATTTTCAGCTTAAGCCTATTTTAAAATATTAGAGCAAGGAAAAGTTAAATCAAGTTTAAGTCATTTAGAAATAATATGTAAGCAACTGTAAATTTACAATAAGATGCCATTTCTTGAATAAACGCAACATAAGCAAGTTTGATAGAGGGTCAGATTTGGTCATTTTTAATTTAAATCCTTACATCAGGCTGAGAATGCTTGTAAAACAATGGAGCAAAAAACGTGCATGAAAAAAATAAAATAAAGCATTTTGTGATCTTTTTGAGACAATATCGTAGTTATGGCATGATTTTTCAAATTTTGTCCGATAACGCGCGCCAAATAGACAGATAAAATTAAGGGCTTAAGGGCTAAACATGTCCTTTATTAAGAGGTATTTTTAAAGTATGTATGTTTTAAAAAGGTATTGATAATTTTCCTAAGCCATTGGAACAAAATTTTTTTTCGAAAAACCTTTACACACTTTGACAGTTAGAGAAACACAAGATTTTGATATACTCTTATAACTCAACTTAAAATAATTGCGTCCTCGTGAAAAATCTAATATTTGTTATGCCAAAATAATTCCTTAACTTAAGAGCATGAAATGTTTTAGGAAAACTATCAAAGTCAAGCATGGTAAGTTTAAATAGTACCTTTGATAGGAGACGGCTCAATATACACGTTGAATAAACAGTAGCCTTGGCACGTTTCCAGCGACACTTTTTTTCTCAACACGCATTTGAATGATTCCGTGGTTAAAAATACACATCAACTATGTAAAAAGCCTTGCTTCAGCCCTTGAAAGTGTGTACGAAATGACTACAGACAAGTTGGGTCAACAGACCTACGCTCATGTCAGAAGGGTTTTGTAGCCAGCTTCTCAGAAATGCAGTCACCAGCAATGAATAACATCAAGAAATATGTCAAAGAGATGGGCACGTTCAAAGGAAAATCCATTGCTTTTCTACTTTCAACAGTCGCCATTTTGTTGCAAACCGACAAAAATCACTTAAATCATGAATTCTCAAAAATATTAATGTTATTGATCTTATTGGAAAATTTCAAGAAGATCAAGTTAAAACTGCAGCGACTAATTGGATGGAAAGTCCATAAAATACCAAGATCATGTGTTATTGTTGTTGTAATTGGAGAAATTTCAAACGGCTATAACTTCCGTGCGTATCATTCGATTTTCATCAAACTTACAAAATTTAAGAACCCTTAGTAGGACTACTTAAATATCGACTTTCGTTAGGTTATAGGGTACCGACGCGATTTTATTGGGGAAAATGTGAAATTCGAAGATCATACTATTATTAACAAAGTTGAGCGAATTTCGACTTCTAAGGTATTTGTTGTTGTTGTACTCATAAACACCTACCACCATAATTTTTTTCAGATTTTTCGGATCACAGGTGTTCAATCGCGTGGGGGGGGGACACCAATTTTTCGTATCTTTCCCCTCCCTGCAAGTCCCTCGAAGCAAAAAGTGTCAAATCAAGACCTGTTTTGAAAAGTTCTCATCAAGACCTTTCATTTGATACCCATATCGGCTACCTTTCATGAAATTTTTTTTTTTTCGGAGACCAGTCCCCTATATGGGGAGACCCCCCTAAATACCTTATAAAATTTTTTGTAGTTGTACTTTGAAGAGAGCACCACTTTACTTAATTAGTTTACGAGAAAAAGTGCTGTGACCCACGGACGGACGGATAGACGGACAGACAAGTCGCGAAACTAGTAGGGTTTTGTAAAATTATTTTACAAAACCCTAAAAACTAGGCGGTAATGTGCGTTGATTTAATGCTTTCAGTATTTGCAGCGCATTGACTGTCCAAATTGTTGGCCTTAAAGATTCGACTCATTGGAATTTCTCTAGGCTTAGCATATTCAAATCGTCGAGAGATCGATTTGGATTTCCTTGAGAAGTCACGGACGAACAATCAGAGTTTAAAGTCATTACGAAGATACCCTTCTATTTTTCAGAAGATCACCATTTTATTCTTTAGAAGAGTATCCTACTATGCTATAGTGTACTCTACTATTTTTTCAAAGGGCAATTGAATAGTTGTGTTACTTGTGAACTTACGAATATATGTTCTGCGTCTTGTATATCACATCAAGACTAAAATACATTAAATATAATTGAAAAAGTTCTTCAATCTAATTTTTCCTCACCTTTTTGATTCTGTAATGTGAAATCGTACCGGAATATTAAATTTCAGTCCAATCAGTTCAGCGGTAACAATTTGGCAGAACGATACCTCCCATCTTCATTCTGTTATTTTGTGTATTGAAATAAATATTGGAAAAACGACTCAATATTGGATAAAATGATTATTGGTAAAATTGATTATAGGTGAAATAATTCACTGTGAAAAGTATATTGGGAAAAGTGTCCTCTGATTATCAATAAAAATTGAGATTTAATATGTAGATAAAACTTTTTAGAATCTAGAATTCATCGTTATGACGTCGTTGACTTTTTTTGGATATTTTTTTGTGATTTTTGATTCCTGGCTAAAAGTTGGATCCACTACTCGGAGGTGAATAATCTTCCTTATATGCACATTCTTAAGGTTTGAGAACTGCTTTCAAAATCTGCTGTAAGAGTTTTGTATTTTCCTAAAACAAAATATCAGAACATCGTCGTATTATGTGGGATGTGCTCCGCAATTATCTGAAGAAGACACTCACTACAGACATTCTTCAAAACCAGGTAATCCTAGCCTTTTAAGTTTTTACGAGCACTTACTATGAGACGAGGAACAACCGAAGATTTTTCATTTACAAGTCCTTAAAATAACGTCAAATATTCATGCAGTACAACCAAACACCTGTTCATTCTTATTTACGCTTGACTGAAAATGTCATTTGGATAACTATCATCGAACTTTCATCCCGTGTCATCCAAAAATCCTGTTACCCCTGAAACACAGTTGGTGGCCAGACACACTTAATCGCCTTATACCGAAAAAAGAAAAAGTTTTTAGTTTCAGATACTTCCGCAATATAATTCCCATTTTATCCGAAACAATAATGCACATTAAAAGAAAGGTCAATCCTCATTTTCGATGGTCACTTTTAACAAGCTTAATTTAACGTAACTAACAAGACATTGATGAAACACGCAATCAATGTTAGAATTAAATCCCAACGCCCCGAAATTGTATTCAAATCCATGCAGGTCTTATGAGTGCCCTTAATTCCGAGTAGGAGCCTAAGCGTGTTTCACCAAACCAACCATGAGAGAATTCCAGTGGAGAGCAAACGACCGTTTAAATGTTGGGACGTAATCCGATTCTGTCGTAAATGCATTGCGTCCATCTAAAACTGTCGCATTAAATCGAAACCCCGAAGGTAATGGCATCTCTCACCTGCTGTTATTGCTATCCCACGTGCCCCAACCACTGTAACGCGGCGTCACGGTGCGATGCGTCTCATTGAAACAAGTCGTGGTGTCCCCAGTGTTAGCTATCGCGTCCTTTCACATTATCACGGCCAATCTGGAGATAAGATGGGAATATTAAGAATGAGGGTTGAGATTCTTGCATGGAGTGATCAAAACGATGCTTTCTAGATTTACTGGAAAATAAACTTTATTTGTATACTAAGAATTCTCTTCAACTGACAAATTCTTTAGGCTGTGTAATTCATGAAATACACTTACTATTAGTTTATTATGTAATTTTTTTTTTATAGCAACGAAATAATCTAAGATTAAAAAGTCGTCCCTACACTTATTATTTATTCCCCGGCTTGTGCCTACAAGCCGCGAAACAAGTGTCTGATTGTGTTAGGTTCAGTATCTTAAGGAATCATGGTCCACGGGAGATTGTAGTAACAAGCGATTGCTGTCAGCAACATTTATATTCTATAATAAATAGGTAAGATCATGTATTTATAATGGTATCGGCTGGACTGTGACCAAGAGTTAATGGACATTGAATTCTGGTTTGCGGCGGTACAAGCGCGAATACAAATCTCGACACTTTTATGAATTGGAAGCAATTATGAAGAATTTTTATTAGTTTTCCAGATCACTGATGGACAAAAGAGCAACGAAATAACTCAAGGATTTCATCGGTGACTTAGGAATATTAGTTCTACGCGAGATTTAAATTTATGACTACTTAATATTAATAATGGGTTTGGAAAATGTTAATAGCCCAGTCATATTAGGGCTTTCACCTCGGAATGAAAGATAATAAGCTGCAAATTGGTATGAACCTTTGTTTTGTCATTTTAAATGTTGTCTCAAAAGTCTAAATCGTTATCGTGTTCGCGTCTCAAGATATTCAAGGTCAAAGGTCACAAAAATCGGTTTTTCGCGAATATCTGGCTTCCTATCGGTTAAATGAGATTTGCATTTATTATAAAAGTTGTAGGCTATAAAATTCCCTACAACTTTTGTTTAAACTTTTTTTTCATACGACCAACCGTTTTGAAGGTAGAGCGCGAAGAGTGCACATCGTACAGTCATATACGGCCTAATGCAAGGTCAAGCGTGAGCTATGGTTATCAGTACGTTATAAAGTCAATTATTTACTTGGAAATTATAATTATTAAACAATGCCTATTATTTATGTACTAACTATTAATTATTTATATTTAATTAAAGTAAGTAACTTGATTATTTATATATAATTATTCATATTTAACTATTTGACAAAACAAAGGTTCATACCAATTTGCAGCTTATTATCTTTCATTCCGAGGTTGACCCCTTTTTTTACCTAATATGACTGGGCTATACAACTTTTCAAAAACTTTGGTGAAAGTTGGAGCCGAATTGCGACCTCTAACGTGGTCAACAATCTCGTTATATACATACACACATATACAGATATATCCATATATATGCATATATATATATACATATGTGTATATATATAGATATATATATATATATATATATATATATATATATATATATATATATATATATATATATATATATATATATATATATATATATCTATATATATACACATATGTATATATATATGCATATATATGGATATATCTGTATATGTGTGTATGTATATAACGAGATTGTTGACCACGTTAGAGGTCGCAATTCGGCTCCAACTTTCACCAAAGTTTTTGAAAAGTTGTATAGCCCAGTCATATTAGGTAAAAAAAGGGGTCAACCTCGGAATGAAAGATAATAAGCTGCAAATTGGTATGAACCTTTGTTTTGTCAAATAGTTAAATATGAATAATTATATATAAATAATCAAGTTACTTACTTTAATTAAATATAAATAATTAATAGTTAGTACATAAATAATAGGCATTGTTTAATAATTATAATTTCCAAGTAAATAATTGACTTTATAACGTACTGATAACCATAGCTCACGCTTGACCTTGCATTAGGCCGTATATGACTGTACGATGTGCACTCTTCGCGCTCTACCTTCAAAACGGTTGGTCGTATGAAAAAAAAGTTTAAACAAAAGTTGTAGGGAATTTTATAGCCTACAAGTTTTATAATAAATGCAAATCTCATTTAACCGATAGGAAGCCAGATATTCGCGAAAAACCGATTTTTGTGACCTTTGACCTTGAATATCTTGAGACGCGAACACGATAACGATTTAGACTTTTGAGACAACATTTAAAATGACAAAACAAAGGTTCATACCAATTTGCAGCTTATTATCTTTCATTCCGAGGTGAAAGCCCTAATATGACTGGGCTATAATGGGATTAGGATAAATGAACGAAACTCATGAGAGCACATTGGCTAAATCAAGTAAGAAATGCATTCAAATTGACCGCTTGATTAGATATCAGTTATTTTATAAAATGAAGCAGAGCTAATGTTATACATATATGGATAGATAATTTACATATAGTATTTCTACAGCTTGCTTGAAAAAAATAGATATTTTATTGAGTCTTTTAAAGCACATACATTTTTAACCCTTTCGAGACTAATGCGACAATAAGTAATAAGGCAGAATTCATTTTAACAAGTGGACACAGTGGATTTCGATGGTGAGTCGTCAAACCGAACACATCGCAAGCGAAAGCACTAAGGTGTCAAAAATCAAAGTAAACAAGTTGGCTAAACAGACCTACGCTCATGTCAGAAGGGTTTTGTATTCAATTTTCAAAATGCCAGATTGAATAAAGTCAAGAAGCATGTCAATGACGATTTTATTGGAGAAACTATGAAATACGAAGATCATACTATTATTAACAAAGTTGAAAAAATTTCAACTTCTGAGGTTTTTGTTATTGTTATACTCATAAATATCTCCCTTGATAATTATTTCAGATGTCCATTCGCGAGGGAGGAAACACATTTTTCATGTATTTCCCCCCTGTGCCCCCACTGAAGCAAAAACTGACAGTTTAAGAACTGTTTTGAAAAGCTCCCATGAAAACTTTCATTTCATACTCATATCGGCTACGTTTGATGAATTTTTTTTTTCAGGGGCCACTCTCCTGTACTGTTATCATTGATTAATAGCCAATTTATACGAATCCTAGAGTTGTTACAAAGCCCTTTTGTCAGAAGCTCCCTCCCGCCTCCTTGACTTGTTTCACTTATGAGCATTAATTGTAGGTACTCAGCTTCAGTCAATCAATAAATTGAATCAAGTGTTCAAAGCATGCACCTTAAACATTGAAGTTGGGAAAAAATACCTAAAAATTATTCAATCTTCGCATTTAAAACAGCCACTATTTTGTTTTACGACTGCTGATACCACTAGCTGAATCGATTCTCAAAGATATACATAACACTCATCATTCCTGAAATTTTCATGCAAATCCTAGCAAAACTGTAGTGGCTGAGTCGGTAAAAAGCGCATGTTGTTCCACAGCCATATGTTGCCATAGTAATACATGCAGCACATATTGTTCCATAGTAATACGGGAAAATTCAAACCGCTATAACTTCGCTAAATATGATGCAATCTTTATGAAACTTGCAGGGTTAATCAATCTTATAAATAGTCATCTTTGTACTGAATTTCATTGAATTTAAGGGTACCCTTAAGATTTTATTCAAGAAAACATAAAATCGATAAATCATACTATTACTAACAAAGTTGAGTGAATTGCGACTTCTCACGTATTTGTTGTTGTTGTACGCACCAAGTCCTACATCCCTGATTTTTTTCAGAGTTTTCGGATCACAGGTGTCCAATCGCGAGGGGGGGGACACAAATTTTTCGTGTATTTCCCCTCCCTGTGCGCCCCTCGAAGCAAACGTTGCCAAACTAAGACTGTTTTGAAAAGTTCTCATCAAGACCTTTCATTTGATACCCATATCGGCTACCTTCAACGAAATTTTTTTTTCGGGGAGTCACTCCCCTACATGGGGAGACCCCCCTTAAATACCTTATAAAAATTTTTAGTAGTTGAACTTTGAAGAGAACACCACTTTACACCTACATACAATGATGATGCTTCTAGCTTAAGTAGTTTCCGAGAAAAACTGCTGTGACACACGGACGGACGGACGGACGAACAGACAGACGGACAGACGGACAGACAGGACGCGATTTTAGAAGGGTTTTGTAAAATTATTTTACAAAACCCTAAAAAGAAAATAAAATACAAGTATATCGGAACAAAGGAAATCAACACCAACTGGCAACAGCAGGGGTACAAAGCGGGTCCCCAACAATTCAAAGATGATCCGAGGCGGACAATGACGAGAAGGTGCTTCCACTAAGAACGAAAGTGGTCAAGGAAGAAATACTACCGTCAGCAATAATGGAAGTAGAGCAAGCGGCAACAAACGCCTCAATAAGAGTAATTATCAGTCTGATAAACACAGAATCGGAGGGATTTAGAACGGTTCAAGGTAAATTGGCAATAAAAAAAAAGCTTCCCAGTCTTATCAAAGCACTAACCCCCCATAATCCAAACCCATACGCGCCTCTTTCGGGAGAAGCAAACATAACCTCCAAGCAAAACACGTGTGACCCTGAAAAGAAAAAATCATGCTGTCCCCCTATATTCGGTGAAGGAATCACAGCAATGACAGTAAACAAAATCATGGAAAAGAGCCCCACAACGAAGTATAGAATTACTCGCCTGAGAGCGAGCAAATTAAAAATTACAGTTGATGAAGTCGCCACCCATGATGAATTCCTGAATTTGATCCCCAGATCTAAAGCGGAAGGTTACTCCTTCACACCAACCGAATGTCGAGATTAAACATTCGTACTCAGAGGTGTCGACTCGGCATAGGGAGCTATACAGGTTAGAGAAGACATCGAAATACAATGTCCGGACATTAAAATCCACAATGTCTTACCGTTAACCACCGGATGGCCTAAAGCGAACGGCAGGAATTTTAACTTATAAAAAATAATTCTTAACAGAAAAGAAGACCAAGACCACCTCCTTAAGCTCCGTTTCATCCTTCATCAGAAAGCGACATGGGAAAAGCCCAGAAGAAGTGACATATTCCAGTGTTATAGATGTCAGTGCTTTAGCAATGTCTGGGTGAATTGCGTCTTCTAGGCAAGATGTGTAGCTTGTGGAGAGGACCACAACCCCCATGAATTCCCAAGAAATGACATTGACAAAACAAGTAACCCAGCTTTCTATGTTTGATGGATGGCCTTTCACTGTGCAAAGTGAAAGACCCATCAAACTTCTCCGGATACCGGGAAAAGAGAAGATTGGTAGACAAGATAGCGCTTTTAAAAAATAAAAGAAGAACCCCCATTTCAACCCCATCTTTTGAATATATCCAAACCCCAATAGCAACAGCCACACCAGCACAATCAGTACCTCTATACTCGGAAGTCAGGAGTGGAAGAAATTCAACTATACCCCAGAACGCAGCACCACAAGAGAACCCCCTTCAACGACTCCACTACGAAACAGTCCAAGTTTTCGGAGTGTCACCAGGGGAACTCCTAACAAAGATTGCCCAATTCTGGCTGAAATACGATGGCACGCCAACACAGGACAAGCCAGTTTTGCTCATTGAGCTGTACCTTAACCTGTATGGGGTTAAATAATCTGATTACATCTGCCTCACAGTAAACTCTCTAGTTTACTATGACAAAAGAATATTCGCGTCTAACCTTACAAAATCCATTCAACCAGAGATAGATTTCCTTAACGAAACAGTCTTAAAACCGACACACAAGGTCCGAGTAGAAAACTACCAAGTACTAAGAAACGACACAGGCAGAGGGACCGCCATTCTATATCGAGACCACCTATCAGTCGACCAAATAAATTTTAACCATCCTGACATTTCCGTCACACTAGCAACTTTAAACATGCAAAGGCACAATGGTAGTCATGGGAAAATATTAATTGGATCTATTTACATCCCACGAAACCTGGGACCTTCAATAGAACCGACCCTTAATAGAATACTAATAATAGCTGCTAATCACGAATCTTACCTCCTCAGTGGAGACCTCAACTCGAGACATAAGCATTGGGGTGATTCCACATGGAATCCAAACGGCCAAAGAATATATCAATGGTTCCTGTCGAGCGCATTGCCTCCTTATACCCAAGAAGCAGCTCCTTCTTAGGCAACTTCCTAGTGTCACAAGACCTCCTAACTGGTAACACAACTCCCTACCAATGTACAATACTACCATTGATATCCGATCACTTTTGTTTGAAACTTACTCTTCAACTAAATAACCAAACCATTATTGAAGAAATACCAAAAAAATTTCACTCCTATGCCTCGGTTGATTGGGCAGCGTTCGGAAAAGACCTCGAAGACGATTTGCCTCCCTATAAACCGAATCCTATCTAACCAGGTAATCGATATCCACACCCAGAACTTAACCGAGTCTTTAATAAAACGAATGGATGCACATGCGCCAGAAGAAAAACCGGGAAAATGGCTACATAGATGCCTTACGCAACACACCAACGCACAGATAAAGGAACAAAAACGGAAAACTCAAAGGCTTAAATGGATCTTTCACAGGCACAATAGTCATAGAAACCAGGAATGCCGCGCTCTCAAAGGGGAAATCACAGAACTTACCAACCACATAAGGTGGCAAATAAGACGAGAGTTGAATGAAGATTATAAAAGAAGACTTCATTTACTCAAAACATCTTCAGACGCCTTTCGAGAAATTAATATACTAACGGGCCTACGGTCACATAATTTTAACATCGACAGGGACCCTATCAAGCACAGAGGGCTACTCTTCTTTACAGCTGAAGAAAAGCTGCAAGTTATCTCCTCATTCTACGGAAACCTCTACCGAGAAAGAGCCCCAGAGAACGAAAGAGTACAGGAAATGATATCGGCTGTAAGAACTAGAAACATCGGCTAACAAGGGTCATAACTCATAATATTTTCTGACACCAACAAGGCAGTATCTCCCCAATATGAAACATTCGGAGAATTTTTCACCTACGTGTCAAAAGTAGAAGATAAGAGGTGTGTTCAAAAAGTATCGCGAATTTTGAATTTTCGCGGGTTACATATATTCGAATTTCGATTTTTTTGTATACATTAGATCTTTTATTTATTTTGTATAACAGCTGTTTTCGACTACTATTTGCAGTCTTCTTCAGTACAATTATTGGGTTACAAGATTTTTACTTAAGTACATATAACTGTTGAAAAAAAAAAGAAAAAAAAGGCAATTATATCTTTGATGTAATTAGGCTAAATAACACTGAATGGCGATTACCTTCATCCGTATTCATTCTTTGTTGCTCAGGTACTTGGATTATTTTTGTTGCTACCATCGCGTCTAATTCTCTAGGACAATTACTGCTCTTAATTACACTTACATCGGCAATATCCATCATGTGTTGTTCTTCGATGATGTGCTTAGCTACGGCGGACCTCATGTGCGATCCCGGGTTTTTGGCTGCGATTCGTGCTTCCCTGATATGTTCGTGGAACCTGACCGGGATCAATCTTTTCGTTTGTCCGATATAAATCATAGGACAAATATTACACGCTACTTTGTAGATGCCACTCGTCTCTTCAATTGTTTTTAGATCCTTGCCCGATCCCAATATGTTTCGTGCTGCGCATCTGCGACTAGAGGACACCATTTCAATTCCGTGATGTTTGAACACTTGCTTCATGTCTTTTGAATACCTGGAATATGTCACTGATATGCGCTTTGGAGTTTCTTTTGTCGGTTTCAATGTTGTTAAATTGTGACAATGTGACGATAACGCCCCTGCTCACACATCGTTGCTTGTGCGCGACTTTTTGGCCAAAAACAACACACTAATGATGCTGCAGCCACCGTATTCCCCAGATCTGGCCCCATGTGACTTTTTCCTGTTTCCGAAACTGAAGAGGCCTATGAAAGGACGACGTTACGCTACGCTTGGCGAGATAAAGACGGCATCGAAGGAGGAGCTGAACAAGATTAAAAAAAAATGATTTTTTGAAGTGCTTCGAAGATTGGAAAAACCGTTGGCACAAGTGTATAATATCTCATGGGGATTACTTTGAAGGGGACAAAATAGATATTCATGAATAAATGAATAATTTTTGAAAAAAAACAAAATTCGCGATATTTTTTGAACACACCTCGTATACTAGCTGGTCTTAATAATAAAACCTGCTCGACTCTAGACGGTATTCTCAATAAAGTACTGAGGAAATCCGGCGCAATCATCACCAAAAGCTTAACAATCATTTTCAACACTTGCACCAACAATGGTTACTTTCCCGAAACATGGAAACGAGGCAACCTTATTCTTATCCCTAATCCATACTGCGACGCAAACGTAAAAAACTTCAGGCAATCTCTTTACTTTCCAATATAGGTAAGATTCTGGAAAGAATCATACTACGAAGCTTTAGAGCATTTTCAATGAAGCTAATTCCGGAGTTTCAGTTCAGATTCCAACCTGAAAAATCCACAGGACCTGCCATTATGCTTGTGCTCGTCACCCTCGTAAAAAACTTGCGTTAAAATAATGCACAGTCGCATGCGCGCTAGACTTACAAAAAGCGTTTGACTCGATTTGGACTGATGAGCTAAAATTCAAACTTATGTATTCCAACTGTCCCCTGGCCCTCACACGTATCCTTGATAGCTTCCTACAAAATCGACATTTAACAACTGAAATATTCCACCGAACTTCAACACCTATACCTATCCTGTCTGGAGTCCCACAGGAATCCATATTGGGACCAAACCTTTTCAACTTCTTCCTACATGAAATTTTACATACCGCCGCTACAAACAGAATCCAAAATATCTCCAGTAACCCAAACATGATCATGTACACGGATGGTATTCTAATTCTAGTCAGTCACACTCTTCCCATTTCCGCCATGGAAATGGTGCAAAGAGAGAGAAGACATTATAGCATGCTATTTAAAGTAATGTGGGCTCCAAATTAACTCTGCTAAATCGGAAATCGGAAGCAAACTGATAAGGGCGATTATCGAAGGGGACACGGTGAACCCAAAAGATAACATCGGGTATTCGGGAGTGAGCCTCAACAACAAGTTCAAAATGAACCCACATGCAAGAAAAGCAATAAACAAAGCCAAACGTGTTCGTTACCAAGAAACTAAAGTAACCCCCGTCCTGCAATACATGCTTGGAACAAGCAAAAAGCGAATAGCTAAATGGTAGATGCATGAATCAAATCTAATCCGGGACTTCTCCAATAGTATCCCCACCTCTGAAAACCCATATTATCTCTCTCCCATAAGAATTATTCAAGACTTCCAGATTAACACCGAACCCCAAACAAACCCCCTTAAACCCATTTTCTATTATATGCCGTCCCCCAATACCTACATGGGCTAAAGCAACATGAGTTCCCGTATATCCTGAAGATCAGGTCGTTAAGAACTGTGCCTCTTCTGAAACGGGATTCTGGATGTAATGCTTGAAGAAAACACACGACCAACCAAAACTACAAAGAAGAATTACAATGTAATTAGGGTAAGAATAGAATAAGTTAGGTTAGGTTAGTTTAGGTTTTAATCTGTAAATAAGCAACTAAAAGACAATAACCGTAAAAGCAAACGGAATAGAAAAATTAACATTAGCATTGTAAAGCATAGACTCATGTCGTATAAAGAAGCTAACGACATTTGACAAAAGTGTCACTATCAAATGAATCGTAACATTAAAAGTAGGTTAAGTAACATATGTCAAAAGAAAAGTCTCAATAAAGTACTATTACTACTACTACTACTACTACTACTAGTGGACACAGTCGTCCCGTATTTGTGTGTTTAAATGCCAATTCAGTCTTTTTAATGCCCAACGTCATATATCTGGGTGCATTTTACGAATAAACTGAGATAAACTCAACCTTATCGAAGCCGTGGGTGTATGTAGTGCATTTACTAGTGTTTCAAAGTGCCTTCTTAACAACTTATTAACTGCCTATTGTGTGGCCTCATGTAAGTACCTATATAGTAGCACGTCTTTTGTTTGAAATCAAATTTACGTATTGGCTGATGTGAAATATGTTCGGATTCTCAGCAGTCTATTTAGTAGGACCATTTACCGCAGCAGAGATAGAAATTTTTTTTCGGGTTTTGTACTAAAATACAAAACCCTATTGCAATCACGACCTGTGTCCGTCCGTCTGCATGTCACAGAACTTTTTCTCCGAAACCACAGAAGCTACAGCCATGAAACTTTGTGGGTGGAAAAATTCTTAAAATGGGTTTAAGGGGGTCTCCCCATTTAGGGCAGTAACCCTTCAAAAAATATTATTCACCATTGGTAGTCGAGTAGGGATCTCAGTGAGATCTTTTCAAAACAAGTCTTAAAATTACCGTATCCGTACCATGACGGGCAGGGGAAGGGAAATGTATGAACTTTTCGCGTACCCCCTTCGCAATTGGACACCTTTCATCGGGGAATTCGAAAAAAAATCATGAATGTAGGCCTTTATGGGTACAATAACGTCGAGATTCACTCAAGTTTGTTAGTAATAGTATGATTTATCGATTTTACATTTTCTTAAATAAAACCTTAACGGTACCCTTAAATTCAACGAAATTCGGTAAACAAATGACTATTTACTAGATTGATCTGTCCAGCAGCTTTCATAAAGATCTAATATTATTTAACAATGTAGCGGTTTGAAATTTCCTGTATTACTATGGAGCAGTATGGGCTGTATTACTTTGGAAACATATGGCTATGCAACAATATGCGCTTTATACTGACTTAGACACTACAGGTTTGCTATGATTTGCTCGAAAGTTTCAGGGACAGTAGGTATCGTACATAGCTTTGAGAATTAGTTCAGCTAGTGGTATCAGTAATCGTAAAACAAAATGGTAGCTGTTTTAAATGCGAAGATTGAATAATTTTGAGATATTTTTCCCCAACTACAACCTTTAAGGTGCATGCTTTTAACACTTGATTCAATTGAATGAATGACTGAAGATGAGTACCTACAATTAATACTCATAGGTGAAACAAGTTGAGGAGGCAGGAAAGAGCTCCTAACAGAAGGGCTTTGTAAACACTCAAGGGTTCGAAAAAATGCTGATGCCATGAATCGATGTTTACAGTACAGGGGAGTGGCCCGTGTAAAAATATTTCATCAAAAGTGGCCGATATGAGTACTTAATGAAAGGTCTTTACGAGAGCTTTTCAAAACAGTTCCTAAACTGACAGTTTTTGCTTGATTTTGGGTACGAACCCTTCGCGATTGGACACCTGTGATCTAAAAAATCTGAAAAAATGATCAAGGGAGATATTTATGAATACAACAATAACAAATAGCTCAGAAGTCAAAATTTGTTCAACTTTGCTAATAATAGTAAGATCTTCGAATTTTACATTTTCTCCAATAAAATCGTATGGATGCCTTTAAACCCAACCTTACACAAGGTCCTAACACTCTGTAAGTTTGATGAAATTCGTTTCATACTTGTATTCACGGAAGTTATACCCGTATCAAATTTCTCCAATTACAATAAATATAACACACTATTTTAGTATTTTATGGACTTTCTATCAAACCAGACACTGCAGTTTTGATTTGATCTTCTTAAAGTTAGTAGATAAGATCGATGATATAAATGCTTTTGGGATTTCATGATTTGAGTGATTTTTGATAGTTGAAAATGGAGAAACAATGGATTTTCTTTTAAACGAGCAAATCTCTTTGACATGTTACTTGATATTATTTGTTGCTGGGTTACAAAACCCTTCTGACATGAGCTGAACTTGTTTTCCTTTCCAGCATGTGCAAAAAATTAACGGAAAAGGAGATCGAGAAATTACTTGCAAATTCTGACTGATACTTATCATAATAGTTTACAATCTGGAAACGAGTCGGGGTCTGAAGGTGGTGCAGAGGCGGATCCAGGGCCAGGTGAGCTGGGCAGCTCGACTCGGATCTAACGAAATGCAGGTCAGGTCAGTTGGTTAGAAGCACGAAGCCCTTAAAGCTTAACCAGCCTATTAGTAAGCAAAGAATAAAAGAGACATAGAAATCTGTTATATTGAAATTTCTCGCTCTGAAATTATTGCGACAGTATGAAATACTCAAAGAAGCCCACGAAAATGGGCCGGGCAAGTCAGCGAGGCCCTGCGGTCCGGACCTAACCGAAAAACGCATGTTGGTTAGAGGCGCGACCCCTTAAACCAGCCCAATAAGCAAACAAAGAGTGAATCAATGTGACATACCTAGATAAAACCAAAATCTGATATTTATTATTATTATTTCCTTTAAGAGCCCTCCTGAGCCTAAACCAGTTGGAATTGAATATAGAATGGAATATTTTTATTTTATATTCAATTTGAGCAGCAGAGGTCTAAAGGAAGCTGATTCATAAGTCCGGAGCCGTTTCCCAACTCAAGTAAACGATTGAAATTGAAAGAAAGGTAGGGCTATATGCTACTGTGCTAGAAATAAAGGAATCGGTGGTAAATCAAAAACTGTCAGTCAGTGAGAAACCAAGAATATTGCCTATAATTACTATTATAGCTATAACGATTTTCATAAATTGTATTGAATCTTAAATTTAGTAGATTTGTAACAGGAAGGCTCAAACACAGAACTATAAATTTAGAAACTGGTGTTTACGGGGAGCTTATCTTAATTTTTATTTTATTCAATTTTATTCATGAAAGTTTCTCGCACTTATTTCATTTAGCAATTAACATATAATAATTTCAATAATGCTAGTTAATCATTTTAACTCTAAAATACACAAAACTCTAGTGGAAACTTTCTCGATATGGTTGGGCTGATTCCACGAATTCACCCCGCCGTTCTAGAACACTTGCATCAAGTTATGGATAAATCCATATCCAGAAACCATTACATGAGCGAAACTACTCAAAATGAGCTTATTGAAGTAATGGCAATACATGCCAGAAACCAAATTGTTGAAATAATATCAAATATTTTTCCATAATTCTGGATTGCACTCGATATATATCTAGAGTTGAACAAATGTCCATCATTTTGAGAAAAACAAATCAAGAGTCTGCAGAGATCAAGGAGCACTACAATTTGTAGCGGTAGACAAAACTACAGCAGAGAAGTTGATAGAATATACAGGGTTATCCATTTTAGGCTTGGGAAAGTAAAGCTAAAAAAAACACATAAAATATTCAGATGGAAACAAAATTTTTTATTCAATATAAAGATTGAATTTTGCCAATATACGTGAAATTCAACATCATTCAAATGTCTTCCACGGGACCTCTTAAAGGCCTCAATCCTTTTGAGGTAATTTTAATGACTTTTCGGCACATTTCCAGCAATATCTCGGTCATAACTGCACAAATAGTGGTTTTCAATTGCTCAAGATTTTGAGGATCGTTCGCGTGGATACGGTCTTTCACATAGCCTCATCAAAAGAAATCCAAAAGTGTTAGGTCGAAGGATCTTGTGGGTCAATTGACATCACTTAATATCGAAATTACACGTCCTGGAAATTTCTCTTGCAAAAGTGCTCGATTAGCATGTGTTGTGTGGCTTTTGGCTCCGTCCTGTTGGAACCACATGTTCTCCAGATCATAATCTTCAATTTCTCTCCAAAAATAATCGGTTAACATCCGTCCATAGCGGTCAGAATTGACTGTAATGGCTCTTCTTCCTTGATCGTTTTCAAAAAAATACTGGCCAATAACAGCACCAGACCATAATGCACACCAAACGGTCACTTTTTCCGGATGCAAAGGCCTTTCTGCGATCACTTGAGGATTTTGAGAGCCCATATGCGGCAATTCTGTTTATTTACGTAACCACTGAGCAAAAAATTAGCCTCATCACTAGAGAAAATTTTGTTCGAAAAATCGTGATCAATGGCTTGTTGTTCAATCACCCAATTTGCATACATTCTGCGTTGTGTATGGTCTTGAGGCTTAAGTTCTTGAGTGAGTTGGATTTTGTACGGATGAAGATCCAAATCCAAATGTAAAATCCGCCACAATGAGCCGTAAGACAAGCCCAAATGTTGAGCACGTCGAGTCTTCCTCCACACTTTGAGCAACGACAGCGATATTTTCAGCAGAACAAATGTTGCGATGATGCACAGGCCTAACAATATCAATAACCGATACAGTCTTACCAAATGTTCTCACTGTGTTTGAAATTGTTTGCTGTGTAGGTCGATTATGCCGACCGTAATTGGCTCGTAAAGCCCTAAATGTTGATACAGCAGAATCACCATTTTTATAATAAAAATTAATAATTTTAACGCATTTTTCGACTGTTAAGCGATCCATATTCTAAATGGCAAACCTTCAACTAAAAAAACATGCTTTGGATGACATTTAATTTTGACAGATGTCAAATGGCAGGGTTATTCTTTCCCAAGCACGAAATGGGTAACCCTGTACTATCAACAAATTGAAAGAGTTGGGGCTGTCCGTTGCTGACTGCAAGGGTCAAGGTTACGACAACTGGCGTACAGTAAAGACTTTTAAACTTAAACCCGCTGGCATTCTATGTTCCTTGTGGATGCCATGTTGCAAGCGAACACATACAACATACTCGGATATATTTCCGCTTCATAACTGCAGTAGTTGCAAGGGAGCGGAAATATATCCAAGTATGTTATAAGTCTTCGCTCGCAACAGCGACAAGTAATGCTAACTTAATATTTAGATTGCTTACATCACCCGAATTTGTTGACGCATTGTCGGCTCCCTGCAGAGTTCTAGATGTAAAATAGAACGCGTCCGTCCTTGATATGGGAGAGTGTCCTTTCGCGAAAGTGGTTTTGTTTACCAGTTTAGCCATCCGCCATGGTAATTCATGAGTGATAGTGCTGCCTCCATCCTTTCCGGGTACGGGAAGAGTTATTTTGGATCTCTCCTATCTTGTTGAAAGCTAGGATGATTGGGGTCCGGTATGCTTAACGCTATTGCTGTCAGGGTCCGGTGCTTTTCACGACGTCTCTTTGCTCCAACGATGGGTTGTGACTTAGAAAATAAAGTTGGCAATAGTAATTATATCCACATGTTAATTACGTTACATTGTAGACATTACGCAAAGCGATGACCTCGGCTTGGTAAAGATTTTTTCCCCTTCGGTTTATTTTTATTTAGTGCCAGCTGAATAAATCGGCTGGCAGCCCGATGCTGAAAAAGAGACAGTTTCACCTGTAACAGATGTTAGGTGTATGGTATGATCAGTAGCGGTTGGTTTTCTGTATATTCTGTAGTCTTATCGTGTTTGTTCTAGATCCATAAAGCTAAGTTGGCCGTTTGTATCTTTGTCAATGGTGAAATTACGGGTAGAGACGTGTAGAGGTTGGTGATGTCTAGCAATTAAAGTCGACAAGTGTCAGTCAATGTTAGTAAGTCTTTATGAATTTTTTTAGAAAGCCCTAATAAATTGGTTTAGTGTAATAAATGGTATTTTTCAATAATGATAATAATAACAAGTTGGGTGAACAGACCTATGTTCATGTCAGAAGGGTTTTGTACCTAACCTACAAAATGCAGTCACCAGGAACGAATAAAATCAAGAAACATGTAAAAGAAGATTTTATTGGAGAAAATATGAAATCCAAAGATCATACTATTCTTAACAAAGTTGAACGAATTTTGACTACTGAGGTATGACAAAGTTGAGTGAATTTCGACTTCTCATGTATTTGTTGTTGTTGTACTCACAAAGGCCTAAATTCATGATTTTTTTCAGATTATTCGGATGGAAGGTGTCCAATCGCGAGGGGGGGTACGCGAAAAGTTCGTAAATTTCCCCTTCCCTTTCCCTCTTCGGTACCGATAAAGCAAGTTTAAGAATCGTTTTGAGAAGAACGCATTAAGACCTTTCCAATGACACCCTACTCGACTACCAACGGTGAAAGAAAAATTTTTAAGGGTCACCTCCCTATATGGAGAAAAATTTTTCCACCCCAAAACTTTCCAGAAGTCATCACTCACACAGGTCGTGATTGCAATAGGGTTTTGTATTTTAGTACAAAACCCTAATAATAATAACTGAATTTCAACAGAGAATTGTAGTATTATCGTTTTTCTGACTTCAGATCCTTTTTAAGTAAACGAAAATGCTGGAGGAATAGATTTTCTCTGCTATTGTAAAGTAAGCTGTTTTAATAGTGTGACCAAAACTGGTATTTAGAGTATAACTTTTATATACCTTGATTTCGGGTAATTATACTAACAGCTTTTTTCCTTGTAAAGGGCGGTCCAACCATAATGCACGATGTTAATTCTGTGTCATACCTTAGTGTCAAGTTTTTCGCCCAACTTAATTTGAAATTTTTGTTACAGTATTTGATAAATTTACAGGCACACAATTGAGCAGCGCGTTAAGGTTGTTGAAGCATTTACGAAAACGGGTGCACCTCGTGATTTTTTTGGTCAGCATAATCGACCAAATGTGTCCACAATCGGGAAAATTGTGCGCAAATTTCAGCAAACCGGGTCTGTAGGAAATGTGAAATCACCTGTTCATGCTCACCTAATTCGTTCTGTTGAAAACATTGCTGTTGTTCGCGATAGTGTGGCAGGAGAGCCATCAAACTTGACTCGACTTCGTGCCCAACAATTGAACATCTCACGAACATCACTGATGCGAATTTTGAATAAAGATTTGAGTTTGCACGCTTACAAGGTTCAATTTACTCAAAAACTGAAACCTACTGACCATTTCAAGCGTCGGCAAAACGCCGAACGGTTGGTAGAATAGACAGAAGGGAATGGTGACTTTACAAAGAAAATCATCTTCAGCGACGAGGCATACCTTCACCTCAGAGGGATTCGTTAATAAGCAGTATTGCCACATTTGGACAAATGAGAATCCACGAGTGATCGTTCAAAAGCCGATGCATCTACAAACAGTGACTTTCTGGTGCGGTTTATGGGCTGACGGCGTCATCAAGCCGTACTTCTTCGAAAATGAGGACGGCCAAGTAGTTACCGTGAATGGTGTTTGCTATTGCGAGTTGATAACGGACTTCTTGTGGCCAGAAATTGAGGTTATGGACCTGGACGATATGTGGTTCAATCAGGATGGTGCCACTTGCCACACAGCCAACGAAACAATGACTCTTTTGTGCGAGAAATTCAATGGCCGTGTTATCTCACGTTGTGGCGATGTTAATTGGCCACAACGATTTGACTCCGTTGGGCTTCTCTCTGGGGATATTTAAAAGAAAAAGTGTACGTCAATATGCCAAGAACAATTCAAGAGCTAAAGGATGAGATAATTCAGCACATTAACAACATTGAACCTCACTTATGAATCAAAGTCATTGAAAATATGGACCATCGGATAGAAGTATGCCACCGTAGCCGTGCCGAGCATTTGCGCAATATTTTGTGTTACACATAATTGCCATAGATCCTTCTATTATAATAAAAAATATTAACATAATTCTCTGAAAACTTTTTTAGGGTTTTGTAAAATAATTTTACAAAACCCTTCTAAAATCGCGTCCTGTCTGTTCGTCTGTCTGTCTGTCTGTCCGTCCGTCCGTGTGTCACAGCAGTTTTTCTCGGGAACTACTTAAGCTAGAAACATCAAATTTTGTATGTAGGTGTAAAATGGTGCTCTCTTCAAAGTCCAACTTCAAGAAAATTTTATAAGGTATTCAAGGGGGTCTCCCCATATAGGGGAGTGTACCCCCGAAAAAAAATGTAATTTAAGATAGTCGATATGGGTATCAAATGAAAGGTCTTGATGAGAACTTTTCAAAACAAGTCTTTATTTGGGAAAGTTTGCTTCAAGGGGCGCACAGGGAGGGGAAATACACGAATAATTTGTGTCCCCCCCCCCCCCTTCGCGATTGGATACCTGTGATCCGGAAAATCTGAAAAAAAATCATGAAAGTAGGCCTTGATGAGTACAATAACAACAAATACGTGAGAAGTCACAATTCACTCAACTTTGTAAGTAATAGTATGATTTACGGATTTTATGTTTTCTTGAATAAAATCTTAACGGTACCCTTAAATTCTATGAAATCCAGTACACAGATAACAATTAATAAGATGGATCTATCCTGAAAGTTTTATAAATCATATTTAGCGATATAGCGAAGTTATAGCGGTTTGAATTTCCCTGTATTACTATGGAACAATATGCGCTGCGTTTATTACTAAGGCAACATATATTTGGTTATCGATTTATCGATAGTACCCTCAGACCGGGGAACCAAACGCGTCCCCAGGGTTGCGGATAGGGGAAGACCTTTCTCGAAAGGTTTGCTGCGAACAACCAATAAGCAGCCGCGGACAATGGTCGGCAGTGAAGGGAGAGTCTCAGGACAAATACCTGAGTGTCAATGATCTTCACTGTGACATGACGAAATATATGGCGTCATCAATTATCCATATATCCTGGCAGTAGGTAAAATGCTATGGGAACGAAAACCCAGACAGAAAACCAAATCATGCAGGTCCACAAGGGGAACCAAATTACGGTGCAGGGGGTTGGATCCCCAGTACCGGCGGCAGAGGGTAGTGAGCGAGCAGGCTCCCGGCCGTAGAAGTGGTGAACTTGGCTTCTGTAACAGATATAACTACAAGCAAACAGGACGCCAGCACGGAGAACCCTTTCAGGCAAAAACCGCTGTTGGCAAGAACACCGATAAAGCAAGTCACCGATTGCGGTGGGAGGCAGCAAACCCCAGAAACACTGTCAAAGTCAACATCACAGGTTAAATCATCGGAGACAGACCACAGACGGAATAACGAACGAAAGAAGGCAGAGTGCGTTGTGCAACCTGGCATCATTGCGGCCTTTGGGCGCAGTAGAAGGACTACGCGCACCCCGGAGCGTCCAGTGCAAGACGTACACAATCCAGATCAAGCTGCGACACCAACAGAGGCCAGTGTAAGACTGGGGGAGGGAGAAGTTTTGCCGTTGGCCGACGCCACTTCAAACGCGACCCAAGCAGTAGAAGCAAAAGGCCTAGGAAACGGGGGCCTCTCCCAAGAGGTGGCGCCAAATAACACAATCGCCCTTGACCGCGCCGAAGAGGAGCAGCTTACTCGGAAAGCGGGGACTATCGTCAAACAACTGAGGGCTGCCTGCGAAGTGCAGAAAAACATAGGCAAGAGTGTCAAGAATGGCATTCTTGAACTGGAGGAGCTTTTGACCGCATAACGCACTACAGGCGGAGGTGGCTTGCAACCGAAAAGCACCAAAAAGACACGCTCTCCCTTCAGGCATCAGTGGGTCCTAGCAGCAGCAAAAGAATGGCCGGTAGCCCAATTGAAGGTGACCGTGAGGACGAGACCATAAACGAAGTTGACACTCCAGGCGAGGAGTTTCATGTGGTGCGAAACAAGGCAGCGAAAAAAGCGGCCAAAAAGCTACTCCTAGAAAAAACAGACAAAGAGCTCAAACACGAAAAGAACAAAGAACCCCCCGATATACCGCAGAAAACAAAAAGCGAGCCGCGGCGCAAACCCTTGCGAGAGGCACTGCTTATTAACCCACTAAGGGCCGAACCTACGCAGATGTCCTCCGTGAAATTAAAGGAGCGGTCAAGCCAGACGACACCCAAACTGCCATCAAAGCAGTTCGACCAACCCGGACCGGTGGCCTGCAGGTGGAATTCGGGCCAGAGGCCACAAACAAAGATGCATTCCGTGACGCTGTTCAAAAGGTTCTTGAAGATGCGGCAACGGTTGCCTCGCTCGAACCAATGGCCACCCTGGAAATCAGGGACCTCAACTGCGTCACGGACAAAGCTGAAGTAGAGGATGCCATCAGGAGGGAGTTCCCCAGCTTAAGTGAAGTCAAGGCAAGATTGACACGTGAAAACACAAGGGGGCAACGCATGGCTATTGTCGAACTAGCTGATAAAGACGCCCAGCAAATCCTGGCGAAGGCCAAAATTAAGATAGGTTGGGTGATCTGCAGGATACGGAGAAGAGCGATCCCTATCCGCTGCTTCAGATGCTTTGAATACGGACACACCGCGTATGCCTGTAGGGGACCCGACAGGAGATCTCTGTGCTACAAATGTGGTGAAACGGGGCACAAGAGGAAGGATTGCACGAACGAGGCAAAATGCATTCTTTGCAAGGATGCTAAGCTAGCACCCGGCGACCTCAAACATGAGCCGGGGACAGGGAGATGCTGGGTTTTCAAGGAGGCCCTAACCAAAGCCAAATCGATACTCAAATGATCCGTATCCTGCAGGTCAATTTGCACCGAAGCACAAACGCCCAGGACCTACTTGAGCAGTTTGCGAGGGATAAGAAAGCTGACCTCCTGTTGCTGAGCGAGCAACATCATAACAAGGACTCGCAAGTGTGGTACCCTGACAAATCTAGTACCTCGGCCATCTGGGTTCGAGACAGCGCCCGCCTTCAGGTGCAGGGCCATGGACGCGCGGATGCTTTTGTGTGGGTGCGGTGTTCAGGGATAACATATTTCAGTGTTTATCTGACGCCTAACGAGGCAATGCGATCTTTTCGAACCAAACTCGATGCCCTGGAGGACGCTGTCTTGAACACAGGGGGCCACATGCTGGTCGGGGGAGACTTCAACGCTAGAGCCATTGAATGGGGTATGCCACAATCCGACCCAAGGGGAAAGCAAATCTTGGACATGGCGGCCAGAACAGCGCTTTTTGTCCTAAATACTGGTAACACCCCTACTTCCGCCGATGGGGTTGCGTAGGAACCATACCCGATGTGACGCTCGCTTCGGAGTCCCTGGTACCCAGAGTACACAACAGGCGAGTACTAGAGGACTACTCGGCTAGTGATCACCAGTATATAGCGGTTGAGATTCACGACGGTGCCTCTCTGCGTGCATATGCCCAAACTTCAATCCTCGGATGGAGGACTGGGAGGATGGACGTTGAGAGGTTTGCTGACGCGCTTATGGCAGGCGCACCGTTGCTGGGAGCTCCGCCAGGAAGTGGAGGGCCCACAGCCAAGGACTTGGTGAACTCAACTATGAGTACCATCATAGCTACTTGCGAGTCTTCCATGCCCCGTCGGAGACCCCGACACGGTAGGCCTCCAGTATACTGGTGGTCAAACGAGATCGCCGAACAAAGAAGCGAGTGTCACAAACTTCGGCGAGAGGCCCAGCGGGCGCGAACACGGGAGGAGGCAGACACTAGGCTAGCAGCATACAGGTCCGGCAGGAAATATCTTCGCAGGCTTATTAACAAGAGCAAGGCCCGATGCTGGCAAGACCTCGTGGATGATATAAATAGGGATCCGTGGGGCCTTGGCTACAAGCTGGTAATGAGGAAACTTGGTGCCCTACGGCTACGGAAGCCTTGTATACATGACGCGGAAAAGATGGACGCGATAGTGCGGGGACTCTTCCCCGCCCACCCCGTCCGTGTTGACGCTGTCCGTGGTGAAACAGCGGTCGAGTGCCCACTCTTCACACAGCTGGAACTGAAGGAGGCAGTCCTCTCCCTGAAAGCGAGGAAGGCTCCAGGTCCAGATGGTGTTCCAGCTGAGGTTTTGCAGCTCGTCTATCACCATTGTCCTGACTTGCTGCTCAGCACATTCAACGCTTGCCTACGGGACGGGGTTTTCCCGGTACGATGGAAGGTGGCGAGGCTCGTGCTGATCAGCAAGGGGAAGGGAAATCCCGAATCGCCGTCTGCATACCGCCAGTTATGCATGCTAGACACGGCTGGGAAAGTGCTAGAGAAACTCATCAAGGGAAGACTCACTGACGCGATTCGTGCTGCTGGGGACCTATCTCCTCGGCAGTACGGCTTTAGAGCAGGACGTTCTACCATTGATGCGATTGCAGAGGTGGTGAACGCGGTCCAAAAGGCAGAGGCATATAGTCGCACCAAGCGACGGATCGTCCTGTTGGTGACACTCGACGTCAGGAATGCCTTCAACTCCGCTAGATGGGTCGATATTCTGGACACGCTGGAAAACTCTTTTCAAGTTCCAGAATATCTAATGCGGCTTTTAAGGAACTACCTAAAAGACCGAAGCCTGCTCTACGGCACGACACAGGGCCAACGAAGGATGGAAATTACATCGGGTGTTGGTCAGGGATCTATCCTTGGTCCGGACCTGTGGAACGTGTCTTACGACGGGCTACTGAGACTTGAGATGCCAGATGAGTCGCGCTTGGTCGGCTATGCGGATGATGTTGCGGCTCTGGTCACCAGACGCACCGTTGAACAGGCGCAACTTCGGCTAGGTATGCTAATGCGCCGAGTGGGGGACTGGATGACTGCTCGCGGGCTGAGTTTAGCACTGAAGAAAACCGAAGTGGTCATCTTGACAAAAAAGAGAATCCCTAGAGTAAGGATGATCAGTATTGGAGATATACAGATCGAATCGAAGCCAGCGGTGAAGTACCTGGGGCTACTGGTCGACTCGAAGATGAGTTTCTCTGAGCAAATCAGGGCAACGGCTGAGAAGGCTGCTTCGGGAACATCGGCTCTGAGTCGACTTATGGCCAACGTAGGGGGACCCAGCCCATCAAGAAGACGCCTCTTGATGAGTGCTGTAGGGTCAGTGCTACTGTACGGAGCAGAGGTATGGGGCGACGCTCTCAGCAAGGAGGCATACCGAAAACGATTGGCACAGGTACAGAGAAGAGGAGCACTGAGAATTGCATCTTCGTATCCAACAGTCTCCGACTCGGCGGTGAGAGTGATTGCAGGCGTGATAGCTGTGGCCCTCCTTGCTAGAGAGCGCCGCGCTATTTACCTGCGCCGAAACGAGGATGCGTGGGAGATGGTTGTCCGCGAGGAGAGACAACGCTCGCTCAACGATTGGCAGCAGTCTTGGGTGAATTGCACGAAGGGAAGGTGGACTGCGCGCCTCATCCCGGATGTGAGACCGTGGCTAAATCGAAGGCATGGTGAGACTGACTTCTATCTGACCCAGCTTTTGAGCGGGCACGGGTGTTTTCAGTCTTACCTGCACAAGATCGGTAAGTCACGGTCTCCCAATTGTCGGTTTTGCCCAGGAGAGGAGGACAATGCCTGTCACACATTTTTTGCGTGTACCAAATGGGCCAGGCTGCGAAGGGAACTCTACAGGGGGACGGGAGAGCTCACCCCGGATAATATAGTTGCGGTGATGCTCGAATCGGTTGACAAATGGAACCAGGTGGCACATTATGCTCGGGCAGTCCTAAAAGATAAAAGGGACTCACAGCAGCCGGAGGTGCTGGGGCTGGGGGATCGCTCTTCTGGCATTTCCCCTTCCCCTCTCCCCTCTCCCCTCCCGCTAGGAAAGGGACTCCCCAGCTTGAAGGCGCCCCACGGCGTAACGAAACGAGACCTGGCCCGAAGTAATGTGTCAAACGGTTCCAGGCTAGGTTCTCAGATTGATAGGGGAGGTGTTTAGTGGGTAGTCCAAGGGTATCCTCCATGGGAGTCCCACACTGCCAGACTCGGCGGGCGTAAATGCTTTCACCTCCCTACCACAAAAAAAGGCAACATATGGCTATGGAACAACATGCGCTTTTTACCGACTCAGACACTACAGTTTTGCTAGGATTTGCATGAAAATTTCAGGAATGATAGATATCATGAAAATCTTTGAGAACCGGTTCAGCTAGTGGTATCAGTAATCGTAAAACAAAATGGTGGCTGTTTTAAATGCGAAGGTTGAATAATTTTGAGTTAGTTTTTCCCAACTTCAACGTTTAAGGTGCATGCTTTGAACACTTGATTCAATTTAATGAATGACTGAAGATGAGTACCTACAATTATTAACCATAAGTGGAACAAGTCTAAGAGGCGGGAAAGAGCTCCTAGCAAAAGGGCTTTGTAACCATTCTAGGAAGCGAAAAAATTGGCCATTAATCGATGATAACAGTACAGGAGAGTGGCCCCTTAAAAAAAAAATCATCAAAAGTAGCCAATATGAGCATGAAATGAAATTTTTCGTAGGAGCTTTTCAAAACAGTTCTTAAATTGTCAGTTTTTGCTTCAGTGGGGGCACAGGGGGAAATACATGAAAAATGTGTTTCCTCCCTCGCGAATGGACATCTGAAATAATTATCAAGGGAGACATTTATGAGTATAACAATACCAACGACCTCAGAAGCCGAAATTCGTTCAACCTTGTTAATAATAGTATGATCTTCGAATTTCATATTTTCTCCAATAAAATTGTATTTTGTAAATTGAATACAAAACCCTTCTGACATGAGCGTAGGTCTGTTTACCCAACTTGTTTGATTTACAATTCACATCGTGCGTTTTGATTGGACCACCCTTTCCTAAACATCAAAATCTGAAATTCACTGCTTTGAAACGCCCAAGTTCTCTTCTTATAAATCGGATTTTAATCATCTAAGGACCATATATTCAGCGCTAGTAGAACATAAAGTGTCCAAGAAATAAATCCAAATTATTTTTCCTAGACCCATAGGGTTTCCTAAGCAATAGATCATAAAGGCATACTTTCACATTGCATTAATTCACTGAACGTATCCGATTCACGTAGATTGATAGAGTGATGAGTCAGCGACAATTCAATCGATATGCAATTCGGCAAAGTGTATTAAATCAGACGGCAATAAGTTTAACCGGAAGTATTAAATTTCAACACACCACTAAAAGGTTAGTGCTCTTGTTTGAATTGAGTGCACTAAAAGCGTCATTTGCAACGAACCCTCCGATTGAATGCCGGATATGAGGGTGCAGAATTGCATTTATTGGAAGTTTGCTTGTGTCTTGAATTTGACTATTAAGAAAATTTCGAGGGATTGTTTTATGGCATTCAATTTCACGCAAGGGTAGAAAAACTTTTGAAGCAGTTGAGTTTTTATAGCAGACGAAATTTGAGAAGACAGTCGTAACCTTTAAGTATCGAAGATTTCATTGATACTTCTTTAAACTATTACAAATCTTTGGTAAATTACCAATCTAGGATGATTTCTCAGTTCTTTTCTCAAGATGATTCACGATTCATTTAGAGGCTACTATTTACAAATCTAAAACCAATCATTTTCAACATTTATTTACTTCACATAGTTGCATAACTTATATTTGCATATGTGAATGAAGATATTGCTTTTTTTCCATATGATATCCCAATCTTAATACTCTGCAATGTCTCTCTACAGGCGCCAACTCGTCTATGCGAATTGAATGTAAACTGCTTCATTACAATCTTTTAACTTATTTTTAAAGAATTCCCAAATCACAAACATATGCTCCACTGTAGTAATAGTTTATTCTAATGTCCACTTGTTGCATACAGAAGAGTTTCCAAAGCAAACCATACGGAGAACGGAGCGAGCAGGCCCAACATGGAAAACAAATTTGATTGTTATTTACGTCCGTTATTATCATATTGCCGAAGTAAATAATATGCTTTCGTGGATGAATGCAGTGTTTGATGGGCAGTTATCGCGCAACATGCTCAGGGATACTAACACTTTGTCACGACAGCCCTTAAACCTTAAACATCATTTTATTCTTTATAACGCCCAAGCTCCAAGGTGTATAAATACCCGTAGCTATCAAGTAATTATCTTTATTGCTCTAACACTCTTCTTGATGTTTCCTTTTTCGATACGACAACAACCTGTCGACAAATTAGTGTCCTTGATACTAAATCACACATTTCTGGTCAAGTTTTCCACTTTGTACGCAAGACGGCCATAAATCTCTTATCCGAAAAATAATTTCTAATTTGGATGCGTCTCATAAAACTGGAGACTTGTCTTGAGCCATAAAACAAACTGATAAGGAAACTTCAACCGTAATAGGTTGATACCGTCGACGTCTGTCTGGATGCATAGGTCTGAATCTGGATGGAATTTAGTCCAGTTCTTTGGTCAGTGTAATTTTTCCAAGCTGCTACTCTCGCAGCGATCTGATTTACGACCTGAAAAAATGTTGCTTAGGGCTTTCTGATTAGTGTTGTCAAGACAAATAGCTTCATTTTTCGTATAAAGAGAACTGTTTCACGGCCACGAAAGTAACAGGTGTTAATCCAGTTTGGGCTTCAGTCTTACATAAATACAAATAAAGACTCGAGAATCTTTCACCAATAACATTAACCTACAACCTGTGAAAACGGGAATACATTTTGGTTTCTCTACCCATAATACGAGGTGTGTTCACAAAATATCGCGATTTTTTTTTTTTTTTTTTTTTTTCAAAAATTGTTTATTTATTCATGAATATCTATTTTGTCCCCTTCAAAGTAATCCCCATGAGATATTATACACTTGTGCCAACGGTTTTTCCAATCTTCGAAGCACTTCAAAAAATCATTTTTAGGGTTTTGTAAAATAATTTTACAAAACCCTACTAGTTTCGCGACCAGTCTGTCCGTCTGTCCGTCTGTCCGTCCGTCCGTCCGTCCGTCCGTCCGTGTGTCACAGCAGTTTTTCTCGGAAACTACTTAAGCTAGAAACATCAAATTTTGTGTGTAGGTGTGAAGTGGTGATCTCTTCAAAGTTCAACTACAAAAAAAATTTTATAAGGTATTTAAGGGGGGTCTCCCCATACAGGAGAGTGACCCCCCGAAAAAAAATTTCATTGAAGGTAGCCGATATGGGTATCAAATGAAAGGTCTTGATGAGAACTTTTCAAAACAGGTCTTAGTTTGGCGAAATTTGCTTCGAGGGGTGCACAGGGAGGGGAAATACACGAAAAATTTGTGTCCCCCCCCCTCGCGATTGGACACCTGTGATCCGAAAAATCTGAAAAAAATCAGGGATGTAGGCCTTGGTGCGTACAACAACAACAAATACGTGAGAAGTCGCAATTCACTCAACTTTGTTAGTAATAGTATGATTTATCGATTTTATGTTTTCTTGAATAAAATCTTAACGGTACCCTTAAATTCAATGAAATTCAGTACATAGATGTCTATTTTCAAGATTGATCTATCCTGAAAGTTTCATAAAGCTTGAATCATATTTAGCGAAGTTATAGTGGTTTGAATTTTCCTGTTTTATTATGGAACAATATGCGCTGCATGTATTACTATGGCAACATATGGCTATGGAACAACATGCGCTTTTTATCGACTCAGACACTACAGTTTTGCTAGGATTTGCATGAAAATTTCAGGAATGATAGGTGTCATGTATATTTTTGAGAATCGGTTCAGCTAGTAGTATCAGTAATCGTAAAACAAGATAGTGGCTGTTTTAAATGCGAAGATTGAATAATTTGGAGTTATTTTTTCCCAACTTCAACGTTTAAGGTGCATGCTTTGAACACTTGATTCAATTTAATGAATGACTGAAGATGAGTACCTACAATTAATGCTCATAAGTGAAATAAGTCAAGGAGGTGGGAGAGAGCTCCTAGCAAAAGGGTTTTGTAACCATTCTAGGATTCGAAAAAATTGGCCATGAATCGATGATTTCAGCACAGGAGAGTGGCCCCTTAAAAAAAAAATTCATCAAACGTAGCCGGTATGAGTATAAAATGAAAGTTTTCATGAGAGCTTTTCAAAACAGTTGTTAAACTGTCTGTTTTTGCTACAGTGGGGGCACAGGGAGAAATACATGAAAAATGTGTTTCCTCCGTCGCGGATGGACATCTGAAATAATTATCAAGGGAGATATTTATGAGTATAACAATACCAAAAACCTCAAAAGTCGAAATTCATTGAACTTTGTTAAAAATATTATGATCTTGGCATTTCATATTTTCTCCAATAAAATCGTCTTTGACATGTTTCTTGATTTGATTCGATCTGGTGACTGCATTTTGTAAATTGAATACAAAACCCTTCTGACATGAGCGTAGGTCTGTTTACCCAACTTGTTTTTAATCTTGTTCAGCTCCTCCTTCGATGCCGTCTTTATCTCGTCAAGCGTAGCGTAACGTCGTCCTTTCATCGGCCTCTTCAGTTTAGGAAACAAGAAAAAGTCACAGGGGGCCAGATCTGGGGAAAACGGTGGCTGCGGCATCATTAGTGTGTTGTTTTTGGCCAAAAAGTCGCGCACAAGCAACGATGTGTGAGCAGGGGCGTTATCGTGGTGCAAAAGCCAATTTTTGTTCTCCCACAAATCCGGGCGTTTCTGGCGGATTGCTTCGCGCAAATTGCGCATAACTTGCAGGTAATATTCCTTATTGACCGTTCTTCCCTGTGGCAAGAACTCATGATGCACCACGCCCCTGCAATCGAAGAAAACTGTCAGCAAAACTTTCACATTCGACCGAACTTGGCGCGCTTTTTTCGGCCTTGGTTCATGCGGCAGCTTCCATTGAGATGATTGAGCTTTGGTTTCCACGTCATAACCATAAACCCACGATTCGTCACCAGTTATGACCCTCTGGAGCAAATTTGGTTCGTCGCGGACAGAGTTTAACATCTCATTAGCAATGTTCATGCGTTGCTGTTTTTGGTCGCAATTGAGCAATTTTGGTACGAATTTCGCGGCGACCCGTCTCATGCTCAAATCGTTGATAAAAATCGAATGGCACGAGCCAATCGATATGTTTAGGTCCTCAGCAACTTCTCTAACGGTGATTCGACGATTGGCCAATACAATTTTCTCCACTTCATTAATTTTTTCGTCTGTTGTTGAAGTGCTCGGGCGTCCGGCACGCTCTTCGTCGTTCACATCTTCTCGGCCTTCTAAAAACATTTTGTACCACCGATAATTGTTGCTTCGGTCCAAGGTAGCTTCTCCGTATGCCACAGCCAACATTCGGAATGCATCCGCGCACTTAATTTCGTTTTTCACACAAAATTTGATACACGTTCTTTGATCCTTTTTTTTGAATAAGTAAAAATCAAGTGAACATTCAAAATGGCCGAGCTTGTCGGCATAAGTTACAGACATGAGTACCAACATAACGCCATAAAAAAATCGAAATTCGAATATACGTAACCCGCGAAAATTCAAAATTTGTGATACTTTTTGAACACACCTCGTATGTACTAATAGTCATACTAAGTTTTGCAGAAACAGTTGTGGAATAACTGGTATGACAATAATTGACTTATTCTCCCTTTTAAAAATGTCGTTAAAAACGGTTAAAACGATGTTCTAAATTTTTATTTAATTTTTTTTTACCACTTAAAATGTATATAGAGTCATCATAATTTGTTGCATAAATCTTTATAATATGATAGAATAGCACACCAATTTCCATCAAAATTGATTGAGAATCTCGCATAATAATTTTGCAATCAAAATTTATTCTGAAAAAATACAAAATAGTTAAAATCTTCCAAGTCAGAAACTAAAGCATATAGAAGTTTGAAATTTCACATATAAAAGAGCACTTCATCTATATAACAAACTTTATAACATTAAAATCAGTCCATTAGGGTGGCCTCAGGCATTTTTTAAAATTATAAACATTTTTTTATAATAGAAAAAATTCAATACCGCGACAACTACTGATTCAAATAAACTAGAAATGGATTCGTTGGAAAGGACGGTCAAATATGCTTTTGAAGAAGAAAAAAGTTACATAATGTGAATATGCTCTTGAGATACCACCAGTCAAAGTTGACCGGCATTTGCGACGAAGCTGTGAACAATAGGATGGTAATTTTTGAGCAATTACCTCTTTCTGGATTAAAAATTCAATCTTTAATATAATAATAACTTATATTACAATAATAAAATCAATCGGCATCGCTCATGAAAATTACCATAAATAAACCTGGTTAGGAAAAATTGAATTCTAAATTTTAAAATCGATATACGAAAAACAAGACATTTTGGCGGCTTCCATTGGAGCGATTTTCATCTTTCTTTATAGGGTTTCGTACTAAAATACAAAACCCTATTGCAATCATGACCTTTGTCATGTCATTGTGGATAGGGAGTTCAAATTGCTTTTAAGGCAGTAAATGAACGGTTGTATGCGATCCATATAGAAGCGAAATCCTTCAAAATCGGGCTGATAAATTTTCACGCTTTGACCAAAGAAACGAAGGAGATGTTCCACAATCACCTGAAAAAACTAGCCGACTCATTGCCTAAACATTATTCTGGGTAATTTCAGCGTTTAGGTTGATAATGAGTTATCTTATCGGATAAAGACTGGAAGATAAAGCCTGCACAATGAAGCAAATGACAACGGCAACCACCTGATTGATTTTACATGTAGCAGAAATCTAGTCATACGCTCGACTTGCTTTCCACACCTACGCATTCATAACATGACCTGGTTGGGCCTCAAGCATACTTAATGTTCGTACATACCGAGGAGCCAATTGTAACTCAGATCATAACCTGATCGAAATAAACTATCGATGTCATATGTCAAAAACATATTCGGCGAAGACCAGCCCTCTACGAAAATTCGACACCAAAAGGCTCCAAACGGCGGCTGTGGTTAAAAATTTCACGGAGACCCTCAACAATTAGCTGGCCCCCATCTTATCAGACTCTGGATGGAAGTAAAAGCGGCTATTAAGACCATGGCGGAGCACAAGATCGGTGAAAAAGAAATAATTGATTCGATGATGACTGCTAGAATGCGTTCGACAAAAAGAATCAAGCGTACAAAGATAACATAGGTAGGAAACCCAGGAAGAAGAGAGAACACTAGGAAAATCTCAGAAAAGTAGCGAATAAGATAATTCAAACTAAGAAAAGAAAATACTATGACAACCAATTGAGAAGTAAGTTTAGCGAGCAACAGCACAAAACAAGCAAACAAAGTAGTGAAAAGCCAGAAACGTGGTTATCAGCCCAAAACCTTGCTCATTTGTAAAGACATCGGCAATATCATCGCTGGTCAAACCAAGATTAAGGAAAGACGGGCGTCGTATTTCAAGAACTTTCTCAATCCTCCGCACAGCTCCAGAACATCGGAGCCTATAGATGTCTGCAGAGAGCTTCCATTAGCTCCACTAACTCTGGCTGAAGTTTGTTCTACCGTGAAAGCCCAAAAGTATAATAAAGCGCCGGGCATTGATGAGGTTCTAGGGGAGCTCCTCAAATATGGTGGCAGCAGTGCTCATAAAGCTATCCATAAAGTCATCCAACACATTTGGCAACAAGAACACATGCTGAAAGAGTGGAGCCAATTGATTATATTCCTTCTCCACAAAAAAGGTGACAAGTTACAATGAAAAAATTTTAGAGGCATATCACTACTCTGTACGGCATACAAGATATTTTCAATGGTCTTAGAAAATCTAATCGGCTCATACGCCAACAGTATTATGGGGAGTATCAAGGTGTTTTAGGGCAGGTAGATCGACAATAGACCAATGATTTCCAGTCAAACAGGCTCTTGAAAAATGCTGAAAGCTCAACATAGACGGACACTAAATTTTGGTTGACTTTAAAAAAGCATATGACAGTATTGATCGTAACGTACTGTACTAAATAACGCTTTGCCTTCGCATCCCGGCCAAATTAGTCCGTCTTACCAAAATTATAATGACGTTGACAACCTTCCAAGTCCGTATCAGTCACCAACTCGCCGGTGCCTTTGACACAAATATCAGACTAAACAAGTTAAAGTAGCAGAAGGATGCTCCTGCCAGTAGGGTATAGTAAAACAATTAGTTAATCAAACGATATATTTTGCATATCAAAACTTAGCTAATATACAGATTCCATAAATTGAGTTCGAATAATTATTATGGTTATGATGATTTGAAGCTCTCGCCATTTTTTTCCAAGTGTTTTGACCTCATCGCTTGATTAGTCATGATAACACATCAATATTACAAGCCATTTCTAAAAATTTTATTAAAATTCTTAGATATTTGTAGTGTCTAGGTCCGTTGCAAACGTGTATCTCCCTAGTATCACGTGTTAATGTTATTGTTAAATATTCAATCCGCAGAAAAAACTTAAATTAAAGATTTTCGGAAACTTAAGGGGCCCATCTTGATTTTATAGGCAGAAAAGCAAAATTTATAAAATGTGCTATTATTAACAAAGTTGATCGAATTTCGACTTCTAAGGTATTTGTTGCCCTTGTGAAGGAAAAATTATCAGTTTAAGTACTGTTTTGAAAAGCTCTTACAAAGAACTTTCATTTGATATTCATATCGGCTACCTTTGATGAAATTTGTTTCTCAGCGGCCTCTCCCCTGTACTGTAATCATCGATTCATGGCCAATTTTTTTCGAATCCTAGAATGATTACAAAGCCCTTTTGCTAGGGGCTCTCACCTGCCTCCTCGACTTGTTTCACTTATGAGTATTAATTGTCGGTACCCATCTTCAGTCATTCATTAAATTGAATCAAGTGTTAAAAGCATGCGCCTTAAACTTTGAAGTTGGGGCAAAATAACTCAAAATTATTCAATCTTCGCATTTAAAACAGCCACTATTTTGCTTGAAGATTACTAATACCACTAGCTGAGCTAATTCTCAAAGGTATTCATGATACCTATCATTCCTGAAATTTTCATGCAAATCATAGCAAAGCTGTAGTGCCTATGTCGGTAAAAAGCGCATGTTGGTCCATAGCCATACTCGTATGTTTCTTTAGTAATACAGCGCATATTGTTCCATAGTAAAACAGGAAAATTAAAATCGCTCTAACTTCGTTAAATACGATTCGATCTTTATGAAAATTTCAGGGCAGATTAATCTTATAGATAGTCATCTGTGTACTGAATTTTGTTAAATTTAAGGGCAGCACTAAGATTTTATTCATGAAAATATAAAATCGATAAATCATACTATTACTAACAAAGTTGAGTGAGTTGTGACTTCTAACGTATTTGTTATTGTTGTACTCATAAGGTCAAAGGTGCAAGGGGGGGGGACACTAATTTTTCATACATTTCCCCTTCCCCTGCATCTCTCAAAGCAAAATTTGTCATTCTAAGACCTGTTTTGAAAAGTTTTCATCAAGACCTTTCATTTGATACCCATATTGCCTACATGCGATGAAAACTTGTTTTTCAGGAGCAACTCCCCTATATGGGGAGACCCCCTTAAAGACCTTATAAATTTTTTTTCGTGGTGAAACTTTGAAGAGGGCGTCACTTCACCCTACTTACAAAATCGTATGTTTCTAGCTCATGTAGTTTGCGACAAAAAGTGGTGTGACACACGGATGGACGGACGGAAAGACGGACTGACAGGACGCAATTTTAGTAGGGTATTGTAAAATGATTACGTCATAAGGAAGCAACCTGTCGATACACGAGGTATACCATACAAATCGAGCCAAGTAGTAGCCTATGCGGACGACATCAACATTTTGTCACGGTCATTAACAACTGGCAAAGAACTTTTCCTGAAACTCGACATCGAAACAAAACTAGTAGGGATACAAATCAATGAATGTCCATAACGTATCGTTATTTATTGTTTGTCCTGTTTGATATTCTAGTTTAAGTTTAACCCATAGAAAAAAATGATATGGTCGTTTAATTGAGAGAATTAAGGATTATATTATATACATCAACTTATATTTGAGTGACAATTTTCAAATGTCATTAAGAAAGTTATACTTTGCCGTAAATGTCAATTGTGATCAAATTCATGAGCTAGCTAAAAATTCATTTTTCGTTACATGTGAAGATTTCATATATTTAAGTTTAAGTGAAAATGATAAATCTTTAACATTTAATCAGCTGCTACATAAAAATTGTAAGTACAATTCACCCCGGCTTTACGTAGGAATTTTAGTTTATTCAATTAGACTTAAACATTTTCGTTATAGTTAAAATACCAATGATGCTATACATTTGAATACCTAATCAATGTGTTGTGCCTTTTTGCTTAAATATCCTTGTGATCCTACAAGAAGTGTAGAATGCGTGGTCGATATAAAAGAAATTAAAATTTTATGGTAATTTTTTTAGGATCTCTATTGAAAAATTGAAATGTATTAGATATAAGTGTAGATTTAGCTAAGACGAAAAATTTGCAGAAATGAAATTCAATTTAAATTTTTATGCAATATCAAAAATCAATTATTATTTTGAATAGTGAAATATCTTTATTATAAAACATTTTATGTTCCACTAATTTGCCTATTGAATAAATTAAAATGAATTGTTAGGCTAACAAACGTCTTTCCTTTCCAGCTATCCCGTTTCTCTTCCAGCAGAAAAGTCAGCAAACGGTGAGTATGCCGCTACGAGGGTAGGGCTCGTGTAATCTGCGAATGGCCGGTTTCTTGTCGCGTTCGATACGTGATACCATAATTTCGTTTGCAGTTTTTTTATTAGAATAGGTTGTTTCGAAGTTCGAATTAGAGTAGAATATTTTATCGGTACCGTGTCGGTGATATTCGGGAGCGCGTATTTTTGGCGTTTGTTTAGATTCATTTCCTCCAGGATGGGAAATTGCTTTTTTAGAGTAGTCTATGAAGTTGTTTGACGCGTTAGTAAATTGGGCATGTGAACCAGTGGCTGATTTTTTTCTATTCCGGACTAAGTCTGCTCGCGTGAGACCGAACTCCTCCCCGAACTAGCTAGCTAGCCAGCAGCCACCTCGGAGTAGACTAAGGATGTCCGGACATGTTGACCTGAGGGGTACAGTCCATTTTCACGTTCCAAGACTTCACATCTAGAACCGATGAGAGGTCGGTTCAGATTTATTTCGGGAAGTCTCGACGTTTGAGTGCTTGTTAAACTAAAATCATTACACGTTTTTGTCACATATCTCGAAAATCGTACGCCACAACAAAAAATTTGTCGGAATTAAAATTAAAACCTACTAAATTTCCTTTAAAATATTACCCACCCGGCAAAAGTGGTATAATGGAAGAGCGTTCAACGTCAGACTTGCCCCATTAACTTTTTTATATTCGATTTTACTAGAAGTTTGTCGGAAACAATGTTACAGAGAACTAAATTTTCCTTAAAAATATACCTACTTGTACTAATTTATGTTCAGAGGATTGAAACTTAGAGCATTTGAAATTTCAAGGTCTATTTTAAGATTTCGCTGGGCACAAACTTTTTATTTGTTCATATGTGTACACTGCATGTTGAGTCAATACTGAAATTATTAACGTGGATTTGTTGGAAAGTTCTTGTTTTTTATAGTCGAAAAAGCAGGCAAGCGGAAAAAACATTCCACTGATTTTATCTTTCAACTACGGAAAAGGCTCTGGCTGGGGCCTACGGACCCGAAAAGCCCGTCCGGATATGGACGTTTGCACCACTCGCTTATGCTTATAGGCCTCAACTAAGCCACCAAGCAAGAACGCAGCTGACTGTCTTCCCGTAGATTTCCCACAAACACTTCTCTGAAGATAAAAACTAGATAGCAATCTTCCATCAACACCTGCCCTCTCTTGTAGGAGACATAATTTGCGAAAGAGCTACAATATAAAAACCGCCCTTCCGTCTATCATGAAACCTCCTGTAAAAGGCCCAGTAAGCTGTAAGTACGGAGCATACTCCATACTAGTACTGACTTATCTTGATATGAATTTATTCAAAAGATACTTTACTCAAAAGAGCTGAAAAGAAAACATCCTTTCATCGACGTGAATAAGGCACAATTTAGCGTAATCAAGGAAGACACTTCGAACTATTATTGGCCCAGCTTGCCACCCATTTAAGTATACCATTATTTTGTCAACCGATTGCTTCATCATCCAATTGAGCTGCAACCACCACAAATTATGTATAGATAAGAAAAGTAAACTTTGTAAAACTTTGCACTAAACTACCAAAAGAAACTTATCTAGCTTCCTTCTTGAGGGGTCCTTGTGATATTTGTCTCCCACCACAAACTTCCTGCCATTCTTCAGATTTCAAATTGCCACCGTTTCGGCTTTCTACCTTCACTTGTTCGACGATATATTTTTTCCGACTTTTCTTCAGTCAATATTGTATTTTTCACTGCTGTTTCAACCTTCCACCTCCAATATAAAGTTTACCCTCCTTCAAATAGATATTCTCCGCCATTTCAACTCCTAAATTTTTTTCATCTTCACTGACCTCTACTGTAGCTCGTTGGACTTACATCTTGGCTAACTCATGCAGAAAAAAAAGAGATACGCCCGTTGTCCACTGGATCTTTTATTTCCTCGTATTTAAGCTCTTCGCTAGTTCGACGGTTTATTTTTCCGGCACTTTTGTCAGTCGATATTTTATTTTCCACCGCTGTTGCAAGTTTCCACTTCCAATATAAACTTCATTCTTATTCAAATGCAAGTAGATATTTTCCGCCGTTCTGACTCCTAAATTCTTTTCACCTTTGCTCACTTCCGCTATAACATGGACTTGAATCTAGGCTAACTCTTCAAGAAAGGTACACGGCTGTTATTTCCTGCATCTTTTATTTCCTTGTATGTTACTACTGGCTGTTTCAATATCGAGGTCATTTTAGTCCGTGGTTATTGGAGTCTCCTTGGAAAAGTGATACAGAATAATATTTTATAGCATCGTGGACTACACCAATCCCTCGCCAAGTGTATGTGATGAGTTTGCATTACCCACCATCTTATAGGCCATGTTTCGATCAGCTGACGTTTGCAATGTTCCAGCGAGAGTTTGGGATTTGTTTACCATTTGCGAGTGTGATTTATGTTAGAAAGTAATTGCACCATTGCTATCCCATTGCTGTCATTTTATGCTGCTGCGATACTGACTTTAGCTTCTGAAGCGACATTGCCATCGGCATTGAGTTTGTCTGATTTTGGTTTCATTTGGCCACCAATTTCACCCAATTCCTGATGTGGTGTGAATTTAACATTTTGGTATGTGACGGTCCCCCGATTGTCAGTTTCGCTCAGAAAAGGAAGACAATGCCTGCCACACATATTTTGCGCTCAAAAACTGGAGCAAGTTGCAAAGGGACCTCTATAGGAAGATGGGATAGCTCACCCCGAACAATACAGTCATGGTGATGCTCTAATCGGTTGATAAATGGACCCAGGGGGCACATTATGCTCATGCAGTCCTAAAAGATACAAGAGACTCACAGCAGCCGAGAAAATTGGTGCTGGGGGATCGCTTGTTTGGCAATTCCTCTTCCCCTCTCCCGTCCTGCTAGAAGAGGGATCCCCCACCTTAAAGGTACCTCACAGCGTAACAAAGCGAGACCTGGCTCGAAGTAATGTGTCAAAAGCTTCCAGGATGACAGGGGAAGTGTTTAGTGGGTAGCCCTGTCACCTTCTTGCGTGCATAGGAGTCCCACACTCTGTGCGTAAATGACATTCACCTCCCAACCACAAAAAAAAGTAGGCATGACTAAATGTTCAAAATCGTCTTGTTGTAACACCTGTGCAATACTGACACATGCTTCAACTGCTAACAATCTAACTGAATCCTGATCAAAACATACCACAAGCAGATGTACATAGATGAAGTGAACCAATTGCCTGTAACTAGGTGCTGAAGAGTCGGAAAAACGTGAATTTCGACATTTTGTTCACTATGCTCAGCAGCTACAGTTCATGGGATTCCAACAGTAGCCAAATATTCTAGTGTAGAATCAAATACATGCCGTATAGTGAACCACCTACAAAACTTGTGAAATTCTCCAATTGCTCAGTAAATGTTAACAAAACTTCATCGTGATCGTAGATTGTTTCCGTTAAGAATAGAATGAGTTCTAAACGCGCTCGCTCCTCTCCTTTGGCTAAGATAATTGTCGATAATTTTTTCAGTGTGTGCAACAATACATCCTCACTCTTGAGCTCATCAATCAGAGCCGCAATCGCATGGCGCGAATCGGCAAGCACTTTGTCACTTGCTTTCATTTTTCATTAAGTAGCTGTTAAGGCTAAGGATAGTCATAGTCATAGGCATCGCCACTCACTTTCAATGGATAAATGTCATACGCAAATTGCTACGGGATTTTCTGTTTAGGGTTTTGTAAAATAATTTTTCATAACCCTACTAAAATCGCGTCCTGTCCGTCCGTCCGTCCGTGTGTCAACCCACTTTTTCTCGCAAACTACATAAGCTAGGAAGATAAGATTTTGTGTGTAGATACAAAATGATGCCCTCTTCAAAGTTTCACTATAAAAAGAAATTTATAAGGTGTTTAAAGGTGGTGTCCTCATATAGGGGAGTGGCCCCAGAAAAAAAAATTCCATCGCATGTAGACAATATGGGTATCAAACGAAAGGTTTGAATGAGATCTTTTCAAAACAGGTCTTACCAGTTGTGACAATTAAGTAATGTGCCTGATTTTATTGACACGTTTGCGGTAAACCTGCGACCTTGAAATTCCCTTTCCCTTCCCCGGCATCCCTCACCTCTCCAATCATGTATTTACCATTGCCCTAGATTGTTTAGTACGCCTGCTGTATCGCGTTGAGTAGACGTGTGTTGGTGGTGCTCGTCACAAAAATGGAGAAACGAAATCAAGAGGAACGCTTGGCGATAATATGTTGGCCAGATTGGGCGAAACAGGCAGTGCTCTTAGTCGTGCCCAGGTGTTTCGATGGCATAAAGATTTTAAGGAGGGCGTGAAAGCGTGAAAGATGAGGCGCGGAGCGAGAGACCAGTCAAGGTTCGAACTGACGCAAATGTGCAGCATGTGCGCGCCCTAATCCGTAAAGATCAGCGTTTAACAGCTCGAATGTTGGCCTCGGAATTGGGTGTGAACCGTGAAACAGTCAGACAAATTTTAACTGAAGATTTTGGGATGGATAATTTGTGCGCGAAGATGGTTCCAAAGAACCACACCGCACCGCTTTCGCCCGATATGGCACCCTGTGACTTTTTTCGTTCCCTAGAACAAAATCGGTGGTCAAAGGAACCCATTTTGAGTCAATTACGGACATCGAGGTGGCCTTGACGAGGGTACTTGCGGACTTCCCAGTTGAAGCGTTCGAGAAATGTTACGAAGCATGGAAAACGCGCTGAAATCGTTGTATAGCTGCCCAAGGGGACTACTTTGACGGAGATGGCAGAGTCTAAGAATAATTTTTAAATATAAGGTTTTCATGGAATCAGTCTCATTACTTCATTGGCACACCTCGTAAAATGACATTTTTTGCTCTGAGGGGTGCAGGAGAAGCGGAAGTGTACAAAAAATTTTGACCCGAAAAATCAGAAACAAATCACAGAGGTGAAACTTTACGAGTACAAGGGCCACAAATACATTAGAAGTTGAAATTCAATCAAATTTGTTAATAATATTACATTTTATAAATTTTACATTTTTGCCCATAAAATCAAAATGGGCCCCTAAAATTTCTTATAAGCTAAAATTGAAGTTTTTTCAAAGCAATCGTATGCATTCTGAAAATTTCACAATAATAAAGTTGTAAACAGCTGAGTTACAGCCGATTGAATATTTAACAATTACAACAACATTAAAACGTGATACACGTTTGCAACGGTCCTAGGCACTACAAATATCTAAGAATTTTGATAAAAATTTTAGAAATGGTTTGTAATATTGATGTATTGTCATGTCTAATGAAGCGACGGGATCAAAACACTTGAAACAAAATGGCGGCAAGTTTGAAAACAAAGTAACTATAATAATTTTTTGAACTCAATTTAAGGAATCTGCATATTAGTCAAGTTTCGAAATGCAGAATATGTTGTTTGATTTACTAATTGTTGTACAAAACCCTTCTGGCAGGAGCACTCTCCTGCTACTTCAACTTGTTTTGTCTAATGAGAACCAGGGATAGACAAAACAGCCAGTTTGTAATTGGGAGGTTTCCTATTTTCACATACTATATTTGTCTGACTTTGAAACGCATAAATTTATATTTCGAGTTATTAAAGATATTTAACTTAAAAAATCATTGGACAATATACATATTAACTGACTGAAATTAAAAGAAGGAAGCAGTTTGCTGTTAATTTGGAAGTGCAACTAAATTTCTGAAAAACGTAATTCAGATTTTTTTATTGAATTACAGTCTTACAGGCACTTCATGGTAACACTTTGCTCGAAAATGCCGTTTGCACAACATAAAAGTAACACGAAAAAGATACTTCAACTTAAAGTGGGAGCATGCAGACACATTTCTTGATTCTACTTGACCAACTCCCACATAGTAAAGTGATTCGCTTAAGAAAAGAAATTTCGTTGATAAAAATCCCCAACATTTGATTTTGCCCGTTCCATCGTCTGCAGCCACAAAAGATAATCCAAGGGATGAGAGATTGTCGTGTCGGTTAAAAGTTTAGATTTAATTGGACCATAGCATGGCCGGAATCCGTTGATTTGGGTCAACAGCGCTGTCGAATCCAGCAATTAATTGGGCTGACATTTAAAGATTTCATGTGAATTATAGTAAGGGACATTACGGACCAAGAGTAGAAAATTTTTGATACTTAATTGGTTTCCGCTTGTTAGGCTTTCTTCCAAATTGACTTTATTTTTATCCTATCTTTTGTTTGTTTCCTCATAATTTTTTTAAGTGTTTCGGGAAAGGGGTGAGTAATTCAGAAAGTTTTATATTAAAGGAGGATGTTTAAATTATGAGTGACGATATGGAATTAAAGTTACATTAGACATGACAAATGTAAAAAGGGTTGGGTTCAATTCAACACCAATCAAAATCAATTTAAAACTTTATTATTCTTATTCTGCCATGATAGGCAAATTGCATAATTTTTCATTTCAAATAGCGGTCTAGCATGTCTATTAATTGATGATGCATTCTTTTATAGTCTTATCAAAGAAAATGAATTAAGTGGTTAATATCCACGAATGAATTTTTTGAGAGCATCATTTACTAGGAAATGTTTTTGAGTTATTTTATTCGCATTAACCGAAGCGAGTATCAGATTGAAACGGAATGATATCCTAACACTATAAATGATGAAGCTAATTCTTGACTTTCACGGCAAAGCAGAAATAAACTTGAGCAAAGTGCGTACAAGTTGGTAGATAGCACTACATTCATGTCAGAAGAGTTTTGTATTTAACCTACAATATCCAGGTATGTAGAATGATTTAATTCAAGAAAAACTTTCACGACATGTGCAACAAACATAATTTTGAAATTTTGCATATTCGACAAAAATTCTTAAAATTTTACAGCTATGTAAGTTGATATAAAGCCCTTATGCGTAGGAAATTTTTATTGAAATCAAACCATAATCAAGGGAGTTATAACCATTGAAATTGTATGGAATAATAACAACAATAACATGTGCTGATGATTGATACATATTTCAAATCAACCTAGATACTCTTATTTTCTCCAGGTTTTCATGAAAATTTAAGTATAAGAAATAAGCCAAGCATACAGTAAAATTATTTAAGCTGGAACGAGATGGAGCCGGTTATGTACTTATGAACGAAAATCAGTATCTTTTCGATAAATTTTAATGATTTCTTATGCTAGTTGTGGATATTGTTGAAGTCATCGATTGATTCCGTCAGAAAACTTGTTTTGAAATCTAGGATGGTTACAAATCCTTCTGGCAAGAGCATTCTCCTACTTACTCCACTTGTTTCACCTCTAAACAGTAGGTGCTCATCTTCAGCCATTCATTAATAAATTCAATCAAGCGTTAATTGCATGTACCTTAAATGTTGAAGTTGGGGAAGAATAACTCAAATTCATTTAATTTTCTCATTCAAAATAGCCGCCATTTTATTAGAGAACTACTGATGTCACTCAATGAACATATCTTCAAAGATTTAGGGTTTTCCATTAGGAACATAACAACTTCGTATCTATGAACGCACCCTTAACCTGTTTGCATGAACTATCAATGTCAAACGTTAGTTAAAGTCATCATTTTTATCATGATAAAGTTCACGAACCAGGAACGTTTGAAAATTATTAAAAGTTACTACCAAAATTCTGAGTCGGTGGTGGCAACTTTAAGAGCACTTACTCCAATTTTCGGCAATAATAATCGTCCCACCCGACAGACTGTGCGTGCTATAGTGGCTAGGTTTGAGTCCAAATTTTAATACTGGACGTTCTGGTGCCAAAAAATGTATGACTCGAAGCAAAGGAAATATCGCAGCCGTAAGTGCATCGATTTAACGTGGTTCTCGAGAATTAGGCACCACTCAAACGACACTGTGACGTGTTTTGCGAAAAGATCTTGGCCTACATGGTTATTAGATCAAATTGACTCAAGAACTAAAGCTGCTTGGTCATATGAAACGCCAAAACTTCTCCAATTGGGCTCGGGTAAAGCTTGAATAAAATGAAGAGTTTCATCGAAAAATCATCCTCAGCGATGAAGCTCATTTCTGGCTAAATGTTTTTATTAATAAGCAAAATATGCATCATTGGTCAGCAACAAACCCACATGTGGTGCTTGAGACACTGCTCTATCCGTAAAAAATTACTTTACCGGTTTTAATGCTGGATGTGTGATTGGGCCTCCTTTTTCGTGGATAAAAACGACCTTCATGTTACCGTCAATGCAAAGCACTGTCGTGTTATGTTGGAAGATTACTTGTGGCCAGAATTGGATAAACTTGTAATGAATGATATGTGTTTTTAACAAAATGGTGCCACTAGCCACACAGCACGCCTCACAATTGATTTATTGGAAGGCAAATTTGGTGAACGTGTTATCTCGAGAAATGGCCTGGTCGAATGGCCGCCTCGTTCATGCGATCTAACGTCATTGGATTACTTTTTATGAGGCTATATTAAGTCACTTATCTATGCCAACAAGCCAGCAACTATAAACGTGCTCAAAGACAACATCCAACGTGAAATTGCCAAATGTGTGCCAGAGTGGTAAAAAATTAGGCGCAAAGAATCGACCACTATAAATGGGCTCGTGGTAGCCACATGCCGGACTGATGCATAAAATGTAATACTTGCACTACATTCACAATAAATTTAAACTCAAAATCTCAAATAATTCTGTGTTTTATTAATAGATAAAATTGTTATGTCCTTAACGGCAAACCCTTTATTTATGATACCTATCATTCCTGGAACTTTCATGCGATTCCTAGCAAATCTGTAGTTTCTGAGTCGGTAAAAAGTGCATTTTGTTTCATAGCCATATGGTTCCATAGTATGGGTAATACATTGCATAATGTTCCATATTGTTACATGTACAAATAATTCTGCGAGTTACTGTCGCAATTGTTTTCACAACCATTAAGAACATCAACGAAATGAATTTACTCGAAACCACGAGAACCCACCAAGCATCAACATCTGAAAGTGAGTCACTGCTCCATTCATTCACGCTCGCTCGAATGTTCCCGCTAATTCGCCAATGTACGAGAACTGGGTAGAATGATTAGAGACCCTATATAAAGGCGAGCTGAACGAATGGGGGAATTCATTCGACCGCGATAAAAACTGCGATAGTGTGTGGAAAGCGAATTGAAAAGCGATCAAGTAATAGTGAGGTGATTTTGAGAAGACAATTGCGATAGAAATTTATGGACAAGTGGAAGGTATAATTTTAATAGTGAAAATTAAAGTTGTGAAATTGTTAGTAAAGTGATTGTGCAGTTTTAACGAATTAAATAAACTCTTTCAATTTAATTTAAAAGACATTGCGTTGTCACTTTCCCGGAACATTAAATTATTGGCCGCGAACCATAACACGCGACAATATTAATACAGAAAAATTCAAACCACTATAGCTTCGTTAAATACCACCCGATCTTTTTGAAACTTCCAGGGCAGTTCAACCTTATTTGCGAACCGAATTTCATTGAATTTATGGTTATCGTTATGGTTGTATTTAAGAAAATGTAAAATTGATAAATCATACTATTACTAAAAAAGTTGATCGAATTTTTTCTTCTGACGTATTTGTTGTTTTACTCATCAATGCCTTCTTCTATAATTGTTTTCAGATTTTTGGTCCACATGCGCCCAGTTGCGAGGGGGTGGAGTGCGTGAAAATTTCGTACATTTTCTTACTCCCTTCTCATTAAATCCTTTAACATGACTCCCTGCTCAACTACGTCTGGTGAAAAATATGTTGAAAGGTGACGTCCCTATATGAGGAGACCCTTCTTAAAACTCTCTGAAAAAATGTTTACTTCAAAAATTTCAAGAAGTTAACACTTCTGATCTGTCTACAAAGTTTCATGGCTGTAATTTCTACAGTCTTGGAGAAAATCTGCTGTGATATACAGACGGATGGACGGACAGACAGACGAAGGTGGTGATTTCAATAAGTTTTTGTATTTTAGTACAAAACCCTAAAAATTTGCAGTGAACTCGTATGACTCTTAACTTGCAAGGATTCTATGAAAGAAAAAACTTTTGAAGAGAGGATAAGATATAAATTTTTTGAACATACCTTTTTAGTTTAAACTACGTCGCATGAAATAGCAATATTGATGGTTCATTGTACAATAATTACAGAAGTTGTTAATTTTTCATAGAACTTCAAGAAGGATTCCCTAAATTATAGTCACATAAATTATCTTTGTATAAATTGCTGGAATCAAATGTTAAAATGTCGAGGCTGAAAAGGAGGCCAGATGTTTAACAATGAATCAAATAGCAATGAAGTCATTTCTCAGAAGATTGACTATTTGCAAAGAGAAACAAGGTAAATAATGTGAATCTGCCAATGACATTTGCTTCTGCATTTTCAATCCCTCCTAACCATAGACCATCTAGGTATAATTGATGTGTTATTATTTAACCGAAAGTCATCAAACCATTAGACAATACAATGGAGAGAATCAGAGAGAATTTCAAACCAGCTAAAGCAAACATACCTTTAGTGCATCGAAAATAAATAACTGATGAGGATATTATTCTCACGACAAAAAGTTCGAAGCACACAAGGGGGTCTTGTCGGTTCACTGCAAGGTTGTCTGGATGACTTCTCTAAACAGACGTACATAAGACTAATATTGCATGGACTATGAATAGTTTTTGAGAGTTATGAATATATGTCTGAAATAAAGGCCCTCACCTCAATCCAGATATTCAAAATGGCTCATTGCGAGTTATAAAAACTTAGAAGATTAGAAAAACTTGAAAATGATCCTTAATTTAAATATTTATGTTAGTATTAGTAGATGCAACTACAACTCTCATTTTTGTAGTAAAAAGTTCAGCATCAGAAGTTGAGTTAAATGTCAAAAATTTATTGCACTGCAAAAGCAATCTTGAGGCTTTATCAACTATGCTGATTATTATAGTACTAGGAACTGTTATTTCCAGAAGCTAAAGTGCTGAAACTGCGTATCAGCAAATGGTTACGAATTATCGCATCCAGCGTATCACAAATGTTGCCAAGAATATCTCAAAGCTATTAAAATTTTCCAAAGTATGATCAGCTTTTATTCTGAATTATGAATTACCCCTTCAGTCTTAAGATATTTTATACTAATGTTAGAAGTATTTGAAAATAATTTCATGATTTTGAGGTGGATAAATAGTGAGGAGACTGATTTATATCAGGTTGGTGGCTTTCAGAGAGAATGCTGACAAGGGTGAGGTACTGCAATTTATATAAAAAATAGAATTAGTTTCTTTTTGTTACTTAATTATCATATCATAATATAGGGTTATCCATTTTACGCTAAGCTAAAGAAAACACATAAAATATTCTGATGGAAACTAAATTTTTTATTCAATATAAAGATTGAACCTTGCCATTATACGTGAAACACAACATCATTCAAATGTCTTCCACGGGACCTCTTACAGGCCTCAATCCTTTTGAGGTAATTTTCAATGACTTTTTGGCACATTTTCGGCAATATCTCGCCCAAAACTTCACGAATATTGGTTTTCAATAGCTCAAGATTTCGAGGATTGTTCGCGTAAACTTTCACATAGCCTCATAAAAAGAAATTCAAAGGTGTTAGGTCGCAGGATCTTGCGGGCCAATTGACATCACTCAGTCTCGAAATTACGCGTCCTGGAAATTTCTCTTGCAAAAGTGCTCGATTAGCCTGTGTTGTGTGGCTTGTGGCTCCGTCCTGTTGAAACCACATGTTTTCCAGATCATAATCTTCAATTTCTCTCCAAAAATAATCGGTTAACATCCGTCCATAGCGGTCAGAATTGACTGTAATGCCTCTTCCTTGATCGTTTTCAAAAATACGGGCCAATAACACCACCAGACCATAATACACACCAAACAGTCAATTCTGCTATCACCTGATGATTTTGAGAGCACCATATGCGGCAATTCTGTTTATTTACGTAACCTTTGAGCGAAAAATAAGCCTCATCACTAAAGAAAAAATTGTTCGAAAAATCGTTATCAATGGCTTGTTGTTCAATCACCCAATTCGCATACATTCTGCGTTGTGTATGGTCTTGAGGCTTAAGTTCTTGAGTGTGTTGGATTTTGTATGGATGGAGATGCAAATCCAAATGCAAAATCCGCCACAACGAGGCGTAAGACAAGCCCAAATATTGAGTAGATGGAGGAATCGACAAATTTGGGTCTTCCTCCACACTTTGAGCAACGATAGCTATATTTTTAGCAGAACGAATGTTGCGATGATGCACAGGCCTTGCAATATCAATAACCGATCCAGTCTCTTCAAATTTTCTCACTGTGTTCAAAATTGTTTGCTGTGTAGGCCGATTATGTTGACCGTAATCGGCTCGTAAGGCCCTAAATGTTGATATAGCACAATCACCGTTTTGATAATAAAATTTAATAATTTTAACGTATTTTCGACTGTTAGCAAAAAAATACAATTTGTATGACATTTAATTCTGACAGATGTCAAATGGCAGGGTTATACTTTCCTACCACGAAATGGATAAACCTGTATAAGAGATTAAAGCTGATAAAAGAGTAATGAGTGTGAGTACCTTTTACGGAGCTCCAAATTATAATTTTCCCGCATTCGTAGATTACTTAAATGGCATATTTAAAGCTATAGAAATCTAACTGTTGTAGCGAACTGAATATTTATAAAATTAATAAAGATAATAATTTTAGCGCTGATTAGAAAAAAAAAGTTAAATATGAACGGCACTCAACTGCTCAATCATCAGCCATCTAGAGTTATAGAAAATAGTTTAGCACTTCTTGATCATGTTGTCACTACTCTAAATACTCTAAATACGTAGAGCTAGGCCAGAGTGTTCTATTAATTACGTTTGATAGGATTAAGAAGATTTTTGTATCTCTGTATAGTCAAAAAGAAAGTAAAATAAAGTTAAATTTTGAAAGTCTTTAAAAACCAAATTATGAATTGGTTAAGTCCTTAACGGTCTCAGATATTATTGAATTGATTTAAATTACAAAAGAGACAGCTATTAAGGTCAGTATGATTCATATCAGGAACAATACTTGAGTATCGACTGAAATTCTCAGAGAAATAAGAAAGAAAGATATATTAACACATCAGAAGTATTTCGAATGATCTGACGCAAAGAATGAAGCATAAATTGCAAAAAAATAAGTCATCCCTTTAATACGAACAGTCACAAGGGAATTCCGCAACAACTAAATTTCAAACGCACAGGCAAAATCAAGAAAAATCTGGGAAACTATTTCTAGAGAATTGCTCTCCTCGGACAAGAAAAAAATCGAGCTACAGGTTTAAACACTGATGCATTTGGGGCCTCTTTCAGCTCGGCAGGTGAGCTGTTAGCAGAAGGTCTCGATAAGAAATTTGATCTGGCGAATTTTTATCGTAAACGCTTACATTTTAATCAAATGTCGATTTTTCTTAGGCCCACATATTTTGACGAAGTCTTGTCATCCAATCATTCATTAAAGGACGCTTCAATTGGTAGTGATGGTATTTTGCCAAAGCACCTAAAATTTGTAAGCGGATTAATAACTTCAATAAACTGGTGATCACTTTTTAAATCTGACGGTGAAAATGACCCTTCTAATCATAGAATAATAGGCTTTATAAGGTCACTGACTAAAGTGTTTGAGAGAATATTAAATACAAGGATCATTCGCTTTAGTGATGGGATATTAGGTTTTAATGGGAATCAATATGGGTTTATTAGAAAAATTAGCACAACATTGGCTACAACAGATGCCTCACAGTTCGTAAATAACAAACTAGATGAGCGCAAGTATATGGAATCAGTATTTGCTGATCTTACTAAGGCATTTCACACCGTTGACCATGATATCCTACCACCATATCTTGAAGAACTTGTTATAAGAAGTTCATTGAACTGTGTGATGAATTTCACACTATAAATCCAAAGTCGAAAAGTCTGAATCAAAATGGTGGCTGCTCAAAAGCCAAAAAACGTGCAAACATTTGTTGTTGTAGTTGTGACCAAACCTCTCAACCGATGTTAATGAAATTCATGATTATGATAAAAACTGTAAATATCTACAGAATTTTTGTAAAAAAAATTAGAGGTCAAGTCTCAAAAGATAAAATGGCGACTAGTTGAAGCTCGAAATTTCAAGGGCTCTAAAAATCGCAATTTTGATCTCTTGTCTATGAAACTTAGTTTCAAAATTGAAAATAATTAGACAGAAGAAATTTTTGTTGCTGCTTTTTCAGGGCTTTGTAAAATAATTTTACAAAACCCTACTAAAATCACGACCTGTGTATCTGCCCCCCCCCCCCCCCCTCGCGATTGGGCACCTAAGATCCAAAAAATCTTTTAAAAAATTACGGAGGTAGGTGCTTATGAGTACAACAACAAAAAATCCCTTAGAAGTCAAAATTCGCTAAACTTTGTTTATAATAGTATGATATTCGAATTTCAAATTTTTCCCCAATAAAGTCGTTTAGGCCCCTTAAACTATTTGATATTTAAGTAGTCCTACAAAAGGCCCTTAAACTTTGCAAGTTTGATGAAAATCAAATGATATACACGGAAGTTATAGCCATTTGAAATTTCTCCAATTACAACCACAATAACACATGATTTTGGTATTTTATGGACTATTCAATGAATCAGTCACTGCAGTTTTGATTTGATCTTCTTGAAATTTTCAAATAAGGTCAATAACATTAATATTTTTGGGGATTCAGAATTTGATTGATTTTATTGGTTTGTAACAAAATGGCGACCATTGAAAACAGGAAAGCAATGGATTTTCTTATAAACGTGCAGATCTCTTTGACATATGTATTTCTTGCCTTAATTCGTTGCTGGTGACTGCATTTCGCACGTTGGGTACAAAACCCCTATGACATGAGTGAAGGTCTCTCTACCCAATTTGTTGTATGTAAAATATGTCGTACTTAGATGAATGCGTATTATTATCGGGCTTACAAAATTAAAGTAGCTTACTGTAAAGAATAGCAACTTTTGTCGATTCCCTCATACCAGCAGGCTATTCTGTTGGTGTCACCAAACAGTCACTCTTTGCGAATGCATCGGCTTTTCAACAATCAATCGTGGATTCTGATTTGCTCTGCTTGTTAACGAATCCACTGAGGTGAAAGTGTGCCTCGTCGCTGAAGATTATTTTCTTTTTAAAGTCACCATTCCCTTCTGTCTGTTCAACCAACCACTCGGTAGTAAGCTTCAGCTCTTGAGTAAATTGAACCTTGGAAGAGTTTAAATTCAAATCTTTATTCAAAATTTGCATCAGTGATGTTCGTGAGATGTTCAATTGTAGGGCACGACGACGTGTCGATGTTGACGGCTCTTCTGCCACACTATCGCAAATAACAGCAATGTTGTTCGCAGAACATATAAGTACTAAAGGGAATACAAAAGAGAATAGTATACGACACTGGAAAAAGTCGAAGAATACATGTACCTTGGTAAACTGCTACATAAATCAGGCTTGGCACTACCCGTAACCATGCGACGAATTAAATTGGAACAGAGTGCGTTCGGTATAATCAAATCTAAAATGAAGCTACACCTGAAACAGAAAACGTTTGATCAATGTACATATACAATATATAAACTTTCCGCAATAGGTACAATAAATTTCTCTCGAGAAATAAAAGGTTTAACGAAAAACCTCTACTACTCCAATTTAAGCGGCCGCCAATATGTTGCAGTCTCTAAAAATTATTCAGCGTACAGGGCCTGTAAGATATTTAAGCTATTAATCTTTCTATTTCACTATAATTAACATAGTTGAGCGAATTATATACGGGTATTCCAATGAAAGAGTTAGTTGTTTTTGCAATCACTTCTGCGATACTTACCAAATTTAAAGTCTTCAGCCTCTATAGCTTTGGAGAAATACTGGTGTGCAAGACAAACGTGCGTACGCATACGATTGACATCTGAATAAAACAAAGTAAAAGTGCTTATTTATGAGTATACGAGTATGCTCTTTTATCTCGGTTACGGTAGTATCAGCTTCCTGTATAGTAAGAAGCCGAGTATTGTTTGCAACAAATATAAACTACTCATATTATAAAAGAAAATATAAGAGATCTAACAATAGGACATGCAGCTCATATACAAAAGTTTATACCTGAAGCGTTAAATATATTGGATAATTATTATGTCTTTGTAAAAAAAAATTTACATCGACCAGCTAGTTGCGTGACCTATCTGTCCGTCTGTCTGTGCGTCGCAGCAAGTTTCCTCAGAAACTATAGAAACTAGAAAGTTCAAACATTGGGAAGAAATCAGTAGCAATGGTCTCTCAAAAATTTAGGTCTTATAAAACATTTCCAAATTTTGTAAGGGGGGCTCCCCTTTATAACGACATCGCCCTTAAAAATATTTTTTACCGGGGGTAGTCGAGTGGGTATCAAATGAAAGGTCTTGATTAGAACTTTTAGAGTCTGAAATAAAACAGTCCCGTTATGCATCAGGGGGTCCAGGGAGAGGCAAAATATATCAACATTTTGTTTTTCTGCTCAATGTCAATATGACAATTTTCTTTATTCGATATACCCAGGCCAATTCTTTTTTTTTACTGAAAAGACGTTAGTATTTTGATTCCTTTGAATTGCCTTTAGTGTCACTGAAGGCCAATGTTTTTTCGAAAAGCCGACTTTGCTTTTTGAATGAGCTTACGCACTTTGTCTCCTTTGAGTCATCATTAAAGATAACTCAATGGAGTCAAAACGTGTTTGTTGTGATAAAAGCAAGCTCCGACGGGTTTTTTAGAAAATATATTAAAATTATCATTTGAACACTCAACTACATATGCTGGATGACAAAATGATATTCCTTTGAACTAAGTCCATGATATTATAGAATATCAAGCGAAGGAGGTTTTTCATGCTGAATTATATACGATATGCATGCGATTTAAATCAAAAGGGAAAAAATTACTCCCATATAAATGTATTATTTAAATTTCAAGAGAGGAGTTTCCTCGGTTTGTAAAGCATGCTTTACATTAAACACAAACCCTATATTTAGAGAAAGAGCTCAGAGAAATTGAAATTTATGTTTCAATTTCAATTCGCATTTGAAGATAATACATTTTATATAATAATTGGGAAATATAAAGTTCGTATTTCTGTTTTCATATAAATTCAAAGTATTTAAAAAGTTTATATTGATGAATTCGTTTCTACTTCCTTTTGATTCAAAGAAGCAGCATTGGTATTTTATATTGAACAGAAGAGACATTAATCTTGAGTTTTCATCTTTCATTATCATTTTTTTCCTTTGCACCCTATTTATTGCAAACAGTAAATTTAACCCTCTGTATTGAATGCACCCTTATCTAATATCGTCTTTATATAACTGTAATGAAAATGAATGTTTCAAAGGCTAAATTAAATGTACAATACCATCCATTAGAAAGATTAAAGCATAAAAATTATTTTGTCATTTCATGCAATGAATGAGAAAAGGGTTTGGTTGACATTAACATTTTGATACGCATAAGGTTTCATAGCTTTTGAATAGCAATCAGTGTGAAAGAAGGGCATTTGAATATGCTTCTAATAGACTTGAGTCAAATGATGAAAATACAGAGAAGCCTGGTTTTGCTACCACAAAATCATAATTTTTGGGGTTTTGTACTGAAATAAAAAACCCTACTGAAATTACGACCTGTGTCCGTCCGTCCGTCTGTATGTCACAGCAATTTTTCTCTGAAACTATAGAAGCTACAGCCGTGAAACTTTGTGAAAAGGTCAGAAGTGATGACTTCTTGTAAGTTTTGGGATGAAAACTTTTTTCAGGGAGCTTGAAGTAGGGCTCGCATATAGGGTGGTGAGCCTACAAAAAAAATTTGTTACCATTGGCAGTCGAGTAGGGTGTCAATGGAAAGGTCTCAATGAGATCTTTTCAAATTAAGTCTTAAAATTACCTTATCAGTACGGAGAAGGGGAAATGCACGAAATTAGAGTGCCTTGTTCGATTTGAAATATGTATCAACGATCAACATATGTTATTGTTGTTGTAATTCCATACAATTGAATTGGAGATAACTCACTTTATTATGATTTTGTTCCCATGAAATTTCGTAGACATAAGGGTCTTATATCAACATACATAACTTTACAATTTTTAGAAGTTTAAGGGCACCATTACAATTTTTGGGAAACAATATAAACTTTACAAATCATACTGTTATTAACAGAGTTGAGAGAATTTCGATTTCTGAGGTATTTGTTGGCCTTGTAGTCATACAGATCCCCGTTCGTGATTTTTTCAGATCTTCGGCTCAAAGGTGTCTAATCGTGATGGGAGGGGTCACAAATATTTTTCGTGCATTTTGCATGCCTCTGGACCTTTGACATTATTATAATAAAGACATACTACGATTTGACTTCATGTAGAGTCATATTTGCGTTAACTGACCATCAAAACCAAGATCTAACACGGTTTTGATGGTCAGTCGTTTCTTTGAATATCAAAAACCCTTCGAAGATTTCAATTTAGTCCATCATTTTTAGTTATATTGGAACAAAATGGCAGCTGGTTAAAACGGATTAGTAATGATTCTTCTTTTAAAGCCAGCAAGTATTTGTTACAGGCGTCGTTAAAGTTTTTCTGGAGTTTATTCATTGTTGGTCTCTGCATACAGTAAGTTGAGTACAAAACGCTTCTCATAAGGATGTTGTTCTGTCTACCCAACATTTTTTAACTATTTCGTTGTACTCTTTGTTACAACAATCCTTCCTATTTTCCTTTGTGCGGCACCCCACTACCTCTTCTGCCACTTTTGTTACCGCATCTCATATTGTCTTCAACATGGTTTTGATGTCATCATTACTTATTCCTGCTTAAAGGGACATGTTGATGAAATTTTTCAGGGCTGACATGTATTGGGATATTACTAAGCTATCATTTAGCTTGACTGATGCCCCAGAACCTCTTTGGACGCTTCTTTTATTGCATCTCTTTCTATCTTCCACATGGCTTTGATATCTCCCATCTGCGGGGATATTTTGATGCGCTGATATGTTTGTAGACGTTACTGAGCTATGATTTAGCTTATGTAACTGGTACCTTGGGGTTAACTGATCTTCTTTATTTACAACTGTGGGAGATGCAGCATCAGAATTTGATGCTCATGAGGTAGTGGCCTGAATCACAGACAGTGCCACAGAATGAGAACGTGTCTAAAATTTCTTTAGCCCGCTGCTTTTTGTATGAGAACATGGTCGATCCGGTTGAATAGGTGGCCATCTTTTCGGGCATATTTCAATACGGAATGTGTATGGAACTTACTCTGAAGCCTCAGCTAGTAGTGAAGTTTATTAGGTACTGCCCATTTCCCCTGGTCTCTGTAGGAAGACTGTTCCCTCCGTTGGCTCCTCTATGTGCCGTTCCTTGGCTAATTTTTGCACTGATGTCACTCAAAACGGTTTCAATATGCTTTGACGGCAATGCATCGATAGTGCACTCTAGGTTGCTCTAAAATTTGTTCTTGATTGCCTCTTCCATGTTTTCTGTAGGCACGTGACATTTGACCTGCCAGATATTAAAGAATTTCGTCGTGAAATGAATTGCACAGAACTTTCCGTGAAGGGGTTTGCAGTCGGTGCTAATTTGTTTCAATGTGCTGTCCACAATGATAACAAACCCAACCTCACGAGCTCCTTACGATTTCCACTTTTAAACAAGGTGTGGCTTTGCATGTTAAATGCGGCTCAACCATGCCATTTGGTGACCTCCAGTGCAAAAATGTGGTTATATATATATATATATATATATATATATATATATATATATATATATATATATATATATATATATATATGTATATATATATAAATTGGTAAGTCTAAAAAGTATTGAGCCTTTTTGTCATTTTTCGATTAATTATTTATTTTATTTAAAATGGATTTTATTTTATGGACATATTATCTATTATTATTTTTGACCTTTTCCCACTTTTTGGGTAGAGCCATTATTCCACATTTGAAGAACTTCTGTGGCTTATCCGCAAAAAACTTGCCCAAGTGATTTTCACAGTCCCTTTTTGAAGTGAATTTCTTTTCGTTAAGGAAGTTTGCAGAGACCGAAACAATAGTAGTCTGATGGTGCAAGGTCTGGACTATACGGTGGATGCATCAAAACTACCCAGCCAAGCTCTATCAATTTTCGCCGGGTCATCAAAGATGTGCGTGGTCTGGCATTGTAATGCTGGAAGACAACGCCCTCTCTATTGATCAATTCTGGCCGGTTTTTTTGAATTGCTTGTTGCAATCTGGTTAACTGCTGACAGTACAGACTCAAATTGAGTGTTTGGCTTGGTTCCAGCACTTCATGATAAACTATTCCCTTCCAATCCTACCATACACACAGCATAACCTTATTTGGTGTCAATCCTGGCTTGAAGTCGTTTGTGATGATTCACCTTTTTAGAACATGATCTTTTTCGAACGAAATTCTCGTATCTTACCCATTTTTGATCACTCTTAATGATTTGCTTCAAATATGGCTCGGTTTCCTTGCGTTTTATTCGATTATTTTTTTTTGTGTTAATTCGTCCGGCACCCAAACGTTGACCGTCTTTGTGTATCCAGCCTTACGCAAATGGTTCAAAAGTTTTTGGTGATGGATATTCAGTCCCTTAGTAATGTCATGGGTGCTTATGTGTGGGTCTTCTTCAATTGTTTGTAAGATTTAATTGACTTTTTCAGTGATTGGTCGAGCTGAGTGAGGTGCATTTTTGACATCAAAATTTCCAGAACGAAAGCGAGCAAACCAACCCTAAGTTGTGGCTTTTGATAAAGTATTTTGAACGTAGAGACCTCAAATTTTCATGTCTTTGCTGCTTATGTCTGGGACTTCTTCAATTGTTTGTAAGATTTCATCGACGTTTTCAGTGATTGATCGACCTGAGCGAGGTGCATCTTTGACATCAAAAAAATCGTAGTGATTTTATAAAATATAACGATTTTTCAGAAATTTTACTCGATTTTAAATGAATAAATCTTTTCACACGAATGACTAAATACAAAACTGTCCATACGAAAATGGTAGACTGAAGTGTCACCTTTCAAACACATTTCAGTTTGACTCAATTTGATTAGGATTGCCCGATATATGACAAAGAACACCATCTAGTGACAAAAAAGCCTCAATACTTATATATATATATATATATATATATATATATATATATATATATATATATATATATATATATATATCTACATATATATATATATATATATATATATATATATATATATATATATATATATATATATATATACCACGCTCTGTCGTGATGCCATCGGCAATATCATCGCTGCTGAAACCAAGATAAAGGAAAGATGGGCATATTTCAAGAACCTCCTTAATCTTCCGCACAGCTCCAGAACATCGGAGCTTATAGATGTCTGCAAAGAGCTTCCATTGGCCCCAACAATTCTGGATGAAGTTTGTTCCATCATCAAAGCCCAAAAGAATAATAAAGCGCCAGGCATCGATGAGATTCCTGTGGAGCTCATCAAATATGGTGGCAGTAGTGTTTAAAAAGCTATTCACAAAGTCATCCAGCACATTTGGCAACAAGAACATATGACAAAAGAGTGGAGCCAATCAATGATATTCCCTATCCACAAAGAAGGTGACAACTTACAGTGCGAAAATTATAGAGACATATCACTACTTTGTACGGCGTACAAAATATTTTCAAAAATCTTAGAATATAAAATCGGATCATGCGCCAACAGTATTATTGGGGAGTATCAAGGTGGTTTTAGGGCAGGTAGATCAACAACAGACCAATTGTTCACAGACATGCAGGTACTTGAAACATGCTGGAAGTTCAACATAGACGTACACCAAATTTTCGTTGACTTCAAGCAAGCATACGAAAGCATTGATCGTAACGCAGTGTACCGAATAATGCTTTGCTTTGGCATCCCAGCCAAATTAGCCCGTCTTACCAAAATGACAATGACGTCGATGACCTCCCAAATCCGTATCAATAACCAACTCACCGATGCCTTTGACACAAATATCGGACTAAAGCTGGGAGATGGGCTGGCCCCATTGCTATTCAATTTGGCTCTGGAGTACGTCATACGGAAGCTACCTGTCGATATGCGAGGTACATTTCTATACAAGTCGAGCCAAGTAGTAGCCTATGCGGACGACATCAACATTCTGTCACGGTTATTAACAACTGCCAAAGAACTCCTCCTGGAACTCGACAGCGAAGCAAAACGAGTAGAGCTAAAAATCAATGAAATTAAAACAAAGCTCATGATGCAGTCGAGGAAAAAATACCTCAAATACACAAAATATCACACTAGTTGAATACAGTATCGAGAATTTTAGTAAATTGGTGTATTTAGGCGCCAAAATAATGAAAACGGACAATGAAAGAGATGAAATACGTCGAAGAATACAGCTCGCAAATACAATATTTTATTCAGTTTGGACGATCTTGAAGACCAGCTGCATACATAGGAAAACAAACCTCCAAGTATACAAATCTGTGATAAGACCTGTGTTATGCTATGGGTTTGAAACATGGAACGCCTTTGAGCGACGGGTCCTGATTCGAATAATTGGAGCGAAGCTTGACGAGGACCAATGGCGACTCCGATACAACCATGAACTGTATGAAATTTTTGACGAACCAGAGGTTTCAACAATTTTAAGACTGCGGAAGCTGCAATGGGCTGAACACATGAATCGTATGGACGAACGACGGATACGCAAGAAGGTATTCGTTGGGAGAACTGAAGTTGGGAAACCGAGAAAACGCTGGTCTGACTCGGTTGACGAAGACAGTTCTTCGCTGCTGGGATTTTGGAATTGGATGACGCGTTCAATGGACCGAGACAGTTGGTAGCGCTGTTTGCGGGAAGCGAAGTTTCAAGAGGGGCTGCAGTGCTAAGGAGAAGAAGATTTATATATATATATATATATATATATATATATATATATATATATATATATATATATATATATATATATATATATATATATTATATATATATATATATATATATATATATATATATATATATATAATTTATGCTTTAGCACTACAGCCCCTTTCGGGCCTTAGCTTAGAGATAGTTAGAGTATCTCATTATCTTGATCAAATATATCTGTAGCTTGGGAAAGTGATATGGTCAGTACCACGTTTTGGCCATATTTCCCTCCACCCTGCTGCGATTCCTTCTGATTTCAAACCAGAACGAAGGACTCGAACCAGAGGCCTTCGGCTTACGAAGTGGGTGCTCGAACTACTACATCATGCGGACTTTTTTTTATCCAGATGTGATCGCAGTCCACTTGGTCTGTTCAATGATCTAACATTCGCAGCTCTAAATAAACGTCCTTTATTCGTTACGATAGTTGTTAAAAATTATCCAATCCAATCTGAGGCTGTTGTTTTAGCTCCTTGAGTAGTACACTGTACTACTGTGAAACCATATGACTATGGAACTATATACATGCACTTTTAACCGACTCAGACACTACAGGCTTGCTAGGATTTGCAGGAATGTTTCAGGAATGATAAGAATCATGAATATGTTTGAGGATTAGATCAGCTATTGACATCGATAACCGTAAAACAAAATGGTGGCTGTTTTAAATGAAAAGATTGAATACATTTGAGTTATTTTTTCCCTATCTTCAATATTTACAGTACATGCTATTAATATTAACATCACAAATAACTTGGAGGTTGAAATTCATTGAACTTTGCTAATAATAGTAGAATTTAGCATTTTAGTCAGTAAAATTGTATTAGCATCATTAAATTTTATGAAAATCGCCATTCAAGCAGTTTTTAAACGATACATGTGTTCTATAAGTTTCAATAAAATTTACCGACGTTATAGCCATTTGCATTTCCTCCGATTACAACAATCATATAAAAGTTATCTACTACAGGGACTTTTCATAGAACCAGACACTACACTTTTGATTGGATCTTCTCCACATTTTCAGATAAGATGAATAATAAAAATACATTTAAGATTCTGGTCAGCCGATGATTTCAGTAACATTGAAACAAAATGTTGGCTAGTTAAATTGGACGTTAAAGCAAGAATATATTTGTTGTGCATATCATAAAAGTTTTTCTTGAATTAAATCATTTTACATATCCGCATATTGTTCGTTAAATACAAAATCTTCTGATTTTAGCATAGTTCTGCCTGCCCAACTTGTTTGATTTTTGGGGGTGAAGAAGATAGTTTATTGATGCAAATTAAGAAGCTGTAAGTTGAAGACGGGAGTAAAGTGAAAGCTAGAACTAAGATTAGTATCGGCGGAATGGAAGTAATAAGACAAAGGGCCCCTTTTCAGCAATAGGGAATTTAGCAAGTTGTACTCTTGGCATTTTTTTTGCGAAACTGTAATAAACATATGCAGTCGAACAGCTCCTTAGTGACCAGAAGTGGCTGCTATTGAAGAAAGAAGCTGGTCAACCCATAGAAATTGCTAAGTTGACTGTATTACGAGGTTAAAGTCAACTACACCCATCAAGTTTCCATTCTTTTGGCAAGATGAGTGGTTCACTTCAGCCACTTCACCATCTTAAGATTTAATATTCCCTTTGTAACGTGATGACCTTTTCCAGGGAAAGTAACGGTTGCTTTTTGTACAATATTTGCCTCCGTGTCCGCTAATTTTACGGAGACAAAAAAATTTAGAAAAACTTTAGAGCAGCTTAATTGACACAAAATAGAACATTTTTGAAGATAATGAAAATTCATCGGAATTTATTGTAGAGTAGATTTTGTATGATAAATATTTTGAAGTGTAGCTTTGTGACGCAACAAGAACCCGCCGACAAACATAGATACGCTGTCGTCAAGCGGAGCTAGTCAGCTGAGCTAGATCGTCTTTATAGCTCACTGATACTTACGCCAGAACATCGGCACTCGTGCCCAGCACAAACTTAAACAGTTAAAATTATTACAATACTTAAAAACGAGGATAGAATTTACTTGTCGCCCAGTGCTTCATCCTTGCCGCTCATTCTTGAAACATCTAATACGATAGTCTATTGAGACTTGAGCTGCCAGATGAACCATCCTTGATCGGCAATACGGATGATCTTGCAAAGCTAGTTGCTGAACGCACTGTCAAACATGCGCTATTTACGCTAGGTATGCTAGTGCGCTGAATGAAAGAACTGGATAATTGCTCACGGTTTCAGCTTAGCCTTGGAAAAAGCCAACGTGGTAGTCAAGATGAAGAACATAATCCCCAAAGTAATAACTATTGGTAATTAAGAATTACCTGTTGAATCCAAACAAGCAGTGAAATGCCTGGATATATTGATCAACTTGAAGATGGGTTTCGTCGAGCAAATCAGGATAACAGCTGATAAAACTGCAGCGTACGTATTGGCACCCACTCGATTGATGACCAATGTAGGCTGACCCATTTTATCGAGAGGATAACTCTTGGTGACCGCCCTGCACTTTGTATCATTCTACGAATCAGAGTTATGAGTCGATGCTCTCAGCAAGGAGCTGTAATGAATGTGGTTGGCACAGGTACAGAAATAGCTAGAGGGTATCAAACACTTTTAGAATCGGTGGAGTCTGTGTTCGCGGGATAATATCCATTGCTCTCTATACCAGAGAGCACAGAAATATACACCTGCGTAAAAGTAAAGGTGACAGGTAGAGGTCGCAAAGATAAACAAGTTGGGTAAACAGACCTACGCTCATGTCAGAAGGGTTTTGTATTCAATTTACAAAATGCAGTCACCAGATCGAATAAAATCAAGAAACATCTCAAAGACGATTTTATTGGAGAAAATATGAAATTCGAAGATCATACTATTATTAACGAAGTTGAACGAATTTCGACTTCTGAGGTTTTTGTTATTGTTATACTCATAAATATATCCCTTGATAATTATTTCAGATATCCATTCGCGAGGGAGGAAACACATTTTTCATGTATTTCCACCCTGTGCCCCCACTGAAGCAAAAACTGACAGTTTAAGAACTGTTTTGAAAAGCTCCCATGTAAACTTTCATTTCATACTCATATCGGCATAGTTTGATGAATTTTTATTTTCAAGGGCCACTCTCCTGTACTGTTATCATCGATTCATGGCCAATTTTTTCGAATCCTAGAATGGTTACAAAGCCCTTTTGCTAGGAGCTCTCTCCCGCCTCCTTGCCTTGTTTCGCTTATGAGTATTAATTGTTGGTACTCATCTTCAGTCATTCATTAAATTGAATCAAGTGTTCAAAGCATGCACCTTAAACGTTGAAGTTGGGAAAAAATAACTCAAAATTATTCAATCTTCGCATTTAAAACAGCCACCATTTTGTTTTACGATTACTGATACCACTAGCTGAACCGATTCTCAAAGATATTCATGACACCTATCATTCCTGAAATTATAAATAGTCATCTGTGTACTGAATTTCATTGAATTTAAGGGTACCGTTAAGATTTTATTCAAGAAAACATAAAATCGATAAATCATACTATTACTAACAAAGTTGAGTGAATTGCGACTTCTAACGTATTTGTTGTTGTTGTACTCATCAAGACCTACGTTCCTGATTTTTTTTCAGATTTTTCGGATCACAGGTGTCCAATCGCGAGGGGGGGGGACACAAATTTTTCGTGTATTTCCCCTCCCTGTGCGCCCCTCGAAGCAAACTTTGCCAAACAAAGACCTGTTTTGAAAAGTTCTCATCAAGACCTTTCATTTGATACCCATATCGGCCACCTTCAATGAAATTTTTTTGTCGGGGGGTCACTCCCCTATATGGGGAGACCCCCCTTAAATACCTTATAAATTTTTTTTTATTTTTGAACTTTGAAGAGAACACCACTTTACACCTACATACAAAATTTGATGTTTCTAGCTTAAGTAGTTTCCGAGAAAAACTGCTGTGACACACGGACGGGCGGACGGACAGACAGACGGACAGACGGACAGACAGGACGCGATTTTAGAAGGGTTTTGTAAAATTTTTTTACAAAACCCTAATAAAAAGACTACGCTCTCTCAGCGATTGGCAACAGTCCTGAGCGATCGACACGAAGGGAAGGTGGATCGCAAGTCTTCCCCAAAGCTGAGGCTGTGGCTCAATTCAAGGCATTATTAGATTGATTTCTACCTGACCCAGCTCTTCAGCGGGCACAAATGTTTTTGGTCTTACCTGCACAATCAGTTTCCTGACTGATTGTTTTATATAGGAGAGTTGGGTGGTTCCTACCACACTTTCCGTGTCTGGAAAAGATGGGACAGGCTGCACCGTAATCCCTTCATTGAACTCAGGGAGCTACCTCCGCAAAGTATAGTCGGAGTGATTCTTAGATAACTTGACAGATGGTGCTGAGTAGCACATTATGTTTGGGAAGTCCTGATAGATGAAGTGAGCAGACTTCAGTGCCAGGAAGCATCATGAAGGGAGTACTCTCTTATCTAGCATTCCCTTTCCCTCCCTCCCTTCTCTTTGGAAAGTAGACTCTTGTAATTCGGAGGCGCCGCATGATCGGAATCGAAAAACGAGGCCTGGTCCGAAGTAATCTATGAAACGGTTCCAGGATAGATTCTCAAATTGACAGGTGGTGTTTAGTGAGTAGTTGAGGTGCACAATAAATGAGTTGTCACGAAATAAGAAAATTCATCGCAATAAAATTTTTCAAGACAATTCAATATTTATGTTATTTTTTGCTCACCTAATCTGAGTTTTCCACCAAAAATATAATATAATTAAACTTTAATGCAACAATTGGCTCTGATACTATCAAAACCTTAGGATGGGCATCAAAGCGTACTGTGTAACAAATCAAATTTAATTAAATCCATCAACTTGAACATCAATGAAAATTCACTCACTATCCAATAAAAAGTTGTCCATTGATCAGGATTCTCATTAATGTTGGACGTTGTCTGATTCACTGCACGTATTGATTTCTTAACAAGTGCAACTTAAAAACGTTTCAACATTTTCCGTTAACGAAATACTGAAATACTCCAGCATTTTTTGCAGCAATTTTAAAGCATTAATTATTCAATACATCACTTTAATCATGTCACCAAGTTGCCTTCTATTCAGGTTTGACTTGTTGTGTCCCGCTTTCACAACAAGATTGAATGGTAAATTAAATTCTTTGCAAGCATTTATTTCAAAGCGAATTCTTGTTACCTGGGCACCAGGTAACATTCATTCTGCGTACCGTTTCCTCTTCGGCGCTGCAGTCTTGCAGTCTCGCAGATTCAATTATCTTGGCCACCTGGCCATTCATGAAATGCCGCAATGTCTGCACTCGTTTACAATCCAATTGCATTGAAATGGTCTGGCGATGGCCAAGAGGGTGAGCCTATCTCATGAACTTGAACTCCAATTTACAATACGTTGAAATCGAAACTGACAAACCTGCCCGCTTGCAAGGACTGAGTGGAGCCAATTGACTAGTGAGTGTGTGTAATCAGTATTCACTCGGAAGACTTGGCTGCGATTTGGACCTCCAAAGAAACCTCCGCATAAGAAATCAGCGAAGACCTTTGCGCTTTTGCATGGTGGTCTGAAATTTATGGCACGACTTGGCTACTAACGACCCCGCGAATGGCAAACAGCAAAAAATCGCCAGCAATGTTGCCAGTTCCTTATCGGGATGAATGGGAATCTGATTTCTCAATTGAAAATATGTGTGGTATTCATTACTTGTATCGTTTCAAAATTGCACAATCAACTACCGCTTAAAGTGAAGATGAATTAATTTTACTTTCCAGCAATAGCCGTTAAGTAAACTTTTTAAATTCATGATACGAGTATTTACTGTACATGTGGTAGATATGTATGTATGTACATATATCATTTGCCAAATATTCAAGCTGGGAACCCGAAAATTTCTTCACCTCTAGTTTATCCCTTTTGTTTGTTCTTTTCCAACTTCAAAGCTAAAATTTATTAATGGTGGCGGTTGAGCGCACGAGAATCGAATGGGAATGAGGAGGAGGTGCACTAATCTAAATGATTTACGACAGCCACGAATTAAGAAGAATGAGGAGCAGATAACGAATTCAAATTACGGGTCAGTCAGAAATGATGACAAATGCTCGTTTCCACGCCGTGGTCATCGGCAAAGGAAAGCATTGAAAGGAAATTAAGTTTCTCCGAGAATTGTTTGTCGCAACCGTACAGGCTCTGTTGTTGATAATGGTAATGAAAAGGCTCTACAACTCGACTACGGTCGATTTCACTCGCCCCTTGTAATTAACGTGAAGTAAGTGGCATTAACCAATTTAAAATTGAATTCACGGCTTTGTTGTTGACTCTTTAATTAACAAGATGCACGCAATGTGCCGTGGTTGACTCCCACACGGGTAATATGTGTTAAGGTTGCCTTTAACCGCTCAAGATGCGCGGTAGCATTTAATTAGACTTTGAAAATATGTATGTCGCATACTGTCCTTTGAGTTGATTTTATGCTGGAAAAGTGTTGTCAAGCTGAGTTACAAGGAATTTAAAAAGCGGTCATCTTCGCCCTGTTGTTTGGTGATTAAACACACACGCACACACACTTCATATGAGTTATCATGAAAATAATATTTGCAAGTAAAATCGTAGTGCGCGTACAAGAAAAGTGAAGATAACATATTTTCATTTTGCTTTCTTCAAAAGCTATCGGGCCTTGCCAATTAAGTGAGTAGACGCGCTTCGACTCCTTTGAGTCCCGACAGCTTTTGAAGGATAACGAGAATTAGCCTGTGGATATCAAATAAACAAAATGTTTTTCATAGTTCCCAGATAACCTATCAAGAAACCTTCCTCAAGTGTCTCAGAAAAAATCAAGAACCTTGTACAACAATACACTAATAATTTACATAGTGGGATGGAGCGGTATCTTATGTACTATATATATATATATATATATATATATATATATATATATATATATATATATATATATATATATATATATATATATATATATACATATATATATATATATATATATATATATATATATATATATATATATATATATATATATATATATATACATATATATATATATATATATATATATATATATATATATATATATATATCTATATATATATATATATATATATATATACAAATATATATATACATACGAAGTGTGTTCAAAAAGTATCACGAATTTTGAATTTTCGCGGGTTACGTATATTCGAATTTCGATTTTTTTGTGGCGTTATGTTGGTACTCATGTCTGTCACTTATGCCGACAAGCTCGGCCATTTTGAATGTTCACTTGATTGGTGATAGCTGCTTTACTTGCACGTGTTTTCAATCGTCTTCGATTTTTACTAATTCAAAAAAATGGATCAAAGAACGTGTATCAAATTTTGTGTGAAAAACGAAATTAAGTGCGCGGATGCATTCCGAATGTTGACTGTGGCATACGGAGAAGCTACCTTGGACCGAAGCAACGTTTATCGGTGGTACAAAATGTTTGTAGAAGGCCGAGAAGATGTGAACGACGAAGAGCGTGCCGGACGCCCGAGCACTTCAACAACAGACGAAAAACTTAATGAAGTGGAGAAAATGGTATTGGCCAATCGTCGAATCACCGTTAGAGAAGTTGCTGAGGACCTAAACATATCGATTGGCTCGTGCCATTCGATTTTTATCAACGATTTGGGCATGAGACGGGTCGCCGCGAAATTCGTACCAAAATTGCTAAATTGCGACCAAAAACAGCAACGCATGAACATTGCTAATGAGATGTTAAACTCTGTCCGCGACGAACCAAATTTGCTCCAGAGGGTCATAACTGGTGACGAATCGTGGGTTTATGGTTATGACGTGGAAACCAAAGCTCAATCATCTCAATGGAAGCTGCCGCATGAACCAAGACCGAAAAAAGCGCGCCAAGTTCGGTCGAATGTGAAAGTTTTGCTGACAGTTTTCATCGATTGCAGGGGCGTGGTGCATCATGAGTTCTTGCCACAGGGAAGAACGGTCTATAAGGATTATTACCTGCAAGTTATGCGCAATTTGCGCGAAGCAATCCGCCAGAAACGCCCGGATTTGTGGGAGAACAAAAATTGGCTTTTGCACCACGATAACGCCCCTGCTCACACATCGTTGCTTGTGCGCGACTTTTTGGCCAAAAACAACACACTTATGATGCCGCAGCCACCGTATTCCCTAGATCTGGCCCCATGTGACTTTTTCTTGTTTCCTAAACTGAAGAGGCCCATAAAAGGACGACGTTACGCTACGTTTGACGAGATAAAGACGGCGTCGAAGGAGGAGCTGAACAAGATTAAAAAAAATGATTTTTTGAAGTGCTTCGAAGATTGGAAAAACCGTTGGCACAAGTGTATAATATCTCAAAATTCGCGATATTTTTTGAACACCCCTCGTATATATATATATATATATATATATATATATATATATATATATATATATATATATATATATATATATATAAATCTATATCCGCGTCTGGAAACGATTAAATGCCCGAATCAAATGCTCCTTGTTCATATTGACCATAACGGTATTAACAGCAGCGTTCAGCGAAGAAGTGGTATTATGAGGACGCTTATTGGTCACACGCTCAACTACGCCCCATACGTAATAATCCAAAGGATTAAGGTTTGGGGAGCTAGGTGGCCATAGGTTCGTTGTTTTGAGGTCATGAAAATTTTCGGCCATCCAATCATGTGTCGCCATCGCTTTATGTGAAGGAGCAGAGTCTTCTTGAAAAATGTATGGTCTGCCTCCACTTACATTGTCTATCCAGGGTTTCACTACCGTCTCCAAAACCTCGATACATGCAGCAGAGTTCACTCGAAGTCCTTGAGTAAAAAAGTGTGGTGGCATAACATGTCCTTCGTTGCTGACAACACCTAAAACCATAACAGTGACTTTTGTGTGCATAGCAACAGGAACTTCCGTAGGGTTTGAACGTAGCCATCTGTAATTTCTGCGATTGGTCTTTTGATCTCGGTCAACATTTTTTTCGTCGGAAATAAACCATAACATTTTGGGTGCCTCAGGGTTTTTGATTTTGTTTAAAAGTCGTTTTGATCGGAGAACTCTCTATTCCCGTATTCAATCCGACATGAACTGTCCTCTTCGCATCACGTAAGACTTATACCGAAAGTCTTCGTGGACAACCCTACGAATAAGGCGCTCAGAAACATGAAGCTCACTCGCAAGGATCCTCATTGATTTTGAAGGGTCTTAGTCTATGATCGCTTGCCCTTGCTCTAAAAATTCTGCAGATCGGACAGTGTCAGAACGTTTTTCGTTCTTTTTGCATTTTGCAACCGATTCTGTATCGCCTCCTGATGCTTTCAATTCACGGTGAACCTTATGTGCGAGTGAACGGGCGCAATCAAGAAAATTGGAGATCTTTCAATCTGTACGGTTCGCACATATAGTGACGATGACAGCATGTCTCTTCATTTCATGAGTGAAAAGGAAAAATAAAAAAAAATTCGCGAAGTTATAGTCACATTTATGCATATCCTCAAATATAAATGTATATATATATATATATATATGTATATATATATATATATATATATATATATATATATATATATATATATATATATATATATATATGTATATATATATATATATGTATATATATATGTATATATATATATATATACATATATAGATATATATATATATATATATATATATATATATATATATATATATATATATATATATATATATATATATATATATTGGATAGTCTTAAAAAATATTGAGTCCTTTTTTCGTGTCATATATCAGGCAATACTAATCAGATTGAGTCAAACTGACATGCGTTTGAAAAATGACATTCCCGTCTACAATTGTCATTTAGACAGTTTTGAGTGAAATTTATGAAAAAATTCGTTGTATTTTACAATATCACTACGATCAAAGTAAGAATGCATCGCAGGCTCATGAAAAAATGTGTGGTGTCTACGTTCAAAATACTTTATCAAAAGCCACAGCCTAGAGTTGGTTCGCTCGCTTTCGTTCTGGAAATTTTGATGTCAAAGATGCACCTCACTCAGCTCGACCAATCACTGAAAAAGTCAATGCAATCTTACAAAAAATTTAAGAAGACCCACACATAAGCAGCCATGACATTGCTAAAGAACTGAATATCCATCACCAAATAGTTTTGAGCCATTTGCATAAGGCTGGATACACAAAGGAGCTCGACGTTTGGGTGCCGCATGAATTAACATAAAAAATTTGATCGACCGAATTTCCATTTGCAAACCGCTAATAAAATGTAACGAAATCGAGCCATTTTTGAAGCAAATCATTACGGGCGATGAAAAATGGGTAAGATACGAGAATGTCGTTCGAAAAAGATCATGGTCAAGAAAAGGTGAATCATCACAAACGACTTCAAGCCAGGATTGACACTAAATAAGGCTATGCTGTGTGTATGGTGGGATTGGAAGGGAATTGTTTATCAATTCGGCTCTGTACTGTCAGCAATTAACCCGACTGCAGCAAGCAATCAAAAAACTTAATGAATAGAAATTCTTTTCAAAAAGGGACTGTAAAAGTCACTTGGCCAAATTTTTCGCCGATAAACCACAGAAGTTCTACATAGATAGAATAACGGCTCTACTCAAAAAATGGCAAAAGGTCATAGATAATAATGGACAATATGTACTTAAATAAAATCCATTTTAAATAAAAGAAATATTCAATCGAAAAATGACAAAAAAAAGGTCAAAACCTTTTAGACTTACCAATGTTTGCTCCTACGTGTATAAAAAAATGGATGCATATATGTAAATTCCTTAATGTATGCATATAAAGTGTAATCGAGTTTAAGGACTAATTTTCAATAGGCTTTTTTTTGACAGATCACGCATGGCTCCTGTCAACCCGTAATGTAATTTTTATTCAGTATTATTTGACGAATCATTTTGGAAAAACTTACAGTGCAACAACCTAGGCAAATTGTTCAGCTGTATTATAAAACTGAGCTCAACAAAAATTCGCTGTTTTATCGTGAAATTTTGTTGAATGATGAGGCGCATTTTTGGCTCAATGAATAAGTCAATAAACAGAGTTGCCATATTTGGGTGGATGAACAGTCTTAAGAGCTTCAACAGCAACCACTATAGCCGCAGAAATGCACAGCGTAGTGTGGTTTATGGGCCGGTAGAATCATCGCTATGATGGAAAGCGTCGTCCAAAATTGGACCCTCAGGATGGACAATTTACGGCGTAATATCGGTCAACATGTAAGCAAGAAAATCTTTGAAAAGTAAATGTCGTAGATTGTTCTTGTGACACAATAAAGAAGAATAAAGCATTCAGTGTCATGCTTTTTGATTGAGATTAAAAACTAAACCTCATAATGAACACCCTATATATATACATTACCGTGCAAAAGTAAAAGGATATCATCGAAAAATTTGATTTTCTGAGTTTGTGATTGTTTTTTATTATTTTCAACAGCATTTTGTGACTTAATCTTGTATATTAACTACCAAATAGACCATTGTGTTATGATTTATGTTAATGATATTTACATTTTGTTTAAAAATATTTAAAAACCAAAATACGAAAAGTATCATGACAAGTCAAGTCAAGTTTTTTCATCAATGTGTCTACTTCGTGCTTTGATGATTGCGAGTTCATGGAAGCCTTTCGGCTTCAATTTTGGAAATGTTTCAATTACAAGATAGTCCGAGTCACTTTTAGACTGTCGAACAACTGTTTTTCACTTATCACTCTAATCTTACTAGGAACGCACTGATAGGTACTGGGTAGTTGCTGGGAAATTTAATTCCCCGCTTGGACAGATCCGGGAATTCTCTCAGCTTCTTCTCCACCCGAGGCTGAGAGCCATTTTGTCTCTGTGAGGTAGAACACACCGGAATCAGTGGTGAATTACCTCCTCGAGCCCTTTCCGATCGTATTGCAAGCTCAATATTGTGAGGTCTAGCCTTCTGTAACTCCTCTCCCTCCACCTCAACCTTCTCTACTGGTATTACTGCCTCTATCGAAGGTACTGTTGTCTGAGTCCTTGTTGTGGGAATGAATGGCTCTTCGTCTGTATTTATTTTCTCGTCCAGTTTCTTCTCTTCACCTCCTGCTTTCACTTGCAGTTCCCCTAACAACATCACTATACCCTTTGTGAGTTTTCCGATATTTGTTTCTTCCGCCGGGTCTTCCATTTGAATGTTAAATAAATTCCATTGTGTAAAATTGATTTTCGTAAGGATATTGAGGTACTCCCCACATCCCCTATCCCCGCGAAACCTTAGCACTAATAGAGGAATCTCAGTATGTTTTTCGCGTACCACTGCTGAACTCTCTGTCGGGGTATGAGTATACCATATTCTCAAAAATTTACCATACTCTGGTTAATCTTTACTTAGATCTTCACTTACGCCCCCGCAATTACAATATATACTTGAAGTTGAAACTTTACTTTTGGCGTACGAGTTCAATCACCACTTATATCACGTTGGGCGCCAATTATTACCCTCCTTATTTGAGGGTTCTTCGGCTGGGGCTTGCGGTCCTGGATAGCTCGTCGAAGATGGTGTGAGCAGCAGCGGCTTAGATCAATGGACCCCTTTTGAGCCGCCAAGCGACAAACGCGGCTCACCAGATTATTAGAAGCTAAGCACTGAGTACTAAAAAAAACTCGAAACACGCGGATACCAAACGAATATCAATAGACTTCTTTACTGATTCCCTGGGGCAAACCTGAACCTTCCACCGCTCTGTCGTAAAGTTTATCACAGTGCTTAAGGGTTATCTAGAATACTCTCCGTCAACCTAAACCAAAACGCTGCAAGAACTAAAATCACTACACACCGCTTCACAAGAGCTCACAAGTGCACGATATCCCCGAACACTTCCTGAGACTTCACCTGTGTACTTGACACCGCAAACCGGCTAATTCACTCCACAAGTGAGTACGCTGGCTGAAATAAAGTACTTTATATTGACTAGTAATATAAATAAAAAGCAAGGTTTTGAAACTAATTCATGCACATATGAAATCATACTCACTATTATTTGGCACAATTCCACTTTTAAAATAATTTGGAGCCTAGCAAAGTTATCTACCTTCACTCTATATCCTAGGTGATACGTTGAGGCCTTTTTGAACGAACCGAATTCGCTCAATCGTTGGTACATTACTCTTCTCGACTTGCACAATGATTTCCACAACACAAGGAAGATACGTTGCCACAGATAATCCGGATCATCCTCTACAATCGGTGACTTATTCGTAAAAGAACAAATTGTAGCCTCTCACAATAGCGAACACTATTCACGGTAACTGCTTGGCCGTCTTCAGCTCTTGAGTCAATTAAACCTTGTAGGCGTCTAAATTCAAATCTTTATTCAAAATTCGCATCAGTGATGTTCGTGAGGTGTTCAATTCTTAGGCACGATGACAAGTCGAGGCTGACGGCTCTTCTGCCACACTATCGTGAACAACAGCAATGTTTTCCGCAGAACAAACTGGGCGAGTATGCACAGGTGATTTCACATTTCCTACAGACCCGGTTTGCCGCAATTCGCGCACCATTTTTCCGATTGTGGACACATTTGGTCGATGATGCTGACCAAAAAATCACGAAGTGCACGAAATGCATTTTAATTTGAACGCCCATTTTTGTAAATGGCTTCAACAACCTTAACGCGCTACTCAATTTGTCAAACACTAAAACAAAGAAATGTTAAATTAAGTTAGGCGAAAAACTTGACGTTAAGGTGTGACTCACAATTAACATCGTGCATTATGGTTGAACCACCCGACCAACCGGGTTGACGTCAGAGGGTTGCGGTGGCCAATCCATGGTTTTGAGCACACCTTTCTCTTCCTTGGACTGTAGACAGCTCATGCACAGATGGAAGATGTGCTTGCGATCATTATCTTGTTAAAAGATAAATGCGTTGCCGATCAAACTAATGCAAGATGGAATGGCATTCCATTGAAGAATATTGTGGTAGCATTTCTTCTTAATTATTCTGTTGATTCTGACCAGTTTTCCAGCACAATCGTAATTGAAACAACCCCAGACCATTGCGGAGCCTCCTCCTTGTTTAGCTGTTCGCTCAATACATTGAGGATTATACCGCTCATCTTCATTTCGACGAACATACTGCCGCCACTTAGATCCGAAAGTCTCGATTTTAGATTCACCGGTATATAACACAGTTTTCCACTGATATACTGAACAACCTTTATATTTACAAGCAAATAATAATCGTTTCCGCTCGTTTTGTAGCCGTAGAAGTGATGTTTTCCACAGCAACGGGACGAAAATATCTCTTCTTTCGTAAAAAACATTTGAAAGTATCTACTGAAATCGGGTACGTCAACGTTTCGTTGATTTTGGCACGAATGTCTGGTACTGTTTTGAACCGATTTTGCTTTGGTTTTGGGGAACCGCTTCAACGTGGTGTCAGCTCACCGCTATGAAACACCAATAATATTTGCAATTTGACGAATTTTCTTGCCCACTTTTTTCAAAATCAGTATTTGTCAACGTTTTCTAAGTGAAATTTCTTTTTTTGGAGCCATTCCCAGCAATCACAATCGGTTTTGCGCGTATAAACAATGACGAGACTGAAATTGACAGTTCTAGTGCACATAAAACCCAGCAGAAGGCGTAAAGAATCATTATTTTTTGACACACATCCAAATAATCCAGAAGGACTGTTTCAGATATTTTTTTTTCTTGTAGCACTACAGTCTCTTTTGGGCCTTCGCTTAGAGATAGTTAGAGTATCTAATTATTATTATCGAATATGTCGGCATTCCACAAGGTGACATGATCAGCAATCACGCTTTGGCCGGGTGTCCATCCACCCAGCTGTAATACGTTCTGTTTATGATATTTGCGCCCATATTTGAATAGTTTAAAATAAAATAATAGTTATTATATTTGAAATTACAGAGCGAAAATCATGCTACTTAAAAATAAGGAATATTGGTTCCTTTATAATTTCATCATTTTGAAAAATAATAAATATCTAATTTGAAGCAAATCATAACAAAATAGTCTGTTTTTCAGTTTACTTTCAATATTTTATCATAAAATGCTGTTAAACACAATAAAAAGCAATCACAAAATCAAAAACTCGATTTTTTCGATGATGTCCTTATACTTTTACAGGGTAGTGTATATAATACTTAATGTTTGTATTTATTAGTATTAGGAGTCAAACCGGTTGAAAAATACAAAATTAACAAGCTGCTGAATGTGGAAAATAATTTGGCACGCGGAAGTAGGTATGTCAAAAAAATCGTCTAAATGAAGTCATCTGCGAGTCATTCATCAATAATATCTTATATATAACTTCAAAGAATTACGAGTATATCTGAAATGTGGAGTAAAAATTTACCGTGGATAATACGTACTTAGTTGACCTAGATAATAAGACAACTTATCTCTAAGCGAAGACCTGAAAATTAAGCAGGAGACTGCTCCTACCAGAAGGTCTTTGTAAACATCCTTAGAAACAAGTTTTCTAATTGTGTGAATCGATAACTTGAATTATTCATCCAATACTAGGATATGAAATCGGTCAAATTTATGCAAAAGATGCACAGTTTCTTTCATAAGCACAGTGCAGCCGCCATTTTGATCTAGCTTAAATGATTTTTCTGAATGCTCGGTCGATTGAACATATTCGAGTTAAACACTATTCCTTAAATTTTCATGAAAGTTTTAGGAAAATAAAAGTTCCCAGGTCAATTTTAAATATGTATCAACCATAAACACGTGTTATTGTTGTTGTAATTCCATACAATTGAAATGGCTATAACTCACTTGATTATGATTCAATCTCGGTTAAATTTTGTGAACGTAAAAATCTTATATCAGTCCGTTGTGATTTTATAGGCGAACCGTTATGATTTTATAGGCGAAAATATAAAATCTACAAGCCATACTATTTTTAAAAAAGTTGAGTGAATTTCGATTTCTGAGGTACTTTTTGCCCTTGTAATCATAAAGGCACACATTCGTGATAATTTTCAGATTTTTTGGTTCAAAGGTATCCAATCACGAGGGGGAGACACAAATTGTTGGTACATTTTGCCTTCCCCTGGACCTCCTAATTCATAAAATTTTCAGATTCTAAAAGTTCTAATCAAGGCCTTTCATTTGATATCCCACTCGACTACCTTTGATGTAAAAAAAAGTTAAGCGCTTATTCGTTATTAGGGGGGACCCCCCTTAAAAATTTTTTAAGTTTTTGGTAAGACCTTAAATTTTGAGAGACCATCACTTCTGACCTTTTCACAAAGTTTGAGCATTCTACCTCCTCTAGTTTCTGAGGAAACTAGCAGTGACGCACGGGCAGACGGACGGACGGACAGACAGGTCACGAAACTAGTAGGTCTTTGTAAAAAATTTTTTACGAAGACCTAAAAAAAAGTTTGGTACACAATACACTGTTGGAACGAGTGTGCGCTTTTGAGGGTTTTTTCACTACTTACAAAACATAGTGAAATCGGTTTTGTTTGTCCGTTTGTCTTTCCATTCGCCTGCGGGTCACAGCAGTGCTTTTCTGAAACTATGGTAGCTACAGATACCAAATCTTATAGGTGGATCGGAAGTGATCACCCCTTAAAAGTTTGGATATCAGTAAATCATATCAGAAGAGGAGCCACAAAATTCTTTTCTTACCGACGGTAATCATATGGGACATCAAGACTAAATGCGTCACCTTCTAAAGTCACTTGCTAAAATAGCGAGGCACATTTTGTTGACAGTATAGTTGATTAAAGCTGTTGGGGAAAATTCAAACTTTCTATTGAAAACTTCAGCAGTTACGTTTTAATTTTCAACTTTTAGCTATAAAATGGTTATTCAGTACAATAAATGTACAAAGTACAGTTAAACCTCGAGAAAAAATAAATATTTCTAGTCACGTGACTTGAAAAATAATCAGCAAATGTCACTATTTCCAGTTTTTATTATCAAACCTATGATTTGGAAAGGACATATATATATATATATATATATATATATATATATATATATATATATATATATATATATATATATATATATATATATATATATATATATATATATATATATATATATATATTCTTTTTTGATAAACTTCACAACTTGGCCTACCCCCTGCATATACGAGGACGGTCCGCTAAGTGCTTAGCCTACAAAAGAAAAACAAAAATTTTGGAAATGTGGCAATGTTTTTCTCAACATAATCTCCTCTTAACTCGATATGCTTGACTTGCTCCAACTTCTATAACTCGTCTGAAAAAAACGTTTTCTTGAAGTCTGCAAAGTAGGCTTCTGTGGCGGCAATGACCTCCTCATTCGATCCATATTTCTGCCCGGTGAGTGACTTTTTCAAGTTTGCAAACAAAAAGAAGTCGCACGGGGCCAAATCTGCAAAATATGGTGGATGCGCTAGTAGTTCGCAGCCCGATTTGACCAATTTTGCCATGGCGACGGCGGAGGTGTGAGCCGGTGCGATGCCATGGTGGAAAAGCACTTTTTTTCGTCAAATGGGGCTTTTTTCTGCAATTCGGCGTCGAATCGACCCAATAATTCGGCATAGTGGAGTCATGTGACCCTTTTGCTTTTCTCTAGGTAGTCGACGCAGATCACACCTTCTGAGTACCAGAAAACGGTGGCCATCACTTTTTCGGCCGATAAAGCAGTCTTCACCTTCTTTGGAGTGCGTTTGCCGGGTGAAGTAGACTGTTTTGACTGCTCCTTGGTCTCTGGTGTGTATCAGTGGAGCCATGTTGGTCAACGGTAACGAAACGATGCAGAAACTCCTTCAGATTACACAAAAGCAACGTCAAACACTGCTCTAAAGTAGTATCGCGGTTGAACTTGTTGTTCGGAATGAGCAAACGCGGCACCCATTGCAATGGCAGCTTTCTCATGCACAAAGTTTCATGTAGGATATGACCCTTTGGGTCTTTTGAGATGCCTACTGCCCAGCTTTCTTGCGCATCTTCAATCGGTGAACTGCCAATATGAGCTTGTGGATTTTTGTCACGTCATCTTTCATGGTAGCCGTTTTTGGGGCACCTGGGCGTGGCTTATCAAGAACCAACGTGCGATCACGTAGAAATTCGTTAAACCAATTTTTCACGGTCGCCATAGCAGGACCAGAGTCATAATACAAAGCATCCAAGTGCTCTTTGATTTTGCTAGGTGATTTCCCTTCTAAAAACAAGAATCGAATCACCGACCCACATTGCTCTTTCTCCATTTTCCTAACGTCCTCGGTCACATCCGCTTCTACCCGCGCTGAAAACAAAACTATGAGTCTGATTTGGCTGTAATTTCGATGGTTGTGGTGTACTACACAGTTACTCATCAGATACTAACACTGCTAATCCATCGAAGGCATTGTTGACATCTGATGAGTAACTTCAATGAGGAAATCTCAAAATAATTTTTCATGTATTCGTCCCAATGAACAACAAGTTGGGTAGACAGACTTATGCTCATGTCACAAGGGTTTTGTACTCAACTTACAAAATGCAGTAACCAGCAACGAATAAAATCAAGAAACATGTCAAAGACGATTTTATTGGAGAAAATGTGAAATTCGAGGATCATTCTATTATTAACAAAGTTGAAAGAGTTTTGACTTCTGAGGTATTTGTTTTAGTTATACCCATAGATATCTCACTTGATAATTTTTCCAGATTTTTTAGAAACACATTTTTCATGTTTTTACACCCCCCGGGCCCCACTGAAGCAAAAACTGTCAGTTTAAGAACTGTTTTGAAAAGCTCTCATAGAGAACTTTCAGTTGATATTCATATCGGCTACCTTTCATGAAATTTTTTTCAGGGCCCACTCCTCTGTACTGTAATCATCGATTCATGGCCTATTTTTTCGAATCCTACAATTGTTACAAAGCCTTTTTGCTAGGAGCTCTCTCCTGCCTCTTCGACTTGTTTCAATTGTATGTACTCATCTTCATGATACCTATGATTCCTGAAATTTTCATGCAAATCCTAGCAAAGCTGTAGTGTCTAAATCGATAAAAAGCGCATATGGCTCCATAGCCATATGTTTCCATAGTAATACAGGGCATATTGTTCCATAGTAATACGGCAAAATTTAAATCGCTTTAACTTCGTTAAATACTATTGAATCTTTATGAAACTTACAAAAAAAATTTATCTTATAGAAAGTAATTTAAGGGTACCGTTTAGATTTTATTCAAGAAAACATAAAATCGATAAATCGTACTATTACTAACAAAGTTGAGCGAATTTTGACTTCTCATGTATTTGTTGTTGTTGTACTCATAAAGGCCTACATTCATAATTTTTTTTAAGAATTTTCGGATGGAAGGTTTCCAATCGCGAGGGGGGGGGATACGTGAAAAGTTCGTACATTTCCCCTTCCCCTGCCCCCCTCGGTACTTCTAAGGCAATTATAAGACTTGTTTTGAAAAGATCTCATTAAGACCTTTCCAATGACACCCTACTCGACTACCAATGGTGAAAATTTTTTTTGAGTGGTCACCTCCCTATATGATGAGACCCCCCTTAAACCCCTTTGAAAAATTATTCCACCTTTGAACTTTCAAGAGGTCACCACTTCTGACCTTTCCACAAAGTTTCATGCCTGTATCCTCTATAGTTTCGGAGAAAAAGTGCTGTGATATACAGACGGACGGACGGACGGACGGACGGACAGACGGACACAGGTCGTGATTGCAATAGGGTTTTGTATTTAAGTACAAAACCCTAAAAATTAATAAACCATCCATTTTCACATAGGATTTTTTTCACGTAGTTCGTGCATCAGCTATGATGGCTTAATAAGCCCAGCTAATAACCTGTCGCTTAATAAGCGCTAGATGACTCCCACAAATGATCGCAAAATTTACGTTCGATATAACTAGCAAAAGCAAAAATTAAATGTAATTGGCTTAAATAAAAACTAGAAAAAGTTATGAGCATTACGTAATATCTAAATTGAGATCATGCTAATTCGTCGAAGGCAGAGTTAGTACACGATGAGTAACTTGTTCATGTTCATTCTCCAAATATATAAATATATATATATATATATATATATATATATATATATATATATATATGTATATATATATATATATATATATATATATATATATATATATATATATATATATATATATATATATATACATAATGTAGCGAGTGCTGGGACAGTCACTTTTCATACATTTTTCCTTCCGCTACACATTTTTAAGAACTTTTTGAAAAATTTCATTGAATACAACAAATCACTTTCTTTGGTAAGAAGCTATGCTAGGGATCAACTTCCTATATGAGAACAGCTCTTGAAAAAACATTGATCTATTTTTGCCAACCAAACAATTACAAGGCAATTACTTCGGATATATTTATTAAGTTTGTTGATTGTATATGCTTTAGCTTCCGAGAGAAACAGCACGTACGAGTATCATAACTGAACAACCTTATAGTCCATCTGAAGAATCACTCGAAATAAATCTCGTTATCACCTATGGGATTTGAACCCGGGACCTTTGCCATAGGCAGTGAGTAGTCTAACCACTAAACATGCGGACTACAATTTCAGGATATAGGAAGGATGTTTGAGTAATCGCTACTAAACACCTTCTATAATCGTTAATTTATACAAGATAAAGTGAATGAAATAAATCCGAAATACGCTTCACTAATGAAATGGGATAGCTAATGAGTAAATGATTATCATTATCAGCCAATTTTGGGATGACAAAAATTTCTGCACTTGATCGACTTATGAAATAGCTGCTTGTACAATTTAATATTGCATTTATAACCATACATATGTTTACTATGTATTGGCTTTCGAATATACTAGGCTGAGTTCTTATTTTTGTAGTCCAATATTATCAAAAGGGCCGAAAAGCACAAGCAGTCTAGCATAAAGTAAATTATGTTTACCATTCATCCACACCATATCAGAGCAGTCTTGAATAGTTCAATCATAAATTGCTTCAAGTACAATAACATCGCTTCATGCCACATATGATTTGTAAAGCCCAGATGACGAAATGTATATTAGCACAGTTCTGATTTCAAAGCTTACCGAATCGCAATTCCAACGAAATCCTCTTAAATCTTTTAGCAAAATAGACTATTTGCTTCTCGGATTTTGACAAGGATCATCGCCGGCGAAAGTTGACAAATTCCGAGAAAATCACTTTTGTTATGCCGAAAAGCCCCAAAAAGTAGCGTTTGGATGTTATGTACATTTGTGTACATATGTACATGAGTAAACATCATTACACTACGTGCCAGTGTTATCTGTACTACAAAATCACGGCTAGTCAAACACATTGAGTACACAAGTTTCATTCCGTAGTGTTTTGTATGTTTGTCGAACCCCTAATACCGGCTTCCGTTTCAATTTCATGTGGTGTTACATGGTTGTAGCCCTGCTCGTCACGTCACCGTTAACTTCGCATATCAGTTTGAAAAGCAACTTTTTTCTTTCACCCAGCTGTCATTCTGCTGCCATTTAATGAAAACATTTGAAAAGCTTGATTCTGATTCGTTGCAATTTTGTTTGGATTGAAAGGGTTCGAATGTAGGGCTGAATGGTATCGAAAAAGAAATCTGAGTATTAGTAATAATATTTCTAATCATCTCTACATTGATTGTTTTGTGTATGCATTTTAACTTTTAAGAAGCCCAAATGGGGAGTAATTTCAGTTAAGGCTTGAGAGTTATTGTAATCATAACCAGAAATTTTAGCTCTTACTTGTAAATGAAACTGATATCAACAGTACTGACCAGTAGGTGGTACTATATCCACTGATGATACTATACCTCAGCAAACATCAGAAAAATTGAAATGAAATGGCAATTGCAGTGTAAAGAACAATATCCATGGCTTTTCACGCGAAGAATCGATGATAAATTTTTGATTAACTTTCGTAGGAAAGATTATTCATTTTCATACTCGTATGTATTGTTTTTGCGATTTTAGGGTTTTGCAAAAAATTTCTAAAATACCCTATTACAATCGGACCAATTCGCCCGTCCATTGGTTTGTCGCTACAAATTTTCTCTGGAACTTTCGAAGCAAGGGTCATCAAATATTGTGAACGGCTCAGAAGTTGTTGGTTACTGAAAATTTGATAATCGAAAAGGATTTTTAGGGTGGTCTTGAAATTTTTTTATTAAACATAGTCGAGTAGGGTATCAAATGAAAGATCTCAATAAAGTCTTTTAATATTAATTAAAATGTTAATGGCGTTAACGGGGTAGGCAGGAAAAAGCGGATAAAATGAAAAAATTGTGTTTATCTTTATCACAAAACAAATTAAACGTTTGAAACGGTTTGTAACAAAGCTCTTAAACATTTAAATTGAACTGTTACCTTTTAAGTGACTTAAAATAGATCCCAGATAGTTGTAATAAACATTACAAAAATTCAGAAACTTTTCTTTAACAATTTAATCTGCTAGATGAACACTATAGTTGTCGGTATTGATTAAAATTTAATAAAGTTTTTTCATCCTTGTGGACCGAAAATAATCGAGTTTAAAATAGAACAAGTGTTCAAATCACAATGATTTAATTGACACGTAAGATTTAAGAAATATGTTCAATTCAGATTGTGAAATTAAGAAGAACTAAAGAGTTTAAGTTTACAAATTAAATGTACCGAGTTGTTTTCTGTTCAAATCTTCGGTAGTCCTTAGATTAGAAACGTCGGGCCGTCGAGCCTGATACGGGTCAGCTTAAGATTTGTGAAACGTGTGGTAAAATCTCGGTTATTTGTTTGGCGTCAGCCGCAACAGGTTACGCATAAATGCCACATGCGCGCGGTAATAAAACGAAACAAAATGTCGTCGCTAGCGAAATTAATACGAAAAAGCGGAGTTATTAAATCGCAAGTGACTAGAATGAACAAGTTCTATACTGAAAATGGTGCTAATGCAATAATCGAAGAATTGATGACGAGGCTGGAATAAGTCAAACTTCGATATCAAGAATTCGTTGACATTCAAGATCAAATCATGGACGCAGGTAGTGAGCTGAATCAACTTGATCACTTACAGGACACAGCTTGTATAGAAAAGCCAACAATCTCAACGCGCATGTTGTTGATATTGATCGAACTTTGCAAAAATTTTGGGGGACTGAGGAAGCACCGATTCAGCGAACATTGACAAGTGAGGAGATGGAATGCCAGAATCATTTTGAAGATAGCTGGCACCGAGACAATGATGGCCGTTTTGTGGTAAGATTGTTATATCATCCTGTCATATTCGGTAAAACTCAGTCAGTTATGGAAAGGTGTTTGTATCAAATGGAGAAACATTTGCCGGGTAGCAGTGAGCTTAGACGTCACTATATCTAGTTCATGCGGAAGTATGAAGCTCTGAACATAATGAAAGAAGTGGTTTCGCTGGACAGTGATGATTCACACGGGTTTTATTTACCGCATCATGGAGTGGTGAAAGAGACTATCAGCACCACAAAAATGCGTGTGGTTTTCGACGCTTCGGTGAAATCATCGACTGGCCGGTCTTTGAATGACAAATTATTAATCGGTCCGACCAGCCAAAAGAATTATTCCGTTTGTACAGAATGGTGTTACCACCAATATGGAGAAAGATTAAAGGCAATTACGTAAGGCATGTCACCATATCTCGCAACGCGTGTTCTTAATCAAATTGCAATAGAAGAAGAAGGCGAATATGTAAACACTGCTACTATAATTGGACGAGACTTTTATGCTGACGATCTGGTGTCAGGAAGGGAACACTCATCGTCAGCCATTAAGGTGGTTCAAGAAATTCAAGGGATTTTGCATAAAGGTGATTTTTCTCTCAGAAAGTTTTCGTTAAACGTGGAAGAAGTATTAAACTCTGTTGCAGAAGTCGATCGAGAAATCAATTCGATCTACTTAATAGACAATTCAAACGTAAAGGTACTTGGCATTAATTAGAACCCAAGTGAAGATGAATTTTCGTTTTTGGTAAACTTGGATAACAATTCTTCCTCAACGAAACGTGGGCATCTTTAGGGCGCATCTCGTTTGCTTTATCTGGTAGGCTAGTTGGCACCGGTTATAATTCGAATAAAGGTGTTATTTCAACAGCTGTGGCTACGAAATTCAACCTGGGATGATATGTTACCTGATACAATTGAAGAGGAATGACGTTTATTGCGGAATGATCTAAAATCACTCGAGATGTTAAGAATTCCAAGATGGGTGGACATTGTGAAGGACAATGTCCTCGAAATTCACGGGTTCAGTGATGCATCAGAAACAGCTTATATTCGAACTCGAACATTAAAGGATTTGCACTGTCATTTACTTACATCAAATACAAGGTTCACTCGGACTAAACAAGTCACAGTCCCGAGACTTGAATTATGTGGAGCTGTTTTACTAGTCAAGTTATGCAAAACGGTATTCGAGGCAATTCAGGTTGAAATCGGGACTGCACAATTTTGGGTAGAAGCTACTATTGTTTTGAAGTGGCTTTCCAGTCATCCTAGATAATGGAAAACGTGCATCGCAAATCGAACCTCAGAGATTCTTCAATTGACATCACGTAATCAATGGCATCATGTACGGTCCGAGCACAATCCAGCAGATCTGGCATCGCAGGGAGTGAGCTCACTGTAGTTGATAAATTCCAGTTTATGGCGGCATGGTCTTGATTTTCTACACGAGGACAAGAAGCTGTGGCCAGATGAACTTATTGCCTCAGTTTATAATGTACCTGCTGACGAGGAGCGACTGAGAAATTTTCAGCGAACCCTTTCGTATTGGACAGCAAGTCTTGGATATTCAACCTGTTGCTTCAAGAGTATAATACATTTACAGCTATGAGACAACAAATCGCATTCGTACAATTGTTTGTTTACTCTCTGAAGACATCGTCAACCAGATCCACTACATTGTCCATAACTGATATGCAATGAGCTGAAACCAGACTGTTAAAATGGTCGCAGAAACTATCATTTAGAAGCGAGCTACATATCTTGCAACGTGGCAAGACACTTCTTGCATTGAATAAAATTTTATCGATTTCACCATTTCTTGATGACAAGAGATTACTGCAAGTCGGTGGGCGACTTGCCAAGGCTAAAATTAACTTTGATGTCAAGAATTCGGTCATCTTGTCAGGAAAATGTGAGCTTGCCCGAGGAATTGTTAAGGAATATCACTTCAAGGGTCTTCATGCAGGTCCAACACTTTTGATCAGCAACATTCGACAAAGGTTTTGTATTACAAATTTGGTGATGCATATGTGCGTGCTCTGCTTCAAGCATAGCCAACGGGTTTCAAGTCAGCTCATGGCTGATCTTCTACAAGCACGCGTTACATCGGTGCGTCCATTCGTGAAAGTGGGACTTGATTTTGCTGGACAACTAACTTTTCGGTCAATTGTTGGACGCGGAGAACGACAACACAAGGCATACATATTCATTTGTGTATGCATGAGTACGAAGGCAGTTCACATTGAACTGGTAAATAACTTATCTACTGATGCGTTCTTGGCAGCTCTTCGAAGTTTTGTGTCATACCGAGGACTCTGTGCCGATATCTATAGTGACAATGGCACGAAGCTTGTCGGAGCGAACAACAAGTTAAATGCTGTTGGCGAATTCTTGGCAAAGCATTCGAAGGAACTGCATTTTTCACTTCTAATGGAAAATATTGTATGGCTCTTCAATCCTCCTTCGGCACCACACTTTGATGGGCTGTGGAAGGCAGTAGTTAAATCGATGAAATTTCATTTGTATCGTGTTATTGGCGACACCATCCTCAAGTTCAAAGAAATGAATACATTGATCTGCCAAATTGAATTCATGATTAATGATTAATTCAAGACCTTTCTGTGGAGTGCATGGAGATTCTGATGTCACCGAGGTCCTAACAATGTCGCATTTTTTGGTGGTCATTCATTGACATACTTGCCCGAACTCGATTAGAAGGAAAAACGAATTTCGTCGGCAGAAATGTGGAGGATGATCCAGAAGATGGCGCAGCATTATTGGAATCGGTGGCACAAGGAGTATCTAACAACGCTTTAAAGCCGATATAAATGGAAAATGAAGAGACTGAATTGAAAGGTTGGCGATCTCTTTTTGGTGCATGAGAAGAATTTGCCACCCTCTAAGTGGCCTTGGAGACATGTAATACAGACCTTTTCAGGATCTGACATCATGGTTCGCGTTGTCGGAATTAAAACTCGTCCACAAGCCGTCAGTATTACCAACCATTGAATCCAATGATTCAAGGCGGGCGGAATGTTCAGTCAAACTACAAGTTTGAATATAATTAGTAATTGAATATTTTATTTGAATCTATTTCGTTGAATATAGTTGTTTTAACGTAAATTTACGTGCATTGAACGTCCATTGTTTCGTTAAATATTATACTTCAATGTCATTTCCGCTGACACACATCATCATTACATTACATTCGCATTTGAGAAGACGATTGTCGTGCAGGTTGTGAAATGAAGAAGAAATAAAGCGTTTACATTTACAAATTAAATGTACGGAGTTGTTTTCCGTTCAAATCTTCCGCAGTTCATAGATTAGAATCATAAAATGACCTTAAGAGGAGAGTATGAAATAGGGGGGTAGGCAGAAGTATGCTCCTGCCGGAAGTATTTTATATCCAACCAACAAAATGAATACCTACATAGTAAACCATATTCACAAATTGGTTCGATCAGCAGTTCATTATAAGAGACAGTACATTAACTGCCTAAGTTTTCTTTAATAAAAAAGATCATCAATTTAAATAAGAAATATTTACACAATATTTTCCATGAGAACTGCTCGCAATTTTATATTTCTATTGGTGATATAATATAAAGTATTAAGGAATTCCTTGAAAAAATTCAGAGTTTACATTTTAACACCGCCAACGACAGTCCCAATCCCGTTTGAAAAAGGAGAGGGAACATATAGTCTCCCCAACCCACAGCTATCATGATTCCTAATCCCAAACCCTGCAAATTAAATGATAGTAAATGTTCCCGGGGCCGCACATTGGGTTTACTGGTTCACCAATAATGGGACAATAAATGCCGAGAAATGCTAATAACTGTAAATACATCTACAGCCCTACTACCAAATCCTACTTATACACCCTTTGTCGGGACATAAAAATGTGCAGGCGAATCTTTTGCGCCTGATAACGATATCGAAGTAATAACCATGCCGCCGGAATAGAGGTTGGGCGGCTAGCTAAACTCTGCCCCTGGTAAACCCTAAAATGTTTCGAAACCTGTAGACGGGCCTAGGAATAGATTGGACTCATGGTAATGACATTACAATTGAAAAAAAGGCTATGGCATTGGATCCTGGAATGTCAGATCACTCAATTACCCTAGCACTGTTAAGGACCTTTTACAAAAGGCCAGTCAATTAAATTTAAAATACTGGTAATCCAGGAAACGATCTGGACTGGAACTGATATTCAAGATATGAGATCGTACACAATATTCAAAAGCAGGAATTCTAATGGAAAATGAGAATATGGACGGGCCTTCATTGTGGATAGGGAGTTCAAAAACCACGCTATGGATTTCAAGGTAATAAACGAACGTTTGTGTGCGATCCATATAAAAGCGGAGTTCTACGAAATCTTGCTAATCAATGTTCACGCCCCGAGTGAAGAAAATAACGAAGAAATGAAGGAAACCTTCTACAATCCACTTGAAAGACTAGTCAACTCATTGCCTACAAACGAAAATAATTCTGGGTGATTTTAGCGCTGAGATTAGCAATGAAATATCTCATCGGGGAACGATTGGAGTATGTAGCCTCCACGATAAAACAAACGACAACGGCCAGCGCCTCATCAACTTTGCATGTAGCAGAAATCTGGTCATACATGGTCATACCATCGATGCATACATAAAATGACCTGGATATCACCAGATAGCAACACAGAAAACCAAATCGAGCATGTTCTGATCCAACAACGATGGACCTCGAGCATACCTGACGTCCGTACAAACCGAGGAGCCAATTGTAACTTACCGACCGATGTCGTACGTCAAAGGCATATTCGGTGAAGACCAGCCCGCTAGAAAAATTTTACATCAAAAGTCTCCCAATGGCGTCTGTGGTAAAAAATTTCAGAAAGACCCTCGACAACCAGCTGGCTCCTATTTTATCAGACGCATCGTTGATGACACGCAACGAGCTCTGGATGGAAGTGAAAGCGGCTATTAAGACCATGGCAGAACAAACAATTGGACATCAAACCCAGCGCAAGAGAAATAATTGGTTCGATTTTGAGTGCCAGAATGCGTTAGACAAAATCAATAAGGCGTACAAAGATTACGTAGGTAGGAAAACCAGCGCAAAGAGAGAACACTATGAAAATCTCAGAAGAGTAGTAAATGAGATAATTAGAATTAAGAAAAGAAAATACTATGCCGACCAATTGAGAAGTATCGATATAAGTTTAGTGAGCAACAGCACAAGACATACAAAGTAGTGAAAAGCCTGAAACGTGGTTATCAGCCCAAAAGCATGCTCTGTCGTGATGACATCGGCAATTTAATCGCTGGTGAAATCAAGATTAAGGAAAGATGGGCATCATATTTAAAAAACCTTCTTAATCCTCTACCAAATAAAGCATATTCCTCCTTACTTCCCATTTTAAGGTCCAGAGATGTGCAGAGGCAAAATAAGCTCCGCATTTATAAAATCCTAGTCAAACCTCTGCTGTTATATGGAAGTGAAACATGGACCTTGATGAACGAATCCAAAAAGGTAGGCAGTGGACGCATTTGAATGCAAAGTGCTGCGGCCCAGTGAAACAAGGAATAATGTGAAGACTATATTACAACGATGAGTTGTATGATTTATTTGACGATCTGCCTGTTTCCTCTTACGCAAAGTTACGTCAATTCGATTGGCGAGACATGTAGAAAGAATGTAATAATACCGGCTGCCCAGAAGAACAAAGGCTGGTAGAGCACAAGGTAAACGTCCAGCGGGAAGACCGAGGACTCAATGGGAAGGCACACTAGAAGCTGACAGCAGATCCTTGTTGCGAGTAAATAACTGGCAGAACCATGATGAATGAAGGAATGAACGCTGGAGGCCAAGGCCCGGCTTGGGTTGTCGCGATGATGATAAATACGATAAAATTTCAACCACCATCACTCAATTGAAAATATAAAATTGGTAAAATATTCCTTACAAATGTCAACGTATTATGACTTCACAGTTGTTTGATATTTTTCTGCTTTCAAACCAAAAGGCTCCAGTTTTAGCAGGACACCGTGCAAATATTTTATTCACCTCTCCTCTGCTGCACAATTTAAAAAATATTTTCTTACGGTCTTTCGTATAAACTTCCACGCGAATACCTGTAAAGATTGAAAGGTTGTCGGTCACGCACTATATGGTGATACCTTCCTTAATATTCTCTAAAGAATTTATTACCACAAGCGTTCAAATCATTATTCCTGATCTTTCCATCAAGTTTAATTAAATTAGTTTCAATAGGGTCTTACATTTAAGTTCAAAGTACTAAAAAACGAATCAAGCCAAAAAGGGTCCACTTGAGCAGTACCGCAGTTAAAGATGTTCTCTTCTGAGGGTTCGTTTAGGAAGTAGCGTTGATAGCGCAAATACATTTTATGTAAAATTTTACAAACACATAATTTTTTAAAAATTACTTTCTTTAGTATGGAAAGAACATTTTAAAGAAGTGGACAGAAGAGGAATTCTTTCTCACGCATTCATCTTAAACCACCGATCTTTAGTGTCAGCTTCATAGAGCACTCTCATTGCTAGCTATTTTTATGGTAGAAAACTGAAATTTACCAAACAAAGAAAAATCATTTTTCATCAAGGTAGTTCCCAAAGAAAGAAATACTAAAAGACTACTACATGTTAAATTTATGTACACTAACGAATTACGAATCATTTTCGAAGTATGTACAGTCTTGTAGTCTTTTGCAATAGTCTGTTTATAACCAGTGTAGGATTTCACTTAGTATATAGTGACACCATATTTTTCAAAAAACATCAGGAAACAGCCGAAAGTGAATGTCATTAACTTAACTCTTATGAGCTCAATTTTTTTCAAAAAAACCAGTACTTTTTTGATTTATTTTAAATCTAAATGACAAATAAGTAAGGATTTCGCAAGATTAATCAATTAATTTTGAAAATTTCAAGCGCCCAAATTTTTGGGGTGCTGAGCACCGCTAACCATGAGTAGAAAATCTTTCAAAATTGTTCAGTTTTGACTATATTACAGCGTTAATTACGGAAGCCTTCAAGGGCCACATCAAACATTGCCAGTACATTTTTTTTTGGGGTTTTGTAAAATAATTTTACAAAACCCTACTAAAATCGCGTCCTGTCTGTCCGTCTGTCCGTCTGACTGTCCGTCCGTCCGTCCGTCCGTGTGTCACAGCAGTTTTTCTCGGAAACTACATAAGCTAGAAACATCAAATTTTGTATGTAGGTGTAAAGTGGTGTTCTCTTCAAAGTTCAGCTACAAAAAAAATTTATAAGGCATTTAAGGGGGGTCTCCCCATATAGGGGAGTGACCCCCCACAAAAAAAATTTCATTGAAAGTAGCCGATATGGGTAACAAATGAAAAGTCTTGATGAGCACTTTTCAAAACAGGTCTTTGTTTGGCAAAGTTTGCTTCGAGGGGCGCACAGGGAGGGGAAATACACGAAAAATTTGTGCCCCCCCCCTCGCGATTGGACACCTGTGATCCGAAAAATCTGAAAAAAAAATCAGGAATGTAGGCATTGGTGAGTACAACAACAAATACGTGAGTCGCAATTCACTCAACTTTGTTAGTAATAGTATGATTTACGGATTTTATGTTTTTTTGAATAAAAACTTAACAGTACCCTTAAATTCTGTGAAATTCAGTACGCAGATGACTATTTATAAGATTAGCGAAGTTATACCGGTTTGAATTTTCCTGTATTACTATGGAACAATATGCGCTGCATTTATTACTATGGCAACATATGGCTATGGAACAACATGCGCTTTTTACCGACTCAGACACTACAGTTTTGCTAGGATTTGCATGAAAATTTCAGGACTGATAGGTGTCATGAAGATCTTTAAGAATCGGTTCAGCTATTGGTATCAGTAATCGTGAAACAAAATAGTGGCTGTTTTAAATGCGAAGATTGGATAATTTTGAGTTATTTTTTCCCAATTTCAACGTTTAAGGTGCATGCTTTGAACACTTGATTCAATTTAATGAATGACTGAAGATGAGTACCTACAATTAATGCTCATAAGTGAAACAAGTCAAGGAGGCGGGAGAGAGCTCCTAGCAAAAGGGCTTTGTAACCATTCTAGGATTCGAACAAATTGTGTTTTCTCCCTCGCGAATGGACATCTAAAATAATTATCAAAGGAGATATTAGTGAGTATAACAATAACAAAAACCTCAGAAGTCGAAATTCGTTCAACTTTGTTAAAAATAGTATGATCTTCGTATTTCATATTTTCTCCAATAAAATCGTTTTTGACATGTTTCTTGATTTGATTCGATCTGGTGACTGCATTTTGTAAATTGAATACAAAATCCTTCTAACATGAGCGTAAGTCTGTTTACCCAACTTGTTTATTGCTAATGCGGTAGTAACCTATATTTTGTTATATTTTGATCGCGGCGATCAACTTCGCCCATCTATTTATTATACATTTGTACACAAAAAGGCTGTTGAATCGAGAATTTCTTCTTCTCGCTACTTGACCAACACTGTGCTGCCCCAATCGGTGTGACACCTTCACTGGTTGAAGGTACAAACCGGGTAATGTAGGTTTTTTCGTCAATTATTTGATGGTAGCTACCGCGCCCCATTTTTTTTATTTCCACCAATGGCTTCAACGGCGCATTCTCCACACGGTTTGCTTGAATTGTACCTGTTCCTTGCTGGCCAGATTCCTTCAAAGCTGTAAGTAATCTAAACAATGTAAAAAAAATTGTCGATGGAAACATGACCCGAAAAATCTGTAGGCGATTTGGCAACTATTCTCGTAACGACGGATCCATCAACACCTAGGTCTGGATTAGTGTTGCCTGTACTTGCTCCTTGATAAGGTATGGTCAGTATAAAATACCCCAGGCTTGTTGTCATACGAGGTGTGACAATTAAGTAATGAGACTGAATGTTGGAATGTTGGCCTCGGAACTGAGTATGAACCGTGAAACAATGAGACAAATTTTAACCGACGATTTTGGGATGAAAAAGTTGTGCGCGAAGATGGTTCTAAAGAACCTTCCTGAGGAGCAACAGCAGCATCGAATGACCGCCACAGAAGACTGTTTGGAGCAAGTGAAAAACGATCTCACGCTGCTTGATCGAGTTACTACAGGTGAGAGAGCTGGTTTTTCCAATACGGTGGTCAAAAGAACCCATTTTGAGTCGATTACGGACATCCAGGCTGCCATGACAAGGGTACACGTGGACTTCCCAGTCGAAGTGTTCCAGAAATGTTACGAAGCATGGAAGACGCGCTAGAATTGTTGTACAGTTGTGTATAGCTGCCCAAGGGGACTACTTTGAAGGGGATGGCAGAGCTGTAGAATAATTTTTAAATATACGGTTTTCATGGAATCAGTCTCATTACTTAATTGACACACCTCGTAATTAACATTTAAAACCAAAACGTATTGGTTTACAATGAAGATGTTGTTTTGTACTGTGATGTTCATAATACAGAATCATTTATCCATCGATGCTAACTTCGTTGTACTGAGGCCAATATTTTGAAAAATTTTCATTCAGTTTATTCCATAAAGGTCGGACTTTTGTGAACCTATCCTAAGCATCTGAACCCGTGTTATCAGAAACATGCATAACCCTAAGTATTTGTTCAGATCGTAATCGAGATATTAATTTGGCGGATTCAGTGCCCTAACACATACGATTTCTAGCTTGGACATTATATCCGCTAACCAAAACTATTGCTAATACAAGGCGAATTTCATCTTTGGTTACATCAAAAAGCATTCCTTCAAATGCTGCATATTTTTTTGAACTTTCTACGAAGAAAATCACGATGTCATCATCGAAGATAATCCACACCATTCTACAGGTAATCTGTTAGTATCCAATAACTGAGGATGATTTCATTCTTTCTTTGATATTCCGGTAAATCATTCCCTTTCCACTTTCTTTTTTCTATGATCTTTCTTCTTATTTGAATTTTAGCCGTTGAACTAGATGCGATTTCCGACAGAGGGACATTATCATCACTTAAATTTTCCTGTCCTAATATTTCGGACTGTAACACTGGCCCTGATTTTTGCACATATTCAAGTTGCGCCTCAGCCCGAATTTGATTCCCTGACAAATGGTTAAGTCTTCCACAAGCATATCTTCCTCGTCACTTTCACCATCGCTCAAGATGTGGGCATATGTAGATGGTACCCTCAATAATATCATCTTTTGGACTTAATTTGTCTATAATTTCAGCCAAAAATAACCTGAAACAATGCTATAAATATATAAATGCAACAAACAATGCACAAACGTTCATGGAATACGTAAATATATACCATAAATCAATACAAATAAAACATAACATTCAAAATATATAATCTGCAGTGCCTCATTAATGTGGTGCTGCAAACAATGCCTCTAAATATCTATATCCCAAAAGAAACAATCAATTTTCGGCATAAAACCTGCTGACCATAGATCATTTCATAAAAAAACTGATTTATATGGTCTAACCAACAAATAAAATAATCATAAACTAACTTTTTACCGCACGACATATTGAACACCGCACTTGCACTTTTAGTTTTGACAAATGGCAGAAAAAATGGCGCCAAAATATTGCGATTTGGGTTTTTTCAGATTGCCATATTGCAAGGAAAAACTATAGTACCAATAAAAAAATGAAAATAATTTATGGTCGACACAGATACTACATTAACTTGGCGTTCTAAAAATGGGGCGGTGAGCACATATAGATTAAGATGATTGGCAAAAGTTCGGGATCCCAGATGGAAAAGTCAAAGGCTTTTCTTAATAGCATAGCATGCTGATGGTAAGAGGATTCTGTCGAGAAATCACAAGTGATCATATGTTATTGCAAATCAGTTCAGAAGGCAATCCAAGCTGATAAGAAAGTCACATCAGTAATGCTAAGTTGCGTAGGCCGAGCTAACGAACAGGTTATCAGCATCTGGTCATGAAATTTTGATGCCGGACATTTCAAAAAATTCAAAGTTTTGGAATTAAATTTATCAATAGGTTGAAAACAATAGGGTCTTCCTACTAATGTGCCGGTACCATCTCCTCCATCACAATTTACCCTATCGTTTCTTTCGAATTCAAACTCTTGGAATGTCATGGAGTGCCATATATTAAGGTGGGTTTCAGTGAGAAGCATGATGTCAGGCTTTTGCTTAATAATGAATTCAAAGAGATAGTCATGTCAATGCAGAGTAACAATACAGTTGACATTGATCGAGATGAGTTGAAGTCCATCCATTCGAATTATTTTGAGACATTTGAAAGATTTAAACGTTAAAAACAAAATTAATTTTTGAATCATGTTTTTTGATTCTTTCCAATAAGGAATTCAGTTTGGTAGATTTTATAAAGCAGCTCATTGCAGTGACGGATCTAGGATCTCGACGAGGGGGGGGTCCAAAAAATTCCTGCCTAACCATAACCTCATTTTCTAACATAACCTAACATAACCTCATTTTCTAATTCTCTCATTACATCCCGCATAAAACTATGATAATGTCCCTTGTGTGTACATACGTTTTAATTCAGAACATCCTCTTCACGACAGAGTATATAATTTTTTTTTACATATATGTGCATACATATATATACATACGGCGCATATATCTATAGATATATGCGCCGTAATTGAAGGTATAAACAATCAAAGCATATATTTATTATGCGTTGTAGTCACAAAAACGTAAAATCACGAATATGAAAATATGCACATTCAAGAAATGTCGTTTACATATCTCACGTGTTCGACATTTTAAATAGCGCGCCAACAATACTGCGATGGCAGCGCCTCGGCGTGAGATTTTGCCCGAACTTTTACTGTAACAAAATGCATCTGTCATTCAGTCATTTTGTCGTGATCTGTCGTAATTTGTGATCAACTGTGTCAGTATTTTGAGGAGATACGAAAGGTTGGAGAATTTCATGATGAAATGACCGATGAAATTTTCATCGGTCTCATTCCGTTTGAGTCGAGCTAAGAACATGAAAAGAAATTTATTCGCTTATTTCACTCGTCTTGATCCCGGATCTGAACCAGAGAAGAAAAAAAAGGAAGAATCGGTAAGTTAAAAAATTCGGGTATTTGTATAGTTTGGCTGCCCCGGCCCAAAATGAGAAAAAAAAAATTGAAAAAAGGGTGTATTTCAAAGGGGAAGGACGTCCCGATGCGATTTTTGTTGAAATTGAGAGTTTGTTCAAATGAATAATTATTAAAAATGTGTTGAAAATTTGGTACCTTGGACTTGTTAATATCCGGTAAATCCATGTTTTCTCACATGAAAAAAGTGGCCGGGGATGAAGTTAGTTGCTTAAAATAAGTTCGGACTTGACGCGGAATTGGACAAACAATTAGAATTGTTTCAAAAAATGATTTTCGAAAAACGCATAAGTGAGGTTATGTTGTAGCTGTCAATTGGTGTTGATTGTGGTTGACTGATCCTCGCGGTGACCGTGTTGTGCTGTGGTGATTGTGGGTGGCGTGTTGACAGACGAGATAAGGTGTTTTTGCGTGCGCGTCGTCATTTCCTTTCAATATGGTGGACAATTGATGTGGGGTAAATACCGCAATATAGAGGGAGTTCTTTTCCAGCGCCGAAGTGAGAGAGAAAAGGGGAAATACTTGCTTTAGCTCGAAACGTAACCTGTAATATTGTTGTTGTTTACATTTGTTTGAAATTCGCTGACAATAACAATATCAAACAACAATATTACAGGTAAAGCAAGCTAAAGCAAGTATTTCCCCTTTTTTCTCCCACTTAGGCACCGGAAAAGTATTCCCTCTATATCGCAGTATTTTCTGCACATCAATTGTCCACCAAATTAAAAGGAAATGACGATGCGCACGCAAAAACGCCTTATCTCGTCTGTTAACACGCCACCCACAATCACCACAGCACAACACAGTCACCTCGAGGATCAGTCAACCAAAATCAACACTTATTGACAGCTACAACGTAACCTCACTTATGCGTTTTTCGAAAATCATTTTTTCAAACAATTTCAATTGTTAATGTACTAGATCAATCGTAAAATATGTTGTTAGGAGTAATATAAAGTTTACTCATTTGGAAATAATTATCTGATAATATAATATAATATGAATGAACCGTGGATCGTAAATGAAAAACGAATTGAAGTTTTGTATACTTTTCAGAATAAGATTGACGAATCGAAGTTGAATGCTGGAGAAAGTACTTTTGAGACAGTCGAATCAGCAGAAGATTCATTTTCAAACAACACTACCGATTCTCATGATGTGTCAGTTCCCAGCGAGCGACTGACTGAAAAAAATGCATCAACTAAAATTAATAACGTGCATTTTCCTAAAAACGACATAGGCGTCGTTGCTCGAAATCTGCGGAATGCACCAAATCCAGACGAATTACTCAAAATTATCGATGATTCATGGAGACCATCGGCCACATTTCAATTTCCGAAATCAAAAGCTGGTGTCAAAAGTTTATCATTTCAAACGAAATGGTTGGAAGAGTTTAGCTGGTTAGCATATTCTGCTAAAGAAGACGGTGGATATTGTAAGTACTGCGTAGCTTTTGGTGTTAAAGCCGGTGGGACACATGATGTCAAGCTAGGAAAGCTCGTTACTAAACCGTTCAATGTTTGGAAGCATGCGAAAGAAACCTTCCGAAACCACGAAAATCTCGATTATCATAAAAAATCTTTTTTCGGTATTGAACACCTACGTGATATTAAACTTGGAAGAAGTAAGCCCATTGATTTGATGATCGACGAGCAGAAGGAAAAAACCATGAAAGAAAATTATGAGAGACTTAAACCCATAGTTGGCGCTATTGTTTTGTGTGGCAGGCAAGGGATGGCTCTTCGTGGTCACAGAGACGATGGACCTTTGTATAAGCCTAGGATTGGCAATGAAACTGACAAAGAATCCTCGAACGAAGGGAATTTTCGTGCAATTTTACGATATCGAGCTGAAAGTGACAATATTCTGAAGCAACATCTCTTAACAGCTCCGAAAAATGCAACGTATTTAAGCAAAACAATTCAGAATGAAATAATCGAAACTTGTCACATACTGATCAGAAAAAAAATTGTTGCCAAAGTGAACGAAGCGAAAGGATTTTCAATTTTAGCGGACGAATCGACTGATATTTCTAGCATAGAGCAACTTTCCACGTGCGTACGATACTTGGATCCGAAATTGAATGTCTGCGAGGATTTTCTTGGATTTGTTCCAGTGTTCGACGTTTCTGGCAAAGGCTTAGGAAACACTATAAGGAATTATTTACTTGATATCGGCGTTGATTGTTCATTCATGCTTGGTCAAGGATACGACGGTGCACCAGTTATGAGTGGCGAAGTCAATGGAGTACAAGCCCATATCAGGTCTCATTTTCCTCTGGCAATCTACGTTCATTGTGCCGCCCACAGCTTCAGTTTGGCCATCAATGCGGCTTGCGGAGTATCAGGTATGAAAAATGCGTTAGGAACTATCGGAACAATCGAAGCATTTTTCCACTGGCCCAAGAGACAAAGCATTTTGAAGGAAGAAATTTTGAAAATGCCGAAAAAGAGTGACCGTAGGAAAGAAAAATTGAATTCTTTCGCTGTTACGAGATGGGCTCAGTCTCATGAAGCAGTTTCAACTTACCTGGAACTTCAACCGGCCGTTATTGAAGCTTTGGAAGAAATAAAAAATTGGAAAGATCGAGATACTTCACAAAAAGCTTCTCAACTTTTGACCGCGATTTTGACAATCGAATTTCAAATCTCCTGTCATATAATGGAATCGATCAATTCTATCGTCTTGCCTCTGAGTCGGGAATTGCAGACGAAAAATCAAGGAGAAGCCACGAAGTTAGCTGATGATGCCACGAATGATATCAAGGAAAAGCGGGAAAACGTTGATTCAAATTTTCGTATCATTTACGACAATGTTGCTGAAATCTGTTCCGAATACGAAATTGATATGAAATTGCCTCGTCGTTGCAGTCAACAAAAAAACCGTTGCAACATCGAAACACAAAACGTCGAAGATTATTACAAAATTGCCTTCTACATTCCATTCCTTGATACTTACATTTTCCATCTCGAAAGTCGGTTCGAAAAACACAAATCGATCTTCTACAGTTTCGGACAACTATTTCCTTCCAAACAGGAATTTGATCAGGAAAAATGCGCAGATCTTTACAAGTTTTATGACGAAATATTGGACTGTTCAGAAAGGAATTTTATCTCAGAGATCAAAATGTGGAGGCAACGGATCTCCGATCAAAATATTCAAAATGCGCTCGATGCATTATCAGTGAGTAACTTTAGATCGGAATTTTCACTTCCAGTATCAGTTTATATCACCTATCGAATGCTAAATATTCAATTTTTACGTTATTTTTTAGGTCATCAATGAAAAATGCTTCAAAAACGTGAACACGATCTTACGAGTATTGGCAGTGTTACCCGTAACAACAGCAACTCCAGAACGATCATTTTCGACCCTGAGAAGAATAAAAAACTATCTTAGAAGTACAATGGGACGGGAGCGCCTGAATGGACTCGCTTCTTTGAGTATCCATCCACAAATTGGACTAACAGAAGACGAAATTCTGCAAGAATTCTTCAAAAAACCGCGGAATTTCAAAAACGATTAAGATTTTTCCTAGTTTTCGCACTATCGCTAATATAATGTAGTAAACTGAATTTAATAATGATATCATGTATGTCAAAATACGAGAAATCATTCATTTGCACATTACAATCTTTTTTGAATTTTCGAATCGTGAAATATAATATGCAAATTTTTGGCGACAGAATATCAGGATTCAAAATTCAGGTCCAATCGGGCCCGGACCCTCCTGGGGGGGGTCCGGACCCGAGGACCCCCCCCGTGGATCCGCCACTGGCTCATTGTTACTACTTACATTTATTACATTGTTAATAGTATTGTCTGCGAGTCTTCAAGCGGCGAGTGCAAATGATACCCCAGGCTGAATGGAGCTAAAATGTATCATACTGCGATGTGTTTGTATTTTTCTAGAGTTTTGTAAAAAATAATATATATACCTGTCTGTACGTCTATCCGTCAATCCGTTAGTGCGTCAGACCAAATTTGCTCTATAACTATAGAAGCTGGAAGCATCAAGCTTCCATCAGCATCAGCTCAGAAGTTTCACGTCAATGAAAATTTCATAGTCGAAAAAAAATCATTCAAAGGGTTTAAGGGTGCTCTCTCCACATACGGATCTGATCGCTTAAAATTTTTTTCCACCGAATATAGTCAAGTAGGATATAACACGAAAGGCCTTGATAATATCTTTTAACGTCCGTTGCTAAAACTACAATACATATATGAGGTAAGCAAGGGAAGCGGAGGAATGCAAAAAATTGTGTTTCCCCTTGCGATTGAACACCCAAGAGCTCCAAAATCTGAAAAAAGGTAATGGACATAGTTCCTCAACAAATACCTCAGAAGTCGAACTTCTCCAAACTTCGTTAGAAATGGTAATATTTATAAATATCATATTTTCTTAAATAACCTTAAGGCCAATAAAATTGTTGGGGGGGGAAGGTGAAGGGGAAATGTGTGAAATTTTCCCGTACTCCCTCGCAATTGGACACCTTTCATCCGAAAAATCTGAAAAAAATCATGACCTTTATGAGAACAACAACAACAAGAAATACGTGAGAAGTCGAAATTCACTCAACTTTGTTAGTAACAGTATGATTTCTCAATTTAACCGTAACCATATACTTAAATTCAATAAAATTAAATGCACAATTAGCTATTAATAAAATTAACTCATCTTGAAAGTTTCAAAAAGATTGAGTAGTATTTAACAAAGTCAAAGTGATTTGAATTTTCCTGCATTACTACGGAACAAATATGCGCTGTACTCGTATTACTGTGGACCCATATGGCTATGTAACTATATGCGCTTTTTACCGACTCAGGCCCTACAGGTTTACTAGGATTTGCATGAAAGTTTCAGGAATGATAGGTATCATGAATATGTTCGCAGATTGGTTCAGCTAGTGACATCAGTCATCGTAAAAGGAAATTGTGGAAGATTGAATAAATTGACGTTATTTTTTTCCAACTTCAACATTTGAAGTACATTCTATTAGCACTTGCTTAAATTTAAGTAATGACTGGAGATGAGTACATACAATTCAGAGGTTAAACAAGTCGAGGAGGCAGGAGAGGGCTCCTAACAAAAGGTCTTTGCAACGATCCTAAGGTAAGAAATAAATTTTCTGATGCCATGAATCGATGACTTGAATTATTCATCATTCAGTTGTGTAGGAAATGGTTCAAATTTATCCAAAAGATATAAAATTCCTTCCATAAGGACACAATTTTGTTCCTTGTTAAATATTTTTTTTTTTAATGCTTGGCTCATCGAACATATTCAAGTAAAACACTTTTTCTTAAATTGTCATGAAAATCCGATGAAAATTGGAGTGCCTTGGTCTATTTGAAATATGTACCAAGTATCAACATATAATTTTGTTGTTGTAATTCCATACGATTGAAATGGCGATAACTCACTTTATGATGATTCTGATCCCATAAAATTGTGTATGCACAAGGGTCTTATATCAACCTATATAACTGTAAAATTTTAAGAAGTTAAGAGTACCGTTTCAGTTTTCGGGGGAAAATGTTAATTTACAAATCATACTGTTATTAAAGAGTTGAGTGTATTTTGATTTTTGAGGTATTTATTGCCTTTGTACTCATTAAGACCTACCCTCGTGATTTTTGCAGATCTTCGGCTCAAAGGTATCCAATCGCAAGGGAAAAGGACACCAATATTGCTCGTGAATTTACCTCCCTCTGAGCCGTAATGCAAAATTGTTTTTCAAATTTTGTAAGGGCAAAGACTTTTCATTTGATATCTTACTTGACTACATTTGATAAAAACAACTTTTCAAGAGCCACTTCATGATGAGGGGAAACCGCCTTAAAAATTTTTGAAATTTTGAAAAATTTGATAAGCTTTTGATATTCCTTGAACTTTGCGAATAATAGTAGAATTTAGCATTTTTGTCAGTAAAACTGTATCAGTATCATAAAATTGGATGAAATTAGCCAATTAAGTAGTTCTTTAAAATGGCCTTTCATTCTATAAGATTTAATAAAATTTACAAAAGTTATAACCACTTGAATTTTGTAATACCTATATTACATACTAATATCCATAATACCTATATTAGAATTTAATATTATCTATTTAATCTTACTCACCTATTCCAATTTTTCATTACTCACCTTTGTTTTAATAATACAATGCATTTCTTTCATATGAAATGCTTGCTACAAACCTACATACAAACATTCTGTTCAAAGTATTCTTGAAAGTTGTTTCATTGGTACTAAGTATTTAAAAGTCGCGAAGATAATTTTTCGCTAGACTATAGCAATAATGGCGTCGTGGTCTTACAAATCCTCGCCACTCTATCTGCGGAGCAATCCGCTGTATAGGTAATTAGTAACTTATTTGCTGGTAGACTTCTTCTATTGATTTGAAATTAATATAGCTCGAAAGAAGACAACACAGCTATCTCATTTCATGGCGATCCTGTGAATAACGCTGAGGAGCCGAAAATTTCAACAACAGAGCCGTCAGAAGAATTATACTTCGATGCAATTTTTGATAAATGTTGCAGCCTGGCAGAAAAGGAGTTAGAATACGTGCCGAAACCATCCTCAAGCAATGTTGTGCCAAAATAAAACCCTACAAAAATTGAGGATTTGCAGCATGTCGGCCCAAAACCTCGACATCTGGAGGAATTCATAGAGCGGCTGAAACAGAAGGACTTGACGGTGATACCGAAGAAAAGGCGTGCAAGGGGAGGAATCAAAACGAAATTAAAGAAAACCCGCAGGGAGTTGCACCGTGTAATAAAATTAACACACGGCGAATCAAAGAAGCTTTTGTAGCGACAACTGGATAATTTACGACCAGAATAATGGAAACATTATTAAGATGGGCAACGAGTGCTCAACAAATAACGATGTTGGGATTGTTGAAGAATACCGGCAAATTATTAACACTTCAACGGTTTTTCTGGCAGCAATAGTTATATTCTACATGGACGATAAATATAAGAAATATGTGGTTAAGAGAGTTAATAGAACCTTAAATGTATAGTAATTATAATTTAGAGTATTTTCTTTCCTAATAAATCCCTGGATTTTATATGCAAACTATCGTTCTGTTAAATCAGTTTAGCTTATGGACAAGATAAACGATATTGTTGTTGACAACGAAAGGACCCTTAGGAACTTCAAGAAAAATGGGAAGAATTTGTATGCTGTTGAAACTCTTTGTGAAAAACTAGATGTTTTGAAAAAAACAGAGGGAATCATTTAACTCTTTATTATCTGGTATTTCAGAGAGCGACTCGAATCTCTTGGATTTAAAGTTAAAATTTTGGGCAGAAGCTGCAACTCTAGGAAGAGAACTTTGGCTTCAGTTAACGCAACAAGAATATACTGGTCAGAATATTAAAATTTCAGACACAGAAGATATTGTAGTAGACTTAGAAAGTAGCCTCCCGATATTGGAACAAAAATTCAGAATGGCAGAATTTTCGTTAGAAACTGCATTAAAGGTGATTTCCGCCTTTGGGGGCAAACATAAAGAATAAGAATCATTCCTTAAGATTGTAGAGCTTTTAAATTCATCATTAACAGTAGCTGGTAAAGTATTGTTGATAGATTTTGTAAAAAACGTTAAATTGGGCGCATCTGTTAAACTTTCGATTACTAACAGTGACATTGTCTCATTTGAAAACCTAAAAGATGTTCTGTTAAATAAATTTAAGAGCAACAAGACTATACCTCAGTTATTTACCCAGCTTAGCAATAGGGTACAATAGAGATGAACAGTCTCTGTCTATAAGGATAAAATTACTTCCTTAATTTGTGAATTGAATCAACTACAAATTCAGGAATTAGGTAGTTCAGCAACAGAAGAAGAAAAAGATTATATCTTACTTGAATGACATTTATGCACTCACTATATTTAAGAACGGTCTGAATGATCAGTTCAGAAGTACTGTTTTTTTTTGTCTAGACCAAAGAGCTTTGGTGAAGCTATTTCATTGGCCTTGGAATTAGAGACTTCCGAACCGTCATCGGTCACAAGTGTGATGCATTTTAATGTTGTCTCGGATCAGGGAAACTGCCAAGTGACCAGCGAGGTCGAGGGTGTACAGGACAACCTCCCGGTGTAGAACACAAAATTGATAGGGTTACAAATACCTGCGCAAATTTTGTTACAATTTATTGCCATAATGCAGGTAGAAACCTCAAGTTTCTGGTAGACACGGAGGCTGACGTGTCTAATTGTAAATATAACGTTCATACAAATGTAGAATATGAGATTAGATCTAATGAAAAAATTAAACTCTCTGGGATAACTGAAGAGGTTACTAGTTCATTAGGGACTTTACACTTCGATTTACAGATTGGGGAATATAAAGTAAAACATTCATTTCATATCGTGACCGAAAAATTTCCGATAATCACGGATGGTATCTTGGGAAGGGATATGCCAGTCAAATATATGTGCAAAATTGACGACGAGACATACACCATTTTGTTTAATATCAGGGATGATGAAGTTGTGTTGCGCAAGAAAACCAACAGTTACCAGATAAACGTATCTCCAAGAACAGAAGCGATAGTTCCGGTAAAATTGAAGCTAGATGAAGACTGCATTTTATTCCAGTCAGAAATTCAAAAGGGTATTTTCGTAGGGAATACTATCGTACCTGCGAAAGGAGTCCAACATGTGAAAGTTCTGAACACGACAGATAATGATGTTGTCATTAAGAAATTCAAAGCACAAGTTGAACCCTTGAGCAATTTCAGTACCCTTGCTCTACTTGCAGTGACAAAAGACATCAGGAAAGTCAGATGTCGGGTAGCAAACGTTTCGAAAAATTGCTAGGAACCATAAACAAGATAATTTGGATAGACCATACATGAAGAATTTATTGAACATAATTCGAGAATTTCAAGATGTAGTCTATCTAGAGGGAGAGAAATTAAACACGAACAACTTTTACAAACAACGTCTGCAAACAACCGACCGAGACCCGGTATATATTGCCTCAAGCCCAAAACGAGGGAATTTTTCAACAGGTTAAAGACTTGGAATCGAGCCCTTATAACTCACCGCTATTGTTAGTCTCAAAGAGGTCGATTGATGAAGAGTAGAAATGGCGATTGGTGGTAGATTTCCGCAGACTTAATGATAAAATCGTTAACGACGAATTTCCATTGACAAGAGTCGAGGATGTTTTGGACAAGCTTGGAAGAGCAAAGTATTTCTCTACTTTGGATATGACTAGATCTTTTCATCAAATTTAACTTGAGAAAGAGTCTAGGCTACTTACAGCATTCTCTACAAACGATGGTCATTATCAATTTAAACGATTACCGTTTGGTTTGAAAATTTCGTCTAACAGTTTTAAACGAATGTCAACTATAACATTAAGTGGTTTGAGCCATGAAGCCTTCTTATATGTCGACGACATTATAGTATTTGGATGCAGTATCAAGTATCACAACGACGATCTTAGCAAGGTATTAAGTAGGCTGCTAAACAGAATTTGAAGTTAAATCCTGCAAAATGTCTATTTCTGAGATCGGAAGTAGTGTACTTAGGGCATTTAATCACAGATAAAGGTATAAAAACCGACCCATCAAAGTACGAGGGCATCAAAAACAACCCGGCACCATGGAATGTGGATGAAGTATGGAGATTTGTAGCTTTCTGTAATGATTACAGGTGATTCATCCCAAATTTTGCGCAAACGGCCAAATGCCTTCATTATCTGCTAAAGAAAAATGTTACCTTCAATTGGACTGAAGATTGTCAAAAAGCTTACGAGACCTTAAAAGCAAAACTTATTGAACCACCTATCTTGCAATACCCGAATTTCGAAAAACCATTTATTCTCACCACAGACGCATCCAATTATGCATTGAGCAGTTCTATCACAAGGTGAAACAGATAATGACTTACCGATATCTTATGCTAGCAAATCGTTGGCAAAACATGATATCAACAAACCAACTATTGAGAAAGAATTACTAGCAATACATTGGGCGATAAATTTCTTTAGACCTTACCTTTACGGTAGAAGATTCGTAGTGGTAACTAGCCATAGATCACTTGTCTCACTGTTCAGTCACAAGAATCCATCTTCAAAATTAACGAGGATATGTGTAGATTTATCCGAGTATGACTTACGATAGTTTACAAGAAGGAAAGCATGAATACCAATGCAGAGGCTTTATCTAGAATCGAATTGGATTCAGACATACTTTTATCAATGATACCTCAAAACACTGATGAAAGTGGTAAACGAAAGTTACTAGTTGTAACCAGGGGCATGGCAAAGGATACAAAAAATGAAAAAAATGTCGACAACGGTTGCACCCACACCGAAATAGAATCTGATCACCACTATTGTTGGGATTGCACAAGTCTGTCTGACATTCCTGGTTTACCAAAACTGAAATTCATAATGTTGCACGGTACAAATAATGGAAATAACATAGTACGTATTAAAAACTATTTAGAAGGACGTTAAAGCGATGAATCTGGTAAGAAACACGTTTCTACCAATGCTAAGCTCATAACGAAAAGTGCTGATAAATGTTCAGAAGAGAGCAATAGCGATAAGTCTAATTTGGGCTTCGTTTCAATATTAGAAAAGCTGTTAGAATTCACCAGACGAGAAAATATTAGTGAACTCTTTTTATCTGAAAATGATGAAATATTTAAATCCATGGACAAAAACAAATTCAAAAGTATCTTTAATATGTTCCAACAAGGAAGTACGCGTACGAAGTTGAAAATATTAATTTACAAGCCACGCAAGATAATAACTGATGCACAAAAACAAAAGAAATTGATTAAGGAGTATCACGATACACCTCATGGAGGACATTTTGGAGTATGCAAGACGTTGCTCAAGTTAAAGTTTTGTTGGAAGAGCATGAATAACATGGTCAAAGAGTGTAAGACTTGTCGCATGAGTAAGCAAGTTAGAGACACATTTGAAAAAATGCTGAAAACAGGTACGCCATCTGTGAGTTTTCAAACGATAGAAGTAGACACAGTAGGTCCACTTCGCATATCAAACGGTTACAGATATATATTGACACTACAATGTGAATTAACAAAATTCGTACAATAGTAGCATTCCCCATAGAAAATAAAGAAGCACATACTGTAGCAGTAGGTATAGTTAATCAATTTATTTTAAAATTTAGACATTTTAGTAAGTTAAAAACGGATTTAGGAACTGAATTCTCGAACAAACTCATGTCTGAAATATGTAAATTACTACACATTGAGCAGATCTTCTCAACTCCTTACCAGCACCAACCTTAGGAACAGTCGAATGCAATCATCGAGTACTTAACGAATATATGCATTCTTTTGCCGATGACTACGAATGGGACAAATGGGTACCATACTATGCATTCGCATACAATACAACACCCCATGTCGACACGCAGTATACTCCATGTGAACTAATATTTGGAAAACTTCCATGTCTTCCCAAAGAGAAAATTAAAGATAATGACAAGATCTATGATTTAGATCATTACCCGAATAAATTAAGAATGAGATTAAGGACATCGCAATACCATAGAAAGAGTAAAAACTAAACGCGTGAGTAATTGAAAGTATACAAATCCTATTAACGCAAATATTGGGGATTTAATTTTATTAAGACAAGAGAACCGTAAGAAACATCAAAAACCATTTAAAGGTACTTACGAAGTCCTAGACATAAAAAAAAGCGATATTCTTATAGAATTAGATGCAAAATCAAAATATGTACATAAGAATAACGTTAAACTTTATATATCTTCTTCTGCTTCTTAGCACTACAGCCCCTCTCGTGCCTTTGCTTCCTGCGAACAGCGCCTCCAATTGTCTCGGTCCGTTGACCGCGTCTTCCAATTCCGAAATCCGAGCAGCGATGAACTGTCTTCATCAAACGAAACGGCTAATTTCGTCTCTTTCATTGCCCTTTTTCGTTATTTGATGCCTAAATACACAAATTCGCTAACGTTCTCGAAAGTGTATTCGCTAAGTGTGATATTTTATATATTTGAGGTATTTTTCCTTGACTGCGTCATGAAGTTTGTTTCATTTTCGTTGATTTGTAGCCCTACTAGTTTTGCTTCGCTGTCGAGGTTCAGGAAAAGTTCTTTGGCAGTTGCTAATGACCGTGACAGGATGTTGATGTCTTCCGCATAGGCTACTACTTGGCTCGACTTGTATAGTAATGTACCTCGCGTATCGACAGGTAGCTTCCGTATGACGTACTCCAGAGCCAAATTGAATAGCAATGGAGCCAGCCCATCTCCCTGCTTTAGTCCGATATTTGTGTCAAAGGCATCAGTGAGTTGGTTATTGATGCGGACTTGGGAAGTTGTCGACGTCATTGTCATTTTGGTAAGACGGACTAATTTGGCTGGGGGGCCAGAACCAAGCATTATTTGGTACAGTGCGTTACGATCAATACTGTCGTATGCTTGCTTGAAGTCAACATTATATATAGTCAAAAATAAATACTTTTTAAACTAGAATTCACGAGTGGAACAAAAACCTTAAATATGTCAACAAAAATAAACACAATTTAGATTAATGATAATTTACCTGATAAGAAATGTTATGCGATTCAATTTATATATACATAAATTCACATCTAAGTTTAATCAAAAAAGCTTGGAGGTGTAATTCCTATATTACATACTTACCTATAATATCCATAATACCTATACTACAATTTAATATTATCTATTTAACCTTACTCACCTATTCCAATTTTTCATTACTCACCTTTGTTTTAATAATACAATGCATTTCTTTCATATGAAATGCTTGCTACAAACCTACATTCTGTTCAAAGTATTCTTGAAAGTTGTTTCATTGGTACTAAGTATTTACAAGTCGCGAAGACAATTTTTCGCTAGACTATAGCAATAATGGCGTCGTGGTCTTACAAGTCCTCGCCACTCTATCTGCGGAGCAATCCGCTGTACAGGTAATTAGTAACTTATTTGCTGGTAGGCTTCTATTAATTTGAAATTAATATAGCTCGAAAGAAGAAAACACATCTATCTCATTTCAATTTCCTCCGATGACAACAATCATATACGATTTTTCTACTACATGGGCTTTCCATCGAACCAGGCAATACTCGTACACATTTGACTGGATCTTCTCCCAACTCTTCTCCAAAAGATAAGATGAATAACAAAAATAAAAGGCATTTCGATGCCCGGAATGTTAGCTGGTTAAAGTGGAGTTCTTTTAAAGCAAGAATATATTTTTTGCGCATGTCAAGATCGTTTTGCTTGAATTAAATCATTCTACATGTCTGCGTATTGTACGTTAAGTACAAAACCCTTCTGACATGAGAGTAGTTCTGTCTACCAAACATGTTGAAAACTAGTCACAGGAGCCATTAAAAAACACGTCTGTACGCAAATAATGCTGGGCATAGAAATCACAGTAAAGAGCTTTTCACCTATCCGAACACTGCCGTTTTTATTGGGTCCTAATTATATTTAAAACCCTTCTGGAAGGAGCATACTACTGTCTACTCAACTTCTCTTATTTAGTTTCTATAGATTGCAAATGGAAGTGAACTTTGCACTACAGAAATCGAATCAAAAAGGGCTCATCACTCATGGATACAAACGTCTTAAGTACATCTTCTTGCATATGTATGACATCGTAATAAATTGAACAATCGAGAAAAAGAAAAGAGGTTACTTATCAAGGATATATTTTTAACTATTTTGCTTTACTTTTTGGTGCAGCTTCAATAAATAATGTTACTCTTTAAAATTTACATTGACATGCATATAATTCACTTTATTGTGAACCAAACCTACTCGTAAATGCCGCTAAATGTTTTCAATAACCACGAATCGATTCTTCCGAAGGCTTACCACTCCTACCGCATGATACCCATAGAGCTCCAACACAATATGTGATGTATGCGATTCGAACGCGAAGTTGACAGGTTTTTTTCTCGAGTGGGTACCATTTATTCCCTCTGGCACGTTCCAAATGTTCGTTCGTCTTTAATCATTGGCGGCGCCGCTTCTGAAGAATTTCACTCAAAACCTGGAAACAACTTCTTGAATGACTGTGCGGCACTGCTTTGTAGGCTATGATGTCCAGAGAACAATAGGCGATCCCGAAAAGTCATGGTGCCTTTGAGGTTTTTCTTTTCCGGGAAAAAAAAAATGAAAACGAAATTGAAAAGGGTTGTATGTGTGCATGGAATTGGAAATGGGGGGATGAAATCTACCATATCATGCTTACTTCATCGATTAGTGATGCGTTGTCGACAGTTGCTCAGGGAGCTTTATTCTGTAACGTGTGTGTACTTACACGAATTAGTACCCAACTAACAAATTGAAATTTTGCACGCACAATAGATTGCCCTCTTTCCTAGCTTCTTGTATCAATAAAAAAGGGTTTACTATTATGTCGAGGTTTATTTCGGTATTAAATTTTTCCTGCCATACTAAGGGGATACGTCCCCACTAGATGAATGTATTTGATCCTTTGGGTAGTGATTTAATTTGTGGTCAGTTTTGTTCATTGTAAATAGCTTCAAGGATGTAAAAGTTCCCAGAAGTTGATTTCGGGAGGAAACGATTTTTTGATTAATAAAGAAAACAAGCAGTCATAGAAGACCTAATTGGTTTTCTTGTAAATAACTTTATGTTGGTAATGTAAAGTTCGAATAGAGTATTAGTTCTTAAGAAAATTCCAAGATCTTGTTATTGTAAGTTAATTTAATTAACTGATTGTAGGGCTTGAGATCAAACGCATATTTTACCGTTGGAACCCTTTTGAAAGCCAAATATACAAAAAAGCTAACACTGTATAGAAGCCGGTGGAAACAAGCCGCTTTGAAATTTTGCTTACGAATAGAAATATTCAAATGTAGGATACGTATAAAAATATCAACTTCAAAATTTACACAAAAATCATTCTATGAAATTTTGTCGGATAGGTTAAAACGTCTTCCGAAAAACGATTCATACCATATTTTAGTAAATTTCATATAATACTCTACCGATTTTCACTGTAAAAACTGTATAGGTATATTCAATGCAATCATGCTGATGGAAAGTTTAGTGACTCTACAGGGTTTTCAAATAAGAGGTGTTATTTTGATATTAAAAGAAAATGCCATTTATTAATAAAAATAATCGAATGTTTATTTCATTATAAAGAGAAAGATATGCTGTTAATAGTTAAATAAAACATCAGGCAAATGACCACCATGACCATCGCAAAGTGGCTGGCCTATGTCCTCGATAGCCTCACAAATTCCATCTTTGAAGTCTTGAATCGACGCTGGGCTATTAGCGTAGACTTTCTCTTTCACGTGGCCCAAAGGAAGAAGTCGCAAGATGTTAAATCAAAAGATCACGGTTGCCAATTGCGATCACCTCTTCGAGAGATAACACGGTCCGGAAACTTTTCCCATAAAAGATCAATGGTTTCGTTGCTTGTGTGGCACGTAGCGCCATCTTGTTGAAAGTGAACGTTATCCAGATCAATGCCATCCAATTCCGGCCATAACAAATCATTAATCATCTCTCGATAGCGCAATCCATTCACCGTAACTGTTGCTCTAGCCTCATTTTCGAAAAAGTAAGGTCTTATGATTCCGCCGGATCATAAACTGCACCAAATAGTCACACGTTGAGGATAGAGAGGCTTTTCAACAATAACTCTTGGGTTCTCCGAGCCCCAAGTTCGACAATTTCGCTTGTTGACGAAGCCATCGAGGTGAAAATGGGCCTCATCACTCAAGATGATTTTCTGATGGAATTCCGGATCATTTTCATGCATTTCAAGGATCCAATCAGCAAAGACACGACGTTGTTGATGATCGACCGGCTTGAGTTCTTGTGTTAACTGAACTTTGTAAGCCTTAAGACCCAAACCTGGATGCAAAATACGAAGTAATGACGTTTGTGGAATGCCTTATTCCAAAGAACGACGCGAAATGGACAAACCTGGGTTTTCTTCAATACTTTCGGCTACAACAGCAATATTCTCAGATGTTCTTGAGTGACGTGCACGGGTTTTATTCTTCACATCACTAAGTTGCCCAAACAGCTCGAATTTTTCCACCGAATTCTGTATTGCGGTCCGACAAGGTGCTTCACGAAGACCCAAAAATGTTCGAGTTTTACGAACCGTCCTGCCAAATTTTCACCATTTTTATAGTGAGCATGTTTCGTTCCATTTTTAATAATAGCGTAATTTCTACTTGCCAAATGTCGAAAAATAACAGCTTCAAAAGTGACATCCACCGGAATAGCGGGCTATTCAAAATAACACCTCTTATTGGAAAACCCTTTATTTTTGCTATTGTAGTTTCAACTAAAGGAATCGAGAGTCGAAATAGTGAGCCCAATTTGAACCTTCTTCTCCTAATAGTTGAGCAGTTAAAAGTATCAAACAAGTATGGCACCAATGCAAAATAAGAACCTGTTTAGGGACTGAAAGTTGGAAAAATTTACCTTAATTCCATTTTCACGCTCAATACTGGGCGTCAATTTGAAACCCCGTCGAGTATTTATATCCTATTTTATTCCCGAGTTGAATTAATGGACGTTATTTCGACTTTCAGTTGTTCAAAGTATCAAAGTAAGTCTGATGCAATGTAAAATTGGAAGCTACTTTGCGTCTAAAAGTAACACAAATTTACGTGTTTAGATGTAAAATATGTCAATTTTGACCTCCATTGGGAGCCCGAGTTGAAATTTCACGCGTTTTTTCGGTGACTCAAGTCACCTTATGTCAGCTTGGAGTAGCTGTACTGTCCATACACTTCTCATCCTATATCAGCTCAACAAATTGAACCGAAATCATGAATTTACCAATAACATCTGTAGGGTAAATGTAGTCTCAGGAAAAGGCTGAAAGAAGTTCATAATATGTTCTCGGTAGCTATGGAACAATGGGGAGAACAACAGAATCGAAACCGATTCTATGTCTAGTATTCGTTGCGTACAAACGTGTTTTATATCGCTCTTCTCAAAAGTTTTCATAAATTAAATTAATTTTTTAAACGTTAGTCTAAAGTGAACTTTAATTGGAAAAAGTTTATACTGTCGAAGTAATTCGCTCAAGAAATTTCTATCGAATATTATTTTAACTTTTATTAGCAAACAAAAGCGAAAAGCCCAAAAACAACTTCAGGAACGCTGGTATGGAGGAGCCCTACGGCTTTCCACCGTTAGGGTAACCTGGGGAAAAGTCAAATACGAAATCGGCGGTGATAAAAAAAAGTAAACATAATCAAGAAAACTCCGCTGATGGTGAATGCAAGCTACAAATTATAGCAGACAATGAACAAATAATCAAGCTTCAAAAAGAAATTTCTGAGCTATGGCTAGAGCTACAGTCCCTTAAAGATCTATTCAAGAAAGGGATTAGGCCTCAAAAGTCGTAACGGCAAAATCAAGTGCAACAGGAAACACAGGTGAAGAGAAGCGTAAAATAATTGGTTTCGTAAGAGATCCCATGTGCTGGTGGCACGAACGAGAGTCAAAGCTATTTGGCAGTGCTGAATGGATTAACAGAATGATAATGATATAAATTTAATTCAGTATTTAAAAGCTAAAATAAGGTGAAGAATCCAACTCGCAGTTCTACTGGTCCCTCTGAAAAAAAAATCACGTATAAGACAGAAAAAGTTTTGCCAATCAACGTATTCGGACAAAACTGAAGAGATATGGTTCGGCTATTGGCAGCCGGAAATAAACTATTCAATTTCGAGATCAAATGAGCTAATGCTGAAAAGTTAACTATTAGAATGAAATCACTGGTTAATACGAAAGCATGGTAAAATTTAAGGGAAGAATTTATTTCAAGGTATATATGCCAAAAAAAACCTATCAAACAAGGCTACAAAATTTGGATGATGTTAAGAGAGTTGCATTATTGTCTGAATTTTGATATCTATACCGACAAACAAAGTGATCGAATAGAAACTGACCTAGCTGCGGATTTGGTTAGAAAGTTTAGTGAAGGAATCATCAACTATTTTCCGATAACTATTTTAACAGTCATCTTCTACAAATTGACCTACAAAGACAAAATATTAGCTTGTGGTGTATTCAATCTTAAATGCAAGTTTTTAGTCAAAATTGAAGGAGACAAAAGCCAGAAGAAAGGAGAATATAATAAATGAATCATCGGCACGAGCACTAGTGTCTTAAAATAGAAAGATAAGAGGACAACCTTTATATTATCTAATTATATAGACCCTCTACAGAAATTCGACATCGAAAAGCTCCAAACGGCATCCGTAGCCAAAAATTTCACGGAGACCCATGACAACTAGCTGGCTCCCATCATATCAGACACATCGCTGAAAAGACGGAACGAGCTATGGGTGGAAGTGGAAGCTGCAATTAAGACCGTGGCGAAACAGACGATCGTATATCAAGTTCGTTGCAGATGATAAGTAACAGAATGCATTAGACAAAAATAATTAGGCTCACAAAGAATACGTAGGCTGGAAAACCAGGACGAAAAGAGAACATATGAAAATCATATGAGAGTGGCAAATAAGATATTTAGAATTAAGTAAAGAAAGTGTTATGATGACCAATTGAGACGCATTGATGTAAACCTTGCGCACAACAACACCATATTTTGATTATAAATAAATGAATATCGATGTGTACTTATCTTCCCTAATCATTTTTGGTTCATTCGATACTCAATACTATAACGGTGATTTTTAATTCAAGTATTTATTTTCAAATCTAGTTTATTATACCATGAAACGAATAACGGCTGACCAAAATTTGTAGTTTTAATTTTTAATAAAATTAATTAATTAATTTAAAATTTTTCAAATCACCAAGTTTTACTCTGTACTTATCTTATCAGAGCGTATTTGTGTTTGACCATAGTTCGCAAATAAAGCCTATTACAGAAGTCCTGAGGATTGACAATTCAGTATCTTAGGGAATTTAGACCCTATCGTCGGAATAATTAAAGACAGCTATTTTTATAAACTTGGAGTTTTTATACTGCATTGTATTACAATATGTATTTTTTAATCTCTGAGAGCTGTTTCTTAAGTCTCACCTCTGTGAGATTTTTCAGATTTTTCGGATCAAAGGCGTCCAATCGCGAGGGGGGAGACATAAAATTTTTGTACATTTCCTCTTCTCCTGCACCTCTTAAAGCAAAACTTATGATTTTAAGACCTGTTTTGAAAAGTTTTCGATAAGAGCTTCCATTTGATACCCATATTGCCTTCATGCAATAAAATTTTTTTTCAGGGGCCACTTCCCTGTATGGGGAGACCCCCCTTTAAATACCTTATGAATTTCTCTTTGTAGTGAAACTTTGAAGAGGGCGTCACTTTGCACCTACCTACAAAATCTTCTGTTCCTAGCTTATGCAGTTTGCGAGAAAAAATGGTGTGGCACTCGGACGGACGGACAGAAAGGACGCGATTTTAGTAGGGTTTTGTAATATGATTTTACAAAACCCTTAAAATGAATGACAAAACGTAGCGCAACGGCAGTCGGCACTTAACGTTCACTCATGGTCGTAGCATGCGCGTGAAGCATGCACTCCCGACGAAAACTATGCCACACTGTTCGTAAGGGACACAAGCCAAGACGTTTGTCTCCATCATATTTGAACTGCCCTCGAATGTGCTATATCGACAAACATCTAGATTTTGCAATTCATAATAAAAGCGTTTTGACTTTTTATAATGAATTGTTTTTTATTTCTGGACTAAACGATAATTGATGTCTGGGGTTACGTTCATAAGAGATGTGTTTGAGGTGCATATCAGAAACCAAGTGAGCTTTTTTTCATGTATTTGTAAACATCATAATTTCTTTAAGGACTGAGCTAGCAAAACACCGATTGCTCGTAGCTACGAAATTTGAGAGTGGCATGTATTTTAGCCCTCTGCCTAAGCTTCTTTTTTTGGGCTCTGTAGCACCCACAAATTTAACGTACAGTTTGACTTGTAGCTCAGCAATTGCTACCTTTTGTGGAATACTGTACCTCTAGTACAGAAATGAAATGAGGAAAACAAACGAAGTTAGACAGCGATTATTCTAGTTTTACTATCCAGCAAAACAAGCGTGGATTTCATTCTTATTAAATTTTTAATTGTGTATCATAATATTGCAAATATTGTTTGAACTTTAAGGTAGTCTTGAAGGTTACTTTTACTGCAAATAAGCAACCCGCACAAGTGGTGACCATGTGTAAGGTGATATTTTTGAAGTTTTTTAAATGTCGGATGGCAAATTTCAGAATATGGATAGCGGCGGCAATGCGCACAGTGACTCCACGGTGAGTGTTCAGGGTTGACGGGGATGCATGCAAACTGCCCCCTTTTTTGGCAGAACTCTCCGGAACTGTAGTTCGCTTGAGTCACGCTACAAAATTTCAAACGACACCGTGCGTTTTGGCTAAGTCGTATCCGAGACTGAGATTGAATTGGTTGACATTTTGAAAACTCCACCTGTAATAAAATAAGTCCGGCACAATTAAAACGAGACTCCTCATTGTCTACGGGCTACAAGAAGATGAACGTCTGCAGCAACTCCTGCACTGCATCGACTTGGAGGATCAGCGCCCAACACAGTTCCTTCTGGAAATGCACTCCATGGTGAGTGTCGACAGACCTGAGATCAAATAGTTGTGGCTGCAGTACCTTCCCGCAAATGTTCGCTGAGTACTTGTCGCGACTGAGTCCGAGGACCTAGAAAAGATGGCCGCAGCGGCGGATGGCATATTGGGCTACGGAGTAACGGATGCCACCGCAGACATCCAACGCAGCGCAGGAACACATTCTCAACGAGACAATAATGTCCATGGCGACGTGTAAGAGCTAGTGTAAGAACTACGGGCAGAAATTCATCGCATCTGCGCTGATGTGTTGACAACAAATTGTCGTTGCCATAGAAGGCTCCATCGAGAAAAGAATCTGCGGACAAGAACTGCTAGTATCATATACGTTTCGGTTCTGCAGCCAGACGTAAATTAAAGGCGGGAAATGCATCGAGCCACCAACTTCACAGACGACAGCTAGTAGTGCTCCACAAAGTCGCCTTTTGATACGCCATAACGCTACGCAATTCAGCTTCCTCTTCGACGCTGGTGCGGATGTATTGGTCATTCCCAAATTGTTGGAAGGCAGCACAAGCTATTTGCAGCCAACGACACACCAATCGCCACATTTTGGAATATTATGCTCCAATTGTCGCTCGTTTCAATGGACGTTCATTGTGGCCACGCCTAATCTTAGGAGCTGACTTCCTAGGTTATTTTGGATCATTGTTAAATTTACTAAATCGGTGACCGGTTGGCCCGCCCACCAATCTATCAACGGGAGGCTGCATTAACAAAGACCACTACGACTCTGTAGGCACTGTCAGCAGCAACACGTGCTACCATGCACTGCTCAGGAAATCCTCATCACTTTCTAACAACGCCACGGTACCAATGCTGACTAAACACGGACTTCTGTATGCCAACAACACATCCGGGCCTCCCATAGCGGAACGCGCGCGATGGTTATCCGAGGATAAGTTACAAGCAGCTAAAGCGGAATTTAAATTCCTTCTGGATCAGAGTTTCTGTTGGTCGTCAGATAGCCTGTGGACAAGTTCTCTACATTTAGTGCGCAAGAAAGACGGAGCATAGTGACATTGTGGGGACTACTGGCCCCTTAATAACGTCATAGTACTGGAAAAGTGCCCGATACCGCACATTCAAGACGTCGTTGAGGAGCTATGTGGAAAAAAATCTTTTCGAAGATCAAACGATTTCCACCAGATTTGCATCGAGGAAAGCGATATCCCGAATATGGCCGTTATAACGCCGTATGCCCTTTTTGAATTCACGGTCATGACGTTTGGTTTATGAAACGCACCGCAGGCGTTCCAAAGTGTCATGGAAAGTGTGCTCCATGGTTTGAATTTCTGTATATATTAAATTGATGACGACTTGGTCGCATCGGAGTCTGAAGCTCAGCACATGCAGCACTTGACTTTATTGCTCGAACGACTACTGAAAAACCGAATAGTGATCAGCGACACAAAATGCACATTCAGAGTGCGTGAAGTTGAGTACATGGGATATTTGTTCAGTTCAGCCAGTCTCTCACCCCCACCATCACGGGCAGAAACAATATTAAACTTTGAGAAACCCACTAACGTCAATGAACCCCGTTGTTTCAAAGGAACCGTCAATTACTATTGTCACTTTATACGGAAGGAAGCAAACATCCACATAACCTTGGATAGATTCTGCATCAAGGCAAGAAAAAGCGGCAAATCACCAATCGCTTGGACACCAGAAGCTAGGGAGGCGTTCCTCAAATGCACAAAAAGCATAGCTAAAGCCACCATACTCGTGCATTTCAAGTCAAATATGCCGTTAGGTTGCCAACTGATGCTTCGGATGTCGCAGTAGGAGCAGTGCTAGAACAAAAACAAAACAACCGCTGGATGTCTCTTGTGCTTTTTCAAAGAAAACTGTCCACTACGGAGACCAGATACAGTGTATATGATCGTGAACTGCTCGCTATCTATCAAAGCATCCATCATTTCTGACATTGCTTCGAGGCCATGCAATTCCATGTGTTACCACACCACAAGCCACTTACCTTTGCGTTCACCTAGGTGACCGCTCAAACGTTTGCTCACCGGTTAAGTCACTTACATTTTATATCGGAGTTCTGTACTCATATACGATACTTTCCAGGCCCTAGCAACAAAGCCGCGGACACTCTTTCACGACTGAAAACGATAACTAGGAAGCAACAGGATGACCTCAAAACTCAGCATTTCATTCAACTGTATACTACGTCCTTCAAACTCAGCCAGATTGCAATGGATGACAACATTAAAGTAATTATAGACAATTTTAGGCCTCAAGCTCAGTTTCTTGTGCCCACATGCTTCCTGAAAAAAATATTTGACATTTCTCACCACCCTTCACACCTAAGCGGCCGTACAAAAGTAAGAGCCATCGCAAATAAATTTATGTGGAGCAACATGAAATGGGAAGTCTGTCTTTGGGCCTGCATGCATTTCTTGCACAGCTTCGTTCTACAACAAAGCAACTCCGCCTGGCGCCACCTGCATATCACAATCACAGAGCGACTCTCGCCAACGAAAATCGAAATACGTGTTTGCATGTTTTTCTAAGAAACGATGCAGTAAAAAGACTTCTCACGCAGCCATACTTCGGTCACAACAAGGTGATATATTGTATCTCCAATGCACTATTCACAATCGATATCAACAGAAAAATGGTCAATATACAGTCAAACCTGTGTAAGTGAGAACTGGGTAAGCGAGAAAACTCTTTAAGTGAGAGAAATCGCCAAAATCATGGCGCCCTGAATTATCGGGTCTTTATAAAATCAAATGTTAGGTAGGGATTAAAATGAAGTGTTTCAGTTTTAAGAATCAAAATTAATTGAATTAAATGGGTGAAGGCACAGCCATGTCGGGCTGAAATGGACACTGTTCATTTGGCAGGCATGCATTGCGGATGGAACCTCCGCACGACTTCTGTCTGAGCTGTAGATTCGAGAAGGAGGATGAAACAGTATTTCACTTCTTTTCCTTACAAGAAGAAAAATGCAGTCCTTTGGCTTCTACTACTTCACTGACTGAGTTGAAGTATCATCATCAAATTTAAGGAGAATCGCACAGTTTGTGAACCCTCACCGAGGTGTATAGGCGGATGCTGCTGTTAAACCTACCTTCCTACCAAACTAAAGTATTTTTTTAGGTGAAAGTTTGCAAAAATAAATTGTAAGTCAGATATCTTTTGTGAAAGAAAAAAGTTTTTTGTTTGATTTTGACACACATACAAGTGCTTTATAGTTTGTGCATAAATCACTTCTAAAGGGTTTTCCATTAAGGACATACCAATTTTATCTATTAATAAAACACGAAAATATTTGAGATATTGAGTTCAAATTTATTGTGGTGTAGTGCAAGCATTACATTTTATGAATATAATTCAATTTCAATCATATGACCAACACGAGCCTGTTTACAGCGGTTGATTTTTTGGACCAGATTTCCCACCGCTCTGGCACACAATTCCACCGGAATGTTAACAATTTCACGTTTGATGTTGCCTTTGAGCTCCTCCAAAGTTGCTGGCTGATTGGTATAGACCATTTACTTAATATAGCCCCATAAAAAGAAATTCAATAGCGTTAGATCATATGAACGAGGCGGCCATTCGACCGGACCATTTCTCGAGATAGCACTTTCACCAAATTGGCCTTCCAATAAACCGACTGTGAAGCGTGATGTGGGGCCAGTGACACCATCTTGTTGAAGCCACATATCTTTGATGTCAAGTTCATCGAATTCTGCCCACAAATAATCTTCCAACATAACACAATAGCGCTGTACATCGACAATAACATCTACGAAAAAATACGGCCCAATCACACCTCTGGTGTGAAAACCACACCAAACAGTAACTTTTTGCGGATGCAACGGTGTCTCAAGAAGTTCATATGGGTTTTTTGCTAACTAATAATGCATATTTTGCTTATTAACAAAGCCATTGAACCAGAAATGTGCTTGATCGCTGAAGATGATTTTTCGATAAATTCTTCATTTTATTCTTGCTTTACCAGAGCCCATCTGGAGAAGTTTCGACGTCTCTACTGAACAAGTGGCTTTAGTTCTTGATTTAATTTGATCTTGTGACCAGGATCAGGATCTTTTTGCAAAATATGCCACAGTGTCGTTTGAGTGATGCCCAAATCTTGAGAACGACGTGGAATTGACTAATTTGGCTAATTTTGAATCGATGCACTTACGGCTACGATATTTCCTTCGCTTCGAGCGGTACGACGTCTTTTTGGCATCAAAACGTCCAATAGTGAATATTTAGACTCGAACTTATCCACTATAGCATGCACTCCCTATCGGGTGGGATGATTATTATGGCCGAAAATTGGAGTAAGCGCTCTTAAGTCGCGACCACCGACTCAGAATTTCGTTAGTGATTTTTAATAATTTCCAAACGTCGCTGGTCCGTGAACTTTACAGGATGAAAATGTTGACTTTCACTAACGTTTTAACATTAACAGTTCATTAAAAAAGTTTAAGGGCGCGTTCATATAAAGATACGAAATTGTTGTGTCCCTAATTGAAAACTCTATAGTTTCCAGTAAATGCGTATCGAAAACTAAAATATGAAATTGAAAAGTTGTATAATTTTTTTTGAAACTTTCAATATAATTAAAAACCACTTTCCGCAGAAATCAAACAATAAAATGAATTTATGTTGCTCAAAGTAATATCCGTCAATCACTTGATTCACGGCACAAGTCTAAGTTATTATCACCAACATATTTTCATTTCCCGGAAAATTCATCAAAATATAACGGGTTAACGAGCCTTTGCTTAGAAGTATCCAGATATTTTCCACACTTCATGATAATAAAAATTTATTATGAGCTGATTGTAATTCATCAACGATGGGAAATTCCGAGAAAACTGACGAATAAAACTTTTCATTTCTTCTTTGCTTTTATTTCGAATTTCAGCAGCAACGTTAATGAAAATCAAAAGCATACTTAACTTAACCCTACTCTGTTTCATTTTGCGACATAAAGAAAAATGCTTTGGTGGGCATCTTTTTTTATGCTTGAACGCACTTTTATCATGGTCCATCAAAAGATCCTTTATCTTGACAGAAAATTCCAAATTCACTATGTGTCAGAATTGTCTCGACATGAAAGTGTGAAAAATGTGTAGCGGATTCTTACAGGCTGCATGTCATCTAGGCTTGACTGCTTAAGCGAAATTTGCTGAAGGCGAGTAAAGACACTGACTTGGCGTAAAGTGTGGCATACAACAAATTCCTTGAGTCTATATTCTCATTTCAGTTGACTTTTAAGTGTAAGGCAGCACTCAGAAACTGAATTTCAATTTGTTTCCGACATACTGATTTCCAAACTGTATAAAATACAAGGCTGGCAACTCAACTTCCAGACGAATAATTTAACCATAGTCAAATCTGGAACATATAAAAATACCCGGTTAAAAAATATAAAATCTCAAATCGTAAACTTTCCGCTGAAGATCTTTTTTCACGGGCGATTAAATGAGAATTATGATTGCATCGCGTCCAAACGTGATACTGAAATAGATCCGCCTGTTAAAGCCTTCG